>JAWNLT010000263.1:1200000-2400000 GCA_035042145.1 Drosophila kokeensis | reverse complement strand
GCATGTTATGAATTATGATACTCAAATAATAAACAGGCCTCAGAATCGACACTACATATAGACAGAACTATATTCTTTGCTTGATCTAAAAATCGAGTATTCTTAAACAGCATTATTTAGTCTATATAATTCAACATATTTTGTAAACTTTTAAAGGAAAAATAAGGTATAACTTAACAGTTAAAAACCGATTGCTCAATCGAGGTTTAATTGAAATTTGCGCACCATTTGGTAGCACAAACAAATGTATGTTTTTCTTATGACAAATATTGTGATTGTCGATTAGTAAAGCTGTTGCCACTGCGGACATATTTGAAATGTTGCAGTTGAATTTTAATGCAATTCAATTTGGTCAGTTTATCCGCATGAGCAACCTCAATCCAAACACACACAAGCACACACAAGCACACACAAGCAGACTTAAACGCCTACGGCACAATCCGACAATCCTTTTGTACGTATGCTTAAACGTATGGAGAGAAACAGAGCGAGAGAGAGCGAGAGAGAGAGAGAGCGAGAGAGAGAGAGAGAGATGCTTGTTTAAGCGCGTCCTTCACAGCGCCCACAGGGATAAGCGGGTCAACGAACAGGCGACGCCTGACGGCCGTAGTTGATGATGATGAGCATAATGAGTATGACGATGATCATCATCATCACGTTGGCTCGTCATGGTGGTGCAAAGGAGATTTTCAAGCACTCACAGGATAATTGAATATGACGATGATAATTTCATTTTACGCTGAATAAACACAAACTGCACATTTCGATACGACATTCACTAACCACTGTCGACCACACCCCGCCCTGCTGTCTGTCCCCCTCGCCATGCTACAGCGCTCCTCCAGTTCTTTCGCTGTGGCAATTAAAGCGCCCACGAGAGTCGACGGAAACACAAGTAAAGTGATATAGCCGCCCAGTTGAATTTACACTCTACGCAAAATAAAGAGTTGGAGTTTCAGCAAATAAAAAACAGCTTTTAATTTGTAAATTTATGAAATAAATGTCATCAATTTAAGAAATAAATGTCATCAATTTATTTCAAAAGCAATGTAAGAAATATTTTTTATTTAAATTATCATACATATCACATTATGCACTCAGCTGTACCTTACATTGTTTTTCTGAGTGTACTTGGTACACTTGTATTTAGGTTGAGCTTGAGACCCTCTTAATTATCCAGCAGGAGGCGCGTGGACGTTGCTGGCTAACTACCTTCAATTCCGCCCAGTTCTCTACATTGTTTCCAGATTGATTTTTTTTTGTTTTTTCCTTTTTTTTTGCATATTTTAAGGGCATAAATCATACGCATCGATTGCGAGTTATCGATGGAAGGCTCTGCGTGGAAACCCCACGCAAAATCTTTCCAAATAAGCAACTTCCCTCCACTTGACGTAGTCGTCGTCATTTTATTAGTCACAATTTGCGTTTTTATGCGAAATCGTCGTAATTATTTACAACAAAGATTGTTGATGGCGGCGTCGCTGATCGGACGAGCGATTCAATGGGGTGAGGGATTAGGGGGGACTTACAATTTAAACAGGCGGCGCTTGAATGCCAAGCATGAATATATTGAAAAACAACAACAATGACGACTACAAACGACGACGATGACTGACGGTGCCAGTGTCAGTACCAGGGCCAGTACCCACTGCCAGTGCCAATGGCAGTGCCTGGTGGTATCTGTATCTGTTTCTCTATCTGTATCTGGTGGGTTTGTTGTCGTGAACTGTTGTGACTGCGACTGTGACTGTGACTGTTGTCGTCTGAACGCCTTATCGGCGGCGCCTCCAGAAATACATGTCACACGTACGCGTCTAAATTTCTCAGAAAATATACGAAAAGTAAACCCCCAGCCACAACAAAAATAACTAAAAAAAAAAACAATTACAAAAAACCGCAAAAATTAATACTTTTGCTTGCAATGGAATGTGCAAATCTTTGCATATAAAAACTGTGAGTTATTGCGAAAAAAATCACATATAATGGATTCTAAGTAAAATAAAAAAATTAAAACAAAACATCTCAAGGGATTCTGAGTCAATCGAAATTGTTTAACAAAAGGCGTATTGGGAATGGGAATTGTGTTACATGACATTAACCAAATGTCAACTTCCAACCGCTTATCAGCCAAAAGCCAATATTATTAGGTCGCCGAATATCATAACGGAACCGTATGCCGAAAAAATGTGGAACCAATTCAATACTTTTACAATCTATGAAAACTGAAGCTGAGAGCGAAATACGCTTCGTTTTGATACCCTATACAAATATATTTTATGAAGCAATGAGTATAAATTTATCAAACTACTCAAAAGATTTTTCCATGTGCACTTAATATCTGATTTTTTTTTTCTTTCAATATCTTCACATAGTATTAATTCTAGACTTATAAAAATGGCAGCTTGTTAGATTAACAACAATTGACACTTGCATATCAAATTTCCAAGGGGCACATGGTAATGATGTGGTTAGAAAAGGCGATAACTGTTTAACACTTACTCAACTGATAAATATATATATATTTAAATATATATATATCGTATGCATGTACATAGATTAGATCTGTGCCCTGACCAGGGCCAAGAGCAACGTCGCATTGTTTGTTGATTTGTCAAGTTTTCTTATAGTTTTTTTTCTTCTGTTTTTTGTCAAGTCAACGATACTGACGCCACAAAAAATTCCGCATAATTATTTGCACTTTGTTCGTTCGTTTATTTATTTTGTTTACATTTTCGATGGCGCTGCGAATTCCACGTAACAAATCCAGCAAACGACAGCAACAACCTAATTTCACTCGAAGACCTAACAACAACTTGACGTTACATAAACACCTCGACCCGGCCCCGATTAAAGCCAAAAAAAACAAAAAAAAAACAGAAAAAAAAACTTAAAAGTAAAATGGAATACAAGTTCATAAATCCATGGCTGCCATAATTCTAGGTTCAATTGCATAAGCCACTTCGGTCAGTCGGTCACATTGTCTGACAACGTTGAACAGAGACAGGGGAGCACCTCCTCACACACACACACACACACATCCCCCCACCTCTCTCTGCTCGCTTCTCTTCACAATCACCAACTCCGCACCGCCCACCGTTTGCTTGGACGTCTGGCCGTCTGGCTGTCTAGACGCGTTTAATTTGCGTAATCAAAACACAAAAAAACAAAAATAAAACCGACTGACAATGAGAGACAATATAAACAAAAACAAAAGGCAGCAAGCCAGCAACAACAACAACAACAACAACAACAACAACCACAACAACAACAACAACACATTCACGAATAACCGAATAACCGTCAGTAGTATCAATTTGTAAAAATAATGCAAAACGAAAGAGAATCAAGTAAGAACGTCTGTCTTTGGCACGCCGAAGATTTAATTCTCTTGCCGAACGTAATTGATCTGCCGCTGAATTGTTCCTATGAGAACTATATAATAGGTAGTCCAATTTTGATGATTCTACGTTCAAATATGAGAAGCATATAAACTGAATTTGATTGAGATAAGTTAATAAACAAAAAAGTTGTTCATTTGTCGAGTGATTGTTCCTGTGGCAGCTATATGATAGCATCTGCTGATCTGATGATTTTTTGCACAAGTGATCTGAATATATAAATTTCTTTATACCAGCTGGCAACTATATGATTTAGTGAACTCAATTAGAAATGCTGATCGCGCATATATAAATATATATCTGTCTTAATGCGCTACAAACATCAAGATAATATTATAATACCCTCAGTAAGTATATAAAAAATAAAATAAAATTGATTAAAGTACAACCATAACAGGAGCAACAATAGATTATAAATTGAAATGTGCGAAAAAGCAAGAACAACATATAACAACAATCTGCAATCTGAACAACAAAACTCCTTAACCCAATTGCAAACATTAATAATAATATAACGGCAGACAAAATACGTAACTTATCTTTTTAAATACTGGTCTGAAAAAAAACCACAAAACAGTAAATTATACAACATATTCATTTTGCATTCGAAATGAGATTGAGTTGAGCATTGGAATTGCCGACAAAGTAAATATCAGAGTGAGCCAGCAAATATTTAAAATAGTAATATTCAGTAATTAACTAGTATGTTACGTAGATATTTTTGTTACGTATTTACACATTATCTTTTGACATGCACATAGTTTTGAACTTGAACTTACATGCAGATAAAAAAAAAGATGTTATCGCCAGACGTTTATTGCATAAAAAGAAACTTTCAAATAAATTATAATTTATGCTTGGAATTTGTTAAATATATATTGAGGCTTTTAACAAGAAGTTTCCATAACGGGCAGTTGGTAATTACCGGAAGGTCTAATCGATTATTTATGGATACTAAATACTCTTATCAAAATTTTATGACTAGCTAAGCATGTTGTGGTCATAATACTTTCACTCAGCTCAATGTTGAAACGCACCTGTAAAATTAAAACCGCTTTGCTAAAAAAAACACACACAAAACACACACAATAACAATGCAGTAGATGTGTGTGTGTGTGTATTTGGCGAATAACGGTTTTGCAGCTTAATCGCAACACACGCTGTTTACCATTTACCATTTTTGGAGAAAGAATTTATTAAAGTGGAACCTGCTCTCTCTCTCTGGATACACTTCGCCCCCCGAAATCAGCTACAAGCATGTTCCGGCGATTATCATATATCAACTGGGATTCGCATACCCCGAAGCGATATTGTATTTGTGTGTAGTACGAAGGGACTGGATTGGGTGCAACAATGAGCACAGGACCGAAAGGGACTCCAGGTACTGCAAATTGGAAACTATGGAGCAGCAAAAAAAAAAAGGCGGACTGATGAATTGCAGCTCGGTGTGTTACAAATGTCCCTTGTCCAAACAATGCATGAATTTAAATGCAACTACCAAAATATACTGTTTGGCAATTGCAAGTTATAAGGTGGCAAGATTGAGGGGTGTGGGAGGTGGGTGGGTTCTGGTATTCCCATATCGCTAGCTAGCTTTTGATTTGCTTGTTTCTCGGAATTCATTCATTAGCTGACGTCGACGTTGGCGTCAGACGTCACGATATCGTCAGAGCTCCGTACGTTTGTATATACCCTAAGATTGAATATTAACTTTGGGTATATTCAGTTAAAGCTAAGTATGTGACAGATATGTGCTATACAAAAGTCAAACTACATTGTCTCATTGAAAGCCATCCAAACAATTTCCTAGCAGAAAGCTACCGTTATTAGGGTAAATTCATGTACAGGGTATTTCAGAGTTGAAACATTTAACATTTGAATGCTTGATTTTAACTAGAAATGAACTTAAGTTTTCAGAGATAAACAATGTGTCAATTACAACGCTTTCTTACAAGCTTATTCATATGCAGTGCATGCCAAAGTCAAAGTCACATTCAAGATGTCGTGATGTAATGTCAATTTATGTACAGGGTATTTCATGGTTGAAACATCCAACGCTTAGTGCATGTTTAAGGCTTATAATTAATCTAAATAATTGATCATTTTAGGCTGTACAGGGTATGTCAAAGTCAAAGTCTTCAACAGGCTGACGTGTGGTTGGGTCTCTGTGGGCCCATGGCTGCGGGTCGGCCTCATTAGATGCGCTCGTTTGCAGTGTGCCACAAGAAGCTACGTAACGACGTCAAATATTGTTGTTGATGTTGTTGTTGTTGTTGTTGTTGTTGCTGTTCATGATGTTGTTGTTGATGTTGTTGTTGTTGTTGCTGCTGTTGTTGTGATTGCATTTGTTGTTATTCGCTGATTTGTTTTGCTTGCGTCGTTTGTTTTTGACACATTGCGCTTTGCTTTGCATTTTCGTTGTTACCTCGCCCTCTCTCTCTCTCGCACTCTCTCTGTCGGCGCATCTGTGAGGTAGGCAAGCAAGCAGTTGCTTTGTATCTGTTAGATGCACCTTGGCACGAATCGCACACAACAACAACAACAACATCATTAACTTCATTAACAAGTGCATCGCAAATGTTTATTATATATTACGTCGTTTCTCAGCTCTCGAGACGGGGAAAACCAGCTCAAATTATATTTGAGGCACCCTGTAAAAAGTGTCGAAAGCAGTTGCGGAACTAAACAAACACTTTTTAATGTCGATTCTTGTCGGGAAGTTTAAAATAGATTTTTCAACATCTATTTCCAGCTAGAGAGCAACTTTAAGTCGCGCTTGATCTCTTTTATGCTTGCCTAATTTGTTAACAAATTTAATCAAAATTTGGCGCAACTTTTTGTATGTTTTTTGGTCTGGCAAATCAAAATGAGCACGAAGGTCGAATGTTTAAACTGGTTAGTGACTATATTTATTGCAAATGGGTTATGTATCTTTGAGAGAAGACAACAACACTGAGATACTTGCACTGCAGGCATATGTCAAGAGATAATTATTTAAAATCTCTCATTTGTCAATATTATTTGCATTCGCTGCGGGTATGAATATATTTGAATACAACCCAAATGTGCAATAAATTATCATTTGGAATTTATTTATTGGTATTATTGTTGTTGTTGTTGTTGTTGTTGTTTCATTTGTTGTATTTCCCAATTAACATGTTTTCATTTAGCGCATGAATTGATTAATGTCACACCATTTATAAATTGCACATTAAATATTGTATTTTTAAATGAGATTTCTTTTTGCCTTTCACGCATTTGGTTTATAAATAAACTGTGTGGGTAATTTGAGAATGATGCATGGCGCCATCCATAATCGAATATGTATATTCGATTGCTTGAGCATGAATACACATTTATTGTATTCCGATTGTAGACTGTTGTCGCCTGTTGGCAAACATCAATCATTGATTCTTCAGCATATGCATATATAAATTTCAATACAAAAATGTTAATAAATAATAGCGAATGCGAATATTGGTTAATATACAAAGATTCCATAATTATATAAGTGCGAGTTCTATAATTAAAATATAATGTGGCGGAACTCTCCATTATACCTAGAGACCTTAGCACAAAAGATCCCATGATCATAATTAACTTAATTGAAATAGACTGATTTGCATCAACTACCTTAGTTTCAGTTACCACGTCTAAGCGCAGTCCTACACCTCGGTTCCACGACAAACTACTCAAGCAACCTTCACTTAACACCCCTTTTGTAACAATTACCCAGCCAACCCACAAACTATTATTATCTAATGAATTTTATACTATCCAAACAGATTCCTTCCTTCTTCAAAATTATTATTATAAAATTTCTGCTGAATTTTGCACTTGCGCACTTGTTTCCCATTCATTTGCTAGCAGGCGCCAATTAGTAATCATTTTGTTAGACCACACACAAATGTTATTGTGTTGAAGTGCAATTACTATCATAAAATCACATAAGATACATACTCTCATGTACCTGCACTTTTCCAAATCACTAAGCGAACCAGATGCCAGACAGCTGTTTTTGCAAGCAATATCATTTCAAGTGGCACTTAGTCAAAGTCGAAGAACAACACCAAAAGGCTTGGGCCCATTCTGCGAAACAGTTGTTAATTGCAAAATTAAACTGAGTAATTGAATGAACCCAACCAAACCAAACCCAACCAAACCCAACCAAACCCAACCCAGCCCAACGCGACCCAACCCATTCCACATAATCGGAAGCTCTGCGTATCTGAGAATGCTATTTGCTGCGACGCACGCCAATCGAAAGATTACCTCATCAGCATCATGATGAGCATTGCTGCTGCTGCTGCTGCTGCTGCTGCTGCTGCTGGTGTCGATGCTGCTCGAAATGGCAATGAGCGCATGTTTCCAGGAAAAGCGTGCCTCAGACACAGTCATCGACTGTCTCTCTTTCTATCTATCTCACACACTGTCGCTCTCTCGCTCTAGCAATTACAAGCAAACGCATTTTAATTTTCATAAAAATAATCAAAACATGTGCCAAAAAGCAAAAAAGAGAAGAAACACCAACAATAAAAAGCAACAAGCGCAACGCAACGAATTTAATATACACTACACTTTGAGTTGCGCATTTGCGAAAACATTTCAAGCAAGTTGAAAAATACAAAGAAAGGCTAAGAAAATGTTATTGAACTCAAATGTGGAAAAAGTGATATATCTACTTATAATAAACGAAACAGAGAGAAATCGCCAGAGAGAATATTGTGATTTTGATTTTGACATTATACATATATAATTAAAAATATATAAATAAATTTATAATTTTTTTATCAAATTTCAAATTCAAACAGTTCATGTAAAAATGTATTACTGCATATATAGTCTTGAGAATCGCAGCAAATTGTTTCACAAATTGTTGCAGGTAATTGCGTACAGTGTATAATAATGACGCTCGTCTTTTGACAGATAAATAAAAACAATCGAACAGCAATAACAAATGTTCGGATAGCTCTGATAAATGAATTCTACGAAATTTGTCGAGGACGCAATACTCGCGAATTTATGTTGTTATTATATTTTTGTTGTTGTTGTTGTTGTACTTTGTTTCTTTGTTTCGCACACAATAGTTAAAGTTAATTTAAAGAAAAATAAACACACTAAACTAGGAACTGCACATAACAATATAATTATGTACGGAGGGGAGAAAGAAAGGGCAATGGTCGGCCAGCTGCTCCTCACCTCCACAGGCGAGAACAAAACAAAAATAAATTGACGTCAATAGATCGAGATAATAATCAAATTGCAATAAAAGCAACAACACCAACAACAACTATAACCACAACAATAAAGAGAAATACTATACAACAAAAAATAAATAAATACATTTACAAAAAAAAAAAAACTTGACAAGAAAGTCAAACAGAATTTGTACACTAATGCAAATAAAAGCGTTGCCCCTCGAAAAATCAGTTGTGACGTCAGCAGCGATCAATTCTCGCACCTATGTATATATACAAATTGTACTACAACACAAATATGTGCAAATGAGAATACGTAGAAATCGGAAAAGAGTCCCCCTAATGTTTTATGGGGTGCAAGGTGTATTTTATGACAAGGGCAAGGTAAATATTTTTGCTGAAACGGGCGTGATTAATAGAGCGACCTCGAAGGCAGCTATATATACATATATATAAATATATATATATAATTATGTATATATATTTATATACCGCCCTTTGGTTATTGGTCATTGGTTTTATCAGCAGCTTGCTTGGTAAAAACCAGTACTGAAACGGATGTCTCCGCTGATTGCCTTCCAATATTCTCGGAATATGTTGTTTAGCACTCAAATATAAATAATAAAAAAATAAACAAGTAAAGCCACGATAAAACCATACAGCATATGCGACGAGAACAAGTGCTGCAACTATAAAATAATCTATCGGATTACAATGCGGTTATGTTCTACATCGTTCTGTATATACATATATCTATTTTATTTACATTGCCCTCCACTCCAGCTGAGTAAAATTCACCGTAATCACAGCGGATATGATAAGCTATATCAATAGCATTAACACAGTTATTCATCGAGTCAATTGCAACTCTTTGAGTTTCATGCAAACTTGTTAATTTAATTTATTATTTTTTATATATTTTTTCTCTATAAAAATCTACATTTAAAGCGCTTCCCATTAATTTAATATTAAATTGATTTCAGTTACTTATCATACGCTTTTTTTATTAATATAACTTATAATCAGGTTGTCAAATCAAATCGTACTTCAATTCCATTTGATTTATACTGCCCCCGAGCACTTATTGCATTAATCATTCTTTAGTTTGGATTATCAGATAATATTGTCGCATTTTACTTATCGATAAGCGTACCTATGACACCGCCTTTGGGCACTTTCCCGTATCAAATGTCGTATGGAAAACGTTTGGGTGTGATTTAATGACTGATGAAATACGCTTAACGGCAACGCTCATGCAAAAGCTAATTTATCGTAATTTATGTCAGCGGTTCTCATGTTTATTAAATCGTATTAAAATGTTAATGGCCATGCCCCAAGTCGGCAAAATATTAACACCAACGGCAGCGACGACAAAGACGACAGCGTCAGGTAATTATGCCTCCATTAACCCGACTCGACGCCCCTAAAGTGCATTTAGCGAATGCAAAAAGTGCCAAAGTCGAGAAAAGTAATTAAATGTCAGTGCACAGCAATGCAGCAAATGACACAAATGACACAAATGACAAACACACACACACACACACAAAAAGAAACAATCAAGCTGCCCAGCAGATAAGCGAATGCAAAAAAACAATGAGAAATGTAATTTAGCTTAGGTAATTTCCCTAAAGATCCCTTAGATTAAAAGTTCTCATTTTTCTTCTTGTGCTGTTTACTGCTAAATATTTAACATATTTAACATGATTCCGAATTGAGGATAGATACACCTTCTGGGGACGCAGAGTCGTCCTTCTGTCTGTCACATACTGTTGCACTACTTCATTATACCCTTTGTATGAGCTCAATGTGTGTGTGTGTACAGAGATGGCGAGGGGAGGGAGCGCCAAGGGCGTGGCAGTCGCGACTGGCCCGCACAGCGTAGTCGCAAAATAAATTGGTAATAAAATGTGAGAAATAGCATCATTTAAAATATTAAAACGACATAAATAATATAAAATAAATAAATAAAAATATCACTGCAGTGCTATCAACAGACCCCGATCACAAGCTGGGCGCCGACAGTGGCCGCCAGCAGTTTGCTGCCCCGTTCTGCATTGTAAGCCGCGAAATTACACACTCACACACACACACTCGCACACACTCGCACACATATGCATTTGTATCCATAATTCATCGCAATTCATTTAATATGATTTACAAAAGAAATAAAACTGAGCAGCAGCAGATTTATTGGCATTTGCAAAGTCGCAAGGGCGAGACGAGTGTCTCCTTGCACAAGGATATGTGTATTTTGGTCAACTGAGCGAATTTTAATATTTGCAGACACTGAGAAAAATCGGGTGACCCTAACAATTGATGTGACTTTTACATTTTTTGTTTAAGCTTACAAGCAACTGCTTGAAATATAGAATAATTGTTTAAATATATATATGTATTTTTTAAATAAACTATTTTAATAAATAATCTTAATTCATATTTTTAATAATTCATATTTCTTCTTCTATTTCTTTTTTTCTTAGATTGTTTTGTATACTTTTTTTGCGCATCCTTTAAAATAATATGTTGGCCATTTCTTTTGGTGTACTTCATTTGCTTAACCCATTTGTTGGTCGACAATCGAGCCCATTACAGGAGCACTCTCTCCTCCCTCTCTCTCTTCACAGCTGCAACATTTGTTTATTTCTGGCTCAACAGACTCAGGAGACGCTGATGCGAAATCACCACATGAATTTGTATATATATATATATAAATATAATTTGTTTCACAATCTATTTGCTTTTTATTTGTATTTATTTTATATTTGCTAGCTGAGTTTTTACGGCTGTCGACGACGACGACGACGACATGAACGCTGTGGGAGTCACTATTCTCTCTCAGACCCAAATGGCCGTTACTATTTTCCCAATAAATTGTAAGTAATAAACTGGCAATTGGTTTACTGTCTGGCCTCTGACAACGACGACGACAGCAACACTAGACGAGAAAGGCCGAGCCGAGCCCAAAGCATTTTGACTTTTACTTCCTCAATGCACTGGGGCCCAGCCCCAAAATCAAAGCACAAACTCAACTTGAGACAACTCAACGCCGGCAACTGGAAGCTGTCGCCAAAAACGTTCCTCTCCCACCAGCTCCATTCGGTTCCAGCTCCTCTCTTTCGCTGCTACTGCTGCTGCTACAGTTGCTACTGCTGCTGCTGCTTCTTTCATTTGACACTCGCCATAGACATCGACATCGCCATCGCCATCGCCATCGCCATCGCCATGGTTGCTGTTGTCGTTGTTGGGCGACTCTTGAACCCGCTGCCGACTTATCGACATGTCGGAATACATGTTCTGACAGCTTTTATGGCGTGTTTACAAGGACATGATCCGCATGTAGCTTGTAGCTAGCTAGCAGCTAGCAGTTACAACGAGCAACTGCTGCTCACTTCCTCGGCTTCGGAGTCATCACAGAACACATCACACATACGCCCCCTTCTCACACCGATAGCAACATAAGTCGGCTTGCCCCCGCTATTTGGTACACCCTGTAACCATAAAAGAAACCGGTGTAAAAAATGCGTATTGCATAGCTAAGCAAAAATGTAAGAGTTAGCTTGAAATTTGTGTGTCGAATACGGTAAGCAAGGCCTTTAGAGAATAGTTAAAATTATCGATAAATATCGATTAACTAATTAGTGCTTATATTTAGCACACATTTGATATAAAGAAGTAACATATATTATTTCCGGTTACAGGGTATAGTCAAAGTATTGCGCTCTCAACTCAAAGCAATCTTGTTGATGGTTTTTTTTTCTTTTTGTGTCTTTTATTGCTGTTGCCTTTTCGATGGCCTTTGACTGGCAATGTGAGACTGCGACGACTGCTGTTAAACAAAGTTCACATAAAATAGAATTTTATATGGCTGAAAAATGTAAATCATGTCGCTGCCAAAAAGACAGCGTGTCCTTTTGTGGACCATCCTCGCTGATTATGAACAATGTCTGAGCCGGAATTGCCAAAAGATGTCCGAGCGTGAATGCCACCCCGCCGCTTGTTGCAGTTGCGAATGTGAATGCGAATCCGAATATTGAATGTGTCTTGTTGGGACACGACACCCAATGAGTGAGTATGCGACTCGTCTACAAACTGGTTTAATGTTAAGCACTGTACTTCCATGTTAAGCTAATGTCCTATCTGAGAGGTTCAACATCTCGTTGAGCTGTCGTTGAGCTGTTGCAAGTGTTGAAATTTTGAATATACATTCCAAATGTTTAAAATTCTGTTGAAAGACTAAAAGAGAAATACCGAGAACTGAATTGAATTTCACTTGTGAATTTTGTATCGATGGAGTTGCACTTCCAGATTGGCTGAAATTGAATCCTTAACATTTCGCTTTGCAGTTGGATGCTTTCCAAGGCGCCAAGCAGCCGGGTTGCCCCCTTTAAGGCTATGTTGCTGTGACAGCTATTGACCTCTTCGTTTTGCAGCACATCAAACAGAACGACAGCCCGCACTTTGTTTTTTGGCTAAAAATAATGAAAATGCGACGCGAAATCAGCAGGCGAATCAAATCAAAAGGAAATTGAATTGCAGCCGATACCCCCCCGATGCCCGATACCACGATACTCCGATACTCCCTGTTGTTGCCACTGATTATGTTGACATTGCGTGCAGCAAATGCCTGAAGCTGTCAGAGACCATGTAGCATGTAGCATGTCCAGCTTCACATGTGTTTTGGCTTAGCTTCCGCCCCTCTTCCTTCGCACGACTCACAGCCATAATGTAATTTCCAATGGCATTCCCCCAAGGGGGCAAGCGGCAAGCAGTAGTGCAACTGTTGAAGGGTTGAGTCTGTGGCTTGGATTTTTCTGTTCGACTTAAGGGCGAGAGTTTATAGCTAGTGTGTGTGTGTGTGTGTGTGTGTGTGTGTGTATGGGGCGTGGTAGTATCAACTACGCGTGCATTGACATAAGATACATTATTGCAAATTGTTTCGATTTCATAAGAAATTTTCGCATCGATGGTGTTTGCTTGGGACCGCAATAGAAAATCCTTGGACTTTCGATGATTGCCATATGCAATCAAAGTCTCTCCTCGCTCCTCTTGCCCCCGCTCCAAACAAAATACATTTTATTTCATTTGTCGTGCATTCGCTTTGCTCGAGTCTGCCTCTTGGCTGCCACCCAAAATCACAACAAGAAACGAAGCATTTTTTTTTTGGCATTTTTCATTTAACTAAATGAGCTGCAACTCAGTGGCAGCAAAAGCCCAAAGAAGCGTGGAAAATCAATGCGAATGTGGCACTGAAATAATTTGTTATCGCATACAAAACGGATGTGATTGAAAGGGGCACACAAAAACTCTCGTCTCGAATAGCGAATAATAGAGCCCAAAAGCTGCCAAATTGTTCGAACTCTCAAACACGAATTGAAAATTCCATTTTTAAGGCAACCTTTTCAGAGCCATTAAATAGATTGAAGCGCGTAATTAATAAACGCTGAATTTTAGCCAAATTGTAAAGCCTTTAACTCTATCATGAAATGCGATCAATTTTAAACGGGTTTCATTCAAAACAATAAAAATTCGATTCAATTCAGAAAAAAACATATTTTTTGCTTCAATCAAAAATATGCATTCGCTATAAATAACTCATAATAATAATTCAATTTTTAGTTTATTGAGGTCAGATGTTTGCCACCTACAGTTATGTGGTAGATGGCTGCATTATACGTATTTGTTTTGATCTGTCAGGATGTTTGTAGCAGCGGCCTGTCAAGTGGCATACAACAGCATATTTTGGCGGCAACATCGAAATCCACTTTAGACGTTTCTGACTGATTTGGCCTTGAACCATTTTGGCAATTAAAAGAGCAACGCAAAATGCACAAAATGTGCGCAGACATGTTGCCATTAAGCATTTAGCATTATGGCTATTTAAACATTTGGCCAACATGCATGATTTCACATAAATTTCCACACACATTCATTTTTCATTGTGGACGTCTTCTGTCTGGGTATGTGGGCGTGTCGCCATTGTAAATATCGAAATGCAGTAAACAAAAAAACAAAAACAAAAAAATCAGCAGATTTTCAGACATGTGTGTTAATTATTAACAAACGGAATAACAAAAATAAATGTATAAATAAAATAAAATTTCTGAAAGAAATCATTTGAATATTTTTGCCGTTGCGAGCATGCAAATTTATTTCACATAAATAAATTGCTGTGCAGCGTCAAGAGGCAGATGGCATCTGGTGTGACATATTCAATTATTGCTGCTAAGCAGTCTGTCCAACCAAACTTGCACCTAAAGCAATAAATTATGGCAATTAGCGTTAGGTTAAAGGCATTTGCCAATGTGTGTGTATCTGTGTGTGTATCTGTGTGTGTGTGTGTGTGCGTCTTGGTTTAGGGGTGTGCCTTTATCCTGATCGCATCTTCGTCTTCTTGCCTTGGCACACATTTTAGGCGTAATTGTAGCAATTTAGACGCCTGCCAGCCAGTCTAACATCCTTAAGGCAGCTTCAGTTTCCTGCCTGCACCCACCTCACTACCCACCCCACCCCCTCCCCCTCCCCACGTCCATTGTTGTTGTTGCTGGTGAGCGGCAGGCTGCTCGCCGCGCCTTCTATTATCACCTTGATGGGCCCCAGACACACGCATAAAATTTTAATGAGATTGTTAACGGCATAAAATATACACACTCATATACAGTACACAGCCAGAGCCGAGGCTACACCCACCCCACCCCTAACACACACCCCTCCGCTTTAGGGGTTGGAGCATGACGGCAGCAACAACTAGCAGCAGGAAATGATGGTAGAGCTAAACTCTGCAGCTTGCACACGCCCCTCAAGCGAATGCTGCCAGTCCAAAGCATCAGAATAACAATAATAATCCTCCACATACAATCGACACCCCCACACCCCCACAACCCACCAACCACCACCCCTCCATACACTCCCAGTCGATTAAAATATTCAAATGCGAGCAGACTCGACTCGGCAGAACTTCGCACAAATTTAAATGCATTTTTAAATGTGCCATAAACAGCATTTTGGGCGCCTGGGCGGCAAGTGCGGTATTTATAATTATGGGCGTGGCACTTTAAAAAATTAAAAAAGAAAAAAACAAAGAAAAAATAAATCCACATCTAGCCGCGATACAGAAGTAATATGCCCGACCATATAACGAACAAAACAATATTGAAGTCGGCCCTTTAAGTATCTCAGCGCGAAATGGGCGTGGCGCATTTAAGTGCCGCATTTGAGCTTATTGAGCCATTTGGCTGGGTATAAGGACACACACACACACCCATTCACACACACACACACACACACACACACACGCGCATAGCGTGCGTTGTGGTTTAATAAAGCGTTAATACTTAATTATAGTCATTTTAATATTAAATGCAGTTTTGCTTTATTGACACTTGTGCAAGCAATTTAATCTGCTTATTAAATTATTTACTAGATCAATTCTGACATGGGACTCTGCTGTGAGGACAAATTCAACATGAATTTTGAAAGAAAATCGATTTTCCAAAATTTATTTCTATATGCGACTACTTTTGATAAAATTTCAACAAAGAAAACAAAAAATAGCACAAAATTTAGTTAACAAGAAATTTGGTTCAATTTTGATAAAGTTAGAATAAGTTGAAAATAATATTAAAACAAGTAAGAATTCTCTGATTGAAAGATCTGATCAAGAAGATAACCTCGCTAAGCACTCAGCAGCTGATCAGTATTATGTCAATTTTGATATTGATTATCGCTAATCGATTTCCATCAATAATGAGCAAACAAACGTCATCAGTTCAATCAAATAAGCTAAACTTATTTTCAATTCTCATCTTTTTATTTATTTGTTTATTAATTTTTTATTATTTAATATTACAACAAAATACTAGAAGAGATACAGGTAAGTAATACACACAATACAATTATCTATCTGCCGTTTTTACAGATCTTGGTCTATTAAATATCGATTATGCAACAATCCGCTAGCCAACCCCCTTCCCCACGCACCCCCTTGAGCACAGACATGAAACCGATGCCGCGTGTCTTAAAAAAGCGACGTTTCGGCAATTAGTTGTAAATAGATTTATGCAGCGCCGCAGCTCATAAATCACTTTTTGTTTGTTTATTGTTGTATTTAATTTATTTTTCAGCCATGAAATGTTGATGGGGGGAGGGGGAGGGGGGCGACCTGAGGTGTGCGGACGGGGCCTGCAGTCATTTAGCCATATAATAAAAGCAAATGCCACTTGATGCGTCCACGTGACAGTTGTCATAATACACTCACATATTGGGCCCCAGACGCTAAAAATATAAAATTAACATGCACGTGACTTTGGTTATGGCCCATAAAACGATGTCATATGGTAAGCTTGAGAGGGGTAGGGGTAGGGGTAGGGGTAGGGGATTGCTGTGTTGGATACTATTCATGATGTGTTGACACACTTTTGTACCCAGAATTATCGTCGCAACTTGTGACCAAATATTACCAACTAGAGATGAGAGCTGAGAGCTGAGGAGCTGAGCGCGTGAGTGAAAATAATTTAAATAATCTTTTTAATTGCTCATTGCATATGCATAAGGTTCATTAGTGATTTAAAGCTGTGTGCAACAAAAGGGAAGCCCCATAAAAAAAGCTTAATTACAATGTAGCCACCAAAGATAGTAAGTGCCATTAAATTAGAACTGTAATCAATAAGACGAACAAAAAATAATGATTACCAATGTCTATTTGACAATGGCACATAAATAATGATGGATGTTCGCTCATCCCTCATTAAACGCTGGCAATTGCTAATGGGCAAAAATAAAACTCTATAAGCCATAAAGATGTAAGTGGTAACAGGCAAACACAAATGCGCTACCATCACTAAAATGTGTTGACTTGGCCAAATGTGAGTTGAATTGGCAAATTGACGTTGCAGCTGTGATTTTTGTTAATTGTTTTGTCAGCCATTCGAGAAGTTGAAGTCAAATATTGGTTGCACTCGAGTTGCAGTATTATTTGCCAGTCTCCAATAATATTGTGCCTAACCAGGGGCTTATGCAATTTTTTAGAATGGGGTGCTTCAAATTTATCTGTTCTAAAAACGCTCTTTGTCAATATTCGAACGATTTTCAAAACTAAAAGCATTTTTCATTTTTTCCACATGAAAATTATTTCAAAATGCTATCCCAAAAATCGGTTTCCAAAACTCAATCCATTTGTTGTTTCAAAGTTGGAAACACTCTCTCTAAACTTTAAGCAGCCATAACTTGGCCAAAACTGAAGAGATCTGGCAAAGCAATGCAATGTAATTGGTTTGAGTATATATTTATATAAACCTGAATCTTTCCTTTTCATTCCTGCTTGGGACTGCATTTCTGTTGCCACTTTATCGCCAACTTCGCTTTGAACATTTGCCGCATTCAGGTTTTTTTTTTTTGGGGAGATTCATTTAGTGGCCAAAAATGTGTGGCTATCGGAAACGATGGGGGCGTTAATCTGTGTACCAGCCAAATGTGTGTTGTGTGTTGCCCACTCATCGTCATCGCCATCGTCATCATCATCATCATCATCATCATCATCATCATCATCATCATCGTCGTCGGCTTGGCAGCAACAGCAATTAAAACGACGACAATTGCGTTTGGGCGTGCAACGGCAGCAACATGGCCAACAAGCTGAATGCAGCAGGCAGCAGGCAGCAAAGCAGACAGCAGCCGACAGCAGCAGCCAAGAGACCGAAAAATTACATTTAACATACAATAACCGAGGGTGCTTACGACTAACGACTAACGATTGAGGTGACGCCGCAAAGGCTACGGCGAGGGGCAGTGGGAGGCGGGAGGCTGATGCGGAGGCGCCGGCGGCATGCAGCAAAAATATAGTGTTCAGGTTCAGGTGGGTGTTGTGCGGATCGGTTGCGGAGGATTGGGCAGGTAACGGAAAGTTACGACAACCGTCGCGTCACAACGTGGGAGCTTTTTATGAGTTTCTCGGAATGGCGACACACACACACACAGAGAGAGAGAGATCCAACATAAGCATCCAGATGGCTGTGTTGTTGCCACAAACCGTGGGCAGCAGCAACAGCAGCAGCAGCGGTGCCTGTGGCAGCAGCTGTTGCCGCCAATTGATTGAAATGCCGCCGCCCCGTTTCAGTTCAGACGGTCATCTGTCTCCGCTTTCTGACCCCCAAATTATACTTGCCCCTTCGTATCCCCAAACAGCAGCCAACAATTTGCTTTACATTTTGTATTTGTTTCTTGAAGGGTGCCTCAAAAGTGGTGCTTTTTGTGTCTGTGCGGTTTCAACGAACAATTTTTATGAGAATTTTCGTCGGTTGAAAAAACTTTCAATTTCGTATTTATGAAAACATAAGCGGTGAACCAAAGGAGAGATAGGCAGACACACACACAATGAGTGTGCGACGGGCGGAGGGCAGAGGGCAAAACTGCGCTACAAAACTGTTACAAAATGGAAATTCCATCGAAGCAAAAGCAATCGCCATGAGTTATCGCATTTATTGTGGTTGCCAGTCGACCAGTGAGAAATGTAGCCAAACGAGCCAACAATTGAATGTGGGAAAACCGGAAGTTTTCACTCGCTGTAATAAAGAAAGTGGAGGCAAGTACAAAGGTGAAATTGAGATACGACTTCTACAATTAAACAAAGAGATGAAAGAAATTGAACAACAAGCTATGTCTGCCTTTGATTATAAAGTGACGAACAATAAATTTCGTATTCTCCTACATATGGATGGTGTTAAACCGATAAAACTACTTTATAATGAAACCAGAATACTATTAGTTCATCAAATAAACGAATAGCGAAAGATATTCTCAAGGTTCGATACATAAATAAATAAATAATAATAATAATTGTAATGACATAAAAATCGAATATCAAACTGTAACCGAAAAAATGAATTCATTTCCCTTCTTGGTATGCAAATTGAGTCTTGAAATAACGGTCTGAAAGTGTTTGAATAATTAGCCAAGCCAAACAATCAGGTTTTGAGCCAATGTAACAATTGCTCCAGTTATAGTTGGTAGCTAAGCCAATTCCCTTTCGCCAAATTAATGAATGTGGCATTTTTTGCTGTACAGCAGCAGCAGCAGCAGCAGCAGCAACAGCCTTGCAACATTGCAATGATCACTCATTAAATACTCATTAGCATTGCTCCAAAATGCTGCGCTTGGCCAATTCCGTGGCTATAATTGAACGAATGCCTCTAATGGCAAATCAAATGCTAAAGCAGCTAAAACAGCAGCTGATTATCATACGGCATCACGAATATGCATTAGCCAGGCCAGCTGGCTTCCGTATCAATTGTGCAGCAGGTTCAAGTCACTGCACCCGCTGTGATTCCCCATAAATATATACATATATAGTTATAGATGGATAGATAGATAGATAGATATATATTCCCAAGCGAGCTGCATTTCATAATATGCATATCTGGTTGGTAGGTAAAAACAATAGCAATTACAATTGGGTTTAGAATTACGCGAATTGCATAAGCTGCAATCAAACTGAGGCGAATCTACAATTAAAATCCAATTGCGAGCGATTACACAAGGCGCAAATACGAAAAATTTCCAATCACTTTGTTTATTCGCATGTGAAAATGCAGCAGCGCCAAACCCTCCACCTCTCCCGCCGCCCCCCTTCTCCCCTCCTGTTTGAACCCATCTGAAAGGCCTTCTCAGCGTTCTCATCTCGCCACAGGCAACATATTGCGCAGCATCTTGAGTTTCCGCCCTTTGGCGTCGCCCACCAGCAAAGACGAGGCAAGCCAAGGTAACGATGCACTCAGCACGAGATACAGATACAGCTACAGCTACAGCTACAGCTACAGATACAGATACATCTATAGCAGCAGCTACAGATGCAGCTAAAGATGCTGTCACACATACAGATACAGGCAGAAATACATAGACAAATACGTAGACTGTCACAGCTACATAAGTAGACTTATCTTTTTCCCTTATTTTCTCATTTTTTGATACCCCGCACAACTTATAAACTTGTGGAAATGTCAATTATATATTTCATATATGTATATGGATTCCTGATCAGCCTCATTAGTCGGATCTGAGAGACTGAAAGAGCTAATGAGCTGAAACTTGGAATGTTTATGAGACTATACCAAAGATCGAAATATAATTACATTTTGAGCATATGTATAAGTAAGTATATGTAAGTTGATGTTGATCCTATTTTATCCGATTTTATCTACTTCTAAATCGAGCCCAAATTGAGCAGATTGAGTTGCATTTTCCAATAAGAGAGATTAGTATTCTTATTGGGGACGTTCTGAGTGGGCTTCTATATCCTCTGTATGTATTCAGCGCCAGAGCTATCAAATTTCCTATGTCTGTCCTCATTTAAAAAACATTTACTATTTGCATAATTCTTGTATCTTTTTTTTTGTGTTCATTTGTTCACTTTTCTTTTAAAGTAGGGTATCTGCTAGTCGAGCGTTGTTGGCTGTGGCTTCTGTTATAATTGCGCGACAAAAGTGCGAAGTTTTTTATTTTTTTTTTGGTGTGTGTCGCAATCTTGTGAAATTCGACGTCGCGAATTTTCTGCTCGCCCATCTAAGCAAAAACCAGACAAGCAGAAAACCAGGCCGTAAGTGGCGCCCCCTCTCACAATCATCCTCTCTCTATCTGTGTGTCTGTCTCTCTCTATCCGTATCTGTATTTCCCCTTTGGCTTTTTGTTTTGCTATTTGCTTTCGCATTCATTGCAACTGCGTCGTTTGGGTTTTGTTTTGGTTACGACTGCTGCTGCTGCTGCTGCTGTTGTTGTTGTTGTTGTTGTTGTTGTTGTTGCATCATCAACTGGCAGCATGCAACAGCCTCGCCAAGGTATCATTTGCCACGCCTCCCCGCCCCTCCCACACGTACTCCATTCCGCCCCAACGCTCCATGATCGCTAGTCAGCGTGTCTATTTTTAGTGCGCTGCGCATCTATGAGATACACCAAGAGATACAGCTATAGCTACAGCTACAGCTACAGCTACAGATACTGATACAGATACAGAAGTGAGCATTCAGTCTGGCTGTCTATTTGCCCCATACCACATCCCATGGCCCACACTCGAAACGCCCAGTCATGCCACGCTCGTGTGATTTATAAGGTCTTTAACCCTCCACCCCTCCGAACCGTCGCCTTTTAGTTGTTCTCTCTATCTTTCTCTGTAGATCTCTATCTCTCTCTCTCTCTCTCTCTCTCTGACTATCTCTCACTGGTTTCTCTGTTTGGGTTTTTTTGTTTTTGTGTGTGTTTTTTTTGCGTCGCTTTGTTTTGGTTGCCTTCTTCTCAGCTAGTGTAATAACATCTTAAAGATAAACGTCAGACTCGTCGCTGATAATTATCATCATCAAACTGACTAATGCTCAAAAGCGTACACAAAAACTTAGATACTAAAAAAAAAGAATGCTGCGCCATTTCTCGTGCTAAAAAAGAAACCCCATTGCTCGAAATTGTGAAACTCAATTGGAATCGACCCAGTTAGCAGGCAGCCAGCCAGCCAGCCAGCTAGCCAGCCAAGCACTGTTTGTCTGGCTCGAACCGATCTCCTCCACTTTTACCCACCATCAACATTAACATCAACATCAACATCATCATCATCATCATCATCATCATCATCATCATCATCATTATCATCATCATCGTTATCATCATCGTCATCGGCAATTGCGCCTCGAGGCCGTTGAGACGCCTCGAGACGCGTCGCATCGTCGTCGTTTTCGTCACCGTCTACTGCGCACTGCACTTTTTTAATTGCTGGCCAAATATTTTTGACAAACACTGTAATCAGATGCGACGGCGGCTGAGATCGGGGTGATAGTGGAGAGAAGAGAAGAGTCTCTTGATTTGAGACTGGCGCCATCAACCTCATCATTCATTTGGGGTACAGTCTACTTCTCTCTCTCTCTCTCTCTCTCTCTCTCTCTCTCTCTCTCTTTCTCCCTCTCTCTCACTCTTTCTATCTCTAGCTCAGCTGCATCTAAGCACAAATTGCTTTGATTTGCATAATTCAACATTGGAGCCTTACTATTTTGCTTGCTATTTAAATACCTAATTACAGGAGAACAGCAAATGCAATTACTTAAGTAATTAAACATTTTAATGAGGAGTCAGTAATTATTTAATTAGACCTAGGATACATACAGGGTAACCTGGCCGTCACTTCCAGACGCTTTGCTGTTAACTTGTCCAATTATTAAAATACAAAACAAACACAAACTGTTTGAATAGTCAATTGATTAAACAACTGAATTTCACTTTATATTCTAGACCTGGCCCTGGCTAATCAGCATAAGAGCCATGCTAATTAAATTACATCGACAACAAGAACATATATACATATATATATATATTTATATACACTTTCTTTCGTTTCGAAAGGGTCTCCAGAGATGGGAAGGGCACTCGGGAAGCGTTACATTCATATGCTTGTCGGCTAATCAGAATGTTGTTTACCAATCCATTTGAAGTGCTGACTATTGTATGCCAACTAATTAGATTCAGCTTTACAGGCACAATTGCACCTGCCACCCGCAACATCAAACCCAAACCGCAAATAAATCGCTGACCTTTCGGCTTGACGGTTAGCATTTAGCCAAAAACAAGTTCAAATGCCAAACTAAGAACATTTTATTGCCACTGAATTTCCGTTATGCTGCTTATCTGCCTGTCTTTCTGTCTATCTCACTGTCTGTCGCTCTGTCTGTCTGTCTGTGTGTCTTTCACAGCGGAGTCATTTTGATTTCTATTTGCTCGGACAGGCAATCACTTATCAGAGGTCGTCCAAAGAGGCATAGCGCAGATTCGCAGATACGACACAGACAGACAAACACACACACACTCACACACACACAGACACATACGCATAGCCATAGCAAGACAGACGGGTAAACATATAGACTTGTGTAAATAAATAATAATAATACAATTTTATTTTTTTTCTTTTTGTTGTACACACAAAACGAACATCATCAAAACTAACTGCAGGCAAATTGTGGACACATAAATCATACGACGCGTTTGCCGCAGCAAAAAGAACAACAACAACAAATGTAAGGGAAACGCGACATGAGAACCACAAAGGTCGAGCACTAAACATTCAACAACTCGCTGATTACACACAGCACACACACAGCACACACACAGCACACACACAGCACACACAACACACACACACAACACACACACAACACACAGCACACATAACACACACACACACAACACATATTAAGAGTGAAAAAGATCTGACCCCAGAACCCCAACAGACGCCCCGCTAGCCAATTTGATAAGCTGCCGCTGTTTCTGTGCGGTGGGGGGTGGGAGGTGCGGTGGGGTAGGCTGGCTGGCTGGCTGGCTGGGTGGCTGCTGTCAGCATATAGAAGATGCGATTTGTTTATGAGATTTCCATATGCCTACTTGGGTCTAAGAGGTATAATGAATATTTGATGAAGCCTGCACAGCCCTCAGACATTTAAGTGTACCACAATAAATATAAATGTGTCTGCAAATTTTATCCTTCAGCCAAACACTTAATTTACCCCAAAAAAGGATTGCAATGTGCAAAGGATCTGTGAGCAGCAAAGCTGTTAAAGTTCACTAAATATAGCTAAGCCAAAGGGTTCAAGCGCTGAGTCTCTAAGCCAACAAACTGCATGATTTATGTCTATATAAATATTAGATATATATATATCTTTATTATTCTGGCATTAATGTGGCTATTTTTAAGTTGGCTTAATTTATTTGCAGTCTAAACAGCAACTAATTAAAATTTCTCATCAATTAAATATTTCAACATTCATTTGTGTTGGAAAAATCTTTAACGCACTTTTATGATTTATGCATGCACTAATTGCAGTGTATTTTTACTTCGTTTTATTGTTTTTAATTTGTTTTGTTTTTTTTTCTTTCAATTATATAGTTTTTGTGCCATTAAGCGTAATATTCAGAATAATGAACAACAACAACAACAACTACAAATAGACGACAACTTAATGGCGCTTGTCGCTTTGCTTTGGGGCCTTTCATTCACTGGATTCATTCATTGATTCACATGAATATGTATATATATATATATATATATATATGTACATAGAGTACACAACATGTTGTAGATTTTCCATTAGACGCTGTTGTATTTGATTTATTTTTGATGTGCATATTTGTTTCACTTCTTTGTTCAGTTTGATTGTTGTTGTTGTTGTTGTTGTTGTTGTTATGATTGTGGTTGCTTTCATGTCTACATGAGTGGAGAGGGGGGCAGCTGCCCTCCCTCCTTGCCCTGTGGGCAGTTGGACTGACTGCACTCTGTATTATAATCACATCTAAATCTCTCATTCAATTAAATTAATTGCCGCCTTTGTGTTTGTGTAACATGCGCAAAAACGACGTATTATTTACATGGCTATCGGCCACGGCTAGTGGCAGGCAGGCAGGCAGGCAGCAAGGAGCGGGCGGGGGGAGTAGGGTAGTGTGGCAAGACGTAGCTTGTACAATATTTATTGACCGTTGGCAAGTTTCAGCTAATGCGACTGGAAGCCATTTTCAAATAGACTTAATTGATATTTGATAAAGGCTTCTGAAAAAATAGAGCAGAGAACATAAACTGAACCGATATGTAAAGTGCAGTTGTTGTTGTTGTTGTTGGCGAGAGTTCAACGAACTGTGCCACAAAATTTTAGCATTTGTGGCGAGGTGAGCTGAGCTGAGCCGAGGGATTCGGTTGCCATAGCCAGGTGATCTATGTGGCTGCAGACTTGATTTATGTGCATGTTTTGAAGCTGGTCCCACGAATTTCGAATGACTTTTGCCGCTTGTCACATATGGTGAATTATGAGAGAAGTGTGTGCGTGTATGTGTGTGTGTGTGTGTGTGTGCTAGTAGAGAAATGAAAGCAGGTTCTCAAATGTTAGTGAGAGTAAAAGTTGGTTTTTGTATGTTATTTTGGCCATGGCCAGAGCATTGGCTTTGTGTAAACCAGATACAAATCTAAATGGCACCGAAAATTTCATGAAATTAAGCCAAGCCTTTTAAGCCATAATAAAACCAGTAGCCAATTTTATGATAGTCATATTTTGAAAGCAGTGGGCCAGAGTATAGAATTAACCTTAGTTTAGATCAATGAACCACGGCTGAAACGAGTTTAGATCTAGTAGTAAATAAATGTATGGTTAAGCATTACATGAAATCAAGCTAAGTTTAAATGCAAGCTTTAAGAATAACAAATTTGACAGTTAAGAGCTGTAAACCTTTTTATTATTGGCCATAAGCTATTAAAGCCATTTAACAATCGCAAATTTAATATAAATGAAGTTTAGTTAGACTAGATTAGCTTGGCACTTGCTGACTCTTTCTTTTTTTCCAAAACTCAAAAATATGTCAAACATTTAATTTATTTGGCATGTGTTTTTTGGCATTTCACAGCTGCATTTTCACACATGGCTGTTTGGCAATCAACTGTTTTGGCAATGCAATTAAACTATTTTCAGTGACTTGCAGCAATTAGCAGTTGCGATAATACATATCGAATATTTGGCACGACTATAATATACATTTGCTCGACTATAATAGCGGAAATGCCATTAATTAAAATAAATTTTTGCAGCGCAGACAAAGACCACAAAGTCCCCAAAGGCTTGCGGCTTTATTGAGTTGAGTTTCATTAAAATTTTGTTTGCAATATTTGGCTGTAATTCTAATTAGTTGAACGCAAACCGAATAATCCAATTGACTCACTACAAACTCTTCTTCTCCTTCTTCTTTTTGGGGCGGTGGGGGTTTTCACAAATTTTTGCCACTGTTTGTGTCTGGCAGCATATCCAATTAGAATTTCAGTTCGCTGACTGAGAACGATAGCTATTTCAAATTCATATATTTTAAAGTGACTTGCGCCTCAATTGATGAGTCCAACTAGTTGCAAGTAGCACGTTAAGTGCTACGAATAAATGCAAGTAAATGTGCCTCAGTAAGCAAATATGTCTGCCACAGCATTTAAGCTATGGCCATAGATTTATTATACCTTATGAAAGGAGCAAGAGGGTATCTTGAAATGAACTATAAGTATGTAACAGGCAAAGCCAAGCATCAATATATTCCTGATCAACATCAATAGTCGAGTCAAATCAGAGAGATCTTAAAAGAGCCATGGACCATCGATAATTTTGCCCCTTGACTATCGATAAAAATCGATTTGCAATAACAATAAAAGTCAGATTTGTGAGACACAGACATATTCTTGCTCAAACACAGATATTTTTCTTGGCCCAAACACATTTTCATATTGAAGAAGCTAAGGTATCTATTAGTCTATCATTCAAACTTATGCTTGTTATATTGTCTTCTTCTCCTTGCTGCAGTTGGCGCTTTTAATAAAGTTCACGCCTGGCAAGAGGCAATCAGAGACCCACGCGTGTTTCCAATTTGAAACTGAAACTGGAGCTTTCAGTTGAGCCGGCTGTTGCTGAAGCAGTTGCTGCTGCTGTTGCTGTTGCTGCTGTTGTTGCTACTCTTGTTGCTGCTGTTGCTGTTGGTGTTGCTTTTGTTGCTGGAGTTGCGGCGTCACCCACGCAGGATATGTGAATAAAGCAGCCCACGGCTTTTCCTGTGGCTCCAGCTGCTCGTTATCTCTTTCGCCTTCTCTCTCCCTCCTTTTCTCTCTTTCTTTCTCTCTCTCTCTCGCTATGTATGACGTAGGTTGGCCTTGATATATTACACATCCTGTGCGTCGCGTGGGCAGACCAAAATAGAAAAACTCTGCTTGACTTTGTAATCAATGCTAAGAAAAGTATGTGTGTGTGTGTGGGGGCTGTAGGCGTGCCTCTGATAAGAGCCACCCCACCACCACCACCCACTCTGCGCACTCATGATGCACAGAGTTCGTCGGTTGTTGCTTATTATTACCCTCGTAGTTCTGCGACATGCAAAATGATTGAGAATCCATCAAAATCCATTGCCGAGCAGCTGTGGCAAAAGCCGCACGCTCCACATCTATGCAAATAAGTTGCCATTTAAATGTTTTACGCTGCTGTTGCAGCACCAAAACCCAACCCAGCGCGATGCTGCCTCCACGCACTCGTCTCACATTATTGCCTGAGTTGACATTGATGTATCTGGTGACAAACTGTTGCGGTTTATTATCATATAGCACAGCAAAGGGACAAGGGTGGAGAGGGGGAGTGTATGGGGGATGGGGGATGGGGGATGGAGGGGAGTTGTCACGTAGTTGCTCTGAACATGTCACAGCTGCAAGAGTAACGCAGCTCCAGCTGAATTCGCAAGTAGCGACAAGACCAATCGATAAATCATCCTAATTGTTTGCCATCTACAAGATAATGCACTGAAATAACTCAAAGGACAGCTGGATAAGTTAACCCCATAAAGCCCCCCCAGTTAAGCATTCAACTTGTTATAATTCATTGCCTAATCACATTTAAGCGAATACTTAAGAGCAGCAACAAAAAAAGCACATCTCTTAATGGACGCTCTAAAAAACAGATAAACATTTGCCCAGTTTAATGAACTTTGCGAAGGTTGAATTATTTCCAGTTTGATCTATGCGGTTGCAGTGTTAATTTATGAGCTGTTCCTTAGAGTCCACTGACCCGATGTTAACTCGCACTGACAAATTGCCTAAAAGTCAATATACATAGTATATATAACGTGATGTTGACTAACTACTATTCCAGAGACATTACAGACTTTAAATTTTGAACATAAGTTCTCGCTGAATAAAAATCATGCTTTCTGAATATCAATAAAAATCGATTACTGATTAAGCTGCATCTGCTTAAGATCGTCCGATTTATTCATAATATTTAACATTCGGGTTGTGGATCGACTCCAACGAGTAGAGCATTTTTACTTAACTTTAAGGCCAAACCCACTTAAAGTGCAAACACTTGAGTGGTTGCAAATTGCACTGCTTAACAGCTGCAATCCATAAGCTTTATCTAGTTGTGCTCTATATATAGCTATCTACATATATAGCTAGCAATGTGCTATCAAAAACCCCACCCCAAACAATGTTAGGCTTCAATTTGTTTGCAAATGCTTTATCAGACAAACTCAACTTACGTCGCTGGACGATATGCATTAATTTTCATTAGTTTTGCGCCCACGCAGTTACGTCATGGTGGGGGCTGGCAAGCTGGCTGTGGAGGTGGGGCGTGTGTGCGTGTGCAGGAAGGGGGTGTGAAAACACGCAATGCCATTTCGCACTCTACTCAAGGGGTTAAATACGTTTCCATTGAAGAGGAAGCCACAGCAGTTGCTGCAGCTCTACGCTTATGCATACATATACATATATATACATATGTATATCCTTATGTACAGTTGGTATATATGCGATTGGCCTATATAGTTATTCTACTACTACGACTATATACATTTTTATATGACATATAATGTATACCTTCCACCTTCCAGTTGCATTCCAATTTTTAACGAGTAGAAACGAGAGCAATTGCCCCCGTTTCCAACCCTGCGCCGCCCCCTCGCGAGCCACTCTCCCCTCGCATCCTGGCTGGCATTTAAGCTACGAAAGCGGAGCCTACCATCGCATAAACATCTCGTCGCTACATTGTTGCAATAAAATATTTACAAGATACGTTTGCTTTGTGCCATGCCCCCAAGTTCTTGCCACGGCATCTGCGGCAACAAAAGTTAAACATTTCAACTTCCTTGGCTGCCACAGCTGCCACACTGCCACTGCCACTGCCCTTATTATGGAAATGCCGCGCGCTTCACCCACGTTTCCTCACTTGCCCCTTGCCTTAGTTGCTCTCCTTTTTTACAGCCAGCTTATCTTGTTGCTGGTTTTACTCAGCCATCTCCGATGGCTATCTAAGCGGGGGGTTTAGGGTTTAGGGTTTAGGGTGGAGGGAGGGAATGGGGTTAATTCTACAATTTGTTACAAAATTCATTAGTGGGCTTGAATTAAATGTGTATCAACTTAATTGAAAACAATTCTCTAAAAATGCATTTATGTTTATGGCTGCTTGGGGAGACGCAACTTTTATCTAGATAATAATAAAGCGTTTGCGCTCTAAATGGAAAAAGCTTTATTAATAAAGTTGCACATTTAAATAATTAATTGCAGTGGCTGATGACTCTAATGAATCAAATTCCATTTGCACTGCAATCATTTTTCAAAGTGCTTGAATGAATTCGCTTTGAGCTTGTCGCATTTCATTCTTTACTGTTTCTCTGCTTCTTCTTCTTCTTCTTTCTTTTTTTCTGAGCAAGTTAACAATGTTAACTGTTTTTTCTTCTTCAAGCTGCTCTCTCGCACACAGTCTCTCTCTCTCTCGCTCTGTCTCTCTCGCATACTCCGCACAGCATCATTCAATGCAAAATTCATTTACGCTGTCCTGTTTCAGCTTTTACGTTACGCTACGTTCTACGTTTAATATACACACTCAATTTATGTATTAATGTGTGTGTGTGGGTGTGTGTGTGTGGGTGTGTGTGTGTGTGTGTGGGTGTGGGTGTATGCTGTGTGTATGCATTTCTCAACGGCCATTTACCGTCATCGTCCATTTACGATGGGGCCAGTGACGTAACACGACGACGTCGTCGTCGTCGTCCTCGTCGACTGAGTGACGAATGTTTATCCACAACTCAACCCTTCCCCCTCCCCACTCTAGCGTAAATCTTCGTGGAAGCGTAGTAACCTATATACGAGCTCAAATACGAGCATAAAAACGAGCACCAAAAAACGAGCAACACCCACGCCGCCGCCGCCCGCCCGCCCCCTTGTTTCTCTATATACTCTGTGATAATCCTAACGGTACCCAACCCTATTCTTCTGGCATTTATTGCCCATGTGCCATGTGCTTGCCGAGCTTGCATTCGTTGGCCGTTCGTTGGCGTATCGGCTGCAAAAAACAATGACGTCACATGCGACACGCGTCTGCAACTGTTACGTATACGTATACAGATTACGTATACGCCGAGTTGTACACGCGCTGAAACTCCAAACCGAGAGCGGCTCCAGCACTAATCAGCGTGAGCCTCTAAGGGCGACACTTGCTCGTCATTTCAACGTCGTCTGTCGTCTGTCGTCAGTCGCTTGTCGTCGTCAAATTGGACTCGCCTGTAAACTGTAAACTGTAACCGATTTTAACCCACACAAGCCATGCGTCACAAATGCCACCCCGCCCTGCCCCCCGTCCATAAGCAATTTTAAGTTAAAATTCATCGCATCGAATCGGCAAAGCTTATTTGTCGTCATTCAAACAAGAACCAGAACAACTCATTTCACGTTGCCAAAGATCAAATCTATTATACTACACATAATATACAGATATATATATATATATACACAGATATATATACATATAAGCATATATACTTCCCGATTCCATTGATCAACTGCAGCATATAAAAATAAGGTTAATAGGACACTGCAATATATGTCCAGCTGGAAACAAGCACACTCACACACAGCCTATATACATATGTGTGTGTGTGTGTGTGTGTGTGTGTGTAGGTCATGTCAATGGCTCAGTGGGGGTGGCAAGTACAGTTGCACGTGACAGCCTGTAGCTGCTGTGGAAGCATTGAGTTCAAGGGGAAACCAACTAAATAGCCAAAACAAATGGAAAATAAAAAGAAAAATAAAATAAAAAATAATAAATAAATTAAACAATTAAAAATTGTCAAGGAAATCTCAAAAATATTCTATAAATTCACAGTTGATCTTCGACATTATGTTTTATTTGAAATTTATCACTTTCTTTACTTCAACTTCTTCTTCTTTTAGGCCACAATGAAAAGCCAACGAATCATTCAGTTTCGCTGGCAGCCGTCAAACAGTTGTCAAACTATTTGTATTAATTACGTTCAAGTGTGATTCAATTAAGCGAAAGCTGCTTAAATATTTGTTAAAAGTATCGTTTACAATTTAATGAGGAAAAGCAGCTTTGAAGTATTCACAAAACATTCATTTGCTTTGGCTGCTGAATGAGTCAATTAATGAATGCTTTTCTAATTTTACAAAGAATTCATTTGTATTTATTTTATGAAGAATCAGCTTGAATGAATGAATGAATCAGTCAATAATATCTCCAAATACTTGTTGCACATTTTTAAAATTTACGTTTTGATTATGAATCATTTTCAGGGGCACCCGTTTTCTAGTCAATCACTGCACCAAATGCTGACTTGGAATATTTGAGTGTTTTGTTGCATTCATTTGAGTACTCAAGCGACTCGATTGAGTCTTATGCTGTTTGTCACGTTGAAGGCTGAAACCACCCACTCAAAAGGCGCATCTTGTCAGCGACACGTGGGTGGTGGCTAGCTGGGTGGTTGGGTGGCTTGTTGGTGGGTCAGTCGAGTCCAAAGTCCATTAGTCAGCGGCCTACGCAGGCCTGCACTGAGCAAAATATATGTGACTAAATATTCAAATCAGTCCAAACACATAACAAACTGAAAATTTATAAATTATTTCATTGAATACTACAAATAAATAAATAAATAAAATGAATTTGGTAGCTTTATAGATTAATACCCTGTAATTTTGTTGGCTACATAAAATTTCTAGGTTTTTTTGAGTGTATGATGGCAGCGCAGACACCCTGCAACTGCCCCTTCCCCAGCTCGATTTGTGAGCACTGCTGCACTGGGGATTATTAGCAGACGTAGGCGCTTACGCTGACGCTGGCTCTCAGCTGCCGCTTGCGTCAACGCTGACGTCGACATCGACGTCGCTGCTTCGGCTTGTCTGTTTGTATTTTTTTTTTGTGTTGTTTTTGTTGCTGGTGAATAATTTTTCTTTTGGTTTTGTTGGATATTTAAGCGTCGCCTGCAGCGCAAAAGCAGCTCAGTCGGTCAGAGGCCGTTTGCATTTCCATAACGCGCTCTTGAACTTGAAAAACAAACAGAATCGTTTGGCTATCTTTATTTTTGGCTTGGTGTTTTGAACAGTGTACTTATAAAATTGGCAAAGTGCTGCTGCCATTGTTGGCCGCTCAAGGACATCGCAGCCGGGCATCGCCATTTTCCCCGGATATGAAAAAGGTGATATGGTATGTTTAAGGATTGGCTTCTAGAACAAACTAGCAGCGGCAAAATGTCAGCGCATAAAGGTCAAAGTTGCAACCGAGCACAAAACCACAATCAAAAAAATAAACACACACACACACACACAACTCAGGCAATCACCTCGCACATCACCCCTTGACTAAACATCCAACCCCACCCCACCCCACATTTAAAGGTCACATGGCGCAATGTCGTCGCAACTGCATACGGGGAAACAAGAAAAAACGAAAACACAAAGCAGCAGAGAACGCACTAGAAAGAATTGAAAACCCAACAAAGTGTCGCCCACAACGGACATTTCACCATCACCCACCACCCATCCCAACCCCCATCCCCATCTCTTGCCCCTTTTTGGGCCAAGTTGGTCAAACTTTTCGTTGCTGCGACGCAATTGGAAAACATATTCATGCAATCATCAATTGCGCTTCAAGAAAATTCTCGTAAAACACCGCGAGAAAGGGAAAACTGCGAGACAGCTTGCAAAAGGGTTGACTTCCACATACCCTATAATATTTTTTATTCACTTTTATTATTATTTCCTGCAACTGATCAAGCTCTATATAAAATTAATTATTAATATCCACACTTTCATTGAGCAGCGAAGTTTTAGAAACTAAACTTCACTTTACATTGTTCTCAAGTTTACAGGGTATTGAAATGAATATTTTATTTGAATTAGATTCCTCAGCCTTATTTTTAATGAGGCACATTTAATAATTAATTATAATTTATTTGTAATTTCAAAACAACAAAGAAAGAATTTATTTATTTAGTATGTATTACTTATTTTTGTTAGTATATCTATTATGCATTTAGTTTGATTAGCAAGTTCCGAGTAAAAAAACTTCCAAATTTACTTTTGTTTTCAAATTAAATATTTATGGATCAGCAGATTTAAATTGAGCGGCTTTATCGACTTACCGATGTTATCGATTTCCCAGACATAGATGAATATTATTTCATGCCGCAATTTTTATCCTCCTTTAGTTGCACTAAGCGAGTATAAAAAGGTGATTTTTATTTTGGTTCTCCAATTGATTGGTAAAACTCCCGAGAAGCGTTTGCCGCCAATTGGCGCCTCTGTCGATTATTTATTGTATCAGCCGCGTAATATCTCTCGATACGCCCACAGGTCGCCTATATATATATCGACTGACATAGTCTGGCAGTAACAAAAGTTACGTTGCTTTTAGAATTTATTAATGCCAGTTGTAATTGTGTATTTTTTAATTGACCGTTGCGAATTCGTTTGGCGCCAATTTGATTTTCACGCCGCCTGGCGCCAAACTCACAATTCGAAATTGAAAGCTGGCTTCAGATTTGTTCAATGCAACTTATTCTCTCTCTCTCTATACACATACACACGCATATATATATATAGTTTATGTGTGTTTTAATTTGATTATGTTGTCAGTAGCGCTTCAATAAATATTCTTCATTCATTTTTGGTTTTTATTGTGGCTCAAACAAAATCTATGCTCAAATTCAAGCCAATTTATTTTCTTTCATGTTCTCAATTATGTTTGAAACAAGTTATTTGCAATCGCATATGAAAAAACTCTGATTAAGCGTAAAATAGTCAAACAGAATCCACAAGCACTGTGGATCCTAGTCATATGCACGCCATTTTGAATTTCGCAAAAAAAAAAAAAATAATAATTACACGCACACGACCGAACAGAAAAACCGACGCACACAGACTAAATGCACTCATTGATCGCATCCTTTTCGCTAAGCTGAGCAATGCAACTTTTTCTCAATATTCAATATTCTTCATTGATGTTTGGTTTTTTTTGTGGCTCAAAAAAAATCTATGCTCAAATTCAAGCCAATTTATTTTCTTTCATGTTCTCAATTATATTTGAAACAAATTATTTGCAATTGCATATGAAAAAACTCTGATTAAGCGTAAAATAGTCAAACAGAATCCACAAGCACTGTGGATCCTAGTCATATGCACGCCACTTTGAATTTCGCAAAAAAATAATAATTACACGCACACGACCGAACAGAAAAACCGACGCACACGACCGAACAGAAAAACCGACGCACACGACCGAACAGAAAAACCGACGCACACGACCGAACAAAAAAACCGACGCACACAGACTAAATGCACTCATTGATCGCATCCCTTTCGCTAAGCTGAGCAATGCAACTTTTTCTTAATATTCAATATTCTTCATTGATGTTTGGTTTTTTTTGTGGCTCAAACAAAATCTATGCTCAAATTCAAGCCAATTTATTTTCTTTCATGCTCTCAATTATATTTGAAACAAGTTATTTGCAATTGCATATGAAAAAACTCTGATTAAGCGTAAAATAGTCAAACAGAATCCACAAGCTAAGATGCATATGCACGCCATTTTGAATTTCGCCAGAAAACAATAATTACACGCACACGACCGAACAGAAAAACCGTCGAACACAGACTAAATGCACTCATTGATCACATCCTTTCGCTAAGCTGACGAGTAATCTCACCCATGGCAAAGTAACGGGATCAAAAGCATTAAGGCAATTGCATTCCGCGAAAGTGGAAAGCAAGTGAACTCTCACACCTTCCATTACTCTCACTCTCTCACCTACTCGAATGCTGCATGAGGAGCAGTGGCAAATACGCATCGAACGTGTAGGGATCAAGAGCAAATGCCGTTAAAGGTGTTTCTTAATCCACTCTTCTCTTTCTCTCAAATATAACAGTTGCGACTATTTAGATTTCTTGACTTTTTTGTCCTTTTCTAAATTATTTGTCATTAATATTCACAAAGCAAACTTAAACAAAGTTTTTATTGTATATTACCAGTCGATCTGTGCATATATTAAGCATTTTAAACTTGACTTAGCGATGCATTAGTTAAATGCTCTAAATTCTACGAGTAAATTCGACAAAAAACAATGAAATACTTTTTTCTTACGCTTTCACTGGCCAAAAATTTGTAAACAAAAAAAGTAGAAGAGATAGACAAAAAATATTCAATCATAATTAACTTAGCTATTTGGTGTCGAGGGTCAAAACGCGTTGTGCTCTTGGGGCACATTTATTAATGGGTTAAACTTAGTGACAACTAAATGAGTGTTGTGCGTTCAATTGAGTCACAACAAAAACAAAAACACAACAAAAAACAGCTAAAAGCTGAAACTCTTAACCGGTTTTGGTTTTTTTTCTGTCGAGCGGAAGAGAGAGAGAGAGAGAGAGACAGGTGGGGGAACTGCCAATTAAACGGAACAGGTGAACAAAGTGATCAGCGATACGAGATGTGATCTCTATGGACTCAAGGCCTACAAAAACAAAAAATATGAAAAAAAAAATAAAAAACTGTTCAAATATGCGCCGTTCATTTATCAAGTTTAAAAAATTCGCGCTAATGACTCGGGGAATGTGGAGAAGTCATCTTCTTCTCCGATTTTTGAGATATTGTTGTTTTATGCTAAACCACAACGAAAAGAAAAACAAAAAAAAAAAATATATATATATATATATATTTATATATAAACTCCTAAACTTTAACGTTGACTTTGGTTGCGTCCGATTTTTATGCAAATCTCGATTTCGATTAAAATTTTCGGCTCTTTTTTCTCGTCAGGCCCGGCGACATTGTGTCTCGTCTTGTTGCCCATTAAAAATGCTAATTTCCCACAAATATTTTTTGCCAATAAAATTCAAAAATAGCAACCATTTTTTGTTTTGATTATTTTTGTTTTTTGTTTGCTCATTAACAAATGAATTAACCAACAAAAAAAAAAATGCCTTTAGCAACGAATTAAAAGAAACAAATTCCTCTCTTGACTGGAAACCTCATGACATTGAGAAAATCCAGAAAAAACTACTTTAAATGTAGTTATACAATAAAAACGAAAAACTATAAAACTTAAATAATGCCAGATTAAATAAAGCCACAAATTAACTTTATTAAGTCTTCTCTGCAATCAAATTTCAAGCATATATTGATTACAATATCGATTTAATTAGTCGTAGTTTTTTATTGATTTATTTTCCCCCTTTTTTTGTGTTTGTTTTCAAAACAAGTGAAAGTTGTCGAGAATTTGACGGTTCGTCATTTTTCATCAGCTTTGAAATTTTATCATTGCGCAGCACTGCCATATAACTGTTGTGTATAACAGTTGTTGTTGTTGGTGTAGTGACCTCATCAATCGCAATTTTCGTTATTGACTATTTTTAGTAGCACTCTAAATTTTAGTGGTATTTTTGTGGACTCTATCTTATCTTCCACACACTAAAAAGTATTATTTTTAGCTAGATTATCGGTTTGTCAAGTTATGTTCTCCACCAAAGCAAAAGTTCCGCTAAAAATTTATATTTAAATTATGCGAGGCATAACTTAAAAAAAAATGCAACACAAACAAAACAACAAAAACAGAGAGCAAAAAGCATAAAGCGGCCCAAAAATGCGCTAGTGACGAAACGATGCTGTCGTTGACGCCGACTGCAATGCCGACGTCGACAACGACTGCGACGTAGGCCGCGGGCAATTCGAGCGCAGGCTGCAATGAATGCCCTGGCCTCAAACGTAGCTTCCCCTTAAATTTAATGTTTTGTTTTCGCTGCGTCCCGCTCGCACTCGCTGGCAGCGCATGTATGCGCTCTTGCTTCACAGCGTGTTCGACTTCCGTTCGTTTTGTAGTAAAAACGTAAACGAGAGCAGCAGCAGCCGCAGCAGCGGCAGCAGAGACGGCAGATAGACAAGTGAATTTCTACACACACAACGTATCAACGAAAAATGCGCGCGCTTTGCACACACATGAAATGGAAACCAAAACAAGGAACGTTCTGGCAACGAAACACTAGCACTCTCTCTCTCTTTCGCTCTGTCTCTCTGGCTCTGCGAGTGAATTGTGGAGCGTGTGTGTGTGTGGAACGCATTGCCGTCTCCCACAAAATGAACGCAAGCCACAAGAGACGATCGCAAGCACAAATAGTTTAAATTCCACTTGGGCATTTAATTGAGGGAAGCGAACAACATCCAAATATGCTCAAATAAAAAATAATAGGCAGACTCAAACAGAGCTCGAGTGACCAAAAAACAATAATAATCTGAGTCACGGTTTTTTCATTCCGCTGACGAAATTCTTGTTTACCAATTTAATAATCTCTGCAGATAAAAATGCACAACAAATGCGTCACTTTGCTTTAAATAAACAAACAGTTTTTTCATATGCAAAAAAGAAATACAGAAATAACGGTAAACTCATTGAATTTGTTTTGTGGGAGGGGAAATTCCAAGCAGTTCTATCGCTGCGCTGCTTGACCTCTGCTAACGATTGGAATTTGGATATTATTCCCAATTCCCCTTTTTCGCTGCTTCTTTATTGCGTGCGATCAGCGCTCCTAACGGTGCCTGGCAATAGCATCCACTCCTTTGGCGCCGGCGTTGGCTCCCAATTCTGAGACAGTTGCACACACACACACACATACACAAACTTGTGCAAGGAGCTATGGGCTCTATCTCAAATGCATTGCAATTGAGTAGAAGTCGTGTAATGGTGTTGGTGTTAGTGCCAGTAGTGGCCCACAGGCCACACTGCTTCTGCTTGCACTGCAACGTGGAATCGGAACACTCAGTTCATTGCTATTCGCTGCGACGCTGCTCTGCTCTTGTGTTTCACATGCCAAGTGTTTAACTGCTGTCTGTTGTGGTTTACTTGGTAGCCTCTTGCCAGAGCTCTTTCAGTTCCATTTGAAACTTTTTACCGTTTGGTTGGAAGCGCGCATCGCGGCACATTTAACACAAATTATATCGCCTAGGCCGATGTTTCACTTTTTGGTTGTTTTCTTTCGCCAACAATAAATTACACCGAGAGTTTTGTTTTCTTCTTCTGTTTTCCGAGCGCGCGCCAAACTTGAAAAGGAATATAAGGAATAAAAAAAAAAAAAAACAATTTATTCGTCGTGTTTATCTTTTGTCTCTAACTGTGAATGTTAACTGTAAAGTGTAAAGTGTGTGTGCGTTTGTGTGTGTGAAGACAACACAACAAGAAATGGCAACAGCAACAAACAACTGTAACAATTATTAATGCCAACTAAAACTCCAATTAAAAACAAACAAATCACATTTGGAAAAATATCTCCAATTTGTCAGTGTGTGCGTTGAGTGTGTCTGTGTTCAGATCGGGATCGGGATCGCAGCTAATGCCCCCCAGCACCCAACAGCCACCCACCCGACAACAACAACGGCCTACTCATGAAATGCAAAAGTTGGTCCAATAAAATCAACAATTTTGTTGTGCGAAAATTAAAATCCATAAAGGTAAATATAAAAAAAAAAAACAATTATATCAGAAGAATATTTCAAAATTTTAAATTTTTAGAAATTAGAAAAGAAAAACCATTTAAAAAAATCGTAAAAATTACCAACAAAATTAAAAAATATTTAAAAAAAATTGTAAAAAAAAAAAATGTCGAAAGTATTACAAATTTTTTTTTTTTAATGAAATATGTAAAATAAAAATTATTTTCAAAAATTGAACCCGGTTTAAAATTTTTTAACTGAATTAATCAGGATAATAAAATTTTGTATATAAATATTAAAATACAAAGTTTCAGAAAATGGACTTAAAACTTGATTAAAGTAAATGTAATTTCTTGCTAATAAAAAATATGTTGAAAAATTTAAGTGCATTTGTGAACTTCTATATATATGGATAATAATTCTGCTAATTAAAAAAAAAATACATTAAAAATTAGTTTTATTAATTTTAATGAGGAATTTTTGTTTAATCAATCAAATGTCCGTTTTGTTTGTAAAATTTTCAAAATTAAGCCAATTATACTTTTATAAATTTTAAAATACAATAATTTAAAAAAATAATTTACGCATAATTTTTTGCAACGATTGCAGAACTCAAAAAAATTAAAGAAATTTCGAAGCCAACAAAATAATAATAAATCCAATCAAATGCGTATAACTTGAGTTTGATAGAAAAACAGTGCGCAAAAAATTGTCAATTTGTTGTTGTTGGACTTGGCAATTGTTTTAAACAAAACACAAAATGCAATTAAATCGTATATTTTTTCTTTTCTTTTTGTGGCAGCTGTTTTTGTTATTTCGCTTTTCTTTATTGACAATTAAAATAAGCAGCAAGCAGTAAAAACAATAATAAACAACAACAATAACAAAAAACAGGCGAAGCAACAACTAAATAATAAATCAATTTATTTATTTATTTCATTTTCACTCCGTAATCAGCCTCTCTCTTCCTCTCCCTCTCCCTCTCTGTGCGTCCCTCTTCCACTTCAACACCCTCTCCAGCTTCCCGCTCTCCCACTCCCACTTTGTTTCCTTTTGCGCCTTTCACTTGTGCATGTCTCACACAGACACGCACACACACATACAAATGCATATTTTATAATATTTATTTACATTGACGTTGACGTCGCTGTCGCCGTTGGCTTCGCAGCCGCGCCCGCCATTTGTTTTGTTTACTACAGCCTTTTTCTTTCCTCTCTGTCTCTCTCTCTCTCTATGTTGTTGTTGTTAGCGTTATTATTGTCTCTTGTTTGTGTCTTGTCTTTTGCCTTCGTTTTCGTTTTACACTCACACATACGCAACTTACGCTTGTGCATGAATTTTGTTTTGTTCGCCGCTTCCTTGTCCTTGTCACCCGTCTCTCTTCTTCTTCTCCGTTCTTCTGCTTCTTCTTCCCATACACATGTACATTTTGTGCCTTCGTGTTTTTCCACCCGACTTTTGTGTTGTTTATTTTTACGCGCTCTCTTGTGGGCTACAAATTCTTGAAATTCTTTTTCTTGTTTTTGTTGTTTTGTATGTTTCGAACGCCGCACATTTTTCCAGCGGGAAAAACGAGTTTTTCCAGGCAGCAGCGCATGCATTCTTCTTCTTGCTTGTTTACAGTTAGGAATGCGGGTGCCTCTTTATAAATACGAAGAAAAAAAGAGCAACGCAAAACAAAACGCGCTCTCTCTCTCTCACTCTACTTGTGTGGATTCGTTGTTTTGTTGTGGACAGCAATATTTGTTGGGAAAGGGGGACGAGTAATGTTGTGTGGATTCCATCTGTGGTGTCTGTTTGGAAAACCTAGACCAATATACATAATATGTACAACAATTACAATTACTCTCTCTCTTGCGCGCGGCCTCTCACACAAATCTCTGTTCGTCTCGTCGTCGTCGGCTCTCGCTCACGACGACCGACCTGGCGCACAACTTGTTCGCCTTGTAAAAATTGAAGGCGCCAGCCGACCAACAACAACAACATTAGCGCTACTACAATATCTCATTGAGCGGCGACTGCGCTGCTTTGGCCCCATTATGAACATAACATTGCCTCGGTTCGCTGTCGCTCTCTCTCACTCTCTCTCTCGGCCGTCGTTGAGTTTCGTTGCTCTCTCGTGTGCTGCTGCTGCTGTTAGCTTGGGGCTCAATTCATTTTGTGCTTTTTCACTTCTGATTAGTTTTTGTGGCGCTTTGAAGCCGGACGTTTCGTTTCATTTTTGTGCCCGCGTTTCGCTCAAAAAACCCAAACCAAGCAACACATACTTACACATACATGCGAAACGCCCCACAGTTGTGTATGTGTATATGTATATGTATTTGTGCTCTCCTGCTCTCAGTGCGATTAAATAATACTCCACAAAAGGCCAAACAAATTACATAAAAATCAAAAGAGAAAGAAGAAGAAGCAGCAGCAGCAGCAGCAATAGTAAAGTGTTCTCATTGCATAAATTTTGTTGTGTTTGAGATTTCGTTTTGCGTTTCTCGTCTAAATTCGTCTAAAACGAATAACAAAAAAAAAGAAGTTCCTAAATACAACAACAACAAGAAACGTCATCATCGTTTTTTGTTTTTTGATTGTGTTCGTCGTCGTATTCTCCTGTTCCTGCTCCGTTCGCTTTGTGTTTTTCGTTGAAATATTTTGCCTAGCCAAAATACATACATACAAATTTATTGTGCGTGTTCCTCCGCCTTGTATAATCCACACAATTTATAAGTGCAAAAAAAACAAAATACATAGAAAAATAAATAAATAAATTGCTGCGAAATTTTTAGTGTAAGCAAATTTCACGACGAGCGCCAAATAAATAAATTAAAATTCACAAACACACACACACACACAAAATCCCAAATAGAAGAAAAAACATAACGAAAAAAGAAAAAAAATACGCGCGCGCATCTTCCTCTTATTTATATTGCGTGCCTGCCTGCCTGCCTGAGACACTCTCAGTGCGTGGCCCATTGGAATTTGTACCGTGAAACGCAATTACAACATATAAAATACACAAACAGAGAGCGAGCGAGTGCGTTGCGCGCTCCCAACATTGAAGCGGCGTAAGTGCAAGTAAGATGGAGCGATGCAAAGAGAGCAAGTGAATGTGGAGCAGGAGTTTTTGTTTGACAGAGTTGTGTAGTTGTTGTAGTAGTAGTAGTAGAAAAGAGAGCGGCGAGCGAGCATGTTCCAATTGGAATTCACAGTTTGCATTTGCATGCTGCTGCTGCGGCTGCTTGCTGCTTGTTGTTGTTGTTGTTCTTGTTAGTGTTTGTGTTTGCGTTGTGCATTTTCATTCATAAAGCGCATTTTTTACTATTGCCTGCCCGCCTTTATATACCGTTAGCTTTGTGTACTTTTTTTTCGGTTTGTGTTTTTTTTTTATATTTTTATTATTTTTACTGTAAGCGGGCTGGCTTTGCGCTTGTTGTCGTCCAACGCCGTCATTTCGTAAATCCAAATTTTATTGTTTAATTGAAAAAGTACATTTATTTTTTCTTGTGATTGAAATCTTACGTTCTGTCAACCCGGGAAGAGGCGCTTTTGAAAGATACATTTAACATTAGATTTTGCAATGCAGGTATCGTAAATTCTTTTGGTTTTACCCATACAACACAAAACAAATAATACAATTTCCCCTCAATAAAATTATGCAAAACATGTCGCAAGAACAACAGCAACAATCACACAACAACAATATTGAAATACTCTTGTTATTATTGCTTGCTTGATTCACCAACCAACAACAACTACAACAATTTGTATCTTTTATAGCTAAGAATAGCACAGCAACAAGCGAAACAAAAAAAAAAAAAAAGAATTCCTTGCGAATTTTTCCATGTGTGTGCTTTTTATTAATTTTTCACGCCCACAAAACAACACAAAAAATAGAAAAAAAAATTAACTTGATTGAAGAGGTGGAAGTGGTTGAGGGGATTCGTGTTCAGAGGGGGGGTGGGGATAAAAATGATAGTTGATCCTAAATGATGCCATATGTTTAAGATTTTTTGCATTTGGATTTTTCATAGCTGCTGCAGCTAAAAGAAAAGTTTTCGAAAATTTCGTGTATTATTTTTCTTTTTGGCTTACGTGCTTAGTGCCACGTTCCACGTTCCACATTCCATGCAACAGACATTTGATGAGAAATAAACCAGGCATATATATATTTTGAATATCTATTTCTATATATTTGTTTAGTTTATTTTCCTTATGGTTATTTAATGTTTAAATAAACGCTGTTTATATGCAAATGCATGTGTATACACTGGGTCACAAAAGTCTTTTGACACCGCGAAAATATCTCAAAATATGCTCAAGATTGCTGAAATAATTTAGGTAAATTAAATTAAAAAATTAAGAAAAAATTGAAATGGAATAAATAATTTATTTGCTGTCAAAAAACTTTCTTTACTTAGTGTGTATTTGGCTTGGTGCTTAGCTGCTGCACCAAAAGAAGGCTCTGAAAGAGAGGCGACACCCAATAGACAAACACCTTGTAATGCACCCCCCGCCTAAACGTTCCCCTCTCGCCTGCATTTCTAATGCATTTTTTTTCGTTGTGCCTTTCTTTGGTTTTTTTTTTTTTTTTTGGTTTCTTTCTTTTCAATTGGTTGCAATTCGCGCGCTAGACGAGAATTTTTATTTATAAAACCAAATTGAAGACTGAGTGGGTTGGTTATGGGCAAGGGGCGTGGAAGGGGGGAGGAGGGGCGTCTGTTGAAATGGCGACGAAGCGACAATAAAATAGATTCATTTAAATGTCATTTTTGTCTAGACGACAACGACGACGTCGGATCAGATCGCGATAGAATAGAATAGATATAAATATATATATATTTAGATACACAGATATATATATATATATATATATATATATATGTATATAGTATACAGAATGTGGGCAAAGTCTGCGGTCATATGTTTTGTGTGTTAAGCACCACGCCCACACTCACAAATAATCGGAGGGGGCGCGTTCTCGATTTTTTTTCGCCTTTCTTGTGCGTTTTTCGAAATTTTCCACAATTTTCTTGCACTGTGAAAATTTTGTGGCAACTTTGAACATTTTTCAAAAATTAGGTTTAATTTTGATTAAATCAAATAACAATTAAAAACCAAAAAAAAATGTTTTAAAATTCAAAATTACAACTTTCAAATGAGATTTGTTATATAGATTCGATATCGGTAGATATATCTTAATGTCTTTAGTTTTAAAAATTTGGAATTTTTGTTGCCGCCGCCTCGCATTTGACATTTCCTGTTAACTAGTTGCTGTGCTGCCTGCTTGCCCGTTAGCAGCTACCAATTTTATTACCATTATTTTTATGGCCTTTTGACCAGTTTTGTGTGTTCGCCCCAAAAAACCAAAAAAAAAAGAAAAAAAAAGTCGAACATCTTTCGAGATCTGTGTCTGACGCAGTTTGAGGTCCAATTCCAATTCCTCTGCGGCTAATTAGCAAATGAAAGAATTTTTTTAATCAACCCATTGAAAGGCCATAAAATATTGTTCTGTAGAGGAATAAGTAATAACAATTTTATATCTATAACATAAACATAGAACTGGTTTCCACATATCATCCAAAAGTCTCCTTATCGTCTAGCAATCGAAGTATTTTTGGGAAAAACTGATGATGTCTCCAAATCCATCAAACATGGGTTCTTGATCAAGGAATCGAGCAACACCTTGAGGATTGAGGCGGGCCTCGGAACGTACACAAAGGTTAAGGGTTATATTGAGGTAAAGGGTTATATAGGGTTATATTAGAGATCGAACTCGTTGGTGGCATGAAAAAAAAGGAGAAAATAAAAGATTCAAATCAAAAACACAAAAATAAATTGTATTTGAATGCTTTTTTTTTATTAATTTGTTGATTTGTTTTATGTTTTTGAATAGTTGTGGGCGGCGACTGGGTTTTGTGTGTGTGTGTGTGCGTGTGTGTGTGAGCGTGGCAACAGCTAAATCGTGACGTCAAGAACTGCTTGTATGTGAAGTTACCCTGTAAAATGATAGTAAATTTATAAATAAAACAAGCTTTGACTTACTGATCAAGCAGTTCAAATTCCCTTCCCCCAACAATGCACAATAAGTAAGGTCTTGAGAAATTCAACCAACAACATTCCAAAGTGTGACGCACTTTATCACAGAGGAAGAAGAAGAAAACAGACACAAAAACACCAAAAACAACTATTTTCATTGACAAAACAAAAGAGAGAAAAATAGAGAAACCGCCAGAGAGAGAGAGGGAGAGAGAGCGAACACGTTTAAGCTTTTTGTTGTTGTTTGTTGTTGTTGTTGTTGTTTGTTGTTGTTGTTGTTGTTTGTTGCCTAACATGAAAACTATGTGTTACACCTGCTTCTCACATTTTTTTTTTTTTTTTTTGGGAATTTCCCATTGAAAAAAGCTTATCTTTTGACATAAATTATGGGTGTGGATTTTGATGTTTTGGGTTTTTGTTCGCCCCCAAGACGAGAAAATTTCCAAATTGTTATAATCTGAATAATAGAAATCAATATAGAATTAATGTGGAAATAATTAAATGTAGCAATTCACTGCATTTATTTCTTTCTTATGGCCTTCATTATAAAAACGACTCTGAATTCCAGCAAAAAAAAAAATTCACATTTCGCTCTAGTTGCCACAAAGCAGTCGAAAAGTGAATACTCTATAAATCAAATAACACTTGAATAGAAATTTTTGCAATAGTCTCGCAAGTTAAAATACATTAAATTGTTTGTGTGTGTGTGTGCGTGTGTGTGTGTGTGTGGAAGCCAGGTTCCATTTTTCCATTTGTGAATTTGTGACTTAAATTAACTGACGCTTGTCTTTGACTTTCATTGACGCATTTGCTCACCTTGTTTTTATTTAAATTTGTTTGCTGGTTTCATTTGAGTTTTTGCTTTTGTTGTGTTTGATTTTTATTTAATTTTTTTTTTCTTTTTTTTTTCTTATTTTTCTGCATGCGTTTTGCATAATTTGATAATTTTGCGTTTTTACGACACACACACACACACACACACACAATAAATAATAACAACAACAACAAAATCCCCAAGCAAAAAAAAAAACAATTTCTAATGCTCAGTTTTTAATGGTAAAAATGTGTAAGCAAGGTGGCAATGAACTTTACTATATATTTTTATGCTCAAGTCCTTGAACCCGGAAAAAACCAACTGCCAAAAACAATAGCAACTGGCCAAAACAAGACAGCAGCAATTAAAAGCGCACGGGAGCAAGCGAGACAGCGTCAACTGAACTTGACGTCAATGGCGGCCATAAGCGGCCAGCGCATAAAGCATAGGCCTAAAAAAAAAAAAAACACTAACAACAACAACAGCAGCAGCACAAAAAGCTACTTGTCTCTGTCTGTCCGTCTGGCTGTGGCCGTTTATGTTCTGTCGGCTGCTGCCTTTTGTGGACCTGTTTCTTGGTTCTCTTCCAAGTTCCGCTTTTGCGCGGCCGTCGTTGACTTTGTCTCTGTTATTGTTTTGACTTTGTTTTTGTGTTTTGAGTCTTTTCCTGCGACTGCGCGCATTTTAATTTATTGCGTTTCACGCACAAGCGATCTCTCATAAGCATTCATTTAAATCGCTCTCTCACACTTGTTCTTTTTCTCTCGCTCTCTTTGCAGATTAACGGTACACAGCAGTTGCAATCGCCAAGCAGCGCCGCTAGCATCGCAGCCGCCGCCGCCGTTGTCGTCTCTGCCTCGAGCAGTAGCGAAGCCGCCACCAGCAACATTGAACATCAGCAACAGCAACAACAAGTGAATATTGCTGCACCCGCAACAGCAACTGCAACTGCAGCAGCAACAACAACAGCGGCAACAATGCCGGCAATGCCAAAAGAAAAAGCAACAACTGCCGTGTCCTTAAGCGAATCAAATTTCTCGGCACTAAAATTCAAAGAGTTTACCGCTGTTGTCGGCGCAATGGCAACGACTGCAACGCGTATGCAACAACAGCAACAGCAGCAACACACATGTGGCTGTGGCGCCGCATCGGTAGCATCAGCAACAAACACAGAGAACAACAATAATAATAATAACAACAACAGCAACAACAGTCGCTACGGCAGAGCGAGCAACATGTATCTGAATAATGGTAAGCAACAAAACACGCAAAATATAGACATTTAGCAACAAGTTGCTAAACGCTCCCTCTCTCTTTCTCCCGCAGGCTTCACATCGCCACTGGCAGCAGCTGTAGCCAGCAACAACAGTTCATCAGTCGTCTCAACGCCGCAGCGTATCCAAATGTGCTGTCGTGAATCGCCGTCGTATCAACGCCAGCTACAACAACAACAGCACCAGCAACATCATCATCAGCAACAACAACTCCAGCAACATCATCACCAGCAGCAGCAACAAGAACAACAACAACAGCAGCAGCAAACGTCATCAACACCGCCAGCCCAGCAACAACAGCAACCACAACAACAACAAGTACAGCAACAAACGCCGCCTCCTCGAAGGTCGCCACGCGATTTTATCTTTGGCCGTTATATTGGCGAGGGCAGCTTTAGCATGGTTTACCTGGCAGTCGATATTCACTCGCGGCGCGAGTATGCAAGTGAGTACCGTACACCAATATCCAATATAACTGTACTTTCCAGTCTGTGGCTCAACTGTAAATGTAGAATATGTAGCAGAAATGATGTGGAGTTATTTAAATAGTTTATGCAAAAAACAAAATCAAAAATAACTATAATTATTTGCATATTCAATTCACCTTTGCTCTAATTTTTTTTTTAAACAAATACCCCCGCCCCCTTGGCATTTGTGTGGCTGCTGCTGCTGTTGCTGGTGTTTGCTGTTTGTGTGGCGCCAGGCGACAAATAGCAAAGAAATGCGGACGACGTCGGCGACGACAGCGGCGCCAACGCCAACGCAAGAGCAAAAGCGCCGCTGCCAGCAGTCACCTGCTTTTGTGGCTGCTGCCAACAAATCACAACACGCACAAACACTTGCACAGACACACACACACACACAAACTGAAACTGAAACCAGCTGTTGCTTGTTGCTAATGAAAACGTTTGCCTTTGTCGGGTGGGTGGATAGACGAACGCATGCAAAAAGAAAGAAAATCGAAACAGTTATGTGTGTGTGTGTGTGCGTGTGTGCATTAAGTAAATAAAAGTGAAATGAATAGTCAGTTGACAACAGCCAGACAGACAATGCGAGAGCGAGAGGGAAGGAGGAGGTGAGATTCATTTCAAGATGCTGCAGCAACAATTTAATTAGTTGTCACCCCTCCTTTTCCATCTCTTTCTGTCTTGCTGTCTGTCTAGTTCATCACGCGGCAATCACGTGAGCAGATTTCAAGTTTGTATTTTTTATTTGATTTTATTTCTTATTAATTTTTGGGTTGCTGTACGCACATTCATAAATATTCATTTGTATTGGCCAGGCAAAAAACAACAACAAACGAAAAAAAAACCGAATGGCATTTTTATCTCGCAACAATAGAGCGAGTGGGGTCCGCGGGGGGTAACACACACACACACACACATACAAATATATTTATATATTTATATACATATACAAATACTTTTGACTTTGACGTCTTTTGATAATCAAGACATCAACAACACAAGCGCTCTCGCTCTCACTCTCTATCTCTTCCTCTCTCTCTCTATCTCGCTCGCTGATGTGATAACGCCTGACGCCCGCACGCAATTGACGACAGTTTTTCTTCATTGTTTTGTAGTTTGTTTTTGTTTGTTTATCGATTGAAATAAAAACAAAAGGCTGACGTCGCTCAAGATCAGCTGCTGCTGAGCAGCAGCAGACAGCCGCACAGCAAATAAAAGCAGCGATAACGCCTCCTACTCCTCCTCCTCAAATAACTGTTCTTCTCTCTTATGTTTATTATTTGTGCTAAGCCAATTTGCTTTTGTAGTCAGCAACAACAAAAACAGAAAATGCAAATTAGAAGCAAAATAAAAGCAACGGTAAATCAATAAACTTGTTGTGGCACGTGTCGCTGCTGCTGCTGCAAATGTGCAATGTTTGCATTTCCATTTTAATACACAAAGCTAAACGCAAAGACAATAAGCAAAAAAAAAAAACAACAAAAACACGGCGCGTGTCTGCAATAAGCTGCCGCTTTCCTCCTCATTTCTGACTGGCTGATAAAGCACAACAACAGCAACAATAACAGCGACAGCAGCATCAGGTGCATGTAAACAACAACAGTGTGCAGTGCTGTTAACAGTTAGCTTTGCGCTGCACACGCAATTCGACTATTTGCTTTGACTGGACATGGCAAGAGAGGGAGAGAGAGAGAGTAAGAGCGAGCAGCGAATGCAAGGCAGAAGAGAGAAGTCAGTTAAATAACAGATGAGGTACTCTGTGTTGTTGTTGCTGCTTATTATTGACATATGCAGGCGTGCATATTTCGTGTTGTCTGTTTTAAAAATAGAACACAAGAAAAACAACAAGCGACGGCGGATGAGCAACAGCTGCGTCCGATGCTGCTGCTAATCGCATATCTCTTTCACTCACTCGCTCGCACTACTGGAAATTAACATTTTCATTTGAAATGACTTGGCACTTTTGTTTACTGTTTACTACAGACACACACGCACACACGTGGAAATAACAATAAATTATTGTAAAAACATTGAAGTCGACTTTTTTGAAGGTCAACATGTGTTGTATATATATATTTTTTTTGTTTTGAAGACCACCCAATCTGGATTTGATTGCTATATTTTTTGTTTTATTGGCACACATTTTCACGTTTGCCCGTATTATTATTCTTATTATTGGAGCAATAAACAAGCGCAATGTGATTTGAACTCATCTTGTTTTTGTTTTTAATTAGCTTATAAACATTTTATGGCACTTGTGTCTGGCAACATGTTGCCAACGGTTGTTATACGCCCACATCACTCTCTCGCTCTATCTCTCTCTCCAATCAACTCCCTCATACTACTCATGATGAACGCAGCAAAATTTCGTTTTCATTTCGTTTTGTTGTCATATGCATGGTGAGGTGAGCGCTTCTTACACACGCACACACACAAAAGTCTGCTTGTGTTTGTGAGCTTGTGTTGCTACGCATTGCCCAAATTACTGTTGTTATTATTGTTGTGCGGCGTCTGTTTGACGCGCTACGCAAATTCCTTTTACGCATTTTCACATTGTCTGCTTTTGCCTATTTCATCATTCCTCGCAAATCGCCTGGGTGTGCTTGTCTATGTGTGTGTGTTGGGTTTTTGTGTATAATTGGTATTGTTGCTGGGCAGTAGCAGCAGCTGTGGCAGTTTTTCCGCGCATATTTTTTTTTCTGCTACCTGAGAAATTGGTGTCCAACAACAACACGTGCTGCCAATGCTGAGCAGCAGCTGCTGCTGTTGTTGTTGCTGCTGCTGCACCCACGCAACTTTTCAACTTTGAACTGCAACTTGTTGCTGGATCGCATTGGCATTGGCACACACAACACAACTTATCTCACGATCGGCCGTTGAACTGTTTATGCTCTCTGCTGCTGCTCCCCTTTCTAGACGTTCCCATATTCCACTGGAAGTACACACACACACACACACACATGCATGCATACATATATTTTTTCCCACACGTCGATTTTTGGCCACTGAACTTTCAAAAATCGTTAAACACACACTTAAATGCTTGTCTGTCCGTCTTTCTGTATGTCTTCGTTTTTGCTCCTTTTTCTTTCATTCTTTTTCTGCCTATGCTTCGTGTGTTATTTTTAATTACAGCAGCGAGCAGCAGCAGCTGCTGCTGCGCAGTCGCAGCTGTCTGCAAGGGTATTTAACCTCTGCTCGTTCTCTCTCTCTCTCTCTTTGTCTTTCTCTCTCTGTTGTTCTGTAACATAATATTGATGAATTTGGGTCATTCAACCCAATAAAAACGGATCCTTTTCGTATATTCCTTAATTCTTTGGCTGATTCATAGCCATATTTTAATATATATATTTTTTTGTTGCTTCTTTATTTTTTGCACCTGCGACTTTAATATTTTCCTGTAGTTGTTGCAGCTGTTGTTTTTTTTTCGGTGAGCTGAGAGAGGCACGTGGCAAGGCCAGTTACACCCCCTCCCCCATCCCCTCTTCCATGCGCTGGTTTTATGAGCAAATTAAGCCGCGCCAGGAAGTCGGGAAAGATGCCGTTGTTCCTTAAGCCTTGGACTTGTTTTTATTATTATTTCCAACACACACACACACACACATAAACACACACATGTGTGGGAAAGAGATAGCGTTTTGTCTCTTCCCTTGCTCACTTGTTGTGCATATTGCCGTTTATTTAACAACCCATTTTGCACAGTAGAAAAAAAAAATAAACAAATAAAAACGAACTACCAAAAATCCTTTGCGTGCCGTCAATATGTCGCTTACCCCTCCCCCTCCCTCGCATCGCACACACACACACACACATCCCAAAAGGGCAATAAACTTTTGGTCTAACGGGCAGCAAGCAACAACAAAAATAATAATAATAAAAAAAAGGAGGCGCACTCAAAATTTTGTTATGACTCAGTTTGTCCCGCTCTCCTTTTCTCTTTCTCTCTCTCGGCTTGTTCCCAGGTTCCACATAAGCATTCCCATTCCACCTTTCCACTGTGCTTACCTGTGTGTGTCTGTGTGTGTCTGTGTGTCTGTTGTTCTTGTTACTGTCATAATCTGTTTGGTTTTTTGGTGACATATTTAAATGAGTTTCAAAACCGAAACAACGCCAAGTTACGTCATTATGAAGATAGAGAGAGAGAGAAAAAGAGACAGAGAGCGAGCGAAAGAAGTAAGAAGAGGAGAAGGAGGAGGAGGAGGAGGAAGAACAGACGCCGTTGCCGCCAATGTTCTTTGCCAATTTTGGGTGGACGGCAGCAGTCTAATTAATGAAATTGAAATGCTTTGCGAAACAATGCGAAATGGCACAAGACACACAATATACACACACAATACACACACACACACAACTTGTGTTCCTGCAATGGGCTTTCTTCTTCTTCTTCATTTTATAGCAATTTTTGTCAGTTTAATGTCAATTTTGTCGTGTGCCAAAAAGGTAACCGGTAACAATAAATAAAGCTAATAAAAAAAACAACAACAGGAAAAAACTGGCCATAAAAGACGCTTGGGTCGCATTGGAGTTGTTGTTGTTGTTTGTTGCTTCGTCATGCGTTGTTTTATCTAAAGCTGTTCTGGCAAACAGTTTTATTGCCAGGTCAGAATTCGTTTTCAGGAAAAACAAGAAATTTTCCATTGCGACAAAAAAAAAAGAAGTGTATATAAATAAAATCCCTAAAGTGCATTGCTGCTCCCCATTGGAAGTTGCTCGAGCATGTGGGAAGAGTTTCTCCTTTGCGATCTCTATGCTTGCTTGCACTCTCTCTGTTGCTCTCTCATTCTCAGTTCAAACACCTCAATTGACTTCCTGTTTATCGCGTGTTCCAATTCCAAAACATACCCAAACGGCCTTGCGCCCAATTAACTAACTATGACTTTTGGCTCTCTCTCTCTCTGTGGATGCTGCTGGAATGCAATCCAGCCACATTTGTTGCTGATGATGCGGTACAGTTTTCTATTTTGCTGGGTTTTTTTTTCTTTTTTTTTTTGGTCATTGTCCTCTTCGTCTCCCAACACACAATGAGTTGTTGTTTTTGTTGTTTGCTGCAGTTGCGTCTTCTTCTGTCTTATTTTTAGAATCGTTCGCAGTAGCAACAATAACAACTGGTTACAATTGCAATTTATGTACTGTTTTTGTTGTTGTCCCTCTCTCTCTCTCTCTTTCTGTCTTTCTCTATCTCTTTGTCTCTCTGTCAAACTCGTTGCACTGCATTCCAATCGAGACGCAACAAGTTGCAATGCGCTCTTAATGCTGCTTTAATGCATGTGCCTGAGTGTGTGTGTGTGTGTGTGGTTGCCTGTGTGTGTGTGCTTGTGTTTTTTGGAATTTGTCTCGTTCCCTCTCTCGCTCACACTTGCTCGTCTGCTCTGCTCTGTTGATCAGTGAGTGGGGCAAACACTGGAAACTCATATTGGGCAAATATTTATGCTGTGTTTTACTTTTGCCAGCTGCGCGCTACATTTGTTGTTGTTGTTGTTGTTGTTGTTGCTATTTACTTATGTGGGTTTCTTCTAGTCGTCGTTGTTGTTGTTGTTGCTGATGTTGATGTTGTTTTTGCACATGCGCTGCCGCCGCCGCCATCAAGTTCAAGGCTGCGCTTTCGTTGTGTTATCAGCGTCGCCGAGTCGGCCGTTAAACCCAACAAAAAAAAAAAAGCAGAAAAAAAATTAAAATTATTTGTTGTCTTTTTTTTGAAACCGCAGCTTAACAAATGGCTCGCAAAAAATTAAAATAAATAATGCGATGACAGCAACAACAACAACAACTTGCCAATTAAATGGAAAGAAATGCTCACTTCCAATATGTTCCAATTAATGCAATGCTTGGAAGGAGGCAGACACACGCAAAAAAAAAAACTATTGCGAAAATACCACATACATATACACGAAAAACAAAAAAAAAAAACCCAACGGCCAAAATTTCAAGGTCAATTTTATTTTTACGCACTTTTTTTTCTTGTTTTGTTTTTTTGGCATGGGAAATTTAAAACGCATAAAAAACGCGCCCGTTTTGTTGTTGCTATTTTATTTGTGTTAATCTTTTAATTGCGCTTGTTTTGTTTTTCCTCTTTTTGGATTTAACTACACACATGCGAGTGTGTGTGTGAGTGTGTGTATTTAGCCGCCACTCGACAGCTTATCGCCCCTGATTTGTTTTCTAGACGATGAAAAAAAAAAAAAAATGTTGCGATCTTGATAAAAAGGCAAAATAAAACCAAAAAAAAAAAACAAAGGAAAATAAAAAAACAATTTAATATTTGTATTTTCTATTGGCCCTCTGCCGCCTATCCACACAATATTTAGTGTAGATATCGTGCGCGTAATTTATTATATTCAGCTCTGTGTTGTTTATTCGCTATATCAACAAATTTACGTTTTAAGTTTGTGTTGTTGTTTGTTGTGTGTCTAGAAACTTTTTGGCAAATCTCAATTGTTGTTTTTGGGTTTTCTGGTTTCGCAAATTTCCCACGTTCCATCATCGTATTGGAAAGGAGACTCGAATTTATGCATAACCGACACAAAACGGTGGAAAACTGCCGTTAAGCGGTCATAATTCAAAGTGCGAATGAAAGAGCAGTTAACCTCTGCCTCCCTCCCCGCCGCCCCCCTTCTTCATATCATTTCACACTTTTCTCAATAAATAATGTTTCAATGCCAAACAGCTAAGCGTACACACATGTCTATATATATATATATATGCGTGTGTGTGTGCGTGTGGGTCTGTTTGCAGTTCAACAACCAGTTTAGAATTTCTAAGGGAGCAGCAGCAGCAACACAGTAGACAGATACAGAGTAGGTCGCGCGGGGGGCTGGAAACAAGTTCCCAAAGCGCGCTCGCTTTCGTTGCTTTGTGCCTGCCTGTTAATTTAGCAATTTGAGCAAAATTCCTTTTTTGCTTGCTTGCTGCTGTCTTGTCTCGCTTCCCTTTTTGCACGTTGTTTGGCGCTCTATCTCTCTCGCTCTCTTTTTGCATACATTTCAATAAATCACAAGGAATATGTATGCCGAATTGAAACAAGAACAAGACAAAAGAAACACACACATACAAACAGCAGAAATAAAATGAAACGAAATCAAAGCAACGAGCCGTCGTCGGCACAGGCGACACCAACAAACACAGGCAACTTGTGCGCTTGAGTGTAGCTTTAACGTCTGCGACAACATTGTCGCCAGTGCAACTGAGCTGGGATAGAGCGGGAGAGAGAAAGAGAGAGAGTAATTTTATGATGTACTCACAAAAGCGTCGCTTGCAAATTGTGCACCCAAGTGCGGCTTACAGTTGTTGACAAATTTGTCGACCGCACCGCAAAAATTGAGCGTGCTTTGATTTTTATTTGGCTGTGTGTGTGTGTGTGTGTGTGTGTATGTATACATATATATTTATATGTATTTTAATTATCATTATTTAATGCTATACATATATTGGAATTTTACAGTTGATTCAAATTTCATTCAAGCTGCTGTTGCCGACTGACTAATCAAATATATTTCTCTCTCTCCCTCATTCTCTCTTCTGCTTACAGTCAAAGTGTGCGAGAAGCGTTTAATATTGCGAGAGCACAAACAGGATTACATAAAGCGAGAGCGCGAAGTGATGCACATGATGACCAATGTGCCCGGCTTCGTGAATCTCTCGTGCACGTTCCAAGACCAGCGTTCCCTATACTTTGTGATGACATACGCCCGCAAGGGCGACCTCCTGCCCTACATCAATCGCGTCGGTTCCTTCGATGCCGCCTGCACCCGCCACTATGCCGCCGAGCTGCTGCTCGCCTGCGAGCACATGCATCGTCGCAACGTTGTCCATCGCGACCTGAAGCCGGAGAACATTCTCTTCGACGAGAATATGCACACGATGATCGCTGACTTTGGCTCCGCCAAGGTGATGACACCCCGTGAACGCATCCAGGCGGCAGCAATGCTCGCCAGCAGCACCTGTGATCACCCAGCTGGTGGACAGCAGCAGCAGCGACGACGCCAGCAGCAGCGACAATCGGCACGCAGCTCCGACGATGATGATGAGGAGGAGGATAGCGAAGAGTTGGACGATGATCTGGACGATGATGACGATCAAGATGATGAAGATCGTCGGTTTGACTATGGCGACGATGACGATGATGATGACAACAATGGGGATGAATCCGCATCGAGGACGACGACGTCTACGACTTCGGCGGGAGGAGATGTGGATGCAGCCGGTTCCCCGCGCAATCGTCGCTTCCGCTATCCCAATATGCGGTCGAGACGTGGCAGCTTTGTGGGCACCGCTCAATATGTGTCACCGGAGGTGCTCCAAAATGCTCCCATCACGCCAGCTGCTGATCTGTGGGCGCTGGGCGTCATTGTCTACCAGATGATTTCGGGATTGCCACCGTTTAGGGGCAGCAACGATTATGTCATCTTCAAGGAGATTCTCGCCTGTGCTGTTGACTTCCCGCAGGGCTTCGATAAGGATGCCGAGGATCTGGTGCGTCAACTGCTGAAGATCGATCCACGTGAGCGTCTGGGCGCCCAGGATGAGTTTGGCTACTACGAGAGCATTCGGTCGCATCCCTTCTTCGCCGGCATCGATTGGCAGACGCTGCGCCAGCAGACACCGCCGCCCATCTATCCGTATTTGCCCGGCGTCAGCCAGGACGAGGAGATACGTATCGGCAACGGCGGCACCACCAACTCTTCCTCTGCCTGTCTGCCCATCAGCGGTGATCTCGAACCGGGTCTGGATGAGCGACAGGTGACGCGACTCCTCAGCGCCATGCTGGGAGTGGGCAGCAGCACCGCGGAGCCCGCCCACAAGCCCTCGACGGCAAAGAGTAAGTGTCCCGTTGATACCCCTTCGAATCATCGACTAATCTCTGTTTTTGCTGCTCCTCCTCCATTTAGATTCCTTTGATTTGAGCGATGCACAGAAGCTGCAACGCTTGGAGGCACAAAAGACTGACAAGTGGCACGTGTTCGCCGATGGCGAAGTGATCCTCAAGCGCGGGTTCGTCAACAAGCGCAAGGGTCTCTTTGCCCGCAAGCGAATGCTGCTCCTCACCACAGGACCCCGCCTCATCTATATCGATCCCGTGCAGATGATCAAAAAGGGCGAAATTCCCTGGAGTCCCGAACTGCGCGCCGAGGTGAAGAACTTTAAGATCTTCTTCGTGCATACGGTGAGTGTCTTTTAATATTCAAAATTAATATTAATTTAAATACTTTGTCCCAAAATCTTACAAATCGGAGAGAACTTTTTGTTAAAGCGAGACTTGGGATATTTAATTGTATTGTCTGTGGGATTTTTGTGGTTGGGCTATTTCCAATAAATGATCTGTGGGACTTTTGTCGCTTGGGTATATTTATTTATTGCTAATTGGGAATTTTAGCATCTGTTTATATTAGGTATCAAGGGAATTTTAAATCAATCAGCGTATTTTGTGTTGTGGGATATTTAATCATTTGTTTGTTTTGGTGTTTATATCTAATTTGATTTGGTCAACTTTGTATTATGTTGTTTTTGTTGCTGGCACTTGACAGTTTGTTGAACTTGAGGCAAAGCCATCAACAAACGATGACGTAATCAGCATCTGTCAAAATAAACCTCCAGTCACAGCCACAAATAATTCAATTGGGGGTCCAGTTTATGGCGCCGGCACGTGTTTATGACCCCACGAGCCACAACAATAGCAACAACAGCAACATAAAGCAACAGAAACCACTAAAAACTAAATTAAATGCGACATTGAAAACTGCACACGCAACGCAGATAAAAAGCAACCAAATAGTTTTTAATGACTTTTGGTCTCACTTATTCGGCACACACACAAACACACCACACACACACACGCACTCATACACACACATGTAAAACGTTTGTCTTATTTTTCGCTCTCTCTTTTTACAGCCGAATCGCACCTATTATTTGGACGACCCCGAAGGCTATGCCATACAGTGGGTGGAGGCAATTGAGAATATGTCGAAATTGAGCTACGGCGGCAGCGATGCAGACTCGACTGGAACGGGAACGGGAACGACTGGAACGAGCATCTCATCGTTTGCCAGCAGCAATAGTTTGGCGCCCATTTCCTGCAGTGCTGCGAACAACTCGAATTCACCCGCCTCCAACAACAGTTCGCCAACAGCGCGGCGCAGTTCGCCTGCGCAGCGGCAAAAGCAGCAGCAGCAACAACAACAACAGCAACAGAAGCAGCAGCTGGAAGCAACAGCGATAGCAACAACAACAGCAGCAGCATTAACAACAACAACAACAACATCAACATCACCGACAACAGCGCGGGGCAAAAAGACAGCGTCCAACTGAAGAACACGTGTCTCGCCGCTTGTCGCCTTAGATTTAAATGCAAATTAAATTCAAATTTAGTTGAAATTTAGTGCAAAAACAACAAAAAAAACACACATCTAGAAAACATATAAAGATATACACACACACACACACACACACACAGATATATATATATATATATATATTTGTTTATATATATATATAAATGCAAGAATTGTGTCTAGTGCTAATTCTAAATTTGTTTATAAACACACACACACACACACATGGCATATATCAAATATCAATTTTTTTGTTTGTTGTTTGTGCATTTTGTGCATACATATAAAAATACATATATATATATATATATGAATATGTGTATATGTGTATATATATACACATATACCTATATATATATATATATATATATATTAATATAGAGCAAGTAATACAAGTATAGCGTAAGTTTGGCAAAGAATAGTTAATATTTAACCAACTAAAATAAATACATTACACATTAATAAGCATTAATACATACGTATATTCATATACATATGTATATATATATATACATAAATATATTTAAAAGCTAAATTAAATAGTAACTAAATTAAACTAAATTATTACAACAAAAAAACAAGAAAAAATATTTATACCGCAAAAAGAAATGAATGTGTATGGTCACACTGTGCACAGGCAGGGCAGGCAGGCAGGCAGATAGTTAGGGCTTAGTCCAATAGATGGCGCCAGCACACACACACACATATATATATCTAATTTTTTGTTAGCGCGTAGTTAGTCACAATTTAAATGAATAGTAGCCGAAAGAGAGAAAGAGAAGCTAAAGCCGCTGGGCACCATCTGGCGGCCAAAACAATTGTACATTACTTGTATGTATATGTAAATGCCTGCCAAAGAAACAACAGTTAGAACGCATTCTCTAGGCTTAAGTACTAAACAAAAAAGAAAATACAAAAACAAAACAAAACAAAACTAAATTCAATTGTATTCAGAAATTATTCAAGTTGAAAGAGCGTAACTAGCAAATTATGTATGTTAAATTGTAAAACTGTAAAAACTATCTATATATATATATCTATATCTATATTGGGAGTGTGTTTGTCATGTCACCTAACTGTAAATTTGTAAATCGATACATATAACTACATATATATATATATATAGATATTGTACATTAGCTATATGCGCACGTCTAAAGAAAAATGCCTAAAAAAAATAGAGAAAAAAAAACAACAAACGAATAGTTTAGCAGAAGAAGAGGAGGATGATGACTATGGGCCGCCAGATGGCGCCAGTCGTCGTCATTTTCCGAATTTCGCTCAACTTTCTAGTAAGAATTTTTGTATGCTAGTTTTTTGATTTTTACAATTAATTTATAATGCTTTTTTGCCCTATAAAGAAACGTATAAGACTTTGAGAAACTATTTAAAGCAGAAGAAAAACGAAAACAAGAAAAACATGAAATGGAAACAAAAAAACAATTTAAAACAAAATATATATATATATATACTATATACAACCGAATAAAACACCAAATGCATATACAAAAAACAAAAAAAAAAGAGGCAAAGTTAAAATATCTGAAACAAAAAAAACGAGCTAGAAAAATAGATGGAGTTGAAAAGAGTTGAAATTTAGTTGAAATTACATTTGGCTTTGGTTGTTTTTGTGCTCGTCTCAGCAGAAAAAAAAAACGTGAAAAAAATGAATAATTTTTGTATTTGTATTTGTGCTCCTGCGTTTGTAGCAGTGTAATTATTTTGAATTTGAATTTGCTGTACATTAATTTTTTCTTTGTTTTTGTTCTTATTTTTGCATTTCGCATAAGATTGTAGAGAAAAAGATATAGAAAGAATGAGAAAGGAGAAGGAGGAGGAGGAGGAGGAGTGTAAGTTACAGTTAGCTTCAAAAGTTATATATATATACAGGTATAAAATTGAATTTTAACTAAAAGAAAAACTAAAAAAATAATTATGATGATATGTAACATCAACTATACATACATATATATATATATATGTGCATATATATATATATACATAAATACATATATTATGTTCGGCAGATTTTGTGTTCGTTCATAATTATGGAACAGTTTCTAAAACTCGCGCGTATTAGTTCAATTGTAAAGCCTAAGTTACGCCTAGACCACGCCCCTAATACACACACACACACTCACACTCACACACATACACACCACACCACACAACACCACACACTCACCCGCCCCCCCTTATCTAGTGTTAAGCTACTATGTGAGAACGAAGGAGAATGAAAGAAAGCAAAAAATACATTTGTACATACATATCGCGTCCCGCATTTTTGGTGGGCGTGGCCGTAGCAGCAATTTAACTATATAGATCACTAAGTTACGCAAGTATACAATTAATTCAATTAAATTAAATCAACTAAATTAAATTGTATAATTTATTAAAAAACAAAAACAAAAAACAAAAAACAAAAAACAAAAACAAAAAACAAAAAACAAAAAGCAAACAACAAATGCAAAGAGAGTTATGTAAGCAGCAGCAACTAAATAGTGAGAGAGATACAAACATGTAAATTATTATTATACATATATATATATATATATCGATATATATATATATATATACATACACACATATATACACCAATATATGCATAAAAAACTAAATTGGTCAACAAAAAAATACAAAAACAAAAAAGAACGTATCATTAAAAATTAAAAAAAATTACAAAAATTAAAAAAGAAAAACATTTTCAAAAACAAACAAAATTTTACAAATTGTTTTTATTTCGCTTTTGGTTGAAACTGAATTGGCAATATCAATAACAAAATACTGGAATTGGTTACACAAGTTTAACCTGCGCTGTTCCCCCATCCCCCCATTCCCCACTCAACCCCCAAAAAACACACGGAAAACTTAGAGAACTTAATAAATAGGTTTCGACAACAACTACACTGTAAAAAATTGAATTCCACACAAGACAAGAAAAGAAGAAGAAAATACAAAATCCAGTTTAGATTTTCTTGATTTCGACCTTATGTGCTGCAGTACCTTAAGAAAAGTCCAACACAGGAGACTTTGCAACCGGAAGACGACGCCAATTTGTAAACCCTACAAAAACAAAATATATATACACTCAGATACATACATCTATATATATATATGTATATGTATATCTGTACACTTCCGACTCATACAACAAACATTTTTATCCCAAAATCATTTGTAGCTTTGTTAAGTTTTCTACTAAGAAGCAAAACACCAAAAAAAAGAAAGAAAATGAAAAAAAACCGAGCAAAAATTTGAGAAGACTCAAAATAGATGAAAAGTGCCTAGTGATGAACCAGTAGAAGCAGCAACCAAAAAAAAAAAAGTCGATCTCTCCCCGGTTATACTTCCTATATGTACATACGCATATATACACACATACATATATATTTATATATATATAAATATATATTTTGAAAATCGCCTGGCAATATAAGTATACGATTTGAGTTAGGAAACGACAATTTTTGATAGAGGATAAAAAAAAATTAAGGAATTTTTTTCGTGTTCGATTTGTGTGAATGTGTGAGTGTGTGTGAGGGTGTGTGTGTGTGGGAGTGTGTCAGTGTGTGAGTGTGTAATTTTAGTTATGGCAAATTTTTAGTGCAAACCTTATCTGTTTAATTAATATACAAGCATAAATATATATATATATATATATATATATATATATATGGTATATATAAATATATATAGCCAATATTATACGAGTTTATACATACATAAAATACTTATACATATATCTATACACGCATATATATGAATATATATATATACATATATATATATATATATATATTTGAACATTCCAATTGTATATTGATAAATTCGAGAGCGAATCGATCGTTTTATCCAAAGTTCAATCTCTAGGGGTGCTAGACTGAGTTATTTAAGCCGCAATCGTAACAACTCTTAACGTAAACGTAATTCAATTACTACCTTGCAAAAGTATAAAATACACCAAAAAAATAAAAAATAAAATTAAAATAAAACTAATACAAAAACAAAAAGAAAAAACACTAACTCGCAACGTATGTACATATACATATATATATATATATATATATATACAACATATTTGTATGCATATAAGTTGGAAATACTTATATATATGTATATATACATATTGATTACTATGAGAACATAAAATACATATACATAGGTATCTATATCTATATCCCTATCGCCCTTCAATCCTTTATCCCCTTAAAGTACTAAACCTAACCTTAAAAATGGTATACATAACATTACATAACTATATTATACACACACACACACACACACACCCACACACCCACACTCCCACACTCTCTCACACATCGATACTATATACGACTATATATTTACATATATAGACTTTAAGCAGAAAACGGATAAATTATTATCGCATATTTAAGATACATAAATATATACACACACACACTCACACATACTGCACACACACACCACACACACACCACACACACACACACACAGTACATAGAGTAAGTTTGAAGTCGCCGTTTAAAATTCGACTGCAATGTTGTATTTTTCAGCACGTAAAAAAGACAGAGAAAACGAAAAACTAAAACTAAGTTAAAATTGCAACACAGAAAACAAAACAAAATACAAAACAAAACGCAGAGCAAAACTAAAGTTCGTTACATTTCAAAAATTTCCCTTACAACACAACCAAAAATAACTATGAAATATCCTCAAAATCAAAACTAAAAACAAAAACAAAAAAAAACGGAACAGTTTGTTAATGAAAATTAAGGTTTGAGATTTGTAAAACAGTTGAGCACTAAAAAGAGTTGAGTGAAAATAAAAAAGAAACGTGACGCTAAAGAGAAGAAAAGAAAAGAGAGAATGTACCATGTGTTTGAATTTTTAACGGTTAAGCTTACTTGATTTTCACAGCAGCTAGCCTTCGACACGCAGCTGCGTTGTACGAGCTGAGAGGGAAATAAAATGTTTGGAGACTACATTTGCTTGGAGCGAGACAAACATACGTTGCACTGCAGTGTTGTGGCACTGAGCTTTTGTGTGTGAGCAAGAGCGCGCAGTGGTTTGAAATTTAAAAATCGAGAAAATCGAATGCAAAAAATCAATTTTTAAACTATTAACTGACATCTCCAGCTAAAAATCGAATTGCTCTTTGCTTTAAAAGTCAGTCCAGCGCATTTGCTTTAAACAAAATGCATCATTTCAAGCGTCCCGAAGAGTCCCCCGAAATTTGGCCAATGAAATGGATTATTCCCCTTATCATTTGTGGCTATCTGACGGGCTTGGGACTAATTCTACTCTGGTACGAATGGCATCCGACTCAAAGGAGGCAGGATCTAACGCAACTTTGGCTGATCCTCGTCCTTTTGGCGCTGCTCTGCACAGTGATGCTGTTTAGTCGACCCGTTCGGTGAGCCGAGCCAACTGTTCCCCTTGCTAATCCTTCCCTAATATCTGCTTTTCAGTTGTATCCTTGCACTGACGTTACCTTCTCTAAGCAGCTCGCGGGGACGTGCTCTGCTCATCACATTGGCCTTCCTCCTGGCCGGCCTTGGACCCACTGCGAATATCTTGGCCAATTTGATGGCCTTGCTGCGCAGCCTCGCCTGTGGCCAGGAGCTGCTGCGTCAGGCAGTTGGCCAGATGCTGGACGTGGCGCTGGAACCAGTGCGCGCCGTCCAATCAGCCATTGAGCTCCTTCTGAATGAGCTGCGACGCGTCCTGCGACAGATGATGGACTTGCTGCTAACACTTCAAGGCTATCTGCTAATAATTAGTGAGCAAAAATCAGTACAGAACACAGGGTATCTCTTAGTCCATGCCCAACTACCTTCTGCAGTCGATACTCTAAAGACTTGCGCCGCGTGGCTCAAGTCTGTCGTGGAGTTGTGCAACTCGCAGGGGGGAACGCCGTGGAAACGTTGCCAGCGTGCAGCGGTGGGGACAATGGCGAAATGTCGGGCCAAGATGGGAATCTTCAAATCCATTTGTCATGCCACAAAGCTCTTCCTTGCCCTCTGTTATCCTGCCAAGCTGGTGGATGCCTTCTGCTCGGGCTTCTGGGATGCCAGCTGGAACATTTTGGATACAATTCTGGAGCGTAAGTTGCAAGACTTTGTCCCTTGTCGTGCTTCAACTATTGTCCTGCAGGATATTACGAGTTTGTTGCTCAGCTCGAGCAGATGTTCGATGTGAGCATTAGTTTTGAGCACCAATTTCACTTCCAAACGAACGCCTCGAAGAATCTCTCGGATGTGGGGGAAGAGATTATCCAGGATATTAGCGATCGTCTGGGTCCATTCACGCTGCTCCAAGGCTGGCTGGATCTGCTCTGCTGGCTCATGCTGTGCGCCGTATTCATCAAGTAGGCAATAGCTAATCTCATATATACACATATATATTTGTATTCCCAACAAATCAGGGCTATTTATTTCTATCTGCGCTATATGCTCAGTCGTCGCTATCAGAATATTTATTTGATGAGCTCCTTTTATGAAGTCGATCGACAGTGGCAGCAACAGGGACAACCAGCAGTGCTACCACTCAAGCGTCTGGAGAGGCTCAAGTACTTAAAGGTATCTATATATATATAACTATATACTAGTTAAATCTCCGATCCTTCAGCTTACCAGTCTGCGTCTAACTGGCTATGAGTGCCTGTTGCTGGTCGAGAATGGCTTCTTTATGGTCGTCAGCTGTGTGCAGCTGGGCAGCATTTGCCTGGTGGACCACAGTCTGTTCTGGCTGCTGGACACCATTGCGTATTATGGCGAGCAGCAGGACGAATTGGAGATTCCAGCCTATCTCGATGTGGAGGTCGAGGGCGGTGGCTTTGTGGGCGACATCATGAGGGGCATTGTTCAGGCCTTTCGGCCAATTACCCAGAAAAGCACAGTCGACACGAAGACTTGTCTGCCGCAGCCGTCGGAGCCCAACTATGGACACTATCTACAGATCCTGATCATTTGCCTGATTGCCTGGCTGATCCTGCTGACTGAGCCGTACATGCTGCGACTGCGTCATCTGATCATGCAGCGATTCTATCCGGAGAGGGCCTTCGAGCGAGCGCTCTACTTGCATCAGCGAATTGTGAAAGAGAGAGGTAGCTGCCGTCTTTCAAACGGTATCGTTCTATCCTTCTCGCTCTATCTTCCATCTCTTTCTAGACAGCTTCTTGAAGTTGGCGCGTCGCAGGGCGAGGGCTGTTTTTAGATATCAGCAGGCGCATGGTCGAAACAGCTGCCTGAGTTGGCTAACAGCCAAGCTATGCTGGTTAGTAGAGTGCTACAGTGGTCACTCGAAAAGCGAACGAGCTTACATATTTATATATATTATATTATCTCCTGTAGAAGTACAGTTACACATCGATTTCCGCTTAGTACTTTATCGTTAGCTTTGTGCCATTTCTCGAGCGATCACTGTAGCTGCCTTCTGCTTCTGCAGGTGCTGTTGCTGTCTCTGTCTAATGGAAGGACCGCGCGGAGATGTTTGCATTCTGTGCGCCAAGCAGCTCAGCTCGTTAGTGTTGCAACCAATCAGTAAAAACCGTTTCACTTCAGGACTGCCATTTCAGCTCCAGCCGCATCAGGTGCGATACCGAGGGTTGCCAGGGACTCTACTGCGAGGTGTGCTACAGCAGATCCAGCAATAAGTGTTGCCTCTGCCAGCGACCCATCGATTATGGCGATCTCAGCGACATATCCGAAGTGCAGTAAGCAACACTCCATCATCGGGTCAAAGTAATCTAAACAGCTGCTCCACAGGGACTCCTCGGATGACCCGGATGCGATATCTTTCACACAACTTCAGACTAGTCTCTGCGCCGGCAGCTATCGCAAGCGGCAACATAAGAAGGAAACATAAATTGATCGTTATTGACTGCTTGATTAATGGATCCATCCTTAAGCTTACCACTTATGTGAACCATGACCAATAAAGTGCTTGACAGGATCTGCTTTAAGTTACTGATTCGTTGCCTGAGTTTTACTTCACATTTTTGTGTATTTATTGGAGAACCTCATTTTGAAGTCGATTAAGATTAAATAATGCCTCTATATAAAAGTAGCAGCGCTGAATCCTTGGCATCCTCGACTGGGGCTGAGTTGCAACGAGCGCACGCTGGACAGGAGAAGCCGCCGAGCAAAGCCGACGACTCCGATGATGAGATGAGCATTGATGAGGAAATGGAGGATGAGAAGCTAATCGATCCCAAAATGGATGACAAAATGAGGAGTTATTACTACGGCAAGCGGCGTGGTCAAAAGACGCGAAAAGTAAAAATCAAGAGGAAAATCGATGAGGAGCCGGCTACGATTTATCCTGAATCTGAACAATCTGCTGCTGGATCTGGCAGGGATGTCAGGTTAGCAGTTGTGGACAAACCCAATATCTGCGACTATCTGATGATCTATTTAATACTGGGCTATATACTGGGCATATTCCTGGTCCTCTTGTGGTATCTTTTCAACAAGGTCTTTTTGCATAAGGCCTCCAGGGATCTGAACTTCTGGTGGTTACTCATTCTGCTGCTCGTGCTGCTGATATTCATTATTTTGTGCAACCGGACGACCAGGTGAGTGACGATCTCTTATATACTCGCTTTATATATACTTTATTTGCAGATCCACTGGGGCATTATGGGTGCCCCTAGTGGCCGGCTGCAGGGGGCAGGTGCTGATCATCGTCATTGCTTTGCTGTTAGCTGTTACAGGACCCATGATGAACATCATCCGCAACATTGAGATCATGGTGCACACTCTCTCCTGTGGCCAGACGCTGCTGAGGAATGCGCTGACGCCCATGCACCAGATAATGGGCGAACCCGTCTATGCCATCGAAGATGCCGTCCACTATTGCTTGAGCCAAGTGCGCAGGATCATGGAGCGTTTGGATTGTGTGCTGAGGCGCCTCGAATCACCAATTGTTAGAATGCGTAAGTTAAGTGGCGCCTCGATAACAACCCAAACTGAATACCCTCTCCATGGTGCAGATGCTGCCTATAAGAGCTGCGATGCTTGGCTGCAACATCAGCAGAGTTGGTTCGATCACCAAATGGGTTCACCTTATGATCAATGTTTGGGCGCAGGCACCCTCAGCATACGGGAGTGTGAGTTCAAGTTCCAGGATCAACGGAAGGAGATTTGTAATCTTGGAAATCGCTTCTTGTGGTTCTGTGCCAAGCTGCAGGCGTTGCCCAGCTTCTTTGATGCCCATTTGAAGGAGCAGCACGCAGTTGCCGAACACATCTTCAAAGGTAACATTTACTCTAATAATAATTGCAATTTGTAATTAATTAATCTACTTGCAGCACCTATAGAGAGCACTGCCACAATTCGTGGCATGTTCGAGGTTAGCATCACATTCGATCACAGCACAAATTCCAGCGATGAGCACCATCCTTTGAGCCACGAACTCGAACAGCAATTGGACAAAGAGTTCCAACTGCATCTTAAGCATTTGCAGCTCACCTTCATCTGGCTGGAGTTGGTGATCTTCCTGCTGATCCTGCTCATAATCCTGCGTTCCATTTATTATCGCTGCAGCTATTTGGGCAGCGATGGCTTCAACAATGTGTATCTAACGAGCCAATTCACCAAGTTCAACAATGCAATGCAGCTCAGATATGGCCATAATAAGCTGCCCATCGGGAAGAAGAAATATGGATATGTATTAAGCTGAGCTTCAGTTTTACTTCCTCTTTCTTTATCTTTACTTTTACAGCTAGGTTCCTGGCGCATTCTGCCCTCTGAGCTGGGGTTTATGTTTCGATCTGTGCTGTTTCTGCTTATTACCAGCTTGCAGCTTTTTACCATTTGTTTCCTGGACCATTGCCTCTACTCGATGTTGGCCATGATGGCCTATCGTTCCCAGCAGACAGCGGAGCTGCAGCGTAAGCTTGCATTTCTCTCAGTGTTGGGGACTATAATATAGCACCTAATCATTGGCAGCTCCTGCATATACAAAGCTGATCATCAAGAGTTGTGGTTTTATCGGTGGCTTACTACGTGATTTGAGCCAAGCCTTTGAGCCACTCGCGAAGAACCTGATTGTGGATATTCAACGTTGCCTGCCCCTGCCCTGTTTACCCAACTATTTTCGCTATTGGATTATAATTGCGCTATGCATGCTGGCTTGGCTCCTGGTTCTCTTGGAGCCATACACCATCCGCCTGCGCCATCGCATGCTCGACGCATTCTATCAAAGAAACGCCGAGCGGCGTGCTGCTTTCATGTATCGCTATCTGCAGATTGAAAAAGGTGGATTTACCAAACTTATATTACTATATACATATATATATGTATATTATTTCAGACACCTTTATAAAGCCGGCTAGAAGGCGAGCCCGCTCCATGAATATCTATGTATATGAGAACAGAATTTCCAGGTTCTTGACGCGGTGTTCTTCCTGTATACACAGGTGGGTTAATTGACGTAATACCAGCAGTTAATGCCAAGTTTCTGAGCTAGGTTGTCCTGTGGCTATTTAGGCGCCTACCTGGGCAAATATTGCACCATCTGCAATAGATCCCTAACCAGAGCTGATTGCGTCGATTGCGATACTAAGGACTGCCGAGGAGTCTACTGTCAGTCCTGCTTCCTGGACTCGAACTGCCAATGTGTTCTATGTAATTCACGGGTTAGATATGGGGATTTTACCGATATCAGCGATGTTGGGTAAGTGATTTGGTAACTGAAGCACTCTTTATGGTTATCAGGATATTTACTCTTTGCAGTGATTCCTCCGATGAGCCGCTTAGCCAACCCTTTCGCGAGGATGCCAACTATTCTTCCGCTAAAGAGCATGAAAGAAAACAATATTAAATAATTTGATGAATGATTTGTTGTTCTTTCGAGCCCTCGTTCCATTTCTTTTGGCACCTTTCACTCAGCTCAAGTCGGCGGCCGATGAGAAGTTGTTGATGGGAATCTCAGCAATTCTGATGAATCGCAGCTTTTATTGTTAAAAATGACATTGCGTCTGCCTCATCATCTGCTGGTTGACTTTGTCGTGGCCATATCAGCTACTGTTTGCTCGTTTGTCTCCTTGTCATCTCTCTCTCCCTCTTGAGATGACGACTAAGACCAGGAGGAGGCTGATAATCACAGTCTTTTGTCGTTGTCCATTGGGCAATAACACTTTGTTTTCAATTTGTGCAACGGCCTCCAGTTTGCCTCCGGCCTGCTCTGTGGCTTGGCTACACTCGGAAAAATTTAGAAATTTTTGAAAACTGCAATTATTAATCATTACTAAGTCAGCAAGGTAGAAACACAAATAATCCCTATAAGAAAAAGTAAATTTTAAGCGATTTTTTGGCATTTAAAAAAAATGTGCTCAAAAAATGTCTGTTTCAGAAATAAGAAATTTTAATTATTAAATTAAAATTATTAAATAAAATTATGAAATAAAAAATATTTGCAAAAACCAAAATCGATTATCATATTTATGCGAGCGATTGTAGTTTGAGCAAAATATTTGATTTCTATGGCAAGTAAGTAAGTATTTCTCTGAGTGTGGTCACATTGTGGTCATTGCTTGGCGCACATGTGGGCTGCAATTAAATGTTCATTAAATGCGACATCCACGACAAGCCTGAGATTGTTTCTCAACAATTAATGCAGCTGTGTTTAGCTGGACAAGGATTGGTCTGCCACAGCTGGGGCCGGCCGCCACTGATGATGACATCCAGCGTCGCTTTGGTTTGGTTTGGTCTCCTCCTCGAGCCTGAGGAATGTGCTGTGTAATTTACAGCCAGCGTTTGCTGATGAGTGTGTGTTTGTGTGGTCCCTTGGAACCCGCAGCCCGATGGGCAGGCAACTGGCTGGTTTATTTATGAGCCACCAAATTTTGACAGTTATTTCTATTTGTTGAATGTGCCCAAAAACTGTAACACACAGCTTACCTCTACCTGGGGTCGCAACCTTTTGATCGGGGTTCATTTTCCATTTCTTTTCGTGTCTTTTCTTTCTGTTTAATAAATTCTCTTTGGTGTCTCGTTGCCTCTGTCATCTTGTATGCTAATGTGTGCACAAGTGTTTATTTGTTATTTAACACCCGTTCCCCCAGCGCTCGAGAAACCACACAATGACCACCACCATTCCTGGGGCAGGCGGTTGACATTTAAACCACACTCAGACACAACTGAAAACACTCAAGAGATCAGAGCTCAAGAGGCAGATAGAGAAAGAGAGTGAGTGAGAGAGAGAGGGGGCTCATCATATTTGCCGAATCGTCTTAAATACCCTGTACACATTACTACTGATCAAAAGGGGTATCATGAGTTGTGCAAATGGATGAACTAGTTTATGGCTCGCTGGAAGCTGATCGATTTTTCGATTAATTAAATGTTACATGAATGTATTCATATTTGTTGTCAGAGTCTACGTGGTAACTCCTAGTCGTACACTCCCGATGAGAGCAGTTCTCTTTGAATTTGGCTGCGAAGCAGAGCTTCGTTGATCAGTTGTGTCTTAAGTTACCTGTTTGGCTGCGGTAATTTGAGCTGTTGCTGCGGAACTGATCAACCATCAACTGATCCAATTCCAGCCCGTTATATATACATATATATATGTATATATAGCGAGAGGGGTGTAAATGAGTAACGGCAAGTTTGCAGAGGTTTCAACTGTTTTGAGCTTTGTCTGAACCCTTTGAACCACAGAGTTTGATGTCCTTTTCAGTTTTGGTTTCATTTATTCCTAACTTGTTGAGCTAACCTGTTATTTGAGCCCGAATCGATAGCTCAGTTTGAGCTGGAGTATTTGGACATATATAATTTCCAAGTTTAAAAAATATGTCTCTTGAATCGATTCCCAACTTCATCTTTATTTATTAACCAATTTATTTAGTCTTCGTGCTTCTTCTTGTTGGGATAACCAAAGAATCCAATGCCCTTCAGCTCAATGAACAATTCCTGATCATTGCCAATGGCTCTGTAAATGGTCTTCTCAATTTCGTCATACTGGAAATGTGGCGAAAAGGGCATGTCATTGATGGCCTGGAACAGAGTATTGCCACGTTCGTTGCCCACGACCAGAACGGTGCCGCTGTTGGAGAACCTACAAAGGATGGGACATTAAACAGGCGGAGTTGCGGGCAATTTCAAATGTGTCCCTCTTACTGGGCAATTGTGTTGAAGGAGGAGTCTGTTGTTTGCTTGCTCATGGGCTTTAAGATATTACGGCGAAGATCCCAGATGCTGCAGGCATCTCGATTTACAGTTACGATCACTGTTGAGTGTGTGAGGCTCCACTTGGCCCAGTGCACGGGCTGAAAGTCATCCAACAGTTCGATCAGGGGTCGAGTAATGCCATCCACCCAGATGCGCACATACCTGCAGAATACGAGAATACATTTAACTAGCACTGTTAAGGGGAAAGGGGTGGGGATGATGGGGTTACCAATCGTTGCCGCAGGTGAGGAATAGCTTGGGTGACCACGGTGAGAACTCCATGACATTGACACCGCCATCATGGCACTTGAGCACCTCCAGATACTGATGCTGATAGTTGATGGAGCACTTGTGAATGCAGCCCTCGTCGGTCAGTATATAATAGATATCCTTATGCACCGGGTGGATGGTGATGTACAAACCCTGCGGATGTCTGTTGGCGGCAACAGTTATCGTCGTCGACGATATCGGCACCGTTATGCCCTCGGGATGGCCCTCGATGCGGTCGAGCGTCATCTGTGTGAAGCCCAACAGATACGGACTCTTCACAATGCGAAAGCGTGTCACTGATCCATCCTGCATCAGGCAGAGGAACGGATCAATTTCGCTGCTTTCCTTGTCCTCCTGTTTGAGCCAGCGTATGGCGATAACGGGCGCACAACTGGGCGACGTGCTCCGTTGAGACACAGCAATGGGCATATTCGTAAGATCGGCCACATTGCGCACCTCAACACTCCCGTCGTACAGCCCGACCGCAATCAGCGATGGCAGATACGGGGAGAAGCAGACAGCAGTCACGGGCTGATTGTAGTAATAGGTACGTTCCGGTTCAGACGGATTCTTAATGCTCCACACGTACACTTCGCCCGTGACGGGCACATGCTGCGATGAGAAGGAGAACAAACCGTAGCCAATGGCCAAAATATCACTGTTGCTCGCACAGAAACTGATATCGCTGACCCCCTTCCGCTCATCCCTGCCGAGCACCGGTATCAATCTGAACAGCAGCTTCATCGAGTACTTGAATTGTACGTTCAGGGAGCAGCGATCTTCCTCTACAAAGTTGCGAAAGCGTTGCATGCCTTGACTAAACTGATTACTGGACAGTGTGCGCCCAATGATGCGGGTGGCCTGTATAAACTCGGGGCTTCTCATCAACTGGAGTACCATCAAGCGCATCCTGCCATGCTGCTTTTCATCATCATCGTCCATGGTTACCGTAACGTCACTCGGTCCAGTTTGTGTCTCCCCATCTGGCTTGGCCAAGCTGTACATGGTGTGTTGGACCTTTGGCTTTTGACCCTGTACCGTGTCGTACATCTCAAAGTTGGAGACATATGATCCCACCGTGGCGTGGTCCACAAATATCGTGTTCACCGCTCGGCTGTTCGTGAGCACCAGATTGGTCTGGGCATCGTTGTCGGCCCGACGACGCACCTTGCCCTTGCCGACGGTCAGATGCTCGTAGAGTTTGTTGTCCGCCTCGACAGCATCGCCTGGGCCGGTGCCCTTTGCCACCGTTTTGCTGATCTGCGAGTGCAACACGACAAATTCCGATTTACGCAGCGTGACCTTTACAAAGGACCTCTTGTAGGGCACCGGAATGTGCGTTTCTTCCATTTTCTCGGCGGTAGTTGGTTCAAATGTGATCGTCTCATTCATTATCTATTTGGATTGGGCATGAGATAAGATTCAAACTGCTGGCCTTACTTACCCCGCTGATGACATCATCAATGGACTGCTTCTTGCCTCCGATGCCCCCTCGCACGCTGGAGCGTGTTCTGGATCGGACTGAGCTGTTTCTGCTGTGAAAATCGGGCAAGCTGCTGATATCGTTCGCCAGCTGCAAGTTAAGTCTAAAGAACTTCTCTGCTTGCGGTAAATCTGGTACACAGTTGGGCGTCAGATCGACCTCCTTGCCATCAATGGTCTCCAGCACCTAAGAAGTGTGATCTAGCTATAAATCCATTTGGATTTCACATGTTTTACGCACCCGGAACTGCGTCCGATATTGGATTTCCTTATCTATTTCCCGGTCATAGTAGTGTGTGGTTGGGCGTGGCTCCTCCTCCTTCTGCGGCGTTGGCTCTTCCAGTATGTCAGGAGCGACCGCCACAGATTTCTTATGTGTATATTTATGTTCGCCATCGGATTCTTTTCTCAGGCTCGATGCGGGCAACATCTTTAGGTTTTCTATGTAAAATCTTTCCAAATATTGTCGGTCGACTTAAACTTTTGTTTTCCTTGTGTTATGAGGAAAAGTCAATGAAAAGCTGATGTTAAATGTTTGCAGGATTGGGGGGTCAAAACTGGTCCATCTGCAAAGAGTCTCTTTTTTTTGGGTAATCATTTCAGACAGCTGTTCTTATCAGTCCACATTCAATTAGTTCCATAATGAAACCCCCAACTCAGACTTGGCATTGGACTGCTGCACGAATCCCTGAATCCTTGTGAATTTCCCCTCGCTCTCGTTACGTTAGATAAAAAGCCAGATAAAGCTAACACGTCTAACGAAACCACCACCCAGATGCGAAGGACGCTGTTCGCAATGCGTTTCAGTAACAGTTCAACTCGCAGTCCGTGCGAACGTTACCAGCTAAAATACTTATATATGTATATGTATATCCGGTAAACTGAAAGCCCGGCGTAATTTCGACAAAACGTTAGCAGTAAAAAGTGAATTTGCATGCGTGTATCTTTGGCTGGTGTATCTGTTTTCTCAGCTAATTGATTTGGTGTTAGACATCAGATAAATTGCCAACGCAATCCCAAATATCAAATAGTCAAACAGCTAATTACGAGCATGTCAGTTACACAACAACAACAACAACAACAACAACAACAGCAGCAGCAACACGAAACGGCATTGGCTTCAATGGACAACTGCCAAAGTGAAAACCGAGTACCAGAAAACTCAATTAGGAATGTTGCAAAAACACAGACATGGCCAACATCGCCAACATCGTCGCCGTCGTTGTCGTTGTCTTTGCCGCTGAATAAACCACAACCAGCTTTGGCAGCGGCTTCAGCTCCAGCTACAGCTACAGCTACGGCTACAGCTTCAGGTCTGTCCAAGCAGACGCAGTACGTCATAAATTCAGTGGCCATGCATGCGAAGGCGACCACCGCGGGAATCATCACCGGCAACACTCTGCATCTGCATCGCGAGAAAAGTGCGCAGGTACGTGAAATGTGACGTTAATTGAAAGTTAACCAGCTCACCGCGAAATCTGCAGTGGACACACATACATATGCATATGTATATATATATATATATATTGACATACACGAGGTGTACTCTAGAGGAAACATCAAATTGAGATCGGGTGTGGACTAGTTGGTAGCTGACTGAGTCGTTGGCCTTTCTAGCTAGTACTCCAGCTCTTAACTGTATTATGGCATATTATATTTAATTTATTACATAATAGAGTATACATATATTCAATCCCAACCAGAATTTAATAGACTTGCTATCTTAGTTAATTTATAACTCACTTCTTAAAACAAAGTTTTTCTTACAAAATTCAACCCTTTTTCACAAATATGAATTCATTTATTGAAAAGCTGCAAACAGCTGACAATTGCAGTCAAAATTGTAAGTCCAAAAAGAATGCGTTTTATCAAAACTAGAACAAAAAATTATTAACATTATAATATAGCATTGCTCGATTTGGGCATATCCAAAACTCACCAAGCAGCCCTCTCATCAATGAAGCCCAATGCAGCGAGGACATTGTGAGAGTGAATACAAAAACCGAGTACATACATCCTATAGATACATGTATATGTGTGTGTGTGTGTGTGTGTATCTATGTGTGCGTTACGTATAGATAGAGTTGGATATATATATGTATATGTATAACCACAGTGCAGGGTGCGTAACGTAAATTTGTGAATGTTGCGTTTGTTTTTTTTTTTTTTGCTTCTGTTACTCAATTGTTTTTTGCCGGCAAACACGAGCAGAGTCGTCGGCTAGGTCTGGCCTGGGCCGGCTCAATGGAGCTAGCCGCATGCGTGTTAGCCTGTGCTGCAGCTGAAGAGGCAGGCGAAGCGTCGTCATAGCCATGTTATGTAAACATTGCCGGGAGTCTGGCCAAGGTGGCTGCGACGACTGCTGATGACGAAAGCCAGCGACGTAGCCGAGTCGAGCAACGACGCAGTTGCCAGTTGCCGACTGCCGGATGCAGGAGGGGGAGGAGCAGCAGGCGGTTGATGGTCATGATTGCTGCTGTTGCTCCTTGTTCAGCTTTTGTTACTGCTGCTTTGCCTGCCTGTCAAAGTCACGTCATTCATCAGATGCGCTCTGATGCGAAATAAATTTGTTGACGCCATTCAAAACGAATTTCTTCTGCTACACTCACCAACAAAATATGAGCTAGAATATAGAAAATCGCTCTGCATAATTTACACGACTTTTGTTAAAGTGTAGTTCGAAAAAGTATAGTTTTCTCACTCTAAAAGTATGTTGATTTTTAAATATTGTTTGGAATTTATGTTTGATATTTTGTATGTTACTTCAGAATATTTTCTCAAAACCAGAAAATTTTTCTAATATTATTAAAAAATTAAATCATTATTGTTAAATAATAAAAATTAAATCATTATTGTTAAATATTAATAGTTTTTATTCTATTTTGAAGCTATTTTCTAGATTCAGGCAGCTTTAGTGTTGTGTGTGTGTGGTTTATGTGGGTGTCTGCCTGATTGGGTGGTCTCTGTTAGCCAGCAAATCAAAGCACTGTTAGCTGGAAGCCACTACATTTGCATTTTGCCACTTTGAGTCGAGTTGCACTTGAGTGTGCCGCATAGCTAATGTATTGGCTGCAAGTTATGCCACTCAGCATACACTATGTTTAGTGGTTATGTTAAGAGCTCTCTTTATCGCTATGGCTCCCCAGACTTTACTTCCTTGGCTAAAGAAATACCTTTTCCTTATTCGAGGCATTTTCTTTTGTTCTTTAAAGTTTTTCCGTACGCTTTTTGCTCTGCTGTCAGCCCTTGGGCTTTGGTGGTGGTTTTTCCAAATCTTGTTTATGTTTGCTTTCAATTTTATCCCTGACATCGTTTGCATCCTTTTGTTTGGGCTTTCGATTGTGATTTTTTTAGGCACATGTACGTTTAGTTTGGTGTACTGTGTGTGTGAGTGGGTGGTTGGGTGGTTGCCTGGGCTGTGTGCCTGCCATCGTCCTTGCCCGGTTGCGTGTTCTGCCAGCCGACAGCCTTGCACTTGCCCGCAATTGAACTTCAACTTGGGGGTTGTTCTGACTTCCCAAAACCCTCGCTCCCATTCAGCGTTTGGCATCCCTTTTGCTGAATTTATCTGAGAGACCGCTCTCTCGTTCATTGCTCTCTCCCTCTCTCTATCTCTCTCTCTTATCTCTCATCTCTTGGGTCGCCTTGGCTGACTTTGCCCTTTGGCTTTTTGTCTTTTTGCCTTGGCCAGAGTTGGTTATCCTTCTATGCTGGTGCGTCTTTCATCTCGCACTTCGTGTTTGTTTTGGCTCAGCACCATCTCGAGGGGTTAATCAACCTTCTGCAACTGCTGCCCGGAGTTGTGACTGTAGCTGGCTAAATATGTTGAGATGCTCACAGTTTCAGTTATGTTTCAAGTATAATGAACAAAACACAATTGAATTTACGAGCTGTACTTGTCTGCTGAGAATAAAGCCAGTTAGTTTGAGGGACGATTTATGGCCCTACTTGTTACATAGCACGTGACCCAAGCTTGACAATCCTGTTTGCAATTTACATATGAGTACGCATATCTTAGAGCACATATTTTTCTTAAAGTACTTGTATTACGAGTCAAAAAGTGTGTGTACATGTCAAACTATCATCAGAAATCTGACAAAGTTATGGCTATAAACACTTTTCTGCAACTGAATAAAAATATTGAAAATGAAATTTCATTGAAAGCACCTAAAAACTTTCTCTAGTGTCAGGTAGATGTGCAAGTCATTAAATGCATCCAACTATCAATCATCTAGTCTTGAACTATAATCTGATTGATGTCAATATAGCCACTGAAAGCACGCAGCTACTTGTGTATATATTCAAGAGTATTTATATAGACAGATTTCTGATTTACGAGTGGCCCAATGTCAAAAATTGAAAATGTTGTTGTGTGTGCAAAGTCAACTGAAATGCAGTTTGTTTGTTGTTTTTGTTGTTTTTTGTTGTTTTTGTTGTTTTTGTTGTTTTTGTTGTTTTTGTTGTTTTTGTGGTGGACGGTCATTGAGCTTCGAGTGGCAACCCATTGCAAATAATCCAAAATCCACTTGAGACGCAAAAATTGCGCATGGCAAACATTTTGGGGGTCGTAAATTGAAATGCATTTAAGCAGATTTTTGCAGTTTTTGGCATCACCAACAACAGTGGCAGTTGACCAGACAGACCGATCAGCTGCCCACCCTTTCCACTGCGCCACTACACCACAGCACCACAGCACCATAGCACCACTCAACCAGTGCACCACTCAACCAGTGGCGCTAATGGAAGTCAGCGACGCGTCGCTCTCAGCTGCTTGGCGCCAGCATATTTTGCTGTCGCATTGAAATTATGAGCGTTGCCTGCGAAAATTTGCATAAACTCAACCAAAACAACAACAACAACAAAAACAAGAAAAAAGAACAAAAACGGAAAGGAGAAAAAAAAGCAAAGACAATAAATAAATCTTTGAGAATGCAACGGCGAAGTGGAAAGAAAGTGGAAAGCGCATAGTGAAGAATTTATGTGTACGTGTTTGGAAATTCCTTAATTCACAGAGAGAAAATTAGATGCACATCTTGTGCTTACCTGCCGGCTTTTCCTTTAGCCGCAAAAACAACAATTTTCCTCACGTCATGTGAAACTTCTTGGCCGAAAACAAACAAACAATTTTTGATGTTGATTACGTGTGGCACATTGAAGAATTTTGTGTATGTATGCCATGTTGCGCGGCAACAACATTTGATTACACAATTTTTCGGGGAAAACTATGTTTTTGCTCTCAAGGAGCTGCGCCTGGAGACGCCGTCAGCGTCCATTGAAGACAGCTGCCATAAATTTGGCTGCTGCTGGACGGGGCGGCAACTTGGATGCGCCGCTAATCAGCGCTGTCAAGCGTTGCAGATGCACAAACAGATACAGTTGCACATGTATATATATATATAAATATCTTGGCAAATTGTTGGGGTCGCAGCATCGCTGGCTGCTCCACAAAAATATCTCACGCATTCTTTTGACGTTTTTTCTCGTATTTAATTAATTTATGCAGTTGCTCGAAGATTTTTCAGTGCAGATTAAAGTCTGGCCTCGGCGCATTTAATAAATTGCTGTTAAACTATAAGCGAGTGAGAAGAAGCAGAGTGCCCCAGATTTATGAGTGAGAGGTCGCAGCAAGAAACGATGACAACTGCGCTCAGTGGTGCCACCCAAATGCGTATTTAATGTAGATCGATAAGCATTATTAGCCAGGCCAACAAAGAGGCATTCTTGCCTCACATATGCAACTGCAACTGACCCATTAATCCGAAAGATGTCAGCTGGCAGTGCTAATGATATCGAGGGGGCGCCCACGTCTTGGCCCCGCGATCTACAATTTTGGTGTTGCGTTTATTTTCGGTGCTCGCGTTGACCTTATAAATCAGACAAATATACACTGAAAAACCCCAGAGACAGACAGAGGCAGAGAGAGGGGGCATCGAGTTTGTACACAATCAAAAGATTTCGAATTCATAAAGTTGTAGTTTTTCAAAAATCTAAACATAAATTTTTGATTTACGCAATGGGCGCGGGCGGGCGCCGTTTGTGTTGATGATTTATCTTGGCCATTTCAGCAGCCATCAAATAATTTGGTTTTCTCTTTGACAAATTGGAAAAGGCAGGCAACAAACAACATTTGACATGACATGGTAGGATTTACTTTTCATAATCGTGTAAAGTGCATAAGAGCATTTTATTGCTCAATTATCTAAAATTTGTTTATTGTTGTTGTAACATTTTATGTGTGTGTGTGTTTCTTTGGTTGCATCTGCTCTTTGTAAGTGTGTCAAATTAGTGTTTGCCTTTCGAGCATGGGCTTATTCCATAATCCCATATTTATGACTTTTATACCCTCGACTAATTTTAAGTATGACTATTTTTAGCCCAGACTCGACAAGCCTCTATTATCAGAGATCAAATAATGAGATCATTTGTGGCCATAATTTAATCTGAGTTTTTGAAATATGTTTTTTATCTGCAATTCCATTTCGACGAAAAAATCTGCAATCCTACGTAAAATCAAATAACAAATAAACAAATACGCTTATCTTGGGAAATTCCAGAGAAGTATATTTATGCAATCTTCAGAACATTTCGTGTGTGATTTGGAATTAAGCCTGCAACTTTGCAACATGGATATTTGCTCAAGGCAGGTTCCGACTCTCAAGTGCTGGGCAAATGTTGAATACTTTTGAGAGCTTATGGATTTATATAACTGCAGCATAAAGAATATCTTTATAAAGTGGAAATTTATGACCTTTAAGGACTGTTGTCCCACTGGCCATAAAAGTTGAGTACGCTCTACTCCAATGTTGATTCAACTATCTAATCTTATCAACGCTTTTTGGCGACGCATTTACATTTTTTGTTTATTTATTTTGCTGAAACGCGTGATTATTTTGTATAACGCGGCCAAACTGCGATATACGTTACACTGGAAAGAAAATGATTATACTTTATTTATTTTATTCTAAATTCAATTAATTCATTAAATATTTTAAGTTATAAAGAAAAGAAGCTTTTCAAATGTTTAGAAATTGTTTTAAGCATATTTTTATAGTTTTCAAAACTATTTTCGAATTGTTTTTCTGACTGTACTTGTTCACACTATTCAGTGGGTCGTATTTGCCACAAGCGTCAGCTGTAGCCCACGTGAAAAGATATGGCATTATATGCAACATTTTCAAAGATAACAGTAAATGGCACACACACACACATCAAAAGTGTACTCTTCGTGGAATTTTGCACTATTGTTTGGGCAATCGGTTAAAAATAGCCAAAACAGAACCTGCGATCCTATGCGACCATATATAAATAAATTTGTTTATCTCGCTGACTACCACTAAAAATATAAACAAATCAATCATGTACGTGACGTGGACTCTGGAACGCAAAGATACATCAGCAACATCAACAACATACAAAAATGGTTTAGCTGATTGATTTATTTACTTGGCTGATATTGCTCCTCCATTGGAAGCTCCAATCTCTGTTGACATGCTATCGTCATCATCATCATCATTATCTGGCAATCTTCTGTTCAATTTCCACATTTTTTCTCCCAGCTGCTATCTGCTGACGAAATGTGTAAATGGCACCATTGCGTCTGTGTCTGTCATAAAAGATATTAACATATCTGATATATGTTGATAAGGTGTAAATGAAATCACTCACCCACCTGTACCTGTACCGTTAGTCAGCGGCGAACGCGTCACTAGAATTTCCGCCCTAAATGCGCTTGACGTCAATGAGAAACATTGTTTACAAAACAAAATAACTGATTTGTCAATCGATTTATTTATATCCAACGACTTAACGCACTTTGGCCAAAGAGTTACCAATTCCAATCGTTGTCTTAGGTCATTGATCCAAAAAGGAAATAAGGTAACACTTTAAGCAGGTTGTGAATTAGTTATATGGCCTATAACTAGATGAATTTACGCTTAATTATCAGCTCTAGAATGGCTAAAACAAATGCGTTAAATATATCTGACTATGTGCTTAGCTGACTCATGTCTTCATATGCTACTCATGTTTGACTCAAATGCTGACAAGAAATTTCTTTTCATTGTTTTGCGATTGCAATCAACACGCGGTGCAGCTAAAAACACAAAAAAATGAGGCTGGAAAGTGGCAGTGGATGTGGCTACAAAGTGTATCTGCAGCAAGCTGCTATTTGCAGCAAAAGATGAAAAATAAACAGAAGAGTCTAGAATCACAAAACTATGAATTCCAAGAAACACTCGACTTGCTGGCTACAACGAGGAGTATCCCTAAAATGACTGCCAGGAGGAATGCGCCGTAAACACTCAACGCAACTCAACCCAAGTTGGCCATAAAAAGATTGTTTTTGTTTTTAGAGAAGCGGCGAAGAGCTGAGTTCTGGAATTGGGTTAAATTTACAGCACTTTCAGCGGAAAGTACAAAGTGAAGAAATCAGCATACGCTCGCAATGTGTTTGACTGGACACATTCATTCATTCATTCATTCACTCACTCACTCACTCAGTTAGTCACTCGTCCGTTCATTCATTCATGTGGTCAGTCTGAGTGCGGATGGTCTCTGTCTGTCTGTCTGTCTGTCTGTCTGCCTGTCAGTCTCTCAGGCTGCCTGCCTTTTCCATCAATGGAACTTTATGACTAACGTCGCTGCCAGGTCCAGAATCAAGTCACTGTCCCACACTGAGAGAAAATGCTGGTGATTATGCGACTCGAAAGTAATGTCTAATATCAGAGATCATTTGCGAGTCATGTAAAGAATATTGGTCAGAGTTAGGAATCCTATACGAGTTTTCTCTGAGTGTAAGCGCAGTCCAGACACAGATTCGATTACAAAACGACGGCGACCGACTTTTTGACTCTTGCGGTAATTGAAGGCAGCGCCGAAGAGCAGCGAAGCGTTCTTCGCTGCAGGAGGCCAACAAACGGATACTTGGCGGGGAATAAACATTCTTGAGCTACTGTTACGCGGCTGCCAAAAGAACGACAACGTCGACAACTTCATCAGACAACTCTGACGTACACAAAAAACAGAAAGAAAAACCAACTGAGTCGAGTATCGTGTGTCGAACAAAAATAATGAAGAAGAAAAAAAAGTAGGAAAAAACTCAAGCTATCGAAAGTTGTTTTTCGTGTCTCGGCTGCATCTGTGAGATACAGAGATACAAATGTAGCTACAAGTTGGTGCGCTGCTTGCGTCACAATTGAAATTCTTGAGAAAGTGTTGCAACTTGCGACCTCAACAAGCACTTCAAGTGACAACCACAAACAATGCGTGCGTATCCACAAGATACAAATGCAGATACAGCCACAGCCGCAGATACCGCATGCCACATGCAATTACCGTGCAACAGCAACAGCAACAAACAACAACTCACTTCCCTTATGTTATTTTCTTATTTTCTTTTCATTTTTCATTTTTTATTTTTTACTTTTTACTTTTTATTTTTATCAATTGTGCGTCGCCAACACTTTTGGCGCGTAATTGCAATCAATGCGCTTTGTTTTTGCCCTGCTGCTGCTGCTGCGTATCTCATGGATACACAAGTTGACAGCCGACAGCGGCAACAACAACTGCACAACATAAGCCGTTGCAATTACCGGACTCGGTTGCATGCAACATTGTTGACGCTGCACGCATGCGCATGACTCAGACTCATACACAGACTCCACTACGACTACGACTCTGAGTCCCCCATCGGAGCTGAGACTGCAACGTTGCCCCTGGTGCAGGATGTTCTAAATGCCTGGGAACAAAGCAAATTGAAAACGCGTCTGTTAACAGATTGCTTGACATGGTAGATGCGCCATTCAGATTACCGTACAACATCCATAAAATTGAGCATAAGAGCTCAGTTAATATAGCTGCGATGAACATTGAACACACTTATAAAAAATTAAAAAAGTAAGCTTAAAAATGTTCCACATGATTAGTTCAGGTCCTTACAGATCCTTGAATGGATCATGATGACACCACTTGATAATACTGAATACATTTAAATTTGGAAACTCAATTGCAGTTCGTGATATATGAGAAAATTATACCCAAAAAAATCGGTCTAAACTTTGTCAAAATATGGCATCGTTGTGTGCGCTGAGTCGCAGCGATCTTCAAGAATTTGGCGTCTATAATCTCACACTGCTGCCCAACGGCAGCTGCAACTTTGCCATGGACAAGCCCGGCGTTCCGGATTCCTGACTGTATTTTTGCTGGTTTCATCGCTGCTAATTCTACTGAAGATGGTTAGCTGTGCCTGGAGTCGATATCGGTACGATGAAGCTGCCGCCGTTGCGGATAGCATTGGGGATGCCGAAACCTGGACCTGCTGGTGATATTTGTGAACAGCGGTGGTAGCGGCTACAGTTGAATCGAGCATGCCGCCTGGAACGACATCCATCTTGCGGACATCGTATTTCCCAGTTTTCTTTGGATCATGGGCGTCTGCATAACGCTCTCGTTAAAGGTGCAGCTGGCACGTGGCTTCAACAAGACACACATTTGCCTGCGTATTGTGTGGCGCGCCTGCAAACTGTTTGCAATCGGTCTCCCTCTCAATTCAGTGAATGGCCCGCAATTGGAGCAACTGCGTCTGATGGGCGTTCTGCAGCGCTTTTGACGCCATCATTCATACAGTGTGCAGCCAACGGGATCAGCTCAGTCCGTAGCGTGCCTGGCAGCGAGCCATCTATGACGTTTGTCTATTTAGCGGAGAGTTTGCCGAGCTCTTGGCTTTAATGGGCACCTACTTGGGACTCACATTCGGATATTTGGGACCTGGCAGCAAGCATAACAATGCCGCCAATCCCAATTGCATTGGCAACGCCGCCGGCTGCACTGATCGCCTGGTGCTTGGCTATGCGCACATCTATCAGCATTCCACGCCCAAATAAGTTTCAAAAATTGCTCGAAGTTAATCATTTTTTTATTTCATTCATTTTTGTGTGAAAATGTGCGACTCCAATAGTCACAAAATCGTCAAACTTATTGTGGTAAACATGCCCCGCAGACTCTGTCGTGTGTGCCCCTTGCGAAGTTGCGTTCATCCAGTAGCTGGAGGCAGATGTTGATTGCCATGGTCATTGATGTGACGCAAGCCCGACTCGAAGTTAAAAAGCCAAGTGTGAAGGTCAGGTCAGTCAAATATCGCAGTCCTGGTTCTAATCCTCGCAATTGATGATTTATTAGTGGAGTTCGTCACACATATCCAGAGAATGTTGGGCCATGTAAACTATATTTTGTAGCATAAAATTAAAAAATACGTAAATTTTACAGATAAAATATTAAAAAAATAAAAAAATTAAAAAAAAACCGATTCTAAAAGTTTTTTTTTTTGGTTTGAGCTATAGAAAAAAAAATTTTTTTTTTGAAAATACGATTCAACTTACTCCGAAAATGCGTTTTTGAGACTGATCAAAACTTTTCAATGCCATTACGTTGTTAAAACTGATTGGATTTTAAAATACAAGGCTACTTTGTTATTGACTTGTCCTCTAGAATAATACTACATTTGAGAAATAGAAGTTTGAAACACGATTTTAGCTCGAAATACATGTTAAAAATGCAGACTCAAAAATGCCATTCTTCCCACCTTTACGATCATTATCATTACACTCTAGATTAATATGACAGTCATATTTAAGAACCCAAAATTTCTAACCAAATCCCAATATAAAAATACTCAGGATTCATTCAGAAATAACTTACACAGTTCGATAACCCTTAGCTGTTGTCATAGATTGATAATGGATATGATAGTTATTTTGCCACAATTTGTGCCTTGTTGCTGGTTAGCAAATCTCAGCTCTACTTCCTCAGCTCTTTTTTGTCAGTCGAAGGAAGTTCAGGAAACTCTAGCAGCAGCGCCAAGTCATGCAATAAACAGTTCGCAAACACATTTCAACTTGAGGCAGTTGAGAGAAGTTGCAGCTATGAACTTGAGTACAAAATGGCAAGTCAGCAAATTGAAATTCAATTCTTTATTCTGTTTGGGTCTGGGATGCTTCGCTGGCAGAGCAAACACCCCCGCACAGAACACACTGAGTAGAAACATTATTTATGCTGCCATATATCGATATGGGAAGAGTCGACTCTGTTTGCCTTTTGTTTTCTATATACATATATATATATATATATCGTGGCATTTGTTTTGCCGGCTGGCAGTTTTGTATCTCAATTTGCAATTGTGCTTGTAATGAATGGCTGGCTGTGGCATGCGATCTGTGTAAAAGTCGCTGCCATGTGGGTGCAACTTGCAACTGGCAACTGGCAACAAACGAATCTCATGAATTATGCAAACACGAGCAAAATGCTGACATGCCCCCTTCCATTCTCTTTCAGTGTGTGTCAGTGTGCGTGTGTGTGTGTGGACAAACAAACAAATTGTTTGTTATTATCGCTGGGTGGCACACTGTGATGTGCAACAGCGATCGCGTCAAGAGACTGCCACACAGCTCCGGATTAGGAGTCAGCAGCCAAGTCAGATTAGAACGAGGCAAGGCGGCAAATTGTCAAAGGCGCCGCAGCTGCCAACGATTTGCTTAGGGCGCCCAAATGTGCTCCTCGCCATATTTATTCACCCAAATGCCATATTCTTCTTGATTTTGTTTTGATTTCTTTATTTTTCTTTTCATTCCTATTTTTAGGCCTTGCACAATGTGTGAAATTCGCCGACAGACTTTGCGGCGGAGTCTGTGAAATTTGCCTATTGCTTATTGCCTTTTTGGCGTCTGTGAAAATTGGACGACGCCTCGTCTATTTTGGAAGTCGCCCAAATGTGATTGCCGTTGATGAAGTCGTTAACTCTTTGAACGCAGAAAACCATTAATATTATTCCTAAATTGCCTCGGCAGGCCAATTAACCCATTGAGTTGTGGGGAACAGGATGCCGAGGGCGGCAAAGATGTTAAAAGCAGTTTAGCACTTGGAAATATGAGATCTGAGATAGATGTAATGGGATGAGGGGTGAAAATGTGATCAGGTGAATTTATTCATTATATTATTAATAATTATATTTTTGTCTTGTGATGTTATTCTATTTGCCAAACCTTAACTTATCTTTCGCGTTAAACATATGCTAGACATATGTAAATATCAATGTTTTGCCACATGTTGTGCAACACTTTGAATTCGCTGCTATTCCCCTATCTGCGGATTTGACTTTCAAAAGAGCGGTCAACTTTTTTTTTTTGGGTCTGGAGATTGGCAATGCGTGCTCCATAAATGCACAGAACGTGCCGCATTCGAAAACAATGCAAAATCAGAGCCATAAAAAGAATAAGAGCAACAACAACAACAACAACATCAACAATGGTATTCCATGCGCTTGCCACTGGAAAGCCTTCCAATCTCAATAGCCGCAGAACATCAAGAGTCGAATGTCGGAAACAAAGCGCAATGAACACAGATTGGAAATGGGGCAAAGCAGAGCCGAAAATGCATTTTGTTGTTCCAAGAATCTATTAAGCCAACCAACGGCAAGTGACGTTCTCGGTTAGAGAGAGAGAGAGAGAGAGAGAGAGAGAGAGAGAGAGAGAGGCAAAGTCCAATTAGAGAAACAGGCGGCTGCACTTCATCAGCTGCAGCGAGGCGTGATAAGCCGCAGCAGCAATCGCAATCAGTAAAAGTGATGTGGCAAACAGTCCAAAATGTTTGGAAGCATATACTTCATGTTGTGCCATAAATTCATCAATTATCTGGGGACTTTTCCTCTCCCCTCCCCACGCGCTAAGTGTAAAACAATAGATGCCGCACGACGTGCCCAATTTTCGGTTGGAAAGTTTGAAAGGATCGTCTTCAACGGGGCACAGCTGTGGGCGCAATTAAGATGTGCATCTTAATGAAAGTCAACCTCGACTGATGGCCTGCTGATTGTTGACTGGTGACTGGTGACTGGTGCCTGGGACAAGCCCTGACTATGGTCAGAAGGGCGACACTCCTTTCCCCGTATGCAGTCAATACCTGAGGGAGCTATCTTGTTTGGCTTACGTAACAAGAGATTATTGAGTGCTCGTAATATGCGACCCCCAACCCCAGATATGGTGGTGGTGGTGCTTTTCAAACTAAATATAGATTAATATCTGTATGTAGATAATATAGATACAAACTGAGTAAATATATACGCACAACTTGGCAATCTTCAAATGTTGTTTTCAGATTTTAAAGAGAGTTCAAAAAACCACAATTACTTCAATTTTGGTTATTGCAAAAACCTTTGAAACTTGATCCTGCTGAAGTTTGAAGAAGAGTCCTATCAGCTGGCACAATTATCGATTGCAATACAATAGGATAAAAAAGTTACAGCTGAATAGCGACATCGTTAGACAGAGCCCAGGGGAGAGTTCAACTTTCAGGCGGTTTCATTAGCGTGTGTGCGTGTGTGTGTGCGTGTGTGTGTGTGTGTGTGGAGTATTCCTCTGTTGCTGAGGGTAGATTCCAGTTTCTAGATGGTGACACAAATGTGCAATAAAAAGTCATTCTTCATTTGCTGCTCAGCAGCCATACAAATTGCTCAATTATGTGGAGACAAACATTTGCTATAAACACTGCTGACACTGATTGGTATATTGAGAAATGGACGTGTTGGGGCCTTTCAATTCTCATGTTGTTTGGCAATCGAAGTTTTTACCTGCTACAAGCAGGTGCTAGAAAGAGAGAGAGAGAGAGAGAGGAAACATGGGGCAAAAATAAAATAAACAACACAATATTTTAGTTAAAAGATATGACGCCCACAAATTTCTATTGTGCAAACGCAGGGCAGATGCCAAGAAGTTGTTCATATATATATATATATATATATATATATATATATACACATATTTATGATGCGTGGTCGCATTTGCATAGATTATTTATTCAGCTTCCAAATTGCAAACAACGACATTCCAAGTTGTTATGAGGTGTCATGCGGGTGCAAGAGTGAGGATTCCATTTACATATTTGATATGCCCAAATTGTGGCAAATAATGAAGACATATGTTGTAGGTGGCACTAAGAACGGAGTGGAGTGGCTCCAAAACTGAACTCGTAACAAGGCAATTAGAGATGCGGTCCAGTGGTCAGCTGCTGGCAATTTTCCACCCTCCAACTAATAACCTTTGACCTTTCTGACCCTTGCCTTTTTTGCCGACTAATTCCATGGAATGCGGGCCTCGATAGAAAAACGGAGGCTCTCGTTTAATTGTTCGCTTGAAAATGGAAACGCAGCTCTGCATGCGGAATGGAAAAACAAATGGCATGGAAAGCGGCAATGGAAATGGAACCACCCAAATACACACACACATGCACACACACACATATATATATATGTGTATATACCCAAGCGTGACAGCGTCAAAGGGACGCAGATGAGGACATGCTGTTATTGTTGCCAAACAGACAATGGCATAATGATAATGGCCTCAAGGCAGGATAATGCACATACCACAGCAGAAAGAGATGGACATAGTGAAATATAGTTTTTTCCTTGTCCAATTAGAGTGTCAAATATGCAGTGACTATTTGAAAATGTTCAAAGTAAGAATACGACAAAAAATGTGGTTATAAAACGCTTACCCAAATCATAACCCACGCATCGCAAATGCCCTGGTTAAAATATCAATATGTGGTTAGCTTTAACGACTGTGATAAGAACTTCAAAAGAGTTCACCAATAAAACTAATTGATAGAAAGCGAAGACGTAGAAACAATCTGAAAATGCATCTTCTTCTTTAGCTCGTATCAAATTAAATTAAATCAAATCCAAACTGAAAGCGACAATAAAAACTCAGCGAGTGTCTGTCAATGTGGTGACGGCGACGGCGACGGCGACAGCAACTGCGGGTGCGGGTTCGGGTTCGGGTTCATCAACGTATTACCCACCCGGAACGTATACTAACTCTTTACTGTTCTGTCTCTCTGTTCTGTCAGTTTGAGTGACGTGGGCGTGGCACTTGGCATGCAAATCATGTCAAATGTCACTACCAACTTCACAGATTGCAGCTGCAAGCTCTCAGCTCACATCTCTTCTCGCTTCTCCTCGTCTTCTCGTCTCCTCGCTTCTCTGGTTCTGGTTCTGCTTCCATTGCGACTTCCTTTTATTGCTGGCATTGTTCGCGTTGAACGGGTTGCCTGACCTTCTTCGGCATTGACTGGTTGCGGATACCCTTTCGTAATCGCATGCATGCTCAGGCAAAGCAAAGCCCAAAGCGAGTCACAACACGAACATGCGTCCGTTTGTCCCTTTCGCGGGGGGAGGGCATCAATTGTCATTGTCTGCTCACATTGCAGCTGTTTAAGGCGACAAAAACTCACGCCCCCATCTTTGGCACGAGTTGAGAGAGGGGCATGGAGAGAGAGGGAGAAACATACACGAATTGAATTGTTCCTCTCGATTTGTTTGGACAGCTGCAGTTACTACTGTTACTCAACCTCCTACTCCTCCTCCCCCCACCCGACCACTTATGGGTAATGTGAGCTTTCTTGTATCATCTTTGGCTAAACTCAAGTTCGGCTCATAAAAACTGTCTGCATTCGATATGTTATGACAAATATATGAAGGGTATTCTCTTACAATAGATATCGAGGGGCCCTCGTTTCTCATATAGCCTATTAATATTTGAGATGTTCAGCATAAATAGAATATTGGATTCGAAGGGGCCAGTGAACTACGAATGAGACATCGATGATAAAAGGTTTGAAGTTACTCTTTAATAGCATATTATCAGCATATTGGAATTCTAATGAGTATGCGATTCATTTGAATTCCAATATGCTGCTAAAGTTACAGAAATTCTATGAAATCGTTCCAATTTTATAAACCACAACTATATCAAATAGTAGCAAAGGTATCTACTACCTTTTTCAAACACAGTGCGCTTTGAAATAGTACTAAAAGTACGAACACAGCCGAGTTGGGTTCGAATACAATCGGCTTAACACAGACGCAAGCCGAACGCTTGCCGAACTCATGTCGTTGAGAGAGCAGAAGAGAGTAAATGTGTGCTGGCAAAAGAGATGTATAAATGTACTACCTGCATACTCTTACTGAGTATTTGTGTATACGATATTTATATATGACATGTCTCGCAATGCCTCTCATCTGCCGCTCCAACTAATCGTGGTACTCTGCGTAAGGGTATAAGCACAACAAATGTTGGTGGTGAACAACAACACCGGCTGAGGGCACTACAATCCGCTAGCAATTCAGTTGCTTGTGTAGTTTCCAACAGTGCGGAGCGTATTGAGTGCCGAGCGGACAGCGCACACTAAACAAAATTATTGTCGTATTGAAAATCTTGTTGAGACTCTTATTGTTTTTCGGTCGATTAGAAACGCTGTTGAGTAAGAAGGCGATAAGAAGGCAGCGATATAAATCGCAATAATTCAGCAAACAGCAAACACATGTTGGCTAGCCAGCATAATAAAAAAAGCCAAACGAATCGGTTGATGTTGTTATTGTAGCTGGGTCATCTTTTGTTAAAACTTCACGAATGGTTTTTTAGTGTTTGTTTTTTTGCGTTTGGCGAATTTGTTGTGGCCCCGCGGTTAAAACTTGAATTTTTAAGCTGATTCCGCAAAAAGCAGTAAAACGAAAATAATACCCAAAAATAATAAAAATAAAAAGAGTCCAAAAACATATGCTGATTCGAGCATTGTGCTAAAGAGAGAGATACACAGATAAATAAGTGAAGTGAAGTGAACGAGTCAAAGTCGAGATACTTTATCTATATTGTCCTGGATTAAATATTTTTGGGTATCTCGATTGAACGACCAACAAGAGCAAAATGTGCCAGCAACAGCAATAAGCCAAGCAACTGTTTATGAATCAAAGTTAATACTCGAAACGAACGAGAAGACACATCAAAAATGCTGGACAATCAAAGCTTAATCTCAGTGCCTGAATCCTGCTGCAGTTCGAATGCCACAAATACGGACTTCGACTACGATGTGCCCGTCTCTCGTCGCGTTCGCATTAAATCGGTTAGTATCGCTTAACCAATCACACCAATAAACCAACAAACTTTATATCTGTATATATCGGCAAGATGCAGCGACTCCGATTAAGCCATTGACAACTCATTAACAGAGAAATCTGACAGGGAAGGTGGTAGTCGCATCCTTTCGAGTTTGTTGTTGTGACAGGCGTGTTCAACTGCAGTTCGTGTCCGGAAATTGTAACGGATCTCTCGGTTATCTTGACAAAAAAAAGAAAATAAACACTCGAATTGAGCTAGGCAGCTGCCACTTTTCTAGTTTTCCAGTTGGCAGCAGCAGCAACAGCAGCAAAATTTCCGCAATTTTGCATTCGTTATCACCTTAGCAGACCGTTTGATGTGCCAGTCATACTTAATATATATATATACATATATGTATATACACGCCCATACATACATATGTATTTATTTATTGCTCAGGTGCGATATCTTTCAGAGCTGTGTGATAACTCTCAACAGCTGCCCCTTGGCCCGTTTCCATAGGCCACAACTGCGAAAATAGTTAACACTCGTGAAAACAATGAGTTCATCACTGCATCTGTGTGTGTTTCTCCCCGCAGTTATCTTGACGTGTTTGGCAACAGTGATAATGATTAGATAGCCAAAGGATTGATAACGTTTAGCAACTTAGCTTTGACTAGCAGGAAGCGAAGGCTGTTTAATCTATTAGAAATACATAAAAATAAATATATAAGAATTTATTATATTTATAATACATTTTAAAAAGAAACCTTTTTAATCTATTAGTCGATGTATATGTATATAATAATAATACAAAAGAATTTAAATTTATTATACATTATTGGTTAACTATAATTCATTTGAGGCTATTTTCTCAAGTTCCCAGAATTCCGTTAGATTTTTAGCTTTGGTTTTGCGGTTTTGAGATAATTAAAAGTAAACCCACATATTTACATGACGTACTTTCGGTTGCTACCCTCTCTGCAAATATTTCTCTACAACTGACCTTGAAAGTGAATTGATATTTATGGACTGTTATCAGTTCTAAACGCTAAACAAATTTGGGGCTGTTTCCACAAGTTGATCAACAAAGTAATAATAAATTAGTTTACCCATGAGCATGAGCTCTTGGAGCATTCATTCCCCTCTCTTTCCGGCTATTAGAGTTCTTAATGTGTTGCAAGCGAAAACTAATTACAAGACATGATCTTAAAGGCAGCTAAGTGCTCGATGGCAATACTTGTTTTAGCCTAACAGTCGTTGACACTAAGTACTGCCGTAATTAAAGATATCCAATACACAATGCTCTGAGCGAGCTGTGGAGATTGAAGTGATTGAAGAAGGGTGCGTGGCGGGGAGAGGTGAGAGGGGGCGGTAAACTCCACTTGCAGCTGCATCCATCACATGAGCAAACAACACTCTGGCCCAGGTGAGATTAAAATAAATGTGCTCCAAATGCGCAAAAAAGCGAAAAGTAATTGACGCTCCTAGCCAAAGCCGGTTAGCCGGAGAAGACCATTGCAGATTGCCGATGGTGGTGGGGGCGGGGTAAGGTGATTTGGGGGGATACAAGAGCTTAGATTTCAAAATGCAAAGAGCGGAAAACATTGCAGATGGCTTTCCGTTTACGTCTAGCCAGAGAGAGGTAGAGAGATGAAGCTGCAGATGAAGATGGAGATGGAGATGGAGATGGAGTAGGCATAAGGGTCTATTAGCATGCTGCTGACTGCTGGCAATTAATAGTTGGACTATCCTCCAACCAGAGCCCATCGTGCCGGACGCGTGTCCGAGTGCCAGCTGTCCATCTAGGGCTAAGAAATTAATGGCGCTGTTTGCAGCAGCGAATAAAATCAGTTATTAATAGTCTTTTGCGTTCTTGTGTTGCTGATGTTGATTTCCAACTAATTTCAATTGATTGAAAGGCAATTGCATGGCGGCAAGTGCCAAGCTATAAATAACAAGCAATGCCGACAACAGACCCTCAAGGCCATAAATCCTGCCCTGCATAGGCCACTCACGTAGCTCTCGTATCACTCCCTTGACTGGCGTCTTATCGGCAAATGCTTAGGCGTGACCTGTACCACAGATAAGCGGCAAGTCCATGGCTACCTTATCTCTAACACAGCAAGCATCTCCTCTTCGATTTTGAGCAAATCTAATCGCACTTAATTGGGCGCTGTGCCGCCACCATAAATTGTAATCGAAAACCCGGCGACAAGTGGTAGCCACAAAAAATATACCAAAGCGATGTCTTCGGGCATTAATTAAGAGCATGTCTGAGGAGGTCCTGTTCGGAGTTTATCTCAACCTTAACCGTCCTTTGGGAATATCTCTCTCCACATTTTGATTAAGTGGCGTCCCACGGTGGCAGCGGCACAATTTGGACTCACACTGACTAAGGGATCTTTCTGGTTATTGGGCACTTATTTTTTAGTGCCACAAGTGCCTGAAGAAATTGATTAGAATTAATGTGCGCGTGCGGCGTCAGCGTTTTCAATTTGGAAAATTAAGGAAACGTAACGAAGCAAAAAGAAAACTAACAACTGTCTCCAGAAATTGAAATTGATTGAACGCTTTGGCGTCGAAAGCATTGTCGCGCCTCAAGCATCCGCATATATATAAATATATATATATAAATATATATACATATACATACATATATATACTTGTTTTATTGATGAAAATATAATAGACATGTTGTCAATACTGTTTGCAGTTGTTGTTTGGGCACATTGCTGATTACAGTCAAGTATTAAGTCCGATTTAATTTTTACCCCTGACAGCCGGCAATTGTCGAGTTGGAAACCTGAATTGTTTTAAATTGCAGGCTCTAATAATTGGCATAGTTAAAGTTCGCGTTAATTAACTTATGGTGATCTCTAACGATTATACAAAAGCACAAAAAGTGTACCAGATTTTGTAATCGTTTGGGTTGTTTGTTATTTGAAACAAGTTAATGGCCCAAAACTTGAACTGCGAGTTAAAATGATTATAAGTTGAACTTAGTTGAGCTTAGTAGATCATGAACTAACCCCCATATAACTCTCTCAACTGTTAAGTGTTGCCCCTTTGTGTCATTCATCTTTTCCGGCATATCAAATAAATTGAGCGCCTTGTGAAAGTCCAAGTAAAACTTTCGCTTACCTTTGGCTTCAGTTATTTTATCTATGACTTATTTGCAAAATGGCCGACTGCGTACACATTGTTGTTATCTAACACTGGACAGCTGCGGAGGCAGTCAAGTGCTCAGTAACTGCATGGCTGCCCGCCCCCTTTCCCCCTTTTCCACCCCTTCCTTAGAGCCTCATTAGCATAGTTCACGTTTAAGTCTTTTGCTAATCCATTAATTAAGTTATCAATTTGGCTTGCATTTATTTTTGCTGCGCACTGAGAGCTCTGCAAACATGTCAATAAAATGGATTACGAGTGCACTTAAATGTGTGGAATGTCTACACTCAACAAAAAAATGTGCTGGAATATATCTTTGGATATTAGATATAATATTTATTGATTTTAGAAAAATCTGCAAGAATTTTAAATTTGATTTTCAGAGGCAGAAAAAATATTTGTTAGATAAGAAAATCTGTAAAAATTGGAAGACTGATTTTGAGGCATCAAATGAACTGCTTTATTTATGTAGAATATTTTTGCAAGTGTAGACAGAGACACCTGTTGCTGTCGGCCTTTGGAGTCTTCGTTCTGCACTTTCTCAGGCAGGCAGTCAGACAGTCAGGCAGTCAGACAGTTGGGCAGTCAGGCAGTCAGGCACTTGTGCCGTCTGACAGTTGGTGCCGAGCCAAGACAAATGTGGACGCTGATAAGGGGCTGGTGATAAACGGCTTGAGGCCACGCAGTGACTCTCAAAGAGGTGCAGGCGGGGTGCTCTATGGGTCTGGCCCCTTTTGGCATTTTACACATTTTCTGCATGTTAACATGGCAACAACAACAACAGCAACAACAACAGCACACACATAACAAACACAACAAATTACATGCACGCGAACTTTGCTACTTGACGTGGTTTTTATTGTTGTTGCTGTTGTTGCTGTTGTTGCTTTTCTAGCGCTTTGTCTTATCAGCCAGCTAAGTGCGCTGCGGTTTTTCTTTTTGTATCTGACAGATACAAAAAAAAATGGGTATGTATATGTTTAAATATCTGTCAATGTTGCGATTGTTGTTGCATGTTGTTGCACGTTGTTGCACGTTGTTGCACGTTGTTGAAGTACGCGTCAGTTAGTTTTGTGTGTTTATGAAAAATGATACAAGATACATCATGTCACGTTCGGGAGGAGCACAGACCCCAACAGGGCTTAGTCATCAAAAGAAATTGTACTGTTGCCGTACTTGATGCAATGCTAATTAGGCAACACCTGAAACGAGGTTGAGACGGGCAGCGGCATAGCCACAGCCAGTTATTTATTCATATGCACAGTGACAACATTGAGTTGTAATTACAAAACAAAACTTTAAACAGCGCAATACTTACAATAAATAAACAATTGCAAATTGCCCAGCGAGTGCACCAAATACACATGAATATTTTTACAGCGACAGCAATTTTTATGGCCAGCACCGGAAATGGGTTATGGCATGACAACAGCGACAGCGACAACGCCAACCTTTATGGCAAATACCTAGTAAGTTGGGGGGAGGCCGCTCTTCTCGCTTGCTTTAGATAAGACAAATGTATCGCTTTTGAGTGCGGCGCTGAGTAATAAAAGTTTACACAAAAGTAGGGGTAGGCCATAATTTTGCAGCCATTTTGCACGCCTCCACTTAATTAGCCACATTTTGTGGCTACTGCAATGCGCCTCGCCGCAATGAGTCAGCGGAATCTTTGAAAGTGTTGAACTATAACATTCTGTTGCCAAGCCAATGAAATGCTAATTATTTGTTTGCTTGAATGTACACTGGAAATTCTTAGATGCTGATTCAATAAGTACACGTTTTATGGGTTTTCGAAGAGCGTTTTAAAAGCGATATTTTTTAATAGTTTCTTTTGTTTATTGCTGCTCATTTTGTCTATGGAGAAGTATAACGATTTTTGCCAAATCTTTATCAATGCCTCAAACTTCACTATGGACTCCTGCTTGTCACATTTTCTTTACAAAAATTTTCCCAGACTCTCAAAATGCAACTATTTAAGTTTTCTATCCATTTTCCCATCTGAGCAGTTTGAGCCCTGCTCTTCACAGACATTTGCGTGGGGCACAAACATAAGCTTCGTCTGTAATCCATCACGAGACTCCTAATGAACATTGAGAAGTGTCGCTGGGATGCTTGCCGAGGGCATCTGTGGGGTTCAAGGTCCGTTTTACGTAGGTGCTCTGGAGTGGCAAACGATCTTCAACGCCAGAGAAACTGGTTAGGAGCGCAATAACAAAAATTTGATGTCTCATGCCGCAATCAGCTTACAGATGAGTCATCTTCACATCCGGGGTATTCCGTGGCTCTAATCTTAAACTCAATGATTGATCCATAACAAACATGTGACGTAGCAACGGAATTGGTTGTCTTTGTTGTCAGCTGGAATTATTCAAAGTGTTTAAGCCACATTTACAGATAAGCTGGTAGAAACTGACGCTTCTGGCTGGAAAGTCTGGCTCTTAATTAATGCAGACAAATGTTTAACAAATTCAAGACAATGACTTTTTAATTTGTTTGTCGTTTGCTTTATGCATATTTGATGGGACTGTTTTTGTGACTTTTATGTTACCCAATTCCCCCTTTGCAATGTGCTCTAGGGCACTTTGCAACATTTTATTTGGCTTTGCGACAAATCTTTTATTATTTAATGCTTGTACAACGTTTGCTTATCAAATGATTGATCTTTTGTTTATTGGCTTTCAAAAAGTTTTATGGCGGTTCTGTTCTCTGCCAAATCTGCTTGGAATGTGTTTGTGTTTTTGGTTTTGGTTTTGGTTTTGGTGTTTATCAAAAATGCACTAAAAACAAAATAAAAAATTCCAAAAATGTTTTCGAATTAAACAGCAAAACTTTAGCTACATACAAAAACTTTACAATTGATTTGTTGCCAGTTGATTCACGGAGTTGAGAAACTTTTTTTTATTTTAGCCTTTTTGGGGAAGTCAATTAACAACGCTTTTTGCGTTGCGTATTTCACTTGAAGTCTGTTTTTTTTTTTTTGTTTTTCTTCTTTTTTATCTCATTTATTTATTGTATTTCTTTGTTTGCGAAGGTCGACAATACTTTTGTGAAACGGTTTATTTGTTCTTTAATATAACAACAGTCAAAAGTAAATTTGCGAAATTTTCGCTATGGGGGATTAGCCGAAGTAACAATAATAATCGTCATGGGTTTTTTTATGACTTACTTTGCATGCACGTAAAAAACATACCCTTAGAAATGTGGGCCGCGCTTTGCCAATATTCAAGTTAATTTATTTCAAGCACACTTGGGATATAAAATAAAAATTATTATTCCCAAAGCATTAGCTGAAATCAGTAAGTATTAAATAACAAAAACTTAATTTAACTGTGTTATTTTTCTGAGTGTAGTTTTTAGCTCATTTAAGTTATCTAAACCCAAATTAGACCTTTATTGCGAAAAAATGCAGTATGAATTAGATTAGTAGAATTTAGCAGCCAATTCTCGAGGGTCAACTTGACTGAGGCATGCCACAGTCGTAGCAGATTAAGCTTGAGTCAAATCCATTAAAGTTGATTCAAAAGATATGATGAATCAGCCCAGACACTTGCAGCACACCCATTGTCCCGTCCTGACTATACAATGTTGTTGACATGTCTCCCCAGTCTGTGTGTGCGAGTGTGTGTGGCATGTTGCATCGGAGACTGAGTATCAGTTGCACTTTCATTGACTCGCTTACAGCTCACTGAATCTGTGGGGGGGTAATTGGCATCTGAATTGGATTTTGTGCACTTGTCAACGCATTTTAACGTCAAGTTTAACAGTTGGCCAGCTGCTCCGTCTGATCTTGTTGGGCAGTTGTTGGGAACGTGTTTCTCTCTTTGGACCGCCTTAAAGTTTTATTGTCACATTTTTTTGCACACGGCTTGACGAAATGTGCCGAAATGGTCGAAGCTGTCAGCCAGTAAACATTTTGTTTATTTTTGCCAACAACAACAACAGCAACAAACACGACCACAATAAAACCAGTTCAACGCGACATATGGCGTTTTATATTGCGAGCACAAGTGGGCTAAATTCAAAATATATATTTTCAACTTGTGCGTATTTATATGACTTTATGCCGTTCAAATATTTGACATAAGGCATTTCGCACATCACTTCTTAAAAGGTATTGCCTCAGAACCAACAATGGTGTTAAATCCCCAGGGTTTATTTAATCAGTCGAATTCCAATTCCATTTAGCCAATGCCAATGTCCAAAGGTTCAAGTATCAAAATATGACGCGTTGGTAATCCCAAAATAAATCGCGTCCACTCACTAAAAGTTTTTCGGCTAATGAAGCTCAAAGTTTAAAGAAAGCAATAACAAACAAATCCAAAAAAAAAAAATAAAAATCATATTAAGCTGGCGCTCCTCCAAATTGGATTAATTAAAAAACAGACAAAAGCAAAACCACAAAACTTTATCAGTCACGCGAATGACACGAATATATACAATATATATAAATATATATATTTGTATTCTTATCTGTGCAAGGACAGGTTATCTGTATCAAGTGTTATTGACTAAAGCACATTCCCTGTAGAATGCTGCTAATTGTCAACAGTTAACAGTTTGTTGAAGTATTTATTTGGGCTTTTGGCATTTCATCTTTTTCAGTCTGGCTTAATGCGGTTAAGGTGCTCCTCAAAGTCAAATTGTCAAGTCAAGCAGCGGCTTAAGACTCATCAGATCTTGTGTACATTTTTGACAAACTTTTTGCCAAATTTTATTTGCACACACACATAATTTTTGGGGTTTTAAGAGCTCATTAAGAGTTTATCGCCGGCGGCTTTTGTTGTTTGCTGTTGTTTGTTATTCTTTTCATTTTTTATTTATTTATTTATTTTTGCTTTTGGTAGTTTTGCACTTGGTAGATTTTGTTATTTACGAGCTTTGTGAATGTGCTTAAAAAATTGCAAAACGAAGCCGAACGAATTGAGTTTGTTAAGGTCATGCACTCGCCGAGGAGATCGTAAATTGAACAACATTTGTGCTGGGTCCAACTCTGCTTTCTACACGGCACTCCCCTCCCCCAAAACAAAAATGACTGTCTCTATTTTATGTCCTAAACGTAACCAGCCAAGCCGAAATAAAGAAAAAATCATAAAACAACATAAAACTCGAGAGACTTTTGTTGTTTTCATGTGTTGTCTTATGATGCCAAAAAAAATCTGCGTATATGCAAGTTATGTGGAACGAGTATTGTTGCTTATAGATACATGCTGATTGTAGTTGTTGCAACGAACACCAATAAATCTGTGCAGCTCTTTCACTTTGAGCTCAAAACGCGCCCATCGAACCGAAATGAAACCCAAAATGGCCCAAAGGCCGAAATTACTTTTATTAAATTTCTCGACTGATTTATTGGCAGCATTTTGCATAATTTGTGAAATGCAATTTATAAGGCATAAGTCTACATATGTAAAGTGAATTGAATATAAGTCGGTTATTGTAGTTGAATACTTTTTCCACATATTTGGGAAGCTTTTGTAGAACTCGTAAACGAACCTTTCCAAAATGTTTGCAGCTATTTTTCTCACATTTTTCACATCCATTTTCCAGCTTACAACAAGAAATACGCTAAACAAACCAATTAAGGAGCCTCAAAACAAACAACAATCCATTGAAATTTGATTTTTATTTGCTTGTGACAACAACAACAATAACAACAACAACTAAAACCACAGATCCACAAGCGGAACTGGAATTTAAGAGCCCTTTTTAAATACATATTTGTCTTTTCAATTAGCGGCGTGTTAAAAATTCAGCTTGAAGAAGAAAGCTAAGTAAACGCAAAGCACATGACAACCCTGGACAGTTGGAGAGCAATCTACACAATGCTCTCTCTCTCACTCTATCTCTGTCGATCTCTGTCGATATCTTCGCACTCACATCGATTAAGATTGTCGCAGGCAAATTGACAAACATTACTCGAGATCAGCTCACATTTTGTGGTTGTCGATTGTTTGGTTGTCGATTGTTTGGTTGTCGGTTGTTGTTTGAACAACGTAACGTTCAAGTGTCATTGGCAGTTATGTGGATGCCACATGAATTGCTCGTTGCACATGAACTTCGTCGAGTGCGCTCGTTTTCTTTTGACAATTTGAACGGTTTCAGCTTTCGAAATTGAAAAGTAGAATACAAAATCCAAGACCCCTGACCATAACTGTTGTTGTTATTGTTGTTGTTGTTGTTGTTGTATTATAGTTTTTTTTTGTTGTTGCCGAAACGGGTTTCAACTCAAAACCAGCGAGTTGAAAGTTCAACGGCGATTCATCGTGCGATATTGTAATCGCTGAGTTTTCACTGCTTATGTGTGTGTGCGAGTGTGTGTGTGTGTGTGTGTGTCTCTGTGCGATATGCGCAGCTCATATTAAATGAGCCAGTTGAAGCAGGAGTGGGGGCAGGTACAAGTTGTACTAGTGTAGTACTCAGCCAACTGCCAAGCGTGGCAGTCACGGCAACAGCCACCATGGACGTGGCCAAAAAGGGGGCCCAAAATGAGCAGTTGTTGCCCAGCAGAACTTGGTTGAACTTATGATTTTAAGTAAGAAGTTCTTGATAACAACTAAGTCTAAGTCCAACTAAGTCTAAGTCCATTCTATTCCTATATAGTTTTTATCGTAACTATTTATTGGATTATACCAGTTTTGCAAGGCTTTAAATTTGGGTAGAAAAATTTCATTATCGGTTTTTTATCTATAAGATTATTATCTATAAGCTGCATAACTGAAGGTTAGGAAGCTGCATGCAAGTTGTTAAGAACCTGAAAAAACAATCGAAGCTCAAAAATCACACTTTTTGCATATTTCTGTATTTAATTAAGAGTCTTTTTCATAAGGAAACTCTTAAGTCCAAGGTCTTGGGTTTTTGGGGGTACCCTCTAAAAAAAAACCCAGGCTACGCTCTTGAAAAAAAAAAACTAAAAAACAAGCAACAACAAAACTGTCGGCTTTGGGTTTGAGTTCAAAACGTTCGTTTTGGATTTTCTGTTCGATGCGGTGGCGAAATTAAAAGCAACACGCTTAACCCGAGACTCAAACGGAGACCGAGGCACAACACACACACAGAGGGACAGATAAGCACATGGATATATCTGCCCCATTCATTGAAGAAACGTTTGCACACACAGAGTCACACACACACACATACACATATGGAGCAAGTACAAAGGGACAGTCGTGCGCAGTGATTTAGAGACGGAGCCGTAAAAGGGAAGTTGCGTATGAATGGACTGCAGTTGATGTTTATGTTAGGGGGAGGGGTGTTGCAAGAATGCAGTAAACCGCTAAACTGTTGTACGCTGTTGCTGTAAATGCTGTTCAAGTGCAGTAAACGATCTTTTAAGTGCTAGGAATGCAACAACAACAACAACAACAACAACAACAACAAAATTGATATGTATTTCAATCTGCTTGATTACTCGAGAATGCCGTCATTTAATTAAAGTGTATGTGTTCCTCTTTTGTCTGCCCACAGTGTCCACAGTGTTGGCTCTAACCGTCCGCAGTTGACCTGAAATTCCAGCTAAACTAATGAAGCACAAGACAAAACAAAAGTACAATGAAAAAAAACTCGCTTTGTTTTTCAGTTTGCCCAAAAAACAAAATCGTTTTTTTGCATTTTGTGCAGTTTTTTTTTGTTTTGTTTTTGTTGCGATTTATGTTTGCCAAATATGCTACCTGAAAATAAGCGCAGACGAGTTCTTATAAATGATGTTTTTTGCCCCAGTCCAAGATTGAATTGGTGTTGGAGTTGGAGTTGGAGTTGAGATGAATGTTAACGTCAAAGTCGGGGTCAGGCGGCCTTTGAAATTCCATTGAAATTGGACTCGTTTCGGCCTCTTAGAACTTGTCTCGCCTGCAGTTGTTCATTATGGTTATTATAAGTCTGAATGTTTAGGAATTGTTTCATTCGGATAAGGCACACAATTTTAATTGTTTTTTATTTCTTTGTATTTGCAGAAACTTTATGCTCGAGCCATTTATGATAATTATGCGGATACGCCCGACGAGCTGCCCTTCAAGAAGGGCGACGTCCTCACCGTCATCGAACAGGACACCGAAGGCATCGAGGGCTGGTGGTTCTGCTCGCTACGCAATCAGCAGGTGAGTCAAGTCTCCTGCAAACTGCTGCTCATCAGCAGAATTCCAGGGTTCCATTAAATGCCTAAAGGGCAACGCCTTCTGCTTGAGCTGTGTATTTGATTTTTGTGTTCCCCTCGAGTTTCTGCCCCTAATTGCCAAATGGGTTCCCAACCACGCCCATTTCAGCGCTGCATCTGTAATTAACCAATTGAGGCATTTGCATAAGTTCCCCAGCAAATCATTTCGCACAGAAAAAACGAAAAACTCAATTTGAAATTATAATTTAATTTTGAAGTTAACCAACTGCACATGCTAATGGAGTGTGTGGTCTGAAAGTCGGAGCCCCTCTCTCGTTATGAGCTATGATTCAACCAGCAACACCATCATCATCGTCGCACAGGCACGTGTCTGCGCCACCCGTTGCATGTTCAAACGACGTCATTCAGTCGTCGCTCGCTGCGGGTACCCCCACCCCCCCTTTTGGTTGCACATAAATATCACATTTGGCACTTTAATTGTGTCTGCAGCTGTAATAATAATCCCCATAATGCCTCCGCGAGCATTATTACAAGCGATTACCGCACTGCATATAACATCATTTTTGGACATGGTCTCTGGCCTATGTCCATAATGCCACTGGGGTGTGAAAAGTGGTGTGGCAGAAAGGAGGTCGATATTGTTAGTCTGATTGCATACAAAGTGGAAATGTTTCACAGCTTGTTGGGTTTATACAATTGGTCAGAACTATAATCGGCCAAAATGGGTTGGCTGAGTTTGAAAATGTATCCAAAATCATGCGTTGAATATACAATAAATCAATTTTCAAATATTTTCTAGATTCTGCTAGCACTATTCCTCATTTTTCTAGTAATTTCCAATCGTGTGTTGACTAATTGAAATATATTCCTCATGTTTCTTAATATCGCCTAGAACACCATTTCTCGTGATCTTTGATTGAAAACATATTGCAACCTTGTAGCTCTGCTGCGATTAGACAATAAACAACTACATAGAGTAGATATGCTTTGTTGCAAGATCAGTTTCGATGTGGTTATAAACACACCCCATTGCCAAATTAAAAACTGATTAACCGCAAAGCTCTCAAACATTTCTGCACGTCTACAAAAATTTGCGGCAACGAACACATTTTTAATTAAGAGCTCAATGGCTGGCTCAGAGGCGGCACTCACTGGCACTCGTGAGTACACTCATGGCAATTTATGGTGCCTGTGCTGTTTGGTGTCAAAACACATATCAAAATGGAAATCAAAATTGCCGCACATAGATACAGATACATAGATACTATGTCGGCCAATTGCCGTTAATTAAAAAGTAGCCGCACTTTTTAATGGAAACAATTAACCTAAAAAAACAACAAAAAAACAGTAGCCAATTGAGTGGCGACAACAACACATAAAAAAATAAACTACAAAAATGTGTAAAAAAAATTGTAGCATAAATTATTCGTCACTTGCTCAGTGAAAAAAAAGCTGCGTGCAACTTTTGTTGTTGACGGCCCAAAATAAAATTGAAATGAGCAGCAGCAGCAGCAGCAGCTAAATAACTGAAACACATGTTGACAACATATTTCAGTTTTTCAGTTTTTCAGTTTTCCATTTATTCGTGTTAATGGGCACATTTCGAACGCATTTTGAAAAGTCTCACACAAATGTCTGTCAAGAAATCGAGAAAAACCAAAACTGTCAATGAAAAATGGCATTTTTAAGCTAGAATGACGGGCAATTAAAAAATTGCCATTTATTATGGTATATATTTATATATTATATTTCTTATATATATATATATTTGATGTATTTATTAAAAATGCATTCAGCATTGAGTTAATTAAAGAACAATCAATCAAATTCAATTGAACTCAATGAGCAACAGCCCTGAATTCCATTTAATGGCTTGCAATAATAATTGCGGAATTTTGTTCTCATTGTTTTTTTTTTGCTTATTAAATCTTTTGATCTGTATATTATTTTTATAGGGTCTGTGCCCCGGCAACCGGCTACGCATCTTGAACTCGTATGATTCGGGCTGCTTTTCACCATCGCCGGCCAGTTCGCCGATACCATCGCTGGCAGCCAGCACCGCCACCTTGAACAGTTCCATTTGTTCGACGGACATCTATGAGAATGGTTCCATCATCAGTGCATCTGGCGGAGAGACCCAATCCACATCCTCGACAGGCTCCTCCTCCTTCTCCTCCAGTCAGGGTCGTGGTGCACGCAGATCGTGGCAACCATCCACGAATAAGGTGAGTTTTTTGTTGTTTGTTGGATTTCTGATTTTTTAATTGAACGCTTCGTCGGCATTTCCTGGAGGGTCTTAACTAACTTAGCATCCTCCTCCTTGTCGTGCTGCTCTTAATTGATTTCATTTAGCTTGTAATATGTTTATTTTTTTTTTGTATACCCATTGAACAGGGGAAGAATGGTATAATGATTAGTGGTTTTGATTAATCTCCAAACCCATAAAGTATAATTATTCTTGATGCGGATCAACAGCCGGGCAGATCTCAGAGACTATAAAAGCTAGAGACTTCAAATTTGGACAAAGAATTGCTCTCTGTCGAATATATAGATATAGATCGTTTTCCGATTGTAATAGACTCACAATTTTAATAAAATTCTTTTGATCAACTGCTCAAATTTCATACAAAACTTGGCAATAAAGCTGAAATTTATTTAATAACTGCGTTCAGGGTATGGCTTGGTCGAGCAGACTCGACTAAAGCACTCTTATTTGTTTGTTTTTTTTTTGCTTTTTTTTGTAATTGGCATCGTCTGGCTTATTTATTTTTGGCTTTTGGTAGGCAGCTACTGCATTTTTTTGTTGTGAATTATGATATCCGTCTGGAAAGTGAAAGAAAGCAATTTCTCGACTCCGGCAGGTTTTCCATCATTATGCCCGGCCATCGTTCAGTCTGCACGTCAATTGCGTGTCGTAATTGTGCAATTAATAAGACCCGTGTTGAGGCCACATTGCTGGGGCACTGAGAGACTCCATCTGAGGTTGATGCTGTTGCTGCTGCTGCTGCTCCTACTGATGCTGTTGCTGCTGCTCCAGCTGCATCTGTTTTTTTCTTTATTTTGCTGCATGTGCAACGGGTTTCCTTTTTGGCCTGTCTTTTGCATATGGCTCGTAATTTGCCAATTTGTCAGCTGGACATGCATTTTATTTGCATTTTAGCAACTGCCACATCTGCTGCTTCAGCTCCTTCTTCATCAGCCTCAGCATCATCTGTTTGATTTGAAAAATCTGTGTCCATAATTAAAGGAAATGAATAATTTGCACTTTGAACAAACGCTCAAGGAAATCGTTTATCTTCTTTCACTCATTTCGTTTTTAATCACAGAAGTTTGCCCTAATGCTTGACCAGATTACTCAATTGTGGTTAACTATATACATAAATCCACATCTGACCTACTCGGCAGACAATTGCTTTGTTGGCAATCCTCCTGCGCATTTGGCCATTGCATAAGCCATCAGCATCCATTGCAACCATTGCATCCATAATTGTCCATTATCATTAGCACCACATGCAAGCGGTGCCATTCAGCTTTGAACTTTGCCATCTGTGAATATTGTTTATGTTTTTTTTTTCAGTTTTTTTTGGGAGTTTTTTTGACAGACGATGGGCGTTTTTGAGTTTGGTTTTGGGTCGTCTCCTCAGACTCGCTTTTGCTTTCGTTCGCACTTGGCGCAAAACGGCAAACGCAAATCAAATAAAATCGAGTCCAAATTACAGAGTCGTAAACATTTCCTCGCATTATCGGCAGCTATCAATCTTCATGGAGGCAAGTGAAACCATAAATTCAAATTCAAATAAACGCTACGCCAGCGGAGAAACAATCGCAGCTATTCCCCCATCCCCCTATCGCCCCTCCACACCCCCCTGCCAGTGCAAGCATTTGATTTCTTGTCTGTCCAATTCAAAGCGCTGCAACTGCAAATTGCAACGGATTCGTTGCCACCGGCGGACTGCAAGATTGCGTCTATGGTGAAACCTTTCCATGGAGACGAGACCACGACAAACAAACACCGCTGGCCATAAAGCTATAGCTGTTTCTCTTTTTGTTGGGTTGGAGAATGGGGCATGGGGCATCGGGGGGATAGCCTTAACTCTTGAAGTGGCAGCTGTAAAAATTAAATGCCGCTTTTGTTCAATTTGAGTTGTCTGCTGTTGTTGGGCTTATATTGATTTGACTTGTGGAAACTCTAAATTGAAAAGCCTCCACTCGAAAGCGTCAAAAAGTTTGTGCAGATGATGCACTGCATCCACTTCACTGCTCTTTTATTGGGTGCTGCAAACAGGTGGAAACGTGTTAAACAATTTCTGAAGTGCCTTTTATGCCTTTTATGAGATATGTATGCCCACAAACCATATGCCACATGATTATCAGCTGCATGCCCCAAAATCTCAATTGAGAACGGAAATGTCTGTGGCACATTGTTGCGCAACTGTTGGACTGCCACCAAGTGCGGCAAGTGTCGCGACTCTTGCCTCTCGTTGCCAGCCCACGTTCTAAAAACAAATCTATTTGCAGCCAGCCAGATAAGTTGAGCACTGACTGCACTTTGAGTGACGAATCCTAAATACCCTCGTAGAACTTTAGATATGGAATCAGACTGAGCCAGTTCGTGGCAAGGGCATGGCTTGAGCTCTTGAATAATACCAGAATAGTGTTGAAAACGCAGTTTGAGCTTGAAATTCAGTTGAGATTCTGCAACCCAAAATATGTCAGCCCAAATTTCAATTAACAGTTTTTCAAACTCTAGAATAATTTACAGTTACAAGCATGTTTTTAACTCTAAACTTTCCTCTGTCTTAACTTGCCCCAAACTCAAGCAAGCAAGGGCGTTCAAAAACTAGACTTGGTATAATAATTTGTATACAAGTGCAAAACAAACTAGTTGATAAATGTTTACAAGCCAATTGCACAGTACACACTCTCTCTCTCTCTCTCTCTCTCTCTCTCTCTCTATCTATCTCTGTCTCTCTGTATGTGTGGCGAAAGAGAAAAAGCGCATAAATATTTAAGACTCATTGTCGGCCTGACCAAAAATAAATCCCAGCGGACAGTGGCTAAAACTGAGACAACTGGCAACTGAGATACAACTGAGAGCCAGCAACTTGGCTCCACCGTTAGGCAGTCAGGCAGTTAGCCAGTTAGCCAGTTGCCAGCCCGACAATGTGACAATTTCAAGTTCCTTGAGCCCACATAAGTCGGAGCAGCAGCAGCAGCAGCAGCAGCAGCAGAGAGCCAAGTGCGGTCACGCACTGCCCATAAAGCAGCGTCCGCAAAACGCATTCAGACCAAGTCAGGTTGGCCAACTGGCAAACAGGCAAAACCAAGCCGTGAAGATTTATGGCAATGTGGTTGTGGTTGTTGCCTTGCTGCTGCTGCTGCTGCTGCTGCTGGAGCATTTCCAAAAAGAGTTTGTCGTATTTTATGATTGTGTGAGTGTGTGTGTGTGTGTGTGTGTCTGAGGAAAACATGTCATTTTTATTTCAATGACCAAAAATGGTCAAAAATGCCAACAACAATAACTCTTTATTGTTGTTGCCGCTGTTGTTGCTGCCTCTTTGGTTCTGCTGAGATTTGTGCATGTTGACCAAAGTTAGAGAACTGGCTAAAACACCGATGTGATAGCTGCAGCAATGCGGATTTCAAACATTGTGAAATTTGTTGCGTTTATATGGTTTGAGGTATGTGTTCCGAACTGACCAAGGTCACAAGTGCCGATCCCAGGGATTAACGGTGAATACAGCTTAATGATCCAACAACAACTCGCCGCCTCGTCTCCCACAAATAGCCCATTAATTAAGCCTCAATTTGAAGCCACTCGATTTGCTTTTCATCTCTTTTTTTTGCGAGTCTGATTGAAGAGTGGATTTTTTCGAGTTCACAACATGACGCCACAATAAACATTATTGGAGAGGGCCTGCGGCCATTTTTAGATGTCTGCCCACTCCAGCTCTGGGTTGACCAGCTTACTGATTTCGTTACAGCAATTTGCATATATTTTTGTTGTACAAATGTTTTTCGTGTCATCAGCGTACGTGAGAAAATGCTGAAATTTGTCAAAAGAACGCGGGCCTCTTTTCATGGGTATTTAGGCAGGTGTGCGATAGGTGTGAGAGGAGTCATTGAAATGCATCAAAGATACAAATCTGTGCTGCTACCACACATATAAACAGGGGCATTAAAAAAGAAGAAGAAGAAAAAAATCCATAGAATGTTTTGACAAGCGAAAGATTTGGAGAGATTTGACGCAAGCAACACGCTCCTGCATAAAATGCACACAAAAACACAAGGAACAAATAAGAAGTAAGAAATAAGATATAAAAAGATGCAAGATCGTGCTGTGAATTTCCAACTGGCAACTATCAAAATCCAATTAAAAATAGCCATAAGCAAAATAAGTCGAAACAAACCGTGCAGCGTTTTGCCAACTTTTATAATGTTTTGGCCCACGGCGGTCATTCGCCCCTTTTCTCACAACTCTCTTGCAGGCCGTGCCCAAGTGGTATCTGGGCCATTAAAAGTGCCCCAAATGTGTCATAAAAAAGCAAACAAATAAACAAACATATTTGATCTATGGGCTAAGCAATGATTTCCATAACGGTGCATAAAATGAAAATGCCTGGCAAAGTAAAAGTCACGCAAAAATGGTGCGCTGGGAAAAATCAGCATGAAAAGTGACCTCCTCGAAGACGGCAGCGCTTCCCGCTGTGTCCCATTTCCCAAAGACTAACCCAGGCCGAACCCAGGCCGAAAAAAAGAAGAAGAAAAACAATAGAAAAAAGCAGAACTTATGCAACAAATTACACAACTTATGTGTTCTGCTTCCTTTGCGGCCTCAAACAGAATCTTTTCGCTGCTCCTTTTTTCGTTTTTCGTTCAGCTGCGCCGATTTCTCGACTTGATAAGCGATGTTTTTAATGTCGTGTTTTTGTGGCTGCAGCTGCCAAGGATCGACTTTTATAGTTTTTTTTTTTTTTTTGTATTTGTTTGCGAATTGTGACTCGTGTTGAAGGTACTTCAATGTGGCAAGGGACGTTAAGTGGACGCACTTCAGGTAGCTGCTCTGGCGATCCCTTTCGGGGGTTGGGGTTTTAACGGTTCGCTTTATTGGAAATCGATTCAATGCGCTAACGGTCGGTGGGCGTGGCAGTTTGGTGCATGCTCATTAAACGAGGGTAGCTGCAGCAGCAGCAGCAGCAGCAGCAATTGATGAATTTGGCATATGCTGTAATAATATATCATCAAACATATGGCTTCCGAAATTGCTGCCTCTTTGCCATATCTTTTTTTTTTTTCTTCCAGTAATAATTAATCCCTTTTCTATTAATAAACAACATTTCAGTTGCAATTCCCCAGCTGCATTCGCCTTGTTTGCCTTTGCTCGGTTTCAGGGACTTTATTGTAATTACCTTGACACTGAATCGCTTTGAACTGCAATCGACAACAAAAGGAAAAACAAAAAACATCCCTGTATTTGTTGGCTGGCTGTCAAGCAGTGCGCATGCCCAAAATATAACCCAGTATTTTCTTTTGCGTGCTGCTTGCTTCACGAATTGTACGCGACTCCTTTCACAGTCAAGTTTTTCGCATTGAGCCGAGCAGTTTTCTTTTATGCCATCTTTTCTCTTTACGGATTTTATTAATTGGCAATAATTGGCAACAAAATGTGATAATTGACAGCAACGAAGCCAATCCGACAGGCAGACAGGTGAGACAGCTGAGACAGCCAGCCCCCAAAACTATTGTAGTTCATTCACAAAAATCGCCGCGATTCGGCAACAACAATTGTGAAAATCGATAAGTCATAGTCGTAGTAGGAAAGGGCGTGGGTGGCACTCACTCAGACGCTTGTGTGTTGCATGTGTCAGCCAACCAGGCAGCCAGGTAGTCCTAATCAGCCTCAGACCACATATACACATATTTATGTACTTCCTATGTGTATAAATTTACTTATTTGGTCTGCCAAACCCTAAACCGAGTCACTATTTGCACTCTAATCGTCAGTTAAGTTCCGACTTAAATCTATTTAAGTTTTCACAAGTTAAACATTTTGCTTGAGTACTTAAAGTAAGACAAATATATATCTAGACAGAAGTAAGAACTTTATTACTTCTGCCAAGTTTTCTTTTCGTCTTACTTAGAATTCAGAAAAATTTCCCAACTGCTTTTAAAATGAGCATAAGAAAAACTTGACTTAATTTGATTTAGAACTTATTTTAAAATAAATCAAATATTCACTCGCTGATCTACGATTTGCGAACTGGAAGCTATCCAAATCCAAAAAACCAATTCCAATATGCATTTTTGGCTTAAGCTAAATATTGTTTTGGCTTAAATTAATAACTTGAATACCTAAAGTAAGTTAAAAATATATCTTTTCTGTTTTATATTCCCAGCCTAATCAGCGATTTTTGACTTAGCCCAATTACCTAATTACCACCAATTTGAATATGCTCTCTGGCCAATCGCTAATTTAATTCTCCGTTCCGTTTGTTTTGGTATTGATTACAGGTCATTACGCCACAGCGGCCACAGGGTGATGTTTACATTTACAACAACTGCCCGGGGGGATCATTATCTGGGGCGCCACGCTCAACGCATCCACAACAACAGCAGCTGCTGCAGCAGCAGCAGATTTACAGCAACCAAAGCATCTATCAGAATCTGGGCATGATGAATGGTAGCAACGTGAACGGTTCCAGCAGCAGCGAGTTCGAGACCTATGATACACCCAAGCCGGCAACTCCTGTGCTGAACTATGATGGGGGTGTGGCAAGGGGCGTGAGGACGCCAACAACGGGTTCGGCGTTGGGTGCACGCTTCGAATCGCTGAAGAGCGTTGGGGCATCGATGTCCATTGAAGAGGAATCGTACGATGTGCCACGCCCACTAATGACACAGCAGCAACACCAAATGACTCCCAGCAGTTCGGCATCATCACTGCTGACCAGCGACAGTTTGTCGCTGAGCTTCTCCAGCTCGAATCGCAGCTCGCTGGCGAATATGTCCGACTATGATACACCCCGCCGTAATCCGTTGCCAGTGCGTCCGCATCAGCGTCCACATCATGCCGCGTGCCACAGCATCATGCCGCCACTGCAGGAGCAGGCACAGCCCAAAAGCAGCATCAGCAGCAATGGGAGCCAGTGCATTGACAAGGAACTGCCGCTGGAGCTGAACTCGGCGCTGGAAACGCTGGCCAAATTGCAGTTGGAGACGACGATGGCCATCACAAGACTGCTCAGCTTTGTGGTGCCTCACTGGCGCACCCGTGCCCAGCTGGAGCCAAACATTATGGAACTGAAACTGGCTGCACTGCGTCTGCGCACGGCGCTCCATGATCTCGCCGAATTCGGTGAGGGTGCGTTGGGCAATGCACACCGATCGGAGGATCGCAATCTGGCCCTGAAGCTGCGACCCCTGGTTCGTGCTTTGAGAGATGCCAACAAGCTGATTCAGGACTCCTCCGACTCGCTGGATGCCCAGGGTGGGGGCTGGTCGGTGGAGCAGCTGGCGCGAAGTGATGATAAGCACGGTTGCCGCCCGCCCGACAGCTTGGATCAGTTGATGGCCTGTGCCCAGACCCTGACCGAGGATGTACGCTGCACGACGAGCTTCATTCAGGGCAATGCCTCGTTGCTCTTCAAGCGGCAATTGCCACCGGATCAGGCAGCAATCGCCAGTCCCAGCACTCACAATGGCTGCATACGCGGCAGCGCCGAGTGGCTGGAGGACTATGACTATGTCGCCTTTGAGTCCAAGGATGCGGCCGCCAAAAAGAACCAGGCATTGAGGGATGCCATTCCCGCAGGATTGAAGACACAGTTCGACAGTGCACTGAAGATTGCCGAGTGTACAGCGATGGGAACGACGCCATCGGTGCCAACGACGCCGACGACCCCGTGTGTGGTGGCCACCGCATCGCCCCAGATGACGGACAAGGATAAGAAGCTGGTGCGATACTATGCCCAGTTGATCTCCACGCACATGGGCAATCTGCTGCAGGCGATCGACTCGTTCCTGGAGACGGTGAAGAACAATCAGGCGCCAAAGTACTTCATTGCCTATGGAAAATTTGTTGTGGTCAGCGCCCACAATCTGGTCACCATTGGTGACAATGTGCATCGCAACATCTCCAAGGAGGCGTTGCGCGACCAAATTCTGCATTGCACCAACTCGCTGTCGGAAGCTCTCAAGACCTGTGTGCTCAAGTCGAAGAAGGCAGCTGCCCATTTCCCCAGCGGCACTGCTGTCCAGGAAATGGTCGACTCAGTGCATCATATCAATGATCTGGCGCATGATCTCAAGAAAGTGATGCTGCAGGCCGTGAAGCTGTCCGCCGGAGATGGAGCTTAAACACACACACACACACGCACACACAGACAGTATTTTATTCAACGACTTGGCTTACAAAGTCTTCCAGGCTGGCGGCGCATATGTTCCTTACTTACCACACGCTTTGTCTATGCTATGCAACAATAATCCCAGACCCATTCTGAATTCGGCATATCCGCATATCGCATATCGGCAGATATCGCGTCTCGATCCTCGATATACTATTATTTGCATTGTGATATTTCTTGGAGCAAACATCAGAAAATGCACAGCCCCCAAAACAATTGTCTTTATCTCCACACAAAAAGAACTACTTACATATGTATATATAATTCGATGCATATACATATATACATATATATATACAATGATGTAAACATTTAGTTACGATTACGAATTAGTTGTATTTATTATTAGCACCCATAGTCAGCGCATAGCTTTATGTTAGATCCTCTGTAAATAGCACTCCTCACCTTTCTGAAATGTCGGTTTTTTTGTACATTTGTATTTCCCGCTGAATAATTGTGTAATTTGTATCAGTGAAGCATTTCAGCAGTTAATATATATTGTGTAGTTTAGCTTTACGTATCGATAACCAATAATATCTGATAAAACGCAAACTAGCATCTAGCATAAGCATAAAAATATATAAATACATATATATATAACACATACATAGTCAAAATCTGAAAGATTTGCAATAAACATTTGTCGTTTTGCGCTCGACAAATAGTCAGCAATATACAAGAAAAAATATACACATTAGCCATACTATCTACTGGATGTAATAATTAATAATGATTTCGTGACTGCAACTGTGCAACTGCAACTCAAGTGCAGACTATCAAATTAAATATAATAAAATTCTCTATATTAAATCACTTGTAGCATTTATTTTCGCTCATTTCTATTCAAATTCAAACGACACTAAAGTTTAGTAGTTTTCGATAGGATTCGCGCCCTATCGTTGTGCCTGACATATCGATAGTATATCGATATTGACAGGAGTTCTTTGAAAAAGAGCACGATACATTCGAAGAAATTTCAAACATGCCGCCATTTTAGTGAGCAAATGTTGATTCTTCACATTTTGCCATTCACACAAGTTGGGCATCATCTAATCGACAGATGTCTTTCACACAATAATTTGTTACTGTGTTTCTCAGTTTTGTGCACAAAATGCAATGCATTTGCTGCAAATGCGGAACGCTGAATTCTAGCGGAAAAACCACATTCTGTCTGCCAACTGGAGATGGCCATGCCATACACTGTTTCTGTTGTGCACAGCCGCCTCGCCTGAAATGCATTAACTGCAGCATTTGGTGTGGATTAGATCCGAAGGAGCAGCACGGACCATGTGTAAATGACTCGCTGCACGTGTTTGTCTATTCGGAACCATGGCCACCGTTTCCCGAAGCGGCACCACACCCGTCACTGAGAACAGTGACAGTTCAGTCGGAAGAGTTGCACGCCGAGTTGCAGGCCGGAGAGTTGCAGGCTGAGTTGCAAGCTGAAGAGTTGCTAACCGAGTTGGAAGCAGAAGATTTGCAGTCCGAGCTGGAGGCTGAAGAGTGCCCAGCCGGGTTAGTGTCAGAACAGTTGATGGATCAGCAGATGGAGGAATACGAAGACGTCGATGACTATCAGGACTACATTGAACTATTTAGTGATTCGGATGAACTACCGGAAACTAAAGATGTGAAGCCAAAAATAATGGGGAAACCTCGTTGGGTGACCATACCGGAAATAAATCAATGGACCCATTGCTATCGTTGTGGTGTCGATCACTCCAAGAGGAAAGGCTGGTTGCGGCATGCGCAAATGTGCGGACAGGATCCCAAATATAGGAATGACATGTTCTTCATACATCTGCACACGAAAGCTTGGTGCGGCTGCCTGGTGCGGGATGTTTTCTGGGATAAACACAGCGATCCCGTGAAGGGCAGTTGCGCCGTCTGCCGCAACAGGTACTAGTAACGCGGATAACTTTGAGAAGTAGTTGTAATCCTCTCAAATTTCAACAAATTATTTCAGCCGCAGGCGTAAGGAACCACTGCCATATCAGCCAGATCCACCGCCGCGAAAAAATGAGGCCGCCTTGGAGAGAAAACGACGAATCCGTATTCTAAAGAGCCGCAAAAAACGTCGAGAAAGCGTTTTCTATGAGAGAGACGTTCTCAACGGCCGTGCGTTCGAAGACAGTAATTATAATAATATATAATTAATAAGATGTTCGTGGAATAAAGTAGCTGGATGTCCATTCCAATAGATATGTATATAAAATAATAAAATTTTTTTCCTATATAATATTATATATGTATATATTTATCAATAACTAGGCATCCTTGGCACATCGAAAGCCCAAATTGCCGGCGGAACTGTCTTCGGTGTTTTGGGATCGTGCCGCGCAGCGATAGCGATAGCAATATGACTTGTGGCATAGATAGGAGCCGCCCTTCTTGACACGAGCGGGACTCTCGCTGGTGTCGCCCGCCTGCCACAGATCCGCAGTCCATTCCCACACATTGCCCACCATATTGTACAGATCGTAGTTATTCTGACGGAATTCATTGACGGGGCATGTGAACTGATGGCCATCCTGCTGTGTGTTGCCATCGGGAAACTCGCCCTGCCAGATATTCAGCCAGTGCTGATCTTTGGCCAATAGCTTATTGCCCCAAGGATAGAGTTTGCGTTGCTTGCCCCCGCGACAGGCCACCTCCCACTCCGCTTCGCTAGGCAAGCGTTTGCCCGCCCATGTGCAATAGGCGACAGCATCGCGCCAGGACACATGCACCACCGGATGTTGCTCCATGCCTGGCAAGAGACAAAATGACTTAAGTATTTATTTGTATTTTGTAGCTATCTTACACACCTTGAAGATTGCTATCGATGCCGTTGGGTTTGCGCCAGTTGACGCCTTTGACCTTATACCACCAGAGTGCGTTGACCACACGGTAATCCTCCAGTTCTGTTTGTTGCTCTGGCGTCAGCAGCGTCTTAAATAGGAAACTATCTCCAAAACGTTCCGCTTCGGTCTTGTAGTCAGTCTGCTCGGCGAATTTGGCAAAATTCGCATTGGACACTTCGTACTTGTCCAGATAGAAATCATGAACCTTGACCAGGCGTTCGGGAGATTCGTGATCAGCCTCGAAATGGGGCTCATTGGTGCCAATGTACAGACTGCCGCCTGGTATCAAAGACATGCCCTCAATCTCGGGCTCCAGCTCCCCGTAATAATCTCGATAGTGCATGTTTTTGTTGTGCGCCTGCTGCTGGCACACCAGTTGATCCGTCTGCTCCTGGCTGGCGGTTTCTGGAACGGCAGCATCTCTGCCCAATTTGTTGCAGCCGCAGTCAGCATTTGCATAGTGTCTAATCACGGCCAACAATAAAATAGCAGCTTTTATTTTATACATTTGTTGCGGCTCTTTAGCGGCGAAGGCTCAGCTGAGCGCCAGGGCTGACAGCAAACTATACCGATAATCGATAACTATTACGATAACTAATTGAGCGCCACATCGAAAGTGAATTCAGAAATTAATTGTTAAATTGAACACTTAAATGTAATTAGTAATATAAAGAAAGTATATTTAGAATGGACTTTTGGGTAAGAACTTTTTATGGTTATTTCATATGTACTTTCGCCGAAATATAAAATACAAATTTTACACCAAAAACAAACACTTTATTGATTAAGCAAATATTGCTACTATGTTTTGTGAAATTTCTTCAACTGCTGCATGAATCCTGCGTTGGGCTGTATGCAAGGCCGCCACGATTTGACCAGATTGTAGGCCTCCTCGAAGCACATGTCGCGCCGCTTCATCAAATAGCCGATAACAACTGAAGCGGAACGCGAAACGCCAGCATTGCAATGGACAAGGACACAGCCCTTGACAGAGTTCGCCTCCTCGATGAAGTCGATGGCGACGGGCAGCACGTAGTGGAGCAGATCCGTTTCGGGCAGATCCAAGCAAGGCAGATGCTTGCACTTCACGGTTGGCGGTAGTTCCGCATTGGGTATTTCGATGCCCACACTTAAAATGTGCGTCCATTTGTATTTGAGGACATTCTCAGCGTTGACAGCATCCTGGGAGCCCAAATAGAGAAATTCACTCAATATGCAGGCGGGCAACGTATCGGGTTTGGTGTCCACAACAAAGCCATATTGACGTGCCTCCAGCTGCACGGGACTGCCATTGGTGTCCTTCTCCTCGCCACTTGAGGATCTGCGTCGTTCCACATAACGAGCACCGGTGGGTGTGGTCACAATTGTGGTAGTCGGCCTCAGATTGGCCATACGCTTCTGCAGCTCATACAGCAGAATCATGATATTTACTGACTAATCTCCTCGGGTAGGTCAAAAGCCGTCTCCCTATAATGGACACGGCACAAATAGAGACCGCAAGCCGGTGTGACAACAACACGACTATCCCAGTTGTGCTTGGAGGGAATCGTTAGCATCTGGTAGACGCAGCGCTCGTCAATGCGAGAACTGGCCAGTGCCAGCAGTGTGCCCACAATGCGACGCACTTGCTTGTAGAGAAACGACTTGGCCTTGATCTCTATATCCCAATAGTCATAGGTTTGTGTGGCCAATATTGCATTGGGGCCCAGTGCCAGTGTTCGTCCCGGACGTATATTGATCTCATCGATTCTGCGCACAGTGAACATGGGATGATCACGACTGGGACTCTTTTGCCGACTGACGCTCATAAAGGTGCGAAAGTCGTGGAGGCCAAGGAACATGCGTGCGCCTCCATGGAGACGTTCTATATCGAAGTTGTCACAACTGCAAGTGGCAAGGGATTAACAGGGATTCGAGGATTCAATAATTGCATGCTCACTGCAGAAAATAGCATCTATCGATCTCCTCGACGGGCACAAACGATTCGTAGCCCTTGTTCTTTAGACTGCTCCCCGCAGATGCCTCAGGCACACTCTTTGCCACAGCCACGCGATACAAATAGGTGCGTCCGATGGCGTGATAGCGACAGTGGAATGTGTCCACCACACGCTGACTGCTCAAGATGCGTATGGGCAGATTGTGCTTGTCCAGCGTTCGATTGAGCACGCCAGTCAATGTGCTGGTGTCATAGGGTTTGCCATCGCTGCGCTCCAAATCTACATGAACGGTCGAGTGCAGGGCGTGTACACCGGCATCTGTGCTAATTAAATGAACCCAATTACATAAGAACACCAGTAAAGAGTGGGAGCCCTTACCGACTGGAGAGCACCGTTTGTATTTCGTTCGTGGGTCGAAAAACGCGCAATGCCAACTCCAAGCAGCCCTGTATTGAATTTGTGTCCAGTCGAGCTTCTTCCAACTTGTTTATCGTCTTTTGTATACCACTGCAAGCAATATGTTGTCATTTCTGCATTCCATTTACGCAGATTTTTCAATTCTCACCGAAAATTCGTGCCAATGTAGGAAATGTTGAGTAAATACCTATGCATTTTACACCCACACCCCAAAAACGCATTTATCGAAAGGAGGCAAAACATATGTTTTGTATCGATTAACCGATTGCTCAGTCTTATCAGAACAGTTAAGCTAAGAAGTTGTGCTGCTTTAACACTTAAATTTCTTATAAAATAAATATAATAAATGATAACAATAGCAAGTTAGAAACTTATTGTTAAGCCTATTTAAACGTTTAGCTTACTCGCTCGCGACTGTCATTGATTGCTCCGCACAAAAAATCGACTAGTCGATAGTTCAGTTTGCCGAACATCGTACGATTCATATTGTATACCTATCGATACGTGTTTTGTCAAAGTTTTGTAACCTGAATTAAAGCGAAAAATAACTAGGCAGACGTGCAAACAATTCTTTCGACCGTTTAATATTTTTCACACATCGCATCACTCAATTAACAAAAATGGCAAATTTCAATGACTATGCGAATGAGGAAACCGAAGCAAATGGCTGGGTTAAGTTTGGAATGCGCCTGGCAGTCAGCGCTGCACTGCATCCATTTGAATACTCAAAAACGCTAATACAGATTGGCTACGAACCGATTGGTGCCATACCCGGCAAATCTTTGCTGGGCAAACCCATCATGGTGCTGCCAAACATTTTCCAGTACGGTAAGTGAAGCCGCTTATCGATTCTAATTGTTGCCGGCCGGCATTTAATTTGCTCCAATTTGTAGCTGGTCATATCAAAAGGGTGGATGGTTTTTATGGTTGCTATCGCGGCTTGGCACCCAAATTGGTTGGCTCCGTGATGAGCATGGTTTTGAGTGAGCGCATTGCCGATAAGCTGGGACTTGCGAATGAGGAGGAGAAGGACGAGTCGGAGCTGACCGAGGAGGAGTAGTGAGTTTGATATTTGTTCAGCAATCAAAGAGTTAATGGAATGTTTTCCCTTGCCAGCTATGTGCAATTCAAGTACAAGCTGAAACGCGACATTGTGCTGACGGTGAGCGGAATTGTTGTCTCGCATCCGTTCCACGTGATTTCGTTGCGCATGATGGCCCAGTTTGTGGGCCGTGAGAAGCTCTACAATTCAATACTGGGTTCCATTGCCGAAATCTGGAATACCGAAGGCATTTTGGGCTTCTTTTCCGGCCTGATCCCCAAACTGCTGTGCGATGTGGCCTGTTTGGTGCTAACGAGCTCCACGGTTTTCATACTGAACAAATACCTCATCAAGGATAAGGTGGGCCGGCAATATAATGCTGGCTTCACGCAGTTCGCCTTCTCGAGCGTGCTGTACCCACTGCAAGTGGTGTCCACATGCTCCTCAATTAGCGGCTCACGCCTGATGGCCGGCCAGCCGCCATTAATGCCGCGATACAGAGGTTGGGTTGACTGTTGGAATGATTTGCAGTCGCGTCGGGAACTCAAACGCGGCAGCTCGCTCTTCTGGCGGTAAGTGGTGCTAATCAAACGTGTTTATCTCATTGCTTATCTCTTATCTATAAACTATCTATATCTTTTGTAGCTCTCAAGTCGCCCAGTCACCCATAATCGCAACATCAGCCTTTGCCCCACTGCCCAAGTTGTCCCGCTACCAATAGACGAGTTGTTCATAAAGACGCGATAAACGGTTAGGATCATCATATGTCTATATATAATGATAATAACCGGAACAACGTCCACCGAGAGACGCGTCTGCCTGCATTTTTAATTAGATGATGATTTGCTCGTCGAGCGCTGACTCCCTAAGACATAACTGCATTTGTTTTCCTCTGTCGCTGCTATTATTGGTCAGAGTTATTGTAAATCATTATGTTAAAGTGGTCGCTTAAATTGTGATTATCGATCGAGTAACAACCAATTGATTGCATTGTACTGTATAATTTTAAAAACATTTATTTCCTTTAGGCATCGAATGCCAGCTTCTCCAAAGAAACCCAATTGTACGATGAGATTTTCAATCAACTAACATTTAGCCAGCGACGACTAGTTTATTGTTATACACCTATTTAAAATGAGAACAATTTCAAGTAAAAATTAAATACGTTATGCGCATAAAGAACAAACAATCAGTCTATAAGGGAGCTCACTTAAATAATTGAAAAACCAGATTTGATTGCTTGGAATTGGACGATTGATGCATGATGTAGCAGCTATTGTATTTATTTATGTTGTAAACAGCTCAGGCTAAAGTGAAACCTGCATCGAAAGTTTTTCATAACAAACAACATTTTTTCCATTGATATATGGTATTAATTCAAAATGTATCAATCTTAGTTATAAATAGTGCCAGCCAGTTGGGCATTATGCATTCCAGTCTGGAAGAGCGGTAGCTAACTGGTTATTATCTATTCCAGCCTGGAATTGGTCCAATTGCCTGAATAACTAAATTATTTACGGAACGCTCCTCCAACGATGGTAGCTATTTTGACTAACAACTACATGGCTTCTGTATGGTATATTATGCCTCAATTAACATAATTGCTGCTCTCAATTCCAGATCGTCCCCAGATCATTACATTTTATGGCTAAACTATGAATTTATTAAAATATCAAACGAGTTACTACATTGTAAATTTCTACGCACATGTAATCTGCTATCTAAATTGGTTTTATAAGGAAATTTCAATGTTGTTGGATTTCCATTCCATGGTTCATTGTACGTTGTTTTTGATAGGAGCTCAGGTTTATTTGTTGCCTTTGGGCAGCATCGAAAACAGGAGCGCTCCACAATGCAACAAGTTGTTGTTCGTTGTTGTTGTCCAATTGGCTTTGGCATTGCAAGTGCAAGTTTCGCATGGGAACTGGTTGAGCATTGGAAAACTGTTGCAGCTCTCAAGTCGACTGCATTGTTTTATATATATGCACTTGACGCCGTTTAGTCATGCTAAATTTCATGCAGTGTTGTACATCGCTCTCAACAAAAGTGTCCAAATTGAGCTAAAACGACAATTTCAATCAAAGTAAGGCGGCGACTACAACAACGACAACAGCAACGACGACGACGACGACTGACAGCATCTCAGATAAACGCAACGCAGTCGCAGCAGCGCAGTCAGCAGCAATAGCAGTCAGCAGACAGCTTGATTCAGTCTGCAACGTGAGCTTGAGCCGAACAGACGTGAACGCGATCACCGATCACCGATCACCGGTCTTCAATACCAATTCGAAGCGAGGAAGATCGGCATGCAGACAAGCAGATAGTCGCAGGCAGTCAATCAAAACGAGCCAAGCTCATAAAAAGTGCTAATTATGTGTTTAATAATTGTATAAAATGTACAACTGTGTAAGCGACTAGAAAAACATCAGCAACAACAGCGAGCAAAAACAACAGCGAACAATAACAAAGCGATTACAGCAACTAAATATTGTTGTTTTCTTTTACGTGGGCAGCGCGCAGGCGAAATCGTATTTGCATTTCTCTCTCTCTCCGCATATCTGCATATAACTGCTTTTGCTTCTTCTTCTAATGCTGCTGCTGCTGCTGGTGCTGCTTTCGGACAAACGGAAAGGTTGCCCTCGCATTTGAATAATAAATGTGTATCTAAATGCAAATATTAGAAATCAGTCCGTTAAATCGTCGCAGAACAAAAGGCGCGCCAACAGTCGACCTAAAACCCACAACTCAAATTCTGGATGAATACATTAATCAATCGGATCGTATGAATCGAAATCTGGGTAAGTTGAAAATATGACATGATATTTCTGATATTTATTATTTACAATTTGCAACTGTCGCCATTAAAGACACTCGCTGCCAATTGTGGCAGCCAACAACTTTTGAAGCAGTGAAATAGATGAGAAATTGGCAACAACAAAAAGTATACACAGCAACTTAATGGCCGAGCCACTTGCAGAAAACAGCGATTAAATAATTAATGGTCAGCGATGCAAAAAAACAAAAAAAAAAGAAGAAAAAAAGCGGAATAGATTGCTGCTGCATGCTCGTTGCATTATTTACGGCCTGCTTAGCTAGTCGCCGTATCTCATTGCGAAAGATATAGCTGTAGCTCTGGCTCTTCTCATTAGTGTGATGGTTCAACGGAGTTATAAAACCAGAACCCCGCATTAAGTGAGCTATCTCCAGATCGCCTTCTTCTTCCTCTGCTTCTGCTTTGGATCTTCCTCTCTCTCTCTCTCTTTCTCTCTCACTCTCGGCTTAGATCTTCTTGTCATTGATTGACGAAGCCGGCGCATAGAAAGTTCAGCTGCCAATTTTTGTTTTTTCTGATCTTTTTTTGTCGTTTTTTTTTTTTGTTGGCAATTACATAAAGTGTTTATAGATAAGCCCATTGGAAGCTTTGGCTAACGCCGAATATAAGATAATTGTTTGGCCAAACAAACTTCAAAGATAAAGCCAAACAGATTATAGTGGTTTGGTGAAGAGTAGTCGGCTTGTAGACACCCTGTTCAGTTATCAAAACCTCTTTCTGCCCACTGCACACATCTACACAATTAGCCCATTTTTAGTTGAGTTTCACACATTTATTGTTGGTTCGTCTATCAAATGTATATTTATATACAGTTAGTTAGCTTTAGGCGACTCAATCCCTGCCCACTTTATGGGTGTCGGCTGGGGGATCAACGCGCACCACACGCTCAGCCACATTGAGATATGCTTCGTATTCGACTGTGTCCGGCGTGGTATCGTAGTGATAGTGTCCACCCCAGTTGCTGAAGGAGAATGAGTGAAAGTGCTGCAGTCGCAGGTCGAGATCATGCTCCTTGGTCACCAGTGTGCCGACGGCATTCAGCTGGGCGGGCATCTCATAAAACTTGAGCCACTGATTGACCTCCTCATCCGTATGAATGGGCGTAGTGCTAAAATCCCGCATCACATGCTGATGAACGGCTCCGCTCTTAACGAGAAAGATGCCACCGAGGCCAACGACCTGGTCGCCATAGTGCTCCTCCAATCCCTTGCGTATGCACTCCACAAAATTCAACTCGCCCTTGCGCTGCTTGGCACTGATCCTCAGCACGGGTCCCGTTTCGCCACTGCACACGAAGAGATTCAGGAGCAGGGCACAGCGTGGCTCAGTGCTTGGTATGCGTTCCAGGACGCATTCCTCGTGCTCGCCCCGCACCGTGGCCGTATAGCTGCCATTGTTAAGCTCACCCTCCGCACTCACCGACAGATTGTAGATGCCCTCGCAGTTGGAGTTGCGTATGGGAAAGGGTCCGGCGCCGGCGCCTATGGCAAATATTTTGCCCTGTGTACCCTGTGCCCTGCGTGTGATCTCCTTAATGTTGTACAACTTCTCGCGCTGCACCAGCGGCAGCAAATACGGCGGACCACCCACCTCCAGCAAAATCGGTTTGCCGCCCAGCCCTGACTCGACCAAGCCAAATTGTGTCGCTTTCAGATCTGGACAGGCGCCCACATTTACACTGGCAGTGGCAAAGTTCTTGTCCAGTGCACCCTGTATAACTAGTGAGAGAGAGAGAAAGAGAGAACGTAAATATTGGAAAAAGCTTAATCTCGCCCTAAATCAAGACAACGAGCAAAAAGCAGAGAAAAAGCTTCTCAGCCAAGCAGCTCATATGTTTTGTCAAACAACAAAATATTGTTGAAAAGCGACAAGTCGAGAATTAAATACCCTTCATTTTGTCCGAAATATTCATAAATATATTATTATTATTATTATATGCGAATTTTATGTGTGCGAAATATTCTAAATATTCATTTAATATATTTACCATGAAGAATATATTCAAATACATTTACAAATTACTCTACCAATGCGTTACGCACTTACGCACTTTTCATAATTACATAAGGGTATTACTTTCTGCATCATACAGCAAGACACGCTAAGAACACTATAAACATAAAAACCGGCTATGGAAAGTTCGACACACTTGTGTGAAGGTCATTTGCTTGAGTTCGTGTTCTCGTGCTCATGATTGGTATCTGTGTAACTCTGCTCGCCTCACCTGACTGCAACTCTTCCAGCGAGGGCACATGCAATGGCTTCTCCTCGAACACTAACTGCTCTGTATTCAGTTGACTCTGCGTGCTCATCTTTCGTTTTGTTTTCTGTATTGTTCTTTACTTTCCAAAATTGGCTCCTTGTTTTTTCGTAATCCCAGCTGCGCGCTCCGCTTTGCGAGAGATCTGTGCGCTTGATTGTTGCAAACGCGACTGCGAAACGACAACTACGAACACGTCGCATTTAGCTTCTGACTGTTGTCCTCTCTCCCGTAGTTAACAATGCTCGCTCGCTGTACAGGGTGTGCCACATGCGCGATAAGATAAACCACACAATGTAATGTCTACCACCCTGCATTGTTAATTACTATCTTAATTAGAATTTATATCTGGATTCTACAAGGAAGACATAAAAAGTCGAATAAGCTGTTAACCTACATTTTATATTTTACATAATTTTGATCACCCAGCTTAAAGCAGCTAATTTTTGTTTATAGGTTTCGCTTTCCTCAACCTACCCTACCAAATTTTTCACGCATGTTTTAACTTTCACCTTCTGTTTTTATGGTCACTTAAGAACCGGTTGCTCTTTAAGCTGGTGTTGTTTGACTTTGTTGTTTGATTTAATGCTGATAACAAAATACACACGCACAGATTGCTTCTGCATTCTGTTTAACATATTCGAAAGGCCGTTGTGTGAAAAGGCCATAAAAATTGATCAACGCTTGCTTGTGTGCATTTAATGTTGCTTTTTGCCTGTAAAAGTCCAAATCGCATTTACTTTGATCCATTTCACTATGGATTACAGTTAGAAGAGAATGTTTGTGAAATTCTTTGAAAATTAATGTTCAGCTGCAGTGCAGAATATTTAGAGCAGATGGCCTACTCAATGCATATTCAGCTTCCACAATGTTTTCACTTCTAGTAATAATAAATATAGTAATAGATGTATATAAATAGAGATATAAGATATATAAGATATATTGTTCATCTTAAGCCAACTCAAACTGTGGTTTCAGCTCTAGATTGATAGTAAATTTAATAATAATAATAATAATAATATATTTGATATAAATAAAAAGAATGAACTAATACTAAATGGAATACCTATTTTTTATTTGATTATTAATCTTATATATACAAAAAGAATGAAAATAAAGTTACAAATGCTTCCTTCTTTCACATATATTAATACTTAATTAAATAACATTTTAAATATGATTCTAAATATACGTCAAAAGTGTATATTTTGTATGCTGATAAGCACTGTTTGCCAACACTTTGGGTTTACCTCTCAGATAGTCGTAGTCGGTCGCAGATAGGGCAACCACAGTCGTTTAGCGGTCACACTTGGAGTTCGGTGATAAGACTTGGACGAGCACTCTTGAGAATTGTTGACTAATTTGTGCCTAGTGTTAATTTGATGAATTCCATTGACCTAAAGACAGATGCGTGACTTCTTTAAGTTTATATATATATATATATATATATATATATATACATTCTCCCAAATACAGCCCACTTGTTTTAACTGGACTCTCCTCCGTTCTCATTGCAATTCGCATGTCCAAATTGATAGCCGAAAACTGGTTCATCCAACGCTTGCATCCATCCATCAACTATCAGACAGATCATGCATTACCCGGCAGATGAAACGCACTAAGTGAGTAGCCCGCCGCCTTGTTGAGTGTCATGTTCGTCTTATTGCAACTCTTCTTGTTGGTCAACTCCAAGTGGCGACCCCAATTCTCTGTCTCCAAACCAGAATCAGAGCTGATGCGCGGCCGCGGAGAACTCAATAAGAACTCCACACTGCTGACCCAATTCCGTGGATGCCCCTTCTCCGATCTTGGTAGCTTCACTTTACTTTTGCGTATATTTAGCTTCAAAACTGGTTAAAATCTATGTCGGTAGACACACACACACACACTAAAACACACACACTAAAACACACACTCTGATTACATATGTTATTAACACGGATTCTTGTCCCTGTCTTATTAGGCAATGTCTGATTGGCATCAATCCTCGTAATGGGTAACCGCATCGCACAGAGATCCTCAGCTGGAGTTGGCGTCGTCGAAAGTGGATCTCAGTTTAATACGCGTCGTCGTTATCAGCAGCACAAGCGGGACTTTTGTCTCCAAGACGAGTATCGCTCCAAGACGCTGCCAGCACGCAGCTATCAGCAGCCCAACGATTCTGCGGATAGCCCCCAGTCCGCCCCCCTCGGCTCCAGCAGCTGTCTGGGCACCTCGGGCAGCTCACCTCCCAATGGGGGCGAGACTTCGCGAATTCTGTTTCTGCTCTACTTAATACACCGCACCTGGAACGTCGTCATGGATACGATGGACACACGCACCAAAAGGTAATTGCCCCTTGCACATACCTCCAACAGTGATCATTCGATAAGCGAGAACTTTTTGAAATTGAACGAGTATTTTTCATATCCTCGAATTAAAAGTGGACAGTGAAAATCGGGATTAGTTAAACAGTCAATCAATCAGTCAATCAATCAATCAGTCAATCAATCAATCAGTCAATCAATCAATCAGTCAAGTGTTGCAAACTTTTTAATTAGGAATTTGGAATAAAATTATAATATATTTGTTAGGGTACATTGTAGTCGAGCTCACTCGCTCGCAGCCTTTTATGTTTATCTCTCAAAAATGGACTCGATTTTAATAGCTATTTTACAATAAAATCGGATAGTAACCAATAATTGTTTACAAGCTAAAACAACCTCTAAAAAAAAGCTAAAAGTTTGGAGGCATTAATTCTGCTCACAGAGACACGCCTCATTTATCAGCTGGAAAAGAAGCTTTCCAACTGGAGAGATCATTAATTGTACTCAGACAGAACTCCGCCTCCTTTATTAAGCGATAAATTCAAACGCTTTTCTCTTACAGTCGCTCGATGCCCCAAAAAGTCTCCAACGCGGAAATGGAGCAGCGACAGCGGAGACTGGATGAGGAGTGTTCGATTGGAATCACTGATTTGGATGCCTCCTCGTATTGCTCGCAGTATTCGTGCTGCAGCTGCAGCTACTGCTACGAGGAGGCTGTGGAGAATCGCACCAATGCCTGCAGCTCGAATGCGGATGAATATTCGCTCGACTCAATTTACGAACGTGCCAAATCAATTACAGACAGGTGAGTTTAATTACATCTTTTAATATCAATTCAAAATGAGCAACTTGGGCGCTGCCACATCAGCCAGCTCTTGTTAGCTGCCAATTGTTGGAAAATAAATATTGCATAGTTTCAGGCTGCTGCAAAAGTTTAATTGCACTGCTTGCTTGAACAGTGGTGCACTGCTTGCATGTGTGCAGATCAAATTTGAAAATGTTTAGAAAATTAATTCTAGAAGAATTGCATACTTTTAGCAACACAAATAAATTTACTGCATACTTGTATGGGCACAAATGTGTTCAGTTTTCCATCTTAGTAAAAAAGACGGAAAAATTAAATCTACCCAAAATTTGTCTTAAATATTTGGCTCTTTAAATGGAATTGCATTTTAATTCACTACCATTTATAAAGTACAAACATTAAATTTGATGACACTTAAGAAGCGTAAATTTAAAAGGGTGCTTTAAATTTTTGGCCTGGAGCAAAGCAAGAGGTGGGCAGAGGGAGGCCTTCTGCGACACTGCTTTGCCACCCAGCGATTACAGATGCTCAGCTGCATGTTAAGCACTCAAGAGTAAATATGAAAATGATAAGCCAAAAAATAGTGGATTTCAATCAAAGCAATGCGCATAATCAAATAGTCATGTCTTATACTCGTACATCGTATAAGAGAGAGAAAGAGAGCGCTTCGCTCAAACGAGTTGAGAAAGTGGCCGCTGCGCCGAGAGTCGAGAGCCGAACTCTAACTGTCATCGACAGCGGCTCGAGTTGGGTCGAGTTGAAGCCAAGCTTAGCGGTTGTCTGCCTGCCTGCCTGGCTTCAGTCGGTGCGTGACTTCCGAGCGAAGTGGACGTGAGTGCGTGGCAAGAGCAGCGCTCAATTTATTCTTATTATTATTGTCTATCTAAATCAGTTGGATAAATCTAATAACGATGGCTTTGCTAGCCGTGCTTAAGGTTTAACGAAGTGCTATCGTTTTGGGAGTTTAAACTGTAACTGTTACTACAGTTGATTAATAACTGCTACTTCATCAACATCTCCTCCACACACACGCAGTTATATCTCACCTTGTTACGTGCCGTAAACGATTACGCGATATACACACATATAATACATATGCACATAAATAAATATTCTCGTTGTGCAAGTTTTTTTTTTATTGGATAGAAAAGTGCCTGTGTCCGTTCTCCCCCCTCCCTGACTCCCTGTCTCCTTTACTCTCCTTAAGCTAACAGCATCGCGAGCGAGCGAGCGAACGCGCGCTGATTGCATTCTAACGGTAAAACGAGTACGACTCTCCGTTTTGACTCTCCACTCTGAGGCTGACTCTATCTCTGTCTCCCTCACTCAGTTCTTGCCCGGGTTGGCCTATTGCAGCATCCACAACAAAAACAGTAACAACAGTAACAACAACAACAATTGCAACCGTAACTAAGTAGCATAGAAGCTTGCCGTGTTTTGCTTTGTGCTAATCTTCTCAATTTATGGCTTGCTCGTTTCTTCGATGACGCTGCCAAAGTCAACTTTTCTTCGAATGCTCGCAAACAAAAAAAAACAAAACGAAATATGAAAAGTGTGCGTGTGTGAGTGCTTGGACATTTTGAGTACGTTCTGCATTTGGCCCAATTGGAATTGGAATTGGAATTGGTGTTAGTCGCATTTGCTGCAACGCTGCTCCAAATTGGATTTCGGTATTTGGCCTAGAAGCGTAAAGCGAAAAGCGAGCGAGAACAAAAGACCGACCCCAAACGAGGTAAGACACACAAGTGGTCAAATAGACAAGGTTATATTTCAGCTTGCTTATCCGTTGATCACGCCTCATGCACTGACCGAAAAATTCAGTGCATTAGTTTGATTTGATCTAAGATTAAAATTAATGCCAAGTCATTTTTTGTTCGAGTCCGATTTTAGAAGTTTAAAATTTCAATTCTGAACAAAACTTTTTTTCTTACTGTGTGCCCATCTTGGCCCATTGTTTTCAGTCTGTTGTTCTGCTTGCCTGACTGACAGATTACGCCCACATAAGCCACAACCCTAAACCCAAATCTAAACCAGATCTTAAGTGCAGCAACTGAGCAAAGCATATGCAAATAGGGCACAACTTTCTTTGCACAGTGTATACACTAATAATAATAAAAAAAAAAAATAAGTCATCTTGAGTCAATGTGTGGGCAGCAAGAATCAAACCAAACAACAAAAGCTCGTTAGCCCGAGCAATAAAAACGCTTTTTAAGCTACGTGTGCGTTTGATACAAAAATAAAAAAAAAGAAATAAAAATAATAATAAAAATAATAATAATAAATCTTAAACAAATTACATTTAACCGTACTCGAAAGCGGCTAAAAATTGAGATGAAAATTGAATTTGAGACGGCACGAGGCATGCCACACAATAACTATAATTGCCCAATCCCCAAGCCCCCAGTTACAGCTGCTAACAATGCCAGTAAAGTGTAAGACAAACAATAAAAGCAACATCAGTGGGCAGCACACATAACAAATAACAGAAGGAAAAAAATAGATAGATATATATATCTATATATATGTATATGTAGGGGCAGACTTATGTGCTTAGCGCTGAGCTAGACAGAAAACTGTTCCGGTCTGATTTAACAATTGTTAATAATAAATAGCTTATGCATTGGACACGCTCCAACTGGACAACTGGGCGTCTCACGCAAAGCCTACAAAATGGCCAGCACACTTTCGACCAGAAAACCCCAAAAATACAATCCAAAAATTAGGTTTATAAAACAAAATAAAAATGGAAAATTTTCTTTTCATTAAAGTTTTGCGGTTAGTTGGCAAATTCTTTGTTTAACTTTTAGTACATTTGTCAGACAGCTGTTGGACACCTGACAAATGAGGCAATTGTTGACTGTGGATTGAGCAACCACAAATTGGTCTTTAAAAGAAACTCGCTGTGTGCAGCACCAGCAGCAGCATCTTGGGCAATAGGGCTTACTCTTTGGCCCAACTAATTGAACTAAATGGGGGGGGAACTGCGCTCAGCGCAGCAGCTCCCAGCTTAGCCATCAACTGCTAATTGAGTTTAAAAGGCCAGCTGTCCACACAAAAGCACTCAATTTGCATCTTATCTGCAAAAAGAAGTTGCGATATCTTAAAGGTTGACAGCTTGACTTCTTACTCAATAATTAAAGAGTGCTTATCAGTCGGGGACAGTGGGAAGGTAAGGTACTCGAGATAAGTGAAGTAGTCATTCAATTAGTCACTCCCATTAAATTCAGTGTGCACTTGGCTAAGAGTAGATTAAGATTGTTTATGCTGGGAAGTGGTACAGTAGAACCGGAGAACAGCGGCAGCTTTGCAACTTATTATCTTAGATGCTTAGTCTAAGCTCAGTTTTCCATCTTGATTGAAGGTTACTCACTCTAATTTTCCTATAAATGCTTAAATTGAACACAGACTCACTTGTTTTCGCTGATCGGTTCACTTTTTTTGCTAAGATTCACAACTTAAGCGCAGCTCAGCAGCTGCCTAGTTTTTTTTATGACTTATTCTGATGCATCAAAATATAATTTCTTCTGTTTTGTTTTGTTTTGTAAACAAACCCGAATCGAGACACTTAAATTGCTTTGCTCACCACTTTCTCTCAATTTGCGGCGCTGTGGCTGCCAATCTGTGGCCAGGGGCACACTTGGATCATAGATTCCAATCACCTTATAATTGCCGCACTATTCGTGCTCCTCCAACACAGCTCGAGGATGCCCCAGGCATCCATCTGTCCATCTGTCCATCAACCAAAGCTTGACCAGCTGCAATTTGTCTAATGAATACGACATTGTTATATCCACTCATTTTCAGCATTACCTTCGATATATTTATGTCGATTGACCGCTCATGCGGAAATCTGCACTATTTATGTAAATCAATCATTATAGTAATCAAAATATAAGCACCAGTTCAACTGGTTTTTTCTGGCTTATTTATTATTATAATTATTTATTCAACGCCGTCAAATGCCTCATAATTAATATGTTTTGGGGCTGGGCCATAAATTGCGGTTGACCCCTTGCCGTGATTTGTGGTTGTTGAGTGACCATCGAGGCTTCAAGCTTACTTTCTTCGGGTGAAAATTCGAATTCGCTAACATTAAAGTGTAAAAATAAATCGCTTTTTAATTCTCTTAAAGTTTCTCAAATATTTTAAGTCCCATCGAATTCATCTATGAATATTCTCTTGTGATTCTGTCCACATTAATATATTAGAAAGTGATATAAAGGTGATCTTAAGAAAGTTTCCGCATGTCATTGAAATGGTGCGTGCTAAAAGCGAAGATTTAGTTTATTTTATTTGATATGAAAGCGTTCGGTTTTCGATCAGCTTAGAAGCAACTGTTGATGGAGGGCAGAGCACCGTTGCAGTACTTCCAGACCGACCATGCGGTCCATCCCTGCTGGCGCTGAATCTTCTGGGCGCAACGGACGGAGTTGGTGATGTCATCGGTCAACAGAGCGTTGCAGCTCAGGGAGCACTCGTTGTAGGAGAAGCGACCGTTATCGGGCTGGCACCAGTAGTAGTTGTTGATCTGGAAGATGCCGTAGTCGTTGGAGCCATTCGAGTTTGCGGGACCAACCACTCCGGTGCGGTAGGAGCTCTCGTGCTCGGCAATGCAAGTCCACTTGTCCAGCTCGTCGCGGGGAACGCCCAGAGAGGACATCTCGCGGGCCAAGGAGCAACGGTCCATGGTGCGACCCAGAGCGGGGGCGGCGAAAGCCAGAGCAAGCACAACGATGAAGAACTTCATGATTATTATTTCAGTCAACTGATGTCGCCTGTGGGAAACGCTCCTCTTTTTATAGCTGGCAGTTATCTAAAGCGCTATCCGCTATCCGAGCGCTATCTCAAGTGGACTACTGATTAGACAAAGGGGTTGGCTAATTGAATTGATTTGCTTCCAAGTAACGGGTCGAGATAAGTAGAGTAAATGAGAAGGAAAAATACTCGGAAGGTAAACAAAGTATGACTAAAGTGTTATCTGGCCGATTTGGCCGATAGAAGAGATGCTAAAAAAGTATTTCTTTCAATCGAAAATTGAAAAAGGCGATTCTAACTCGAAAATAAAATTATAGCCTAGAAAAGTGGACCAAGGTTTTTTAGTACTGATTCGACCATTAGATTGATACCACACTTAAAGTTGAATACTAAAATGATAACCTGAAAAAGGGCTGTTAACAAGCACGATTTGTAATCTTAATGAGTTCAGACTCTGGCTTTAATGGCTCTGACTCTCTGTGGGTTTGATTTGAAACAAAGATTGTTTTATTCAATTAAGTGCTCTGTTGCTACTTTCACTAAATCATCCATTGGCTGGCTAGGGACTTAAAGATCAAAAGAGTCTCCAAAACATATCCATAGATGTCGAGAATGTTAGGCGCAGCTTCATCATATACTCCTCGACTTGCAGAGTTGTTAGCTGATATATTATAATATTGTGATATATTCAGTTTGCAGCTCAAGTTTGTTACTTGACTCTCAGGTGTTTATAATTCAGGTGAGGCGTCAAGTTTACTTTCTATGAAAGAGCCGAATGTGTGCGGAAAAAAAAGGTTTATTTTTATGGTCACGCAACAAATGGTTTTGTTTCTTTGTTGCTTTTGCAAAAAGTTTCTATTTTATGGACGAGACACTGAATTGAATTAGATTAGCCTTCATTTCGGAATTGGTAAGAAATCATTTGATATGGCCAGAAATATTAGTAAGATCTTCTCGGCTGGGTCTACAATTGAGTGAGAACTGTTGTTTAAGTTGGCTTCGTGAGTCTATTATTATTGTAACCGTACTTTCTTTTGGCCATCTTAGTTAGATAATTAGCCGCGACTTGTATGTTAATGACACATAATTGGTCAGTCTTCGTGGCAAACAGAGTGTTCAACAACTCATGCATATGCGATGAGTTCTGGCTCAAAATTCTTGGCCACAACTGTTAGTTGACCCATTTTGAGCTGATAGCCGATACGAGACGCTCGCAGCGCTTATAGGCTTTGTAAGTTATACCAAAAAGCGAAAAGTAAAAGTGAATTCGTTGCTCTTACAAAGAATTCACGACTCGAAGTGAATATTTCATGGCTATAATGAAGAGGGGGTCAATTGGTTAACAGTGGCTTGAAAGCCAGTTTTGTGCTGTTGGCACTTCATTTCGTCAGTCATTTTGGCCAAAGACCAAATACGGCACAGTAGCCTTTTGTCATTTATCTTCGTTGTTGACCCAAACCTAACCGAAACCAAATGAAGAGGTTAACAGCTTTCTTACTGTAGAAAACTCTGTGGTCGCCTCAAGATCAACAAGTGCTGCTCCCCCGGGGAGGAATGCCGCTAACAAGAAATATGCAAAACCTGACGCTGTCACCCCCCCCCCCCCCCCACCAGGCACACAACCTGCTGCTCCCCCTTTGACTTATTTATGATAGATGCATCCAAGTGGCAGCATGCGCTCCTCTCTCGAATGAGGTTAATATAACAGCGCGTACCGGAGTTTTGCATAGTTGCGGTTGGGTCTTTAGACTTGAGGCTGTTCCATGTTCCATGTTTCATCTGCCATCTGCCATCTGCCATCTGCCATCTATCAGCCTCCATCCATGTTCAGAGAGACAGAGAAAAATTAAAAAGAAAAAAATAGTTTGCGCTAATGTGTTGTGTGTTGTGTTGATGATGTGCGATGGGCGATGAGTTTGAGGTGTGCGATGTGTAAGTGTGTGTGTGTGTGTGTGTGTGTGTGGAGGAAGCCTTGGGGTCTGTGCCGAGTCGCTGGTTTTACGATTCAACTTGTGACCGTTATGAGACGTGAACCATAAGTACTACTATCGTACTACAATCTACACACACACAAACTCGCACACACACACACACACACTCGCACACACGCACAGTTGAGTTCTTTCAAGAAAGCGTTGCAGTTGCCACATAGCCCATAGCCTAGTTTAAATATCAATAGCTGAAACGAAAACAAAATCTTAAGCATAGTAATTACTAAGCGAAGGTTAACCAGGTTAATGGTTAGCATTTGACTAGTGGCATTTGACTTAATGGCCAAATAAAGTTGGCTAACATAAGAGCCACAACACATAATGTACAACCACCAAAATGCAATGGCATTTGCAGCATCTGCTCTTGGCCAAATTAGCCAAATAACATATTATTTCCTTCTCATTAAGTTTGGCAAGTTTCAGTCTATTGATTGACGCAAATCTCGAACCAGTCCCAAATCCGTTTGTCTAAGCTCGAGCACGGAAACGGTGCTCTGCCCTCCATCAACAGAAACTTTTCCCTCAATACTAAAGAAACATTTTGATTTTCCAATGTACATAAATATTTAGAATATGTTTTCCAATTTGAAAGGGACTATCAATTTCATATCTATCAGATCTATCATATAATTGATTCTAAACAATAGCGGGAAATTTGAAATTGAAAGAATTCTCAAGCCATAAAAATGTTACATAATTAGTTCTACATGTAAATGATGCATATATTATTGGAAACTATTAGTTTGTTGTGTCGATAAAGGGCTTACATCAGTTGGCTGTTGAATGGAGAAAATTCTGCAACGGCAACTCGCAATCAAAGATTGCCTTTTGAGCCATTATCTTTATGCAGCGTAAAAGAAGAAAACATCTTTTGAGCCATTTCAATTCTTGGCCATCAAGAAGATTCAAGAGTCGAATGCCGTTGATCGAGGTTCGAGATTTAATTGGCTGTCTCTCCGCGTCTTCGTCGTATTTGCTTTCTAAAAGAGAATCGAACAAACCGAGAAAGAGAGAGAGAGAGAGAGAGAGACTAGTAACGAAAGCAAGAATCGATCTATCGAACAGACGCTTTAGAGTAAAAGCAATGGACTTCCAGACGCTTCCCCCCTTCCACTTTTCCAGCCGAACCAGCTGGCCGAACCATAATGGGCCGTTGACTTGGAGCGGTCAGTGAATTCATATTAGTGGGCAACTCGGTGGGCAATAATTTATACAAGCAGACGTCCGTCTCAGCTGGCCAGGGAATGGGAAGCGGGAAACGGAAAGCGGGAAGCGGGAATGGGAACGGGAACGGGAATTTAGAATTCATGCCAAGGAAGTTGCAATGCATTAGCAGAGACACTTGGAGAGCTCCGCTTGTATGTAGTGTGCAGTCTAAAACAAAGCAGGAAACCAAAGACTGGAAAATTACACCGTCAGGTGAAGGGGTGAAGCAGATGCAGCCGAAGAAGAAGAAGAAGAGCTGAATTGTCAGTAGACCTTTTCCTCCTCCTGCCAAGTGCAAAGTACACTCGACTCTCGACTCGACTCGACTCTTTCCCATATAATTTGTGCACATTAGCACAAATGGCCAAGAAGACAGCGGACAGCCAGCAATATGTAATTGCCACAAGGGCCAGAGTTCGGCGCCCCCTCCAAGGAACGATGACGATGGCGATGGCGATGACGATGGCGATGACGATGACGACATGGTGTGGGTCAACTAAGTGCTTAAAACAATTGCTGCGGCTAAAATCACTCTGCCGTAAAGTTATGACGGTCTGAAGCTACTAACAACCATTGGAAAAACGTGGTGTGGGTTGAATTTTCCAACTTACAACTTATTGTGTACTCGCTTCAGGGATTGTGGCTTGTGGATTGTGGCTGTGTCTTAATTGATGTGTGTAAAAGTGCGAAAGATGGGGTAGAACTCTTGGTTGGATAGCTGCCACTACGCACAGGTAAATTAGAAAGCGCTGCAGAGCGAGAAATGAGAGATGTGAATTGGGAAATAGATAAATGTCTAACTGAAAACTGTGAATTATTGTTGGGGGAAAACTATTTGTTGCACATGTCTGGGAACATCCCCAATTTATACATATAGAATTATTATTGTTTAGTCATTTTTTAAAGTTCATGCTAATTGTTTTTCTGAGTGTACATATACCGTAATTAAATGAAGAAAGCAAGCAGCGCATAAACAAGATGCTGCAAAGAATTGGTGCAGCAGAACATGTTCCTTGCCTCCAAGAAGGAAGCAGAACTAGACCAAAGTAATAAATTAGCAAGCAAGCTCGAAGCGAATCTCTGCAATTTCCTCGAAAACAGGACTGAATTATAATAAATGAAGAAACCAAATGCAATCTGGAGCAGCTACATACATATATGTATATCTCAAACATCTTATAATCCAACGCAATTATCATAACAACAAAAGTCCAATCTGGAGCAACTTTATCACTGAGCATTATTCGCAGAGTTTATTATGCCGACACTTATTGGACTCACTTTCGAGTGGCTTCGAGTGTTTGCCACTTGGCAAATAATCAAAAGCAGTTGCACTAAAATATTGACTGCTTTAAACTGTTATCAGCAATGAAAATGTAGCCGGCAAACAAGTGACGAGAGTCTTGGAGAAAGGTGGCTCCAAAAGATCTGTGCTCGCAGTTCTCGGATTACTCTGGCTGTGTCTGGATGGAGTCCAGATGCCTATGCTCTGGTTAAACTTGCACAATGTCGAAACGGATTGCATTACGCACTGTTTGTTGTTTTCCAGTTGGTTAAGTAAACATGATCTTGACTAGTCATTGTCAACGCTAACCGGGCTGAAACGACAAACCCAACTAGACCCCCACTCCCAGCTTTGAGCTCTGAGCTACTTTTGGCATCAATTACCTGTCACATCACAGATTGGACTCACAAATTATAAACTTTTCACCTGCTGCACAGACACCCAAAAAAAAACATAAAAACGCAACTGTGTCGAATGCCCCTGCGATATTATTTCAACAACAGACCCTAATTATATTAGAGAAGAGACAGACAGTCAGACAGACAGACAGACAGACAGACATGCAGACAGACATAGACAGACAGGCAGACAGACAGACAGCTCCGTTGATATATTGCACAGCAAGAGGCGCAATCTGTAGCAAACAAATCTCTGGTGAAAATCATCATAATGAGCTCTTGGAAAAACTCGAATTTTCTTCAAACACTTTTTGCGTATACACTGCCACAAAACTCAAACTCAAACTGAAGCAAGCACAATATTGTGGGGAGTGCCACTTCAAAGTGTGTCTGTTCCTACTTAAACTAAGCACTTTAAATTTGAAGTCTACTTGAGATAGAAATTTAAAAAAAGCTTACAAAGTTTTCAATTGGTAATTGTAATTGATAAAGTCTGATTTTATTTTATTCAAAGTTGACAATTGTTTGCAGAACTTGAGTAACACAAAAGTATATCTCAATAACTTGCTACAAGTTTTATTTACAGGTGACATAAGTATTATTTGAAGAACTTGATTAATGCAAATTATCTCTCAATAACTTGCCACAAGTTTTTTTTTTTTAGAGGTGACATAAGTGTTTATTGAGTTACTTGAGGCATATAAATGATGTGTCAATAAATTTGTATAAGCTTTAAAGATGACACAAGTATTGTGTGAAGAACTTGAGTAAGATCTGGGTAGGCAAAACTGGCATACAAGCTGAGCAAGATACACTTATGCAATAGTTAGAGTATTTGAGCTTCGTTTAGCGCCGTGCGACTTAGTTTAATATGAAGTCAAGCACTGGCGCTGTCAGGCATGACAGCAAACGATCAAAAAACGAGCTGACAAAAAGTCAGTGTTTTTTTTTTTGTATTTTTTTGGGGATGGGGTTGGGGATGGGTATGGGTATGGGTATGGGGAAACGGGGATTGAATCTCAAAAACAATTCAAGCAGCTGAGACAGGTCTTGGGAAAACTGTTGTCGCAGATCTTGAGTCGTCGCCTGACAACTGAAAAGTGGCCACATTTCTCTAGCATTGTTGTTGCTAAATTCTCTTAATAGTTTTATCCATCTATCTCTCTCTCTCTCTCTCTCTCTATCTGTCTCTGTCTCTCTGTGTGAGTTGCAAATGTGTGTTGCGTATGCAAATGGGCTAAAAAGAAATGGAACTGCCATGAGAACATTTCATGTCATTTCAACGCTGACTTTTGTATCTGTGGCAGCATCTGAATGAAACCACTTAAAAAAGGGGCAAACAGCCACAGGCCCGTTTGTTGTTGGCCAACTTTTTTCTTCTCTTCCTCTCCCCTTCTCCACCCATCTCTCTCTCTCGCAGCCCACTCGCAAACAATTTGGCAAGGTGTCGACTTAACACGCGGAGAAACTCTACTTTTCACGACATATAACATTATGAGCTCTGTCCAAAAAAAAAGGCTGTGATAAATCTTAACTTGGCCAAGTGGCTGTGTAGAGAACGTGGTAATAGCTGGATGATTAAAAGGGGATTACGAAGACGCGAAAGTTAAGCAGAGAACAGGTCATTTATCACTCGGGATTAAGAGTGAGGCTTCTTGTCACCTCCAACAATCTTAAGCGACATTACACCAGACATATCCAAAAGTGAATTCCAATGTAGAACTTTCCACAAGTGGCAAGTGACACTGGCTTAATTGATTAAAGTTGTTCTTAATCACTGTTAAACAGGAAGCTTAACAAATTAATTTCAATTTGTGATATAAGTAAAGACTTGGACCGCATACATGTGGCAGATAGAATCATCTTTATATGGACACAACTTTGTTGCTTGGTAACAAATTATGCGCAACAGTTGTGTTCTTGAGTTACCAACAATAGCAACAATTCTAGTTGCCCAATTTGGTAATTTGAGCTGAAATTTAGTTGCTGCTAGCTTGATTTAACAAAATCAAAACTGATCGTGTCTCGAATGTGGCAAAGTCATTCAACTCATTGGCGAGACCCTTGAGAATTGATACAAATTTGTTACAATGTTGTTGCCTTTCTTGGCCAAGTTGTTATTGAACATTTTCGCTGCTTTTGTGGTATGACAACGATGACAAGGCCTGAAAATGGCCAAGTTGATCTCGAGCGATTAAACCGAACTGGACAGAGTTGGGCCTTAAGCGTAATCGATGTGAAATTGCTAAGTCGATCGAAGAAGCCAACGACTTCTGCCACAAATAATAATAGTAATAGTAATAATAATAATAATAATAATAGTAGTAGTATTAGTAATAGTAGTATTAGTAATAGCCATCTAATTTGCCGCCGCTTTGAACACTTTATAAATGTAACGATAACGGCTTTGCTTTCATACGTAATTTGTTTTACGATTGGTAAATTAAATTAACTTGTTTACCATTAGCCATTATTACTGACTGCTGGCCAACTCCAACTCCGATTCCGAGTCCAACTACAACTTGTACGCTCTTCGATGTCATGCCCAATGCAGCATAACTGTCGTTAGATGTATACCAGTCATTTTGCAATAATGTGCCACACATAGTCATCATTCGTTTTGGCCAAGTTAAGTTAACTGTCTTAATGATTCGGTTATGTGTTGTTGTGCCATTATATAAAATTTCACTTTTCTCGTATCGCATGCCGCCGTCCAAAAAGGCTCGTTTTATAATTGTTAGTTGCAATTTCTTCTCTCGTTTCGCAAAAAGTACAACCCTGGATACTGGATATTTAATGAGTTCGTTAATCGAGTCTTGACTGTCATCGCTGCAAATGTTGGTCATTAAGACAAGTGGAAAGTTTTCGCAGCTCTTCTCTCTTACACAATATGAATTAATTTGTTGACAAGTTGAGAACTCAACGATGGAAAACATTGTTAGTGTTAGTGTACATCAATTTAATTATGATAATAATAAAAAGTTAACTTTAAAATTATTTGTTTAATTCTGTGTCGACTCATACTGGTCGACAATAAATATTGTTAGTTTTTGCAAAGTGTCCGTGGATCTACTGGAAGCAAGGATTAATGCTGGGCAAAGTGCCATTACAGAATCTCCACACACTCCAGGCTGTCCAACCCTGAGTGTTGAGCACATTTTGGGCACATCTGACCGCATCGGTAATATCATCGGTGAGAACCGCATCGCAGCTGAGATTACAAAGGTTGGTAGACGGTCGGCCATCGGATGCCTGGCACCACCAGCGATCATTCAGCTGGAAGATGCCATTGTCACGGGAGCCATCCGAGTTGGGTGGTCCCACCACATGGGTGCGATAGCTGCTCTCTCGCTGGGCGATGCAGGTCCAGCGGGCCAGTTGAGCGCGGGGAACTCCCAAATTGTCCATCTCTCTGGCCAGGGAGCAGCGATCCAGGGTGCGTGTCTGGCCGGGTGCAAGCAGCGATGCCAGGGCTGCCAAAGCAACAACAACAATATATACTTTCATCTTGTGTGGAGCTCGTCCGACTGTTGCCCCTTTCCCGACTGAATTGCAGTATTTATAGTTGATCGATTTGCTTATGTGTGTGGCAGTTAAACAAATAATCCAACTCAGTTACAATTATAAACACACAAATGACTTCAATAAAATACTTTTATATGCAAATCAGATACATAAGATTCAGATTTAGCTCAAACTTGCGTATTGTTTTGATCAAAGAAAAGAATTTAGTATAATTATCTTTACTACTCCTTTCTTCCATCGAAACAATGCGCTACGTGTTGAATAATTGTGATCCAGAACAATCCATAAATAGACAACAGTTCTAGAGCTTAGCTACTTCTCATTCCCAAAATTGCAATGTGAAGAATCAGTTGTTAACTAGTTAACTCCTCATCTTATTGTTCAGACTAATCCCTAAGTTTACATCCGAGAGAGCAAATTTCATTATTACTTTCATTTCTAGTTTTTATACCCTTAACCGATTAAAAATGGTTAAGAAGGGTATTATGGTACTCTGCAAATATATGTAACAGGCAGAAGGCCTGTCCTTGATTCTTATTCTTGATCAGGGCCAACATAGAGCCATGTCCGTCCGTCCGTCTTAGACACTATTAGAGCTAGAGACTTCAAATTTGGAATATATGTATATTCTCGAATACCAGGCGCAGATCAAGTTTGCTTTATTTTATCGATAACTGCCACCGTTTCAGAAATATCGATATATTTCGATTTCCGATAGCGATTCAATTAAATTCTTATATTGATCTCATTTCTATCAGCAGCCGCAAGCATTTTTGTATGCATATAAATATGCGAGTGTATGAGTGAAAAAGAGATGGCATGCTAACCGACGCGAAACTTCCACATGTTTTTGTGCGTATTCTTCAGAGCCCCGTTACCTACGATTGCGTGTATGTTTGTATGTGTGTATGTACATCTTTGTAGCCAACCAGATCGGGTCAGTTCGAGCATGTGATAAAAAGATGCGCTATGGGAAATGAGTGCACTTGCAGACCTCCTCACATTTGTGTGCAAGACTTTTTAAAGGGAAATTTGCCAATAAAACTGCCAATATATAACAGCTGGGTTAAGGGTATATCGTAGTCGAGATCACTTGACTACAACATTCTTAATTGTTTTCATTTAAATTTTGTAACATTTATTTTACTTTTCGTATTTTTCTGGGTCGACTAATATTGGTCGACAATAAATGTTGTTAGTTTTACAAGTTGTCTTTAATTCGCCTGGAAGCAAGGATCAATGCTGGGCAAAGTGTCATTGCAGAATCTCCACGCACTCCAGGCTGTCCAACCCTGAGTGTTGAGCACATTCTGGGCACATCTGACCGCATCGGTAATATTATCGGTGACAACCGCATCGCAGCTGAGATTACAAAGGTTGCTAGACTGTCGGCCATCGGATGCCTGGCACCACCAGCGATCATTAAGCTGGAAAATGCCGTTGCTACGGGAACCATCCGGGTTGACTGCCACCACTTCTGTGCGATAGCTGCTCTCTCGCTGGGCGATGCAGGTCCAGCGGGCCAGTTGAGCGCGGGGAACTCCCAAACTGTCCATCTCTCTGGCCAGGGAGCAGCGATCCAGGGTGCGTGCCAGGCCGGGTGCAAGCAACGATGCCAGGGCTGCCAGAGCAACAACAACAATATATACTTTCATCTTGTGTGGAGCTCGTCCGACTGTTGCCCCTTTCCCGACTGAATTGCAGTATTTATAGTTGATCGATTTGCTTATGTGTGGGGCAGTTAAACAATTTTATATGCAAATCAGATCGATAAGATTCAGATTCAGATTCAGCACCTTATTGTTTTGATCAAAGAAAAGAATGTGTTCATTATTGAGTATAAGTACTGCTCACTACTTCTTTCTTCTCTCAAAACAATGAGCACTGTGTTGAATGCAACAGATCTAGAGCTTAGCTACTCGTAATACCCAAATTGAAATGTGGAGCATCAGATGTCTACACTCTCAAAAAAAACGTATTGCATTTTAAAAATTAGCCACACTATTGTAGCCAAGGGTTCCTTAAGACCAATAACAGTGCACAAGAAGTAAAACGAGTACTCATACACACGAACACACACTCACACTCGCACTCCCACTCACTCTCCCACTCTGAATTCATATTCATATTCATTTTTAAACTCTAATCATGACCTCGCACGCATGTTTGCAGCTGTTGCAATTATCTTTTGCGAGCCGCATAACGTAACTAATTCCAAATATTTAGCCATGTGGCATTGTCTGGGCTCGTTTGATTAAGGGGAGGGGGGTGGGTGGGGAGGGGTGCTGGAAGCTTTGTTCATGCAATCTGTGAGGTTGCATGCTCGGCGTGTTTCTTGGCTCTTCATTGTGTGGTGGCATTCAAGTAATTTGAGATTGAAAATTGCGCTTGATTTTTCTTTCACGTGCAAAAACCCGAGAGGCCAAATTCCCAGCTTTTTTGCACGTTTTACGGCGCAAGTTTAATGTCCGACTGCGTTGAGTTAACTTCAACTAGACTAGACGAGTGCAGTTTTTTTTTTTGTTATTGTTTTTTCATTTATTTTTTGTTGATTTTTTATTTTTATCTGCTGTTGACTTCACTTGACTTTGTGCACGCGCCAAAACAGGCTTCTTATCATTTGATTACTGCCAAAACCACTCAAATTCGAGATATTATGACACGACTCACAGACAGCGAATGCCCCTTCTAAATGCAAAACAAATTGTTTTGGAATCCCAAGACCCATTGTAGACCCATAACAGCAATTATGCTAATCAGGCCCATCGAGGTCTTTCCCTTTCTCTCCATCGAATGCAATGAACCTTTGTAGGCACACACACATTGTTCAGATATGTATTTGTTGATTGTAAAAAGAGACAAATAAAAGCTGCAACTTTACACATGATTTTGTGGAATTATTAAAGTTTCTAAATTCCCCAAAACACATTTGTTGGCCAACAAACCAACCATGAAACACATTTGCGTCACTTAAGCGCTTTAATTTATGGTCTGATCACGCTTTATATATATATTAATATACTATAACTACACTTGAAAAATGGGAATACTTCACACCAAAGCAAAATAGTTGGTTAATGAATGAAAACTGTTCAAAACATTTAGTTTGGCATTTCATTTACGCATTTGTAACGAAAAGAAACCAAGTAAATAATCACAATATAATAATAAAATAATAATAATAAAATAATAATAATAAAATAACAATAAGAAACTTTTACTCAGGGACTGGCAAACTTTGAACCATGATCGTTACAAAGATGCATTATAAATTACAGTTACTGTCTGCAATATGTTTACAGGGTATTTTAGCGTCGCGCACCTCGATAGTCGCTGCGTTTTTTGATTAATTTGTTTAAGTTTTGTTTGCTTATCAAAAAACTTTGTTTATTCGTGCAAGCCAAGTTGATTTTTGATTTGCCAAAATATAATTTGCAAAATGAATTATTATGGAAATATGAATTACAAAGATAAAATATAAACATTTTATTTATTTTTTTGATCTGTGTAGTTTTCAGTTCGCATGGAAATTTGAACTTATCAGCGATGAATGGTGGCATGAGTGTGTTGCACAGGTGACTGCTTATCTTGTCTGGGTGTGTGTCTGCAGTGAGTTTGAAATGTTGCACTTAAATGCATTTGCTTTAGGCTCACTTTAATTATCACTTTGTGTCATGCTCGGCGCCTCTGCTGATCCCAATTTATTTTTTTCAATTTGATGTATGCAAATCAAAAATGCAACTGTTGCAGCCAGCCACTCTCTCATCCACCAGGCATCTCTGGCATTCAATTTTGCTCGTCTGGTTTGGTTGTGTTTTTCTTCAGCCTGATCTCTCGACACTCTTTCCAATTTTCGCGCATTTTCTTTGGCTACTGTTTGCTTGCGAGTCGCTGACACTGATCGAAAGCTGCGGCGTGCTGGGAAATTGCATTTACAACGCATCGTTAGTGTCTCCTCGATATCAATTACAACAATTATCAATTAACCCGTTGCCAACGACCTCCCTCAGCGGGCGTGGCATGCCGACATGTAGGCCTCTATGTATTGCCTAGGGCTGGGCACACCTGTCCAGAAGCAGCCCAAGAATACTTCAATGGAATGCTTAAGCAAGCTGAAACGTGACGGATTCAAATGATTGATAAAAATGTTCAAAATCATGCGTAGGTCTTGATCATAATTTCCAACATTTTAGCTCATTTGCATATGCAAGCAGACAGACAGACAGACGAACAGACGGATAAACGAACAGTTCAGTTACCGTTAGAGCGCATTGTCAGCTAACGGTTGCACTCTTTTATCGCTCGAACTAAGTCACTCACTAGTCAACGGACCGACAGACAGACATACAGACTGTCGCTTTGGCCAGTGAAAGTGTCTTTATTTCGAGTCGCATTTGTTTATTGACATGTTAATTTTTGGACAATATTTTCGCTTACGCACCAGTCCAAAAGAAATCACCAGAAATAAGTTGAGTAACGACGCGAGGCGAAGACTCAATCTGCGGATTCAATCAGTTGACAGTCGTCGTTGGTGCAAGGAACCGGAGGCACAACACAGCACAGCACAGCACAGTCCAGCCCAGCCCAGCCCCGCCCCGCCCACTTGGTGTCGCCAGTCGTGTTGGTGTCGTTGACAGCAAACTGACAGACACACAAAATGCTTAACAAACTAAATGGCTTGTTTTTCCGGTGCGTTACGTGCGCCAGGACTGAGCACAGTCGACGAATCCCCAAAGACCTGTCTTGGCCAGCATTTATAGTTTATGGCCCAATGCAAATTCAAGTTCTCTGCATATGTCAAACACGTACAACATTTATTTAACGACTGTTTCTCACTCTCTTTCTCTCTCTCTCTCTCTCTTTCCTTTTCTCCTGCAGTGACAGCTCGACGCTGCAACGCCGCCTATCGCCTAGTAGGCACCATCGCCAACACGCAGAGATGGCGCCCAGCGTGTGCGAAACATCGCCCAAATTGCCGCCACACAGTGCGGCAACAGTGGGTGTTGCGTCCACGGGTCCGGGTCAGCCCTCGATGCACCCCGGCTCCAGTGTTTCGGGCACGAATAAGTGTGGTGCGAGCAGTTTGAATGGTTCGTTGGCTTCGTATAAGATGGCCGGCTCGGAGCAGAGTTGGCCACAGGCACCCGTTTATAGCAAAGAGAATCAACGACCACCCGTCTACAATCCGGAGGATTATGTGCTCTCCCTGCGCAAGTTCACCAAAGGTAGCGGATCGGCCAAAGTGCATTCGATCTATGATGTTAATATCAATGGTGTCACCACCAGCGCCAAGGAAGATGTCTACAAATCCGCCACACTGCCAGCCAAACACTCTGGCTACAAGTGAGTCTACATCCGACTAGCAGATGACTTCAACAAATAATAATAACGTCTTTCACTCCCACAGAAGTCCCATTGCGGCGCCGCCTGAGAGCGACAGTGAGATGACTCTTCGACAGTTTGCTTCCATAACCGATCTATTAACCAAACTGCGTGCCGATCTTCGTGTATCCTTTCCCAGGTAAGCTACGGTTTCTCATCACTGCCACAACATTCTAAGCTGTGTTCGTTGCAGCTTTGTGCAGGAGTTTGTGGCCACACCCTCGGATGGCATCAGTCATCTGCTGGAGGTGCTTCGAGCCATACAAATGGCCCAGGCAAGCAATGCACCCGCTCCAATGGCGGCGGGCACCAACTCGCTGGCCATGTCCAGGAATCCACAGAGCTATCAGCGACGTGCCCTGCTCGACGAGCTCTCCTGCCTGTGAGTATGATTGAGGGTTTATCAACTGGACAGCTTAACAACATATTCCTCTCCCTTTCTTAGGCAATGCCTGAGCATTTGCTGTTCCCGCTCTTTGGATGCCATAGCCCGTCTAGGCAACACACCGGTGGGCCTGATGCCGCTCGCCTCTTCGGCAACGGGTCAGGGGATACGTGGTCGCATCCTGGCGCTGCAGCTGCTCGCCTCCGCCTGCGATCGACAGCCATTTGGCCAGGGCAATGGCAGCCAGAAGATAAGTGCTGCCGGTCACACAGCCGTCACGGAGGCGATGTCCACGCTGAGATTACGCTGCAGCGAACCGGTTCGCTTCCGACTGCTCATCGGCATCCTGAACAGCGGTGGCGGTTCCGGGGAACTACAATGCGCTGGCATTAAGTAAGTGAACGGAGAGCGTCTAAAGAGTGCCACAGTTGAGAATAATCATTTTAATTCTGTTTGCAGATTCCTGAACACATTCATTGAGAGCGCCGTCAGTCTGCAGCAGCGTCTCTACATTCAAGCGGAGCTCTGCCAGGCTGGCCTGGAGACCAGCACACTAGCCCGCACCATATCCTCCTCGTCGCCGTGGCTGGACGCATTGCGCAGCGAGATTAAGCGATTCAATGAGCTGCACATCGATGTGGACAAGATGATGGCCCAGGCCCGTGATGCGGATAGGGTGCGCAGTCAAATGGTCATCCTGGAGCGGAGAGTGCAGATCTTGCATGAGGAGAAGACCGTGCTCACATCGATGGAACGACGCCTGCAGGAACGCTGTGCAGAGCTGCAAAGGGAAATCTTTCGCCTGCAGGGTGCACAGGAGTCCAGCTTCCAGCCAGTGGAAGCACATCAGCCTGTTGCCCTGCCGCGTCAGGTGCCACCCACATCGAAGACAGCGGGGGGCAGCAAACAAAGCTGTTCGGAGCACGAAGACGAGGGCATCAGCAGCTCCGAAACGGGTGCCTCCCTCAGTCCCGTGCCCATTCTGGTGCTGCCCACCAAGTCCAAGCATCACAAGCAGTCGCGCAAGGTGACCACACCTCACCGTGCCAATAATAATAATGATGATGATGATGCAGCCACCATCGAGGATGTCATCGGGGAACTGGACAACATTGTTAGCGAGGCGGAGAAACAGATCTCGAGCCAGGCAGCAGCAGCAGCAGCAGTCAAACAGGGGAAACAGCTACGTCTGGCCGTGGAACAAGAACAGGACATTGTCCCCGTTAACATTGTGCCTCAGCCACCGCGCAAATCCCGATCCTTGGCTCATCTCGTGCAGCGCACGGACTGCTCCGAGCAGGATGCCACACAATATGGCATGCCAGGCGATGCAGCGGCAGTTGAGCGTCTCGCTGCGATGCACACCTTCTTCGACGAGGTGGACTACGATGCGACATGCAACACGGAGCAATCCTACGTCCTGGACGCACCACCCTCATCCGACATGCCCGAAGCGGAAGCGAATGCCACCGCGACAGCCTACAATGCGAGCACCAATCGGGAGCTGCTCGATGTCATCATGAATGCGCGGCACGATGATCACGATCCCACCATGCTGGCACTGAGGAACAACAGCACCCAGGATGTGCAGCATTTGGAACGACCATCCGGGAAGCCACCAGCACCAGCGCCACCAGCACAGCATTTCAACGGTGTCTTCTTTATGACCGGCATGAATACCCCCCAAAAGTATCCCAAGCCAGATCTCACAGCGGCCATCCAGGCACGGCGAGTGACCAAGAATGTGGAGCGCCTGGAGGCGGCCTTTGCCTCCAGCCACGATGAGAACACTCCCAACGAACCCGGCATGGTCCGCGAGAAGTCGCGCAGCAATCAACACATCTATTTCAGCAGCAATCCAGCAATGAGAATGAACGACTATCCAGCTCTGGGTCAGCTTGGTGGCAATATATCCGCACGCACGAGATCCTACACGCAAGGCTCCAAGGTTACAGACCTGCCCTCTGGCCTATATTAGGAGAAGGACGACAGCTCTAATCCTAACCCGCCTCCTGTGTGCAATACAAACAACCAACCCTATCTATAAGTATATCCATATCAGCTCCTGCATTAATTCGAAATACATTTTAAGATTAGTACCAAGTTAGAGTATTGCCTAGCTTAGATTCGGTGGCAGCTTCAATCGGGTCCCCTAAACTTAAGTCTCGGATTAACCATTTCTTATCTGTGTGTTTAAATTGATTTCATATTTATATATTCTTTACATGCGATTACAAATAAATAATTTAGTTGACATGGTAAACTAAATCGATATTTCCATTTGCAATGGTTTTTCGAAACTCGAAAGTCAAAGTTTTCAATCTAATCCGTCTCAAATCTCTGGAAGCTTAAATTTCCTAAGATTGAAGTAAAACGAGAAAATTACATTTTTAGAATGCGTTTATTGAAGTCATCAGTAGTTAGTGGGCAAATAGCTTAGAAGCAATCGTTGATGGAGGGCAGAGCACCGTTGCAGTACTTCCAGGTGGACCATGCGGTCCATCCCTGCTGGCGCTGGACCTTCTGGGCGCAACGGACGGAGTTGGTGATGTCATCGGTCAACAGAGCGTTGCAGCTCAAGGAGCACTCGTTGTAGGAGAAACGACCGTTGGCAGGCTGGCACCAGTAGTAGTTGTTGATCTGGAAGATGCCGTAGTCGTTGGAGCCATTCGAGTTTGCGGGCCCAACCACTCCGGTGCGGTAGGAGCTCTCGTGCTCGGCAATGCAAGCCCACTTGTTCAGCTGGTCGCGGGGAACGCCCAAATTGGACATCTCGCGGGCCAAGGAGCAACGGTTCATGGTGCGACCCAGAGCGGGGGCGGCGAAAGCCAGAGCAAGCAGAACGATGAAGAACTTCATGATTATTGTTTCAGTCAACTGATGTCCAATTTCTTCCGAACTCAGCCTTATATAGAAGGTTTTAATCTCTACATTTTGCAATCAGCAACGGAAAATCGCACGACCCGCAGGAATAGGTACAAATACCGACTTTTTAATCAGTGGTACAATTCGAACGATTTAAGTGCGCTCAAGTGATCCACATTTTGAATTAAATTAAATAAATATGTAAACTATGTAAGAGTACTTCAGCTTATTTGAAGTGCTTTTAAATTACATGACTACACTAGCTGATTTGTTTTCGAGTGCAAGCACGGGTAAATAATAAATATCGCTCATGTGTATATATTTTTCGTGTTGCAATCATAAATAAATATATATTATTTGATATTGCACTCAGTTTTCCAATCATAATTTAGCGCTAAACATTTGAATACACGCAGTTCGATTGTACTGTTAATATCGATATCGATAATCTTACGTTGTATAATAGTTGGGAATCAGCAGCAGGGCAGAACAGTCTGTTCTTGTTTTTCGCCAATTGACAGTAAAATTACCTACACTTTTCCCGTTTTTAATTAGTGAATAACAGTTGAGTAACTGTTAGCAAATTGCTCGCTGCTATATGTCTCAAGTGAACAGAACCAGCGATATAGTGACTCAGATGAACATTGGTCCACGAGCGAACTTGTTATTAAAAGTGATTCCTCTTGCCGCAGGGCACGCAGTAACTTAACAAAAAGAAAGAGCGCAAAAAAAAATTACAAGTGAATTTGTAAAAGTGTGAATTATAAATTTAGTGTTTGCGTACGAATCGGCGAAATGTTTAATGGTTAGACCAATGTGAATGCAATTACATTTGCTACTTTCTGATATAACTGCTGTGACTTAATTGTGCTGCATTAAATTGCGACTAGAATAACTGACCACGAGTACTACATGCAAATACACACGCACTCACACACACATGCAGACACTAACGCATGCATACATACACAGATCCAAACTAGATAACATTATAAGTCATTCCCCTTGGCTATATTGATTAACTTGCCAACGAAATAGAATTGGGGAAAGAACAATAAATTCGTTTAAAAGGAGCGTTGCAGAACACACAAGTTTACACACAATTTTCACTTAATGTATATAAAGTGTATGCAGGTATATGTTATGTAGACAATATATGTATATAATATATATATGTAATCAGTTAATCTTGAGTCACGGATCGTTGAGAAACTGATGAGGGCGCCCTCACATTTGAGACACTTTCCCCGGTTCATTGCAAATCAAAGGGGGCTTCTGTTTTCAATCACAACTGAATTAAACGTAATTTGAGCTAGTAATACAATGGTTCTCTGTAATTGTATATGTGTGACTATAACGAAAGTACGTTTTAATTACACGCAATCAACATTAAACAGTTAACAGTAATTGCCTACCATTAGAAAATTCCAGTGAAATATGACGCAATTTAAGTGAGACAAAATTTGAGGGCATTTGGGATTCGTTGCGTGGATTTATGCAACAGAGCTAGTTGACGGCCGCTTGGGCAAAGCAGAGAATCGGATGTTCTTATATTGATTTGTTGGCTGTATTATTGCATTTCTCTGTGTGTCTTTAGTTAGTAATGCGTTCACCTTCAGCTAAATATGCACACACCGACATAACTAACAAATTGACATTGCTTTACGATTTACTTTCAGCAGACTCATCGCTGTTACACTCAAATCTTAAATCGCACTGACATTTCTGAACTCACATATATATATATATATATAAATATATATTGCACATCAGCATCAAGATTCCAAAGTTCATCCATCCATTTCAATAGCAACAGGCAAAAAGCAAGCAAATTCGGAAGCCATGTCGTGGTTGGGATTTGGAGCTCTCGCTTCCGGCTTTGGTATTTGCTTATTATCAATGTTCAATGTTCGTTGTTCTTTGCTTATTATCTATTGTTGTTGTTGTTGTTGTTCATCGTCTTCTTCTTCATCTTCTATTTTTTCGTCCTGTCAATCTGTGCTGTTTTTAATTTGAATTAAATCGCAGTTTTTATGAACTATATCTGCTTTATTGACAGTACTGCAGCGCCTGCTGGGCGGTGATAGTCCGCCGAACAAAGTTCTGGAAATCAAGAGTGAATCCCTGGGCACCCTCCAGGTGTTGGCGCGCGATGATGCAATGGTCCTCTTCGCTCCCCCGTACAACAGCAGCGACAAACGTGCCGCCGTCTACGAGATTGTGCTGCAGCGACCCACCTCCGACTCCAACACCACCTCGTTCAGTTTGTTTCGTTCGCCCACTCAGCAGGAGGCCGAAGAAAAGTTTAACACATTTATGGAGCGACTGCCCGTCTTTGTGGGCCTCGTCAGGGAGGTAATAGATGGCCTAATTAGATCATATCCTAGTCGTACTTTATTAAAATCTCCACTGTTTTTTTGCAGTATTATAATGTGAATGGCTTGCAAAAGGTATGTGATGTGCTCTCAGAGAATCCCTCGTGGACGCTGGCCCATCTGGTTGCCTACTTTAATCTGACCGAGTACATCAGCAATCCCAAAGTGCTGCAGTGCGTCGATGTGGCGGATCACACGACGCTCATGTCACCCTTCCAGCTGGCCATCAAACAGAGCAACATTGAGATGGTTAAACTGCTGCTGCCCCTAAGCAAAGTGGAACACTTTGACATAAATAGCAACTCGGTGTTCCACTATGCAGCCAGCACCACCAAAGAGATCATCAATGTGAGTAATAATCAATATCTGTTACAACTACTGATTCACCAGCCTTTCATTACAGCTGCTCACCGCTAACAGCACGGTTAATCTGAACCACCTCAACTCGGATGGATACACGCCGCTGCATCTGGCCTGTGTGACGGATAAGCCGGAGAATGTGAAGGCTTTGCTGCTGGCCGGCGCCGATGTTAATTTGAATGCGACGAATATAAGCAAACTATACAAAACATCGACACCCACTTCGGTGGCTGGTTTCCTGCGCAACAACGCCAGCAAACTGTACACACAGGATATGAAATATGGAGGGACACCTTTACACTGGTGCTCCTCCCGTGAAACACTGCAAGCGCTCATCATGGAGGGTTGCGATGTGAATGCCACGAATTTTGATGGCAGAACCGCATTGCATGTGATGGTGGCACGCAATCGATTCGAGTGCGTCGTCACACTTCTCGCCCACGATGCGGATATCGATGTGCTGGACACGGAGGGAAATGCGGCTCTGCACATTGCCATTGAGAAGAAACTGGTGCCGATTGCCCAGTGCCTGGTCGTCTTTGGGTGTGACATCAATTTGAAGAATAAGGCTGGCAAAACACCGCGTCACATGGTTGCCAACGATGCGGACGGCAGCAAGGATTCATCATCAATCCTATACATATTGCATTCGGTGGGGGCCAAACGCTGCGCAGAGGCTAACACAAAGTGTGCGTCCGGCTGCAATGCCAAAGACAACTACAATGGCATACCGCCGGAGGCACCCGAATCTGTCGAGAAGCGCGAACACATTGAAAATATGCTGGCGACGACCAGCCGTCAAATGGTCAGCGGCCTGCTATCCGCAGCAGTAAATGGACAAATGGAGAAGCAGCCGCATGCAGCACAGTAAGTTGTATATTCAAATCAATCTGTTATCACTTTTGGAGCGAAGAACTCCCATTTAACTAATCCTCGAAAGCAAAGTTAATTATTTATTTCCGAATTCTTGTAGAGTGCCCGTCGTGGTTGATACGGAGAAGGAGCAAAAGGGACAGAGCATTATGGATGCGCTATTGGGCATGTTTACCACCAAAGTCAATGCGGATGAGCTGAAGAAGGAGAACTCTTCGAGCAATGTGGCCAGTGCAGCATCAACGCCACAATCGGGCCAAAGTATTCCGGAACACTTGGCCTCGCTAATGTCACCGGTTTCTCCGGAGATTGGTGACAAGCCGTACGGACGTGGTCGTCTGCTATGCCTAGATGGTGGCGGCATTCGCGGCCTAGTCCTGGTCCAAATGCTGCTCGAGGTGGAGAAGCTATCGCGTACGCCCATCATTCATATGTTCGACTGGATCGCCGGCACAAGCACCGGCGGCATCCTTGCGCTGGGTCTGGGCTGTGGCAAGAATATGCGGCAATGCATGGGTCTCTATCTGCGCATGAAGGAGCAGTGCTTTGTGGGCTCGCGACCATACCAGAGCGAGTATTTCGAGGGCATCCTCAAGGACAACCTCGGCGAGTTCAATGTGATGACCGACATCAAGCACCCAAAGATTATGGTCACTGGTGTAATGGCGGATCGTAAACCGGTGGACTTGCATCTGTTTCGCAATTACACAAGTGCCAGTGATATTCTGGGCATTGTGACTTCCATAAGTGAGTCGATAATGCAATCTCCCCTAGAATTCAGTATCATTAAATACTCTCTTTGCTTCTTGTGGTCAGGCAATCGACGCGTGCCGCCGCCCCAGCCCGAGGATCAGTTGGTGTGGCGTGCTGCACGTGCTACGGGCGCAGCTCCATCATATTTCCGTGCATTTGGTCGTTTCCTGGACGGCGGTCTCATCGCCAACAATCCCACACTGGACGCCATGACTGAGATACACGAGTACAATATGGCGCTGAGGAATGTGGGTCGCGGAGCTGAGGCTGTGCCCGTCTCAGCTGTCGTTTCCCTGGGCACTGGTCATATACCAGTCACTGAACTGAAGGACATCGATGTGTTCCGCCCAGAGAGCATCTGGGATACGGCCAAATTGGCCTATGGCATATCGACAATTGGTAAATGGAAAATGCATCTTTTGTATTCTAGAATTTTAAATTGATTTTAATCTTTCGCAGGAGCATTGCTTGTGGACCAAGCTACCTCCTCGGATGGACGGGTGGTGGATCGTGCTCGTGCCTGGTGCAGCATGATTGGCGTACCCTACTTCAGATTCAATCCGCAGCTAAGCGAGGATGTGGCCATGGACGAGAAGGACGACCAGAAGCTGATAAACATGCTGTGGCACACCAAGGCCTACATGCACATCAATCGCAACAAAATCATCGAGATGATCAATTTCCTCAAATAGCGCGCAAGACGGATTTAGACCGCTCAAGATTCGGCCAATTGCTGCCACATTTGCCCCCCCCAGTCTAGATGTATTCCCCACTTGCCGCACTGCTGCGTGTAAATACGTTCTTCCTTTTCCTGCACCTCTTCCTAGCGGTCTAAATCCAATCCTCCACACACACAAAATTCCACCCATTTACACAAAATAATTACCCAACCGTGAAACCTTTGATATATATAGACAAAAAAAATATTGTAAGATTGAGATATTGCCATGTGGCTAGAGAATTCACTTGAACAGTTGCGCTTTGAATGTATTGTGTTATTATTGGATTGCAAAATCCTTAGAAAATTTGAATCTTATGTTAAATTAATTATTTTTCTTATGCGTATTTATTGTATTTTAATTTTCGTTAATTGAGTTTTAAACTGTATGATGTAAACATTCCGTGCCGCTTTGGCGTTTAAATATACATTGTACACGAGCACGAATTTTAAATAAAACTTTTTGATGTGATGTTTAATTTCTGGTTTCTTTTCAAATACATCCAATATTCAAAAGTTCGGATAATGAAAATTTTCAGTTACATTTGAGTTGCACACATTGATGCAGTTTTTAATATACATTAGTAAGTTTTTATTTCGAAGCAAAAAAGGAATTTTATAAATATGTAGGAAATATGATAAAATCCACGAGATATGAGAGGAGTAAATATTGCTTTTCATATAAAAAGACAGTTAACAGAACAAGGAAAAGCTTTTCGCGTATCATGAAATGGAAAGAATGGTGATGGCAGCGTTGCCACCTGGACCGCACGCGCTAGCAGCACGAACCGCGACGCGTTGGCAGCCTGGCGCACAAAATGTAAACAGGAAAAAAAATCGAGAAAAATACAAACAATACAGACAAAAGTAAGAAGCGCGTGAAGAAAAAGATAAAAAAACAAAAAAAAGAATATTTTTGGTGTGCAGACAGAAAGAAACGCAATAATTGACAGACGAGGAGCTGTCGCCGCAGCCGCCGCCGCCGCCAATAGACGCGCACGCACATAACGCGGTCATGTCCAATAACCACCGTGTGGACACGGGCAAAGAGCTGCCAATGCCACTAATACAAGACCAACAACAACAACAGCAACTGCAACAGGAGTCAGAGGTGGCGCTGCTGCCAAACATGATGTCCATGCCGACAATGCCCGTGTCGAAGGGTATCATGATAACGCCGCCGCCACCATTGATGCCACCAACGCCGACATCGTCGCCCAACACACACGGCGAATGGCCAAATCTAAACGCGAACGCATTCCAGCTAACCAGAGAGACCAGATGGCCAGGAATCGGCAATGCTGGTGGTGGTGGAGTGGGTGGAGTTAGTGGTGGTGTTAGTGGTACGGTTAGTGGGGAACGCGAACACTTTGCCCTGCCGCATCTGCCGCCACTGCCGCTGAACGTTGACTATCTGCCGAGCCTCATACATCCGAGCACCCTGCCCTCGAGCAGCAAGAGCTTCAAGATGCGTCCGCGCATGAAGCGTCTAATGTACTGCAGCTACAACAGCATATTGACCGAGTCAAACAATCGCAAGCTGCGCACAGCCGCCTCCACCTGCAATATTGAGCTGCTCAACCGGATTCTGGAGTCGGGCGGTAATCCCAATGCCGCCGACGAATACAATCGCAGTCCACTGCATCTGGCCGCCTGTCGTGGCTATATACCGATTGTCCAGCAACTGCTGAAATATGGCGCCAATCCGAATGTGGTGGATTCACTGGGCAATACACCGCTACATTTGGCCGTCATCTCGGCCAGCTCCAATAATTTCAATGTGGTTGTGCGTATCCTGCTGCAGGGCGGTGCCAGTGTGCATATGTATGATCGCAGTGGTAAATCCCCGCTAGAGTTGGCGGAGGCTAAGTTGCGGTTGCTGCGCAATCGCTATGATCATCCGACACCGGAGACCGCCACAATTCTGGAGGATATGTGCATGCTGACAACGTTGATATTGCGCTATATGGTCAAGCAGCAGCAGGAGCTGGAAGATCTCTCAGCGCTCGAGAAGCGATTGCAGAACCTCAGCACCAGTGATGATCAGGAGCAGGTTGTCTCCCAAACAGCCGACGAGCTGCTCGCCAGCGTCGAGCGTTTGTCCATCAACAACAAATAGAAAACGGGGCTCAAACGATTGCGTTTCCGATCATTTAAGATGGGTAAATCAATGAATCAAAATTATCCTAATTTTTATATATCTCATTTCGATTGTATATTTTTTATTCCTGTAGTTTATTTTACGTTTCCTAATTTGGCTGCCGTTGAGTTGGAGTTGGATTTATGTGTGCCTAATCTCTGGTTGCGCACCGGAGCACAAAACATACAACCAATGCTGACACACACACCCACACATACACACACACACACCACACACACACACACCTACATTGTTTCATGCGATCTTTTTTATTAAGTATTTCCTTTAAGTTTTCATTGTTTATGCAAACAAAACAAAAACAAACAACAAACAACATACGCAACCAACAAATATGTTTAAATTTTAAGCTTTACGTTTAGCGCGCCAAAACAAAATAAATTTATGTAATAAAGAATGCAATTTGCAAGTGCAAAAAAACAACAACACAATTTAAACACCTAATAAAAAATGAAAGCAAATTACAAATACAATTTAACTTAAAATTGATTACAAAATAAACAATAAACACAAATCGTTAAACTTCCTTTGTATACAGTACAGTAAACAAACAAAAAAGAACATTTTAAAATATTACTATTATTACATATATATATATATATATATATTATATTATATTTAATAATGATAACTAAAACCCATGCCATTATGGGTAATTGTATTACAAGATTTTAAAATATTTAGACGATCAGTTGAGAACAACAAAAATAAAAGGAATCTAGCAATATCTCAATCCATCAATATGTATTAACAATATACATATGCATATATATATAAATGCGGAACAAATTGCTGATAAGGCATTGAATCTATTCTACAACAGCCTTGACTGTCGTCTGCAAAGGGAGAGAGCGAGAGAGAGAGTGAAAGAAGGGCGTTGTTATGTCGTCGTTGTTTGGTTTGTCGTCCAAGAATATACTTTTTTACACATACATATGTTTATGTGCATGTATGTATAGATAAGCCGTGTTGTGCCTTTTGTTTTGGTTTTGTTTAACTTATCGATAGCACATGAGCTGCGAGCAGTGTGACCAGCCCAATGCATTGCAAGCTAGCATACAGCTTTACATTGTCAAAATTATAGAGAATTAATAATCAGTTGTAGTTGTAAATTTCCATTAGTTATTTAATGCTTGTGCAACTGCCTTTAATATTTATTTACTTCCGTTTTTAAATTTGGTAATGCTCAATCTAAATCAAAGAGGGAGTACCATTAATATTTAATTGTGAATCGATATCGACATAAGCATCGATTATTTTGGAACGCTGGCCTGCTGCAGTGTTTCTAAAAACAAAATTGTATCTAATTTGTTTCAATTATATTAACAAGCACAAATGAAGGAACAACAATATATAGAAGTGCCGCAGCATGCGCCACCGCCAGCAGAACCAGCAAATGCCACTAGTCCAGGTGAGCTAAAAACATATGCCCGGAAATGAATATACATAGTTTTGAGTGTGTTTTGTTGTGGGCGTTTGCCCGAACAATGTCAATACGTATATATATATATATATATATATATATATGAAAAACAAAACAAACTATGTGAATTAAAAGTAAATACATATATTTTTATTTTAAACCAGGCGAGTCATGGATGAGCATTCCAGTGGGCAGGGACTGTCCGCAGGGCCTTGAATATTTAACCGTCCTTGATCAGTTGCTTGTCTCTCAGAAAATCCCAGAAGTTGACCAGGTGCGGAATCGCTTCAAAGTGAAGAACTCGCTGGGACAGAACCTGTATTATGCGTACGAGGAGAGCAATATGTTGAGCCGCACCATGATGCAACAATTGCGTCCATTTGAGATGAGAATATTGGATAATTTCCAGAATGAAGTGTTGCACGTGAATCGTCCAATGCGATGCGATCTGTTCTGCTGTTTTCCCAACTGCTCGAGCATGTTGGAGGTATCGGCACCACCTGGACAAATTATCGGGACTGTGGAGAAGGTCTGCTTTTTTATGAAGCCGAAATTTCTCATTAAAAACTCGTTTGGCGACGTTATGATGAACATTGAGGGTTCAGTTAGTGGACCCTGGAAATGCTGCAAAGATATCGAAATGAAGGTCAGTCTAAAACAACAACAGCAACTGGTTCTTTGTAGGGATACATATGTGGTCTTGCAGCCCAAGCAAGCAATCACGTCACAACATCGCTATGCTTGACTGCGAATGCGAATTGAATTTTAAATTGCTGCTGGGCGTGTCTGGTGAATACTTTGTTTGATTTGTGTATATCTGTTTGTGCCTTTCAGGTATTCAGCGTGAACAACGAAGAGATTGGAAAGATAACTAAAAATTGGTCCGGTCCCGCTAAGGAAATGTTTACCGACGCCGATTACTTTAGCGTTACATTCCCCCTGAATTTGGATGTGCGCATGAAGGCTCTTCTCCTTGCCGCCGTCTTTTTGATTGTAAGTAACTGAATTACTTACCAAACATAAAATCAATTAATTTGTCAACATTTTTCTATTTTGCAGAACATTCTTCTCTACGAGAATTAGGCAGCTAAAAGCCACTTGCAATAATTCAGCAACCATCTTAATCGACTGCTTAGTTTTTAGAACCTGTCCTTACCCATTAAGTTTTTCATTTTGGCAACTCAAATTTATATTGGTTATCTGAATCTCTGCCCCGTTAACTGCATCTCTATTTATGTGCATCAAATATTCGTTGTACCTTTTTACTTATATATCTATTTATTTTTATACTTACTGATGACGCTTTGAAAAATATGCGCACAATTTTCATTTTGAACGCATTTCTGTTCATCGTAACTTATATTTATATTTTTATGAAATTTTATATACTATAATAATGTGCATGTGTGTATATTATCTTAAACACCGACACTCGGTTGGCATTTAGATGCTTACCTGACCTAAGCACATCCTACACACACACACAGACACACACACTGATACAAACGAGAAAGAGTGCCTTAAGATGTCCTTGTTGTTGTTGTACACCTTGCCCCACCACACAGCCAGACAAAAACAGACCCCACTCACGAGTATATACCTCAATTGAATCGAGGCCCCAGAGAGTTAATGCTATTTTTGTATGTACTTAAAGACAGTGAAATCGATTGTTAACGTTTTTTGGAACCTACAATGTGACCTGCATTCATTTGCACTATTGAACAACCAACAACACACACTTGATTAGTTATGCGATATAATAAAAACAAATTATATTCTATATAAAACAAATTGCGGCTTCTTTATAGTTTATATTTACAAGCGATAAGTGGAATCCTTTTGATACTACAGCCGTGAACATTCGAAATGGAAATGCTGTCTAATGTAAGTCATCACAAACTGCATGAAATGTTTAAAGCAATTCAGTTGTTCTTGGCAAAGTATTTCGTTTTCTCTAGAGGATTGGGCACAATCTGAAAGGCAAATATTAATTACACAACTGGAAATAACTTTTTATATGAGGCAGATCCCTGCTTACCGTATCGGCGCCTGGTTTCCAGCCAGCTGGACACACTTCGCCATGTGTATCGGTGTATTGGAAAGCCTGCACGAGGCGTATTGTCTCATCCACAGAGCGGCCCACGGGCAGATCATTCATCGTTATCTGACGCAGCACGCCGCGCTGATCGATGATGAAGAGACCGCGGAGGGCGTGACCACTTGCCTCCAGATAGACACCGTAGTCTTTGCTGATCTTGTGCGTCAAGTCGGAGAGCAGAGGTATCTTAACGTTGCCCAGTCCGCCTTCCTTGCGCGGCGTATTGATCCAAGCCAAGTGTGTGAAGTGAGAGTCAACGCTGGCGGCAATTACCTCCGTTTTGATCTTCTTGAATTCAGCAATGCGATCCGAGAACGCAATAATTTCCGTGGGACAAACAAATGTGCTGCAATTGTGGAACTTATTAAAATGTTTGAGTCGCGTTAACTGCACAACTTACAAGTCGAGTGGGTAGAAGAGGAGCACTACGTATTTGCCCAGATATTGCGAGAGCGACAGCTGCACAATCTCCTTGTTGACCACAGCGGTGCCCTCAAAGTGTGGCGCCGGCTTTGAAACTATGGCAGAGAATAAATATTAAATATATAATATAATATTATTATATATTAGATTTGTTTTTTCACTTACTGACTGCCTTTGTGTACTGCAATTGATGGTCGCCCTTGGGCTCGCCAGCTGGATAAACAGAGCCACCCGCAAAGGAGTAGCAGGAATCGCTGTCTTCAGCACTCGCAACAGCTGCTACAGCGAGCAGTAGAAAACCTAGGCACCAATAATTATGCATATTACCACTGGTTGATCTGCAAACAGAATAAGCTAAATTCACTCCGATTTGACACGCAACGCCTTCAACTTCAGAAAACACCCACAAAAAACTCTTCACTCACACACACGCGCACACGCACACACACACAAACGCACTTTTAGCCACGCAGTCAAAATTCTAGCCCAACTTCCGCCAAAGAGGCAATTGAAAGGGTATACCTCTGATAAGAGCAATTGATACGCTTATCAGTTTGATTCGCGGCCAGTGGCAACTACAATAAATCTGTAAGTTTTCAATAAAAATTTAACTGAAATTTAACAACACTTTTAAAGAGAAAATGAGTTCTATGTGATGCATTGTATCAGTCTTTTCGATTGCACTTCCGCATTTATTGCTTTTGTGCTGAATAATGTTTGTTTAACCAGTTGCTACCTTTTTAACAATTAATTTTTTATTTTAACTCTCCGATCTGTTGTTGATTAAGCAAACAACACCCGCCGCCAGCTGCACAACAAGTAAACTGCCGGCTAGCGATGTGCCGACTAAAAACTATCGCGTGATTCGTGCTTCGATATTTTCAGCACGATAAAATTAATTTCAATTTAAATGTTTCAAATCGGAATATTGACCAAATGCATATTTAGTAATACTACTTTCCGTTTTAGCAGTTGGCGACTCAAACACGGGCACGTCATATATACGTCATCTACAGAAATGGACCCGTTGCCTGCTACGGGATGCAGTTCCTTGGACGCCTCCAAATTAAACGAAAAACAATTAAAATTACTTTTTTACTAACATATTATAAGTTCAGATGTATAAAAAAATATATTTACATACTTATTTTCTACTGTAATATTAAAAAATAATTTATATATGAAAGTGATTTTTTGTGCATGATTTATGAAATTAACATATATTTCTTAAAATTATAAATATGGTTATACGAAAAATATTTTTGAATTCTGTTTGCCAGCACGGGACATTTGCAAAGGACAAATTGCTGTTAAAGAAAAACATAAATAAAAAGTAAGCTTAATCAATACGTATCAGGACATATATATGAATATTTATCACGTGCGCCGCTTGACAATCTCGAAATTGGCCAACTTGAGGATGCGATTGAAATCGACTTTGCTGTGTGCCCGCCAATATTTGCAGCGTCCCCACATCACAGCCGGGTAATTGGGACTCTGTATGCCGTGGAAGATGCGGGCAATATTCCGTCCGCTAAATGTATTGTCCGGATACATGTTGATCAGGGCATGGACATCGGCAATTATGTGGTCATCCGGCACATTGCTGGGCTGCAAAGAGACGGCAAGAGTTATGGTAAACATTTTAAAGAATTATGCTGCAAACACTTACCTCAATTTCCAGCTGCAGATCCTGCGGATAATCGTTGCGGAAATAGTTGCGCACAATGCCCTTCAGCTGGGTGCACCGATCCTGGGGAAAATCGTCGCTGCAACAAGACGCACACGTAGTGTATGCTATCGCGGACAATCCGTTGGCCACATACTGCAGCTGGATGAGCTGCGTCCGCTCCTGTTTCACAGAACGCGAGTACAGCGTATCGAGGGCATTATCAATTTCCGCCTCGCTGAAATCTCCGGGCGCCTTGATACGAAAGCCCAAATCATAAAAGGTGACAGTGATCGGTGATCGCTTCGGATAGCCATTGACTAACGAGATTAAGGAGATTATTATTTAAGTAGCAGTTGGTTAGTGGGTGATGATGACATACCCTGTATCCACTCCAGGTTCTTCAGCTGATACTTGACCACTCCGCTGTTCCAGCCAATGCCCGCCGCAATGTCTATGACGGAGAACTCAATTAAGTTCGCATCCTCCTTGAAAGTCTTGTGCTTGATCTGCAGCGCAATGGCCATCGCCAGTGGTGGGCATTCCTTGGCGGCATGTCTGTGAAGGGATATTAATATTAGGTACTTTGTTCATATTGATTAAAGTTGATCATACTTTAGATATTTGGGACCGCCGTATGAGATCACCTTGGCCATGATGTAGGCGGAGCTGAGGACATTCATGCCCCAACGCGGCTCGAGTTCCATGTAGCAGAGTAGCGTTGATATGTTCTCGGCTGGTATATCCAGCTCCTCGACAGTTTGCTCCACCGAGAAGCCAATCTCATGGCCGGGACATACGTGGACGCGTGCACCGACCGCTGATTCATTTGGAGGAGCAGCCTCTTTGCTGGACTTGCTGCCCAGCTGTTTGTCGCAGCTGCAGGGCACAAAGATGCGCTGTAGCAGCTTGCGGATCACATGGCGATCTATGGAATTGGCATAGACATGGCGACGCAGCTCGTTCTGATCACCGCCCTTGGCATCCAGAAAGAGATGACATTGCGAGTTCAGACCATCTCGGCCAGCACGTCCAATCTCCTGGACATAGCTCTCGAAATTCCGCGGCATATTGTAATGGATGACAGCACGAATGTCCGGCTTATTGATGCCCATGCCAAAGGCAATGGTGGCCACCACAATGCGCAGCTCATTGGCCATAAAGGCGTTCTGCACAGTGCGACGCCTCGAGGCGGGCATGCCGGCATGATAAGGCTCCGCCTGCCAGTTGACCCGCTTGCGCTTCCTCTTCGTCTGCTCCGGTGCCGTGTTCGGTTTGCGCTCCTGCAGACAGGTGCGTATGAAGCCAGCAATGCGCTCGCATTCGTCGCGTCGCGTGCAATAGATGATGATCGATTGACAGCTCTCGAATCTGCAAGAGCAACACAAGATTAGTTGCACATATATCTTAGATCTGCGCTCCACTCACCTGGAACTGTTGAGCAGCTGCAGCAAGGCCGCATCGCGATTCTCATCCTTGGACACGGATAGTATCAAGTTGTCGGGCAATGGAATATCGCTGATGATGCCACGTTCGCCATCCTCAATGCCCAGATGATTGATGATGCTTATGCGCGTGGGCAGCGTCGCTGTGGCGGTCAAGCCCAGCACCGTCTTCACCCCCAGATTCTTGCGCAGCACCTTGCAGATCATCAGGTAGCTGGGCCGGAAATTGTGACTCCATTGCGACACACAATGCGCCTCATCGATGCAGGCGAATGCAATGGGCGGCAGCTGACGCAAAATGGCTCCAAATCCTGTCGCCCGTTCGCCAGAGACCACAGCCTCCGGCGAGACGAGCAGTATATCGATCTCACCATTGCCAATCAACTGCTGCACCTTCAGCCGTTGCTGCGGCGTCTGATTCGTGTGCAGACACTGGGCGCGCAGAAAATGCGGCACACCCGTCACCTGATCCTCCATCAGGGACACCAGTGGCGATATGACCAATGTTATTGCTCCCTGGCGCCGGTTGTAGAGATAAGCAGGCAGCTGATAGCAAAGCGATTTGCCGCTGCCCGTGCTCAGTGTGACCAGTGTGGACATGCCACTGAGTATGCGCATCACAGCACGATCCTGACCTAAATGACAAGTGTATTCAGCAAAACGGTATACATTTCTAGAGAGGATTACCATGGCGCTTACCCTTGCGAAAGCTGCTGTGTCCGAACATGTGAAGCGCTTCGGTTACCTCATCCGTCAGTTCCTGCACACTGCCATCTGACTTCAGATCATAGAGTGGCTTAACGCCACGGGTGCTCGGTGCTGAGCTGGAATCGAGACCAGCCTGCTTGAGGAACTCCTCGGGTATTTTGTGGCCCACATAGCTCTTGATGGGTGACACTTGAGTTTGAGTTGACTGCTGTGCCGCAATCACAGCCGCATCCAAGGCCTCAAAATCAATGTCCTGCTCATCGCTGGACAAGTTCATGTCAACATCAGCAGATTCATCTTCATTCTTATCCGACGCCACAGCCTCTTCATCGCTGCTGCTACTGCTACTCTGATAGATGGCTTTGGAATTGGCCGCTTGTGGCAGCCGTGCAATGTTCCGGCTATGCGCCGCCAGTGCACCCTGCGATGCCATCTGCTCGACCTCTTGAAGCGTGGGAAACGGCGATGGATCCTCCTCGAGCTGAGCGCTCAGCGGCAGCAGTCCATCGCCTTTGACTTTGCACTGCTGGGCAAAGTGTCCAACGCCACCGCATTGGAAACAGGTGAGCACACCACCATCACAGCCACCCATATCCATATCGGGACCGGTCAAGGCTGCCACTCGCTTCTTGTGGCGCCACTGCGTCTTTTTGTATTTCGAAAAGTTCACCGTTTTCTTGCCGCGCGCAAATTTCTTCTTCTGTATATTAATGGTGACAAAGTTCTCATTCAGCTTGCCGGACGCAATCTTCTCCTGCAGCTTCTTGCGTGCCACTGCACGCTTCTCATCAATATTATGTCCAGGCGCTAAAGCTTCTTTGGTCTGCTGCGATCCGCTGGCAAAGTTGCTAATATAGCGCTGTGCCACTTCATCAGCCTGCTCGAGTTCGTCGAGCTTGATGCGTGGCACGGAGGTAATGTCTCCCGATTCCAAGGCTAGCACATATTTGAGATCCTGCGGATTGAGCGGCTGTTCCTCTGGTTCTGGCTGCTGATCTTCTGCCTGAGCAGCAGCAGCTGCTGTTTTGGACTTTGCTTTTGTGGTGGGCGCTTTGCGGGGTTTCACTTGCTTCTCCAACTTGGCTTTCTTTTCGGGTCTTACTTTCTTTTCGGTTTTTTCCTTCTTTTCGGGTTTTGGTTTCTTTTCGTCCTTTGGCCTTTGACGCTTAGCTGTTGCCTGCTTGCGCTTGGATTTGCGGGACGGCTCCGGCTCGTAGGTGGCATCGCGTTCTTCATCCGCTGAGAAATCTTTGCCCGACTCTTCATCTGACAGCTCTGGCTGAGCAACTGGCTGAGCAACTGGCTCCGCAGCTGGCTCCGCAGCTGGCTCCGCAGCTGGCTCCGCAGCTGGCTCTGCAACTGGCTCTGCTGCTGGCTTTACTGCTGGCTTTACTGCTGGTGGGGATTCATTATTAGTGGGCATTACTCTGCGCCGCTTGGCTATGTGGCGATGTTCCGACTGCTCCGCCTCCTCCTCACTGTCCGCCACAACGGAATCTGAATCAGAATCTTTAGGAGTCGGTACTGGGACTGCAGCTGTTGGCTGTTCCTCCGGCTCTACCTCGGCTACTGGCTGATCTGGGTTGTGATTTGTTTTCAGTTTGCTTAAATCCAGATTGGCCAATCCATAGCTGGGTTTCTTTGCTGGCATTGCCAGATTATTGTTCGGCTCGGATTTGAGTGTTGTTGTCGGCAACTGTTCCTCCAGCGAGTTCTGTGCCGTGTTGCGTTGCAGCCAACCTTCATCCACATGCGTTTTTATTGCTTGCTCCTTGCTGGGATCCGTTTTTAGTAATGCATTTGCTGCTATCAACTCCGCTGCCTTGTATTCCTGCGCCTTGCGTATGAGTACCGTTTCAAAATCGACCAACTGCTCTGCTGAGCTATCGCCTGCGCCTGCAGCCGTTGCGCCCGTGGCGCTCAGATTGAGGGAGCTGCGCGAGAGCGGCTTGCGGGGATTACGTTTGGCAAAGCAGCGCGTCGACTGAAACAGTTTGTTGCTGACGCTAGCTTTGATGATGGGCATCCGCAGATTGGCTGTCTTATTTGGGGATGTCTCCACAACCGTTGGAAGGGGTTGTTTGCTGACACTCTCGCCCCAGGCAGTTTTATTCTGGGGCAGCTCTGCGATTGGCTCAAATTTTCGTATGACATGATTTTCATCTCGATTGGTGAGATTACTGAGGGCCTGTGGCGTTGGCAGCTCCGCAATGTTGGAGAAGTGGTTGTCGCTGCTTTGCTCCACTAGTGCTGATATATCCAGCGGCAGCTGTGGTCCTCCATTGACGCTCTCTGTGCTCGTGCTCTCATCCAATAATGTAACACCCAAATCATCAGCCTGAGTCATTTCCAACACATCGAAACCATCCTCGCACAGCACATCATTCAGTGTCTCCTCCAGAAATGATGTCTTTAGCTTGTAATACATTTTGTACGAGTCACGTATCTCTTGACTGGCCTCTCTTATATCATACTGCAATAAACACAATTATATTTTACTCTAAAATAATTTGGAATCTGAAGAAAATTGTACCTTGGATGGCACTCGGCCGTTCTTCTTTTTGAAGTCCTTCTCCCATACTTTAACACGTAGCTTGTACTTTTGGTATTTCTCTTTGAAAATCGACTCGTCCATGTTGGGTAAGGTTTAATTTTAAATTACATTTAAATACAGACAGTTTGGCAATAAACCAAGCAAAAAACATACACAATCATAAAACACCTGTTTTTCGCTGAGCGCGCGCTTTTTTGCCAGTGTTGCTAAATTGTTGCATGAGCGTTGCCACATTTTTGCAATATAACCACTTTAGCAGGCAATGCGCGCCAAATCTCAAGGTTTTCGTACAGCGTGTTTGATTTTTTTTTTCAATTTTATTTTTTTTTTTAATAATAATTCAAAGCTTAGCAACTGCAATAGAAAAATGCATTCCACATGACATTGGAAACGTTTGGAAACAATTGAAATTCAAATCAAATGAACGCGTGCAATGCGTGGACACAGAATTCGTTAAACGAGGAATTACAAGATGCAAATATCAGATATTTTGGAGCGATAATAATAGCGAGCACAGAAACGCTTGTGAATTTCACATTTGACTATATACTTAATTCAATTAATCAATTAAAGTTAGACTTTTACAGAACTTTGCGCTTAAATAAACGTGAACTCGACGAGAATGTGAAGTTTTAGTTTTTTCTTTCGATTTTTTTTCAGTTTTTTTATCGTTCATTTGCGTGTGAGGAAAGTGCAATTTTATGATTCGGCTTCTTTCTGGTTGGGGTTTTTTTTTGGGGATGGTAGATCAAATGCGGAACGCTTCTACATGAGTATCAATGCAATATCCTCGGGCTGCATAGGCGGGCAGCGCCAATTGTACAAATAGTACTGTAAATTGCCATCGCCGGCACCAAACTTTAGAGGCACAAAGAACTTCTTGTTCTCCATCAGATCGAGGGCATTGTAGACATCCATTTGTACGTTGCGTGCCGAGATCAAGGCATCGTTCATTAGCTCCAGCCACGGTGTTTTCGTCGACACATTGTAGAATGAGTAGGCGGCGCGCAGCGTCTTGTGCACCGGATGATGCATCACGGACGAAGGCAGACAATAGTAGCTGGTCAAATCGGTGATGTTGCCTTTCTCATCGACGACCACAAAGCAATCGATGATGCCCTCTTTGGGCGTGAACCAATGACGAAACTCCTCTTTGTTGAATACGGGTCCCATCGAGAATCGTTTCAAATACTCGTCGAGCAGCTTGTGCGCTTTGTCCATGTCCTTGGACGTGATGCGACGATAACCCTTCGTCTTGGGCTGATCGGGCAGTTTGTAGAGCTTAACGGTGCGCTGCATGGTCATGTTGCGTGCCAAATGCGAGAAGCGCACATCGACCAGTTTTTTCGGATTCAGTGATCGATGCCAATAGCGACAGGTGGACACCGGAGTGGGCAGCACAACGCCAGCAGTATAGGCAGCCTGAAAGATGCCAGTGCGATTGACGCGTCGCGTTATTTCCCTTATTAGGACGGGAGCAACACGCTTGCTGCGCAACTTTTTGTGCACGCACAGGAAATTGATGTCGACCACTTTCAAGACCTTGTCGTAGGCACGCAATTTGCTGGGTATGGCCGAAATGAAGCCAACCAGTTTACCGGACTTCTCCACCCGCACACCAACGTGCCAGTCACGCTTCCAGCCGGGCGGCTGCAGCGACCACTTGAGAAATTCGGGCTGATAATCGAAACGAAACATGGCATCATCATCCTCAACATAGTTTTCGTTGAGCAGCGTGTACAGCTCCTTCAGATCGGCGGTGTCATTCAGGTCCAACGTTACCCACTTGAAGCCACTGGGCAGGGTGTACGGTTCGGCGCGTATTTCCGTCAAATCCTTGTTGGCCTCGATGCACTCGTTGGTGGTCACCTCCTCGTTCAGCTTTGGCACCGGCTGCGTTGACCAAAACGTAAATGTCTTTGCCCGTTGGCGTGTGATGCTCACCGCATCGGTTACTGCCTGCAGAAGCGATTGCTTGCCTACAAATTCCAAATTAACCATTAATTAACAAATTTATGCGTGCATCAAAACAAGAAAAAAAACACACTCGCACACACATAAACATCATCGCTAACTTTTGGCAGTTAACCTAACCTCACTCTAATCAGAATTTCAACGCTTGCGAAAATTTTTAACGACTTACTGGAGTCTGACGGCAAATTGTCATCATTTTTGGTTGGCGTCGTCGTCTCATCCGCCGGCTCGCTATTATTGCTGGTGCTCGCTGAGGCAGTCGACCCTGGCCCCGCTAAATGCAAGCCGGCAATGGCGCTTGCCAGTATTTGTTCCGATGCTGTTGCTACCTCTTTAGCCTTTTGCTGCAGCTCGCTCTGTTCGCTGTTATCATCTGGACTGGCAGCGGGCGCATTTTCGTTCGGCATCTTTTTTTGATTTACGCTTGGAATTATTATTTTGGGGATTAATAAATATTTTAGCAAAAAAAAATAATTGCAATGAAATCGCAAAACTACAAGCAGCTGACTCAATAACGCAGCTGCCAGATCTCGCACAAAAGAACGACAGCAGAGCTTGCTATCAAGCTGCTGTAGCAAAATCGACAATTTGGTCACTTTAAAAAAGCTGTTTAACTTATCGAACACATATCGATTAAGTTCACAGCTATCGAGCGTTATGCCGATGCGCAATCCACAATAAAACAAGAAGAATTGTTAAATATTTAATATACAAGAGAGACAGGGAGGAAGTAAATCTAGTGTACACTTGTAATAAATTTTGAAGTAAATACAAAACATTGTTCGATAGTTTTGCCGCCTCTAACTCGAGTAGTGAAGGAAGCTAACGTTAATTTCAAAGTTCAAAGTCGATAAGCCACCGTTTGAAGCTCCTTTCACAATAAATGGATTGAAATTGAGTATAAGGAAAAACAATTAACGAAAGATTAACGAGACATTCCGTAAGGGACGCTGCTGTTGACTCTATTTTGAGCGGGCTGCTAAAACAGCTGTCAAAGCGAAAACAGCTGAGCGTCGCTCGGCGTGATTGAAAATTACTTCGACTCGCTTTGTGGGTAAACAAAACTATCAAAATAAACATGCGGTGTCTGTGTGGGACGCGCACTTGCTGATAAGAAGAACTAGCAGCAGCGCCCAGCAGCGGAGAGCGAATTCGTTTCATTTCTATATACATCGTCACAAACACATTGCTGTCGACGTCGTCGTTGTCATCATTGTTGTCTTTGACGTCGTCACAATGAGCTTGATGAAAAAACGCATCAAGATTGGTTTAGTCGCAGCATTAACACTTGTGGTGCTAATCTATTTGTACAAAACTGTGATCAGCTCCAACTCAAACTCCAGTCCGCTGGCTAATGTGCCCGTCGAGGAGCAGCGGCAATGGCCACCCACCGAGAATGCAGTGCAGCGTAATCTGCAAATTGCGTACGAGGCACAAAATGCTTTGTTGCATCAACAGCGACAGGAGATGATGCACACCAAGGAGCAGCTGGCACAACTGGAAGAGAAGGTGCGCACCCTGCAGGCGAGCTCGCCCCGCAAATATCCTAAAGTCAAGTACCTCAACTATAAGAATCGCAAACGCATCCTAATCACTGGCGGCGCCGGTTTTGTGGGCTCCCATCTCGTTGACGATCTGATGATACAGGGTCACGAGATCATTGTGGTGGACAATTTCTTTACGGGTCGCAAGCGCAACGTGGAACATTGGCTGGGACACGCTAACTTCGAACTCATCCATCACGACATTGTGAATCCGCTTTTCATCGAGATCGATGAGATCTATCATCTGGCGTCACCAGCATCTCCGCCGCATTACATGTATAACCCTGTGAAGACGATAAAAACGAACACCATGGGCACCATCAATGTGCTAGGTCTGGCCAAGCGTGTCATGGCCAAGGTGTTGATTGCCAGCACTTCTGAGGTCTATGGCGATCCCACGGTGCATCCACAGCCCGAAACCTACTGGGGCCATGTGAATCCCATTGGCCCCCGCGCCTGCTATGATGAAGGCAAACGCGTCTCCGAGACGCTCAGCTATGCCTATGCCAAACAGGTAAGGGAATGTGGGAATTTGATATTTTCCGGATTCCAATTTAATTGGAATTTAGGAAAAAGTGCAGCGATGCGTAAAATTCAAGTTGCGAGCAAAACAGATGAGAAATGTGCGCGAAGTTTGAATACCCTAACAAGTGGAGTATCTATTCGAAATAAAAAATATATATGCTATATATATATATATATATATGTATAAATATATATAAACTGTACATATGTACAAATAACTGCCGTTATCAGCATTAACAGTTCACAAAAATTGAAGGCACAAATTGCTTTAAAATTGAGAGTTACAAACTGCATGCACAAGTCTCACGGCTCTACCCGCTCCGTAGTTAAATCGCTTTACGCCTGCTAGCGTGTCGGAGCATCGCAATTACATGGCACAACCACAAGATATTAAAACATTAAATTACTTGGCTCGTGTGGAGCGTGTTTAAGCTGTTTTTACACCATTTAATGAATTGCCTCGTTCTATTGTTTTTAGGAGAAGGTGCAAGTGCGCGTGGCGCGCATCTTTAATACGTACGGACCACGGATGCACATGAACGATGGCCGGGTGGTATCCAATTTTATACTGCAGGCCTTGCGGAACGAGACGATCACCGTGTATGGGAATGGCAAACAGACGCGTTCGTTTCAATATGTTTCGGATCTGGTCGACGGAATGATTGCGCTGATGGCATCCAATTATACGCAGCCGGTGAATTTGGGTAATCCCGTGGAGCAGACGATTGAGGAATTTGCGAAAATCATTAAGCATCTGGTGGGCGGCACCAGCGAGGTCAAACAGATCAAGGCAATGGAGGATGATCCGCAACGGCGCAAGCCGGACATCACACGCGCCAAGAAGCGGCTGAACTGGGAGCCAAAGGTGCCGCTGGAGACGGGTCTGAGGCAGACCATATCCTATTTTCGCAATGAGCTGGCGCGCAGCGATCGCTTTCAGGAGAGCTCCCGAAAGTACTTTGAGTCGCCCGATCTGCAACGCAGTCGGCCGTAATATATATATATATATATATATATATAGAATACGAATGTCACAACATCAGTTCTACATAGAAATGTCAAGTGTGTGCCTGTAAGAGCCAATTTATGTAATTGGGAACGTCTCTAGTCTGCAAAATGTAAATAAGACCAACGATAGCGCTAATCATATGCCTTGCTCCTTACTCCTGTTACTTCAACTCCATCTCCATCTCCATCTCCTTCACCTTTCCTGATCCGAAAAAGACTCCTCTTGTTAAATGTTTAGGTGTGTTAAGGGTATTCATAAAGCCATCTGTCATCAATTACGGAATGTAGTATTTAAGTTCCGAGTTAAAGAAAATAATGAAACACGGAATACCCTTAACGAATTACACAAATTCGACTAACTCATAATTAGTGCTTAAGCTGAAATCAGTGTTTTTTGTGTGTTAAATTCTGCCTGTGTGTATAATTAGTAGTCAAGTAGTTTTGGTAGTCGATTAAATGGCTTTAAGTTTTCAATACAATATATATATAGTTTAGTTTACTTTACTTTATATATATATATATAATTCACATACACATACTACGCACTGACTGTCGACGCTACTATGAACTATATACAGTTTATGAGCTACACCTTGATTGCTTATAATTAGTATTAGTAACTAGCATATAGCATATAGAACTTAAATCAATATTTGCACCTGGACCTAAAATCTAAATCGACTGGCAATTTCTGCTGCTTCTTAATTGGCTCACTTTCACCTGGTCAACGGTTCGAGCATCTCGAGAAACAATTTCTTCATGTTGATGAGCTCGTCGCGTGCCACTCCGCGCCAGAAGCGGCGCAGTATTTCATCCGCCTGGCGCAGCGAGGGCAACAGCAACAGCAACTGCTGTTGATGGGAGACGGCGGAGGAGTGGCGCAGCAGGTATACAACATCATTCAAGGAATTAAGGATGGTGTCGCGAAAGGCACGCAACGAACTCTGATCGTCCAGCAGTATATCACAATTGGACAGCAGCAGTGCCTTCAGCAGATAGTATTCCTCTCGCCGCGGCGAAATGCGCTCCATGCGCTGTGCGATCTGCACGCAATGATAGTAGAAATCCGTATAGCCGCACTCCTTGGCAAGCAGCTCATCCATCCAGACGTCGGTGGCAAAGCACAGTTTGCCATTGAATGGCAGCGAACGAAATGTTAATTGCAACGTTAAAATCTCTGCCCAGGACACCTGCAGCAGTTTCATCTGATCGTTCAGTGGCAGCTCCATAAAGCCAGGTATCTGCTTGGCCCAGCCAATAACGCATACCAGCTCCTTGTCATAGAGATCACTCAGCACACTAAGTATCTCGTGCGGATCATTGTTGTTGTTATTCTGAAAAATGCAAGTGGTCCCATTCGGTGTACTATTGCTGCTGCTCTCCAGCTTAATGCTGCCGGACGACGAGGATGCCTCGTCATTGCAGCTCGTCGCCGTCGTCGTCGTCGTATGCGGCTGTTGGTGCGCTTGAACGCTGAGCGTGTCCGGCTCATAGGAATTGAGCACAACCAGTATTTTGACGTCGCACAGCGATGTCGTGCTCGACTGATAAAGTAGCTGCATCGTCTGGTACGAATTGGACACCGGATTTCGTCTATATTTCTGCCGGCCACCGCGCACGCGATCCAAACGCACGCCCTCCTGCAAAAGAAAATACAGGATTTGACTGGTTATAATATAAAGTTAAATCATTATTAGATCTGTTAGACAGATTAGATCAATTGTGACCACGTGTGAGCTTATAGCGCTTCCATCAATCCTTAGTACTGCACGAGTGCAGGAATCTTCGTTGTGTTGAGGGTTTCTATGTGTTGTCCAGGGACTGGTAAGTATTCGAAGCCTTTTCGTTCTCTTGGCTATTAAGTGTTTAAATTTTGCAGCTCTTGTAACTGGTACATCTATCAAGCTTCTTTAGGCTTCCTTCCAAATCTTCCTATACCACAAAACGGCTTTAGTCCTGTTAGCTGCCTCACTGGCCCCATTCTCATCTGTTTGTCTGCCACATCGTTCCCCACATTTACATTATTTAAAGCGTATTCTAATTTATGCATATTTCGATTTCTTATCAACTATACCTTGAGCATGCCCATGAGCAAGCACTTCTGGAAGCGACACGCCTGGCAGGCCTTGCGGCGTCGCTTGTTGATCTCGCACTCGTTGTTGGCTGGACACGTGTACTCGATGTTGCCCTGAATAGTGCGCTTGAAGAAGGCCTTGCAGGCCTCGCAGCTTGCGACGCCATAGTGAAATCCCGATGCCACATCGCCACAAACCAGGCACAATCGACGCAGTTCGTCGCGCACAGAGCCGCTGCTCGCATTGGCGCTGGCGCTGCTCGAGTTGTTGGCACCGCCACCGGAGACACCGCCACATTTGCTGTCGCCATCGTTGCTGAGGGAGACGTTGTGCAAATCACAGGACAGGGATGTGGTCGAACTGCAGAGTTGGCGCTCTGGCGATACAGATGGTGAGGATTTCATGCCGCTGTTGCTATTGCTGGAGTTGTTGTGGCCACCACCAGTCGTCGTCGTCGTTGGCTTGGAGCTGGGACTACAGCAGGAATTGCTGACACCGCCAGCCGATGAAGTGTCCACCTCCTGTTTAATATGCAGCACGCTGATCCCGTCGGACATATTCGAGTGCTGGTTGCTTGAGCTGCAACAAGAAGAAAACACCTTTAACTATTAAGAAAAACACTTTGTTAACCACCTAGAAGATTACTGTTAACCATCAAGAGGAGCACTGTTAACGGCCAAGAAGATCACTGTTAACTAGCAGGAGAATTTCAACATTTGCATAATCAGTGCTTCTGATTGGATTCGAAATGTCAAAAGTACACGTCGAATGATAAAAGCAGCAACACTTCTAATTATTAATGAACGTAAACAACAGCAACAATGAGAACCTAGGCGCGCTATCGTTTCGACTAACAGATACCCTGAGCATGCACAAAAATGAATTGTCGCATATTGGTTTTCATCAATTCAAAGCAGATTAGGTCAGCGTACCGTTGTGATCAATTATATCTCTTTTTGCATGAGACAAGCATTTTTAGCAAACCTATTATACCCGTTTACCAGTTTCAAATGTGCACAGGGTATGCAAATGCAAAAAATTAAACAATTTTAAATCACTGCACAAACAATCCACTCAAAATGCAGTTAGGATTTCACTGTGGTCTCTCCATCTCTTTCGCTCGCGCAGCCCACTTCCTCTTGGTAGGCACTTGGCGCGGCGGAAAAGTACAATAACGAGATAACGGAGCTGTGCGTAGTGTGTGCACTTGACAAATAGTAAATAGTTAACATTACTAAAATCACGACATAACAGCCTGATTAAAAAAAAACACGAAAAAACAATAAAAAAAATATCTCATAGTGAAGAGATGCACGTTTTTAGTGCGCGTTCCCATTTATTACCAGCAGCCTTATCACAAGCAACAAGGGGGGTGTGTGTTTGTTGATATTATATGTATATATGCATAAATGTGTAGAAGTTCGTAATTCTGTGGATTCTACTTACATAAAAATTCGTAAAGATCTTGATAAGTTGTAAATGTAATCAAGGAGCGTGCTTATATTCGACACAGTTAATTGTATATTCCAGTGATCCAATCAGAACTCAGTCAACACATTTCGCTATGCACATAACATACATACATACACATATATATATATATACATATATATATATATATATTCATGCATATGCATTTATTTTGGTTTATAGTATTTTGTTATGGCTTTTGTTGTCTGTCTTTGCCCGTCTGCATCTTTAGCCGTATCGCTTATTCAGCAATTTGTGTGTGCGTGTGTTGTAGACAACGTTGGTTAAAGCGTATTTAATTGCTGTCTGCATTTCTAACTATTATGCATATTGCAATTTTTGCGCCCATTCAACTTTTACTCGTATGCTGACTGGCGACGACTGTTTTTGGCATGCATCAAAACGTAGCTTGCTATTGTCATTATCCAAGCGGCTGTGTGGATTGCCAGAAATCTATAGTCTTAGCATTAGCTTTTTATCTGTTTACGCCAAATATTTACAGAACTTTTTTAACACAAATAAAACACACAGTAAATAGTACATACATACACGGTAAAAGAACAGCTGTGGGCACCCTAATATCTAGCATTTTACATATTTCATGTTATTAGCAGAGGCCACTGATTATTTAGTAACTTTTTCTCGTTTTTAGTTTTGCTTAAAATCAAATCAAATCAAATTGTTTTGCAATTATAGATTGCTTCGCAATATTTTAGTTTAATAATAAAATGATAAATGGCTTTCAAAAAGAACTGAAAACAGGAAGGGCCGCGTTAATTTAATTTAACAGCTGATATCTAGCTGAAGGGAGTAGCACTATCAAATTTTAACAGAGCCGTAACAGAACAGCTGTTATCGATCATATTGCAGTATGCCAGAACTGTTGATGTTTCACTTATTAAAAATATATTACACAAAATAAAAAATAATACTACAGATATCGAACTCTATCGATGCATAATATCGATATTTATGTTTTGCTGAATATCGCCATCAAACCCAGGCCATCTCTAGTGCAAAACATAGCAAAAACAATTGCGCGATAGAAATAATTTTTAGCAATACCATAATATTAGACAGTTTTAACAATAGAACAATTGTTATTGTGTTCGAGCACGAGCTGCCCAAAGTTCTGATAACATATAGAGGGTGTTCGAGTCACAGGCAAGTAAGTGCGTTTGCCCATACGTGTTAGTTTTGTTTTGTTGTTGTTGGTGCTTATCAGGCCAAAATATACCTTTCCCCATATGTATATAAATATATATACATAACTCTATATCTGCTTTGTGACTTCGCTTATATACTACGCAATCCACAAAAGAATGTCCAGCCCTGCAGCTTATTTTGAAGTTAATTCCCGTTGGCTTGAACTTTGTTATGCTATTTGTTGTTGTTGTTTCTGTTGTTTCTGTTGTTATTGGCTCCACCCACTGAAAATAGATTTCGATTTCGTTATTATTTGCAGGCGAAACAGAGACAAAATGATGAGCCTGCTTGGGCGACCCGATGTGGATGCGGGCGAGGTGTTTGTCAATTTCAATCAAAACATAACGTAAGTGAAATTGAACTTTAATTAATATACACATATGGTAGACTTTAACTTTTATGTGTATACTTATTTATTTAGTTCTCTGGCTGTGGCAACCAGTGGGAGTTATAGCCTTTATGGTCTCGGTTCCGTTGACTCAACGCTGGACAAAATCTATACCACAAAGAGCGATGATCTATTTCTGATCGAGCGTCTCTTCGAGAGCTCTCTGGTTGCCATTGTGTCGCAGCGTGCGCCACGCAAACTGAAGGTGTGTCATTTCAAGAAGCAGAGCGAGATCTGCAATTATTCGTACTCGAACACAATCCTGGCCGTCAAGCTGAATCGCGAACGTTTGATTGTCTGCCTGGAGGAGTCGCTGTACATCCACAATATACAGGACATGAAGGTGGTGCACACCATACGCGATACGCCCTGCAATCCGTTGGGCTTGTGTGCGCTCTCCTCCTCGTCGGATCACTGTTATCTCGCCTATCCAGGCAGCGTTACCTCGGGCGAGGTGCAGATCTTCGATGCTATCAATTTGCATGCCAAGACAATGATACCGGCCCATGATACACCACTCGCCGCCATCGCGTTCAGCCCGTCGGGTACAGAGATTGCCACGGCCAGTGAGCGTGGCACTGTGATTCGGGTCTTTAGCGCCCAGGATGGCAGTCGGCTCTTTGAGCTACGTCGTGGTCTCAAACGTTGCGTCTCCATTGTCTCGTTGTCGTTCAGCTCTTGCGCCGATTACTTGGTATCCAGTTCGAATACGGAGACGGTGCACATATTCCGTTTGGATCGCAGCACTGCCGATAGCAATGATCACGGGAAACAGTCCAGCGACGACTGGATGGGGTAAGCGCAGCGGGTGAGGAGGTGTTGGGAGTTGTTTCTTTTATTATTTTGTGGTCGCTCGATATTTTATAATTGCCAGAAAGTATTGTCCATTTTATTATCATATTTCGAATTAATCTTTAATTCATATTCATTTTAAGCTTTGCTTTTACAAAAATATCATTTTTAATTACTCGAATTTTTCGCAATTTAATATCAGCTCTTGAGCTTTCGTTTAACTATTTGAGCGAGCACTGTACTAGCTTGTAATTGTTGTTGTACCTAATGTTGTCAGTTGGTGATGGTGTATATAGTACATATATACATATAAATATATATTTAGATACATATACACTCTCCTCAATCCATTTTTTTTTTGTTGTGTGTTGCACTTGACATTTAACTATTTTTCTTTTCTTTCATTTTTTGGTAAACCACCCAAAAACAAACCACCAACCACCACCACAACCACTCATCAAATCTATTCTCTCATGCAAGTTACTCGTTTTTTAGATTCTTGAGCAAAACGGTGACCAGCTACTTGCCGACCCAGGTGACCGATGTGTTCAGCCAGGGACGGGCTTTTGCCTCGGTCACGCTGCCGGAGGCGGGTGTGCGACGCATGTGCGCCATAACCACGATACAGAAGCAGCTTAGGTGAGTCCTTTCTTAGAATATTATTATATATATATCATCTAATGATCCTCCCTTGCAGGCTGTTGATTGCTTCACAGGATGGTTATTTGTATGTGTATTCCATACCCTCGATTGAGGGTGCAGAGTGTCAGTTGATAAAGCGACATGATCTGCGCTTGGACGATAATTATGCCATGGATGTCAAAGGTGCTTAGAGTAAATGCAATATACACACACACAGACACACACCACCCACACACACACACACCAATATCAAAAACAAATTATTTAGTTGACTCACCTCATACTCCAGGTCTGAACAGTAATGTTAGCATTGGTGGTGCTGCCGGTGTTCCAAGTGGTGCTGCTGCAGCCGCTGCTGCTGCTGTTGGAGGCGATGGCAAAGCGACAGCGGACAAGCCAGGCAGCTCAACGGGCGGTGGAAACGCTGGCGCCAGCTATGCCTCGGCCGTTAAGGGCGATGAACCGGCGGCCGGTTCCTCAACCACCTCCTCCACTTAGGTGCAATTCAACCAACTCACTCAAAAACAACCACAGCAACAGAAGAAGAAGAAGTACATAAAACACAACTTAAAGAAAGAAAGAATGAATGAAAGAAAAGAAGGCAGAACTCACTCCTCAAAGTACTAAGGACGACGATGGTAAAAGTGATTGAATTTGGGTCATGCAGCTGGCGACGTGTGTGTGGCGCAAACAAAAATAAGTAAATAAATGAAATAGGTCTTAGACTTAGCTTTTAACATTAATCAATGACGATTCTTCCTCGGTTTATAAGTAAAAAGTTAAAGCATACATATATAGATCCAAGCATTATTGAGTGACAAGTTAAAAAATGAAAAAACCTTTCTCAAGCAAGCAATTTTATAGTTTTAAGTTATGTTCGTGGCGCTGCCATTGGTAGAAAAAATGCTTTTGTCATACAATTTTAAGTTAGCTGTTATAGTTTTTTAAATTTAATATTTACACACTTGCTTTCAACATTTAATCACTTTCTTATTAAATAAATCGCCTTTGTAAATTTATAAATATGCATACTTTATTTTTATTTCTGTTTTAACCCTCGACAATCCACCGACAAATCTCATGCATTACTATAATTTGTTTGTTAACTACTACACACAGCTTTACTCGGCGCATTAGCATGTTTAATGTTATATTTCCAATTACAATTATATATATATTACATATAAATATCAATTATCAACAAACCACAAAAGATTGAGTGAAAACATCAAATTTGAAGTGCGCAATGGAGGAACAATTTTCGGCATATATATATATACTCTTAAATATATATTTTGTACAAAATCAAACATTTTAGAACATAATATTTAAAGCAGTTTACAAAAAAAAAAAAACAATCATGCGCTACTTTATTGTATTCAATAAATTACAAATTTGATTTATTATTTGGTCATTTGAATTTCGCGCGCAATCCACTATGGAAGCCCTTGTCAATAATTCAAACGATTATCGATAATTATGAATCAGCCCTAACGTCAATTAAATCGAGTAGTTTCTTGCCATTAAAGAAAAGCATACGATATTTATGCACCATCCCTAGAGTGAAATTACTCACGCACACAGACAGAATTACGGTCGGCTAAAAAGTATAAACAGCTCTTCTCATTTGTTTATTTGCATAAATTGTTTGTAGAACTTGTGTCCTGCACATAATGCAATAAGTGTCTGGCATTGGGCAGCAATTGAACGTTATGAAGGAGAACAACAAGATCCTTCAGCTGATTAACGTGGCGTGGCGTGAACGCTGGTCCGATTCACAATGGGGCATTAACATAAAGAAGGTAAAAAAGGAAAAAAAACACATATATATAAATCACTCAAAGCTGAATTGCCACAAATACAGCGTTTACATTGAGAATTTTATTGAACACCATTTATCACTACTATACTCTAACGCCCTGAATTATGCATTACTTTTGTGGAACTCGAAAACGGGCTCCTCGGCTTGGGCCAAGGCTAGCACCAGTTGGCGTTGCTTCACGGACAAATTGCTCGGGATGCGCACCTTGAGCGTTATGATGTGATTGCCGGCACCCTCACGAGTGCGCACTCCCTTATTCTTGAGCACCACCTTGGTGTGGGATTGGGTGCCGGCATCGACGCGCACCTCGATATTCTCGTAGAGACCACGGACCGAAAAGGTGCCGCCTAATATCGCATCTGATATGTTTAGATACTTATCCGTATGTATATCGTTGCCGACACGACGAAAGTAATCATTGGATGGCACCTGCAGGTGATAGTTGACCCGTTGCCTTGACTTCGGATTATCAATGCTGACCACATCCCCCGCCTTGGAGCCCGCCGGCACTGTGATGAGCACATCCACACTGCCCAGGACATAGCCACGATTGTGGCATGTATCGCAATCATTGCGATTGATATAACGCTTCCCCTTGCACTGGCTGCAAGTATTGACCGCTGTGTAGGTGACTGTTTTGGTTGTGACTTTGCCGGTGCCATTGCAGCGTCTGCATGGCTCCTTGCCCACATCCCGATGGGCCATTAGCTGCGATTTGCCCTTGCATACATCGCATTTGAGCAAATAACGCAAATCCAAACGCTTCTTACACCCAATGGTGGCCTCCACAAATGTCAGCGGCAAATCGAACTCGCTGCTGGTCAATTTTTGGATTTCTAAGAAAGGAAGAGAATTGTGGATGAATTCTATAAGTGGGAATGCAATCCTTACCCTCTTGACTTGGAACGCTTCCATCATCTAATTTTATCGCCATGTCCATGTGCATTGGATTGCCTGCCTGCTCGAGAAATGCCTGCTCATCCTTAATGCCACCCAGTTGATCGTATTCCAAACGTTTCGTCTCATCCGTCAATATGTTGTAGGCATTGGATAGCTCCTGAAAGTGTTTCAGTTTCTTCTCAGAATGCATGGAGTCTGGATGATAACGCTTGGCCAGCGCATAAAAGGCGCTGCGTATTTGCTGGACGCTCGCATACCGATTCACACCTAGTACCTTGTAGTAGTAGTCCTTGGGCAGGCCACGTTGCGGTTGCGGCCTCGGAATAGGCAGCGACTGCTTCGTCGCCATCACTCCTTGACGCTTCATCTCCGAGCTGCGATCCGGATAGTAGACATCCTTCTTGGTGCGAAACTGATATTGACTAATGAGACGCTTCCACAGCGATCCACTGCCAGCTTGGTCCTGTGCCTCATTGTGCTTCAGCCGCAACGGCATCTGCTGCAGCAGCAGTGGTCGTCTCAATCTTAATGATCCCCTAAAGCAACTCATTAAATGACCCTGAATACGTAGCAAACTTGGACGTAACATCCTTAAGCGCGCTGTGGAAATTAAAATAACTTGTCGAACTATTGTATATAAATATTGTGTGTATTTTTGTGCGCTTAAATTGCAAATTAAAGTTTGTTTTTGGTTTGTCAGTAAATACGAATCTCAAAATTCGAATGACACCTTACACAACTCTCACTTGGTTAGATCCATAGCCAGAGATTCACTCATTTATAGCAGCTGTAATGATACACTTATACGCTTGATAATTTTAATTAATTAGTTGCATAATTAAATTAATTTAATATTTACATTTGCCACATTACAGGTCTTGCCACGAGGTGTTAGCGGCGATGTTTACAATCTGGCCGACTGTCTCTTGCAGCAGGCTGTGATTGGCTCCACAGCGAATCCGGTAAGTGAGGAACCACATCATTCGGAGACCACATCGCTAACCCTTTACTCCTTGCCAATTAGCTGGTGTTGAACTATCTGAAGCACTCGCTGTGCGCTCACCTTGTCTCGCATGCGGCTGTTCTTCGCTGCATCGCCAAATATGATAAACTGGGACGCGTCTATTGTGTAACTGCTTTGCTGGAGTTTCTGGTCAGCATCATAGATGGCATCACCTGTCGGTAAGTGCCCAAAGCTCGGAGGAAGTAGTAACCCGCAACTCGGTGACGATTCTTGCATTAGTGCAGGAATTAGGATCGATGGGAGATCTAAATGTAAACATATTTATCTTACCAGCATTAAATCGGAGGAGACGCTGCTGCCTGGTGCCATGGTGCAGCTAGTGCTGTGGGTCATGCAGATCTTTGCCAGGACACTGCAGCAATACGAGATGCGTGGCGAGCTGAGCGCCGAGCAATCTTATATGTTAGATCAGAGCAGTCTGCTCGTGGAGCACCTGACAAAGCAACAGTTCGCTTTGGCCATGTTGAATGTGGGCTGTCACGAGGAAATGGATTCGGTGGATAGGATGCATGAACTGTATGCGAGCATCAAGGGATCGCTAACCAACTCCAACTTTACGCTGACCTCAGCCACCGCGGAGCAACAGTTGAAACAATTGGCGTACATTGATGCCAAACACTTGGAGCTGCAATCGTTGAATCCACTGCCATCGGCCGAGAAGATCTCCTGCTGTGTTCAGCCACTGCTTGCGGTTGAGGTGCTGCTCAATCCCTGCAAGGACACCTCATACTATGTGGCCGAATTGCAAATGCTGCAGCGTCTCAAGGGTTACACGAATACCCGTCTATTCTATGAGATTATACGCGCCGGCTTCCTCACGCTCAGCAATGTGGCGGACACCAGTCCGGATACCATGTGGGGTGCTTTTATGCTCTTCAAAATGCCGCACATTATCAAACAGCTGCACACACTGCAACGTGTGCCGGGCGAGCAGCCGCTACCGGCCACAGACTACATACCGGAGCTGGTCGAGGCGCTGGAGCTGCTCATTGAGGATAATCTGCTGCTGGACTTTATGGCCACGAAATGCTCGTGCAATATCATTGACTTCCTGCTCAACGACTGGACCAAACAGCAGCTAGTCAACGATGTGCATGTCAAGAAATTCGCCAGTCAGCGGTACGGAATCTTGCCACAGATCTCCTCCTTGTAACTAACTCCATTTAATTTGCAGTGAGGCAGCCTCGCTGCTGCTCAAGAAATGCGTCAATGGCCAACAGACGCAGTCGAACATAAATTACATTAAGCGGGCCGAGGTGCCACTTTCGGGCGTACTTAAGACGCTATGCACCAATAAGGTGCAGGACATGGTGAATGTACTCTGCCAGGTGCCAGTGGGCAATAACTTTGAGCTGATACTATCTGTGGCCACCGTGGAGGGACTCCTCAAGACATTTGTCTCGCGGCTGATTCAGTGTAACGAGAACTCCAAACAAATGCCAGGGGAACTTGGCAAACTGTCCGTAATACGCTCCACCCTGTTCGATGTCTCCTTCTTGATGCTCACCAGCATTGTGCAGACCTACGGATCGGATGTGAGTCGACGCCTATTCCCCTTTTGATCTGTCTGTATTTCAAGTGTGTGTTTTGCAGGTGGTTCTTTCGGAGCGCGGCGATTCCTTCTTCGAGAAGTGGGTGCGCGAATGTATGATGGAGCGCAATAAGCTAAAGAATCCCCGTCAGATATTGGCACTGTGCGACGATAGCATTGTGGATGAACTGCTGCTGAGTCTGAGCAAACCGGAGGCGGCGGCACAACTGAAACAGCCCAGCAGTCTCACCTGGCAAGACATCTGTCTCAATCTGCCCGGTGTGCTGCATCACGTGCTGATTGCCTGGGAGCAGGAGACTCTGTCCTCGGCGGATGTCAAGAGCATCTTGGACAACATGAAGCGGCGTCTGTTTAGCTTCTCCGTCTGCGCCACCTCTTTTCTGTGCGCCTACATGTATTCCGTGAGGGAAACGGAGTTGCTCAAGCCCCTCAATATGATTCAACAGTTTCTGGCACCACTCACCACCGAGGAGCTATCCAGCCAGGAGAATTCCAAGGAACGCCTAGCCCTCTCCTACCAGGTCATACGCAAAATGCAGCACGATGTGCATCCGGCGCCCAACACCAAATCCCGTCTCATCTCGCACACACCGCTCATCGAACAGTTTCGCGAATGCTGGCGCAGTGTCCACGATGCCGGACATCTGCCGGTGCGTGCGGCACAGACACTGGAATCGCTGCTGCTGGCTGGTGGCGCCTCCTGGCTGGTCACCCAACTGGCGGAACAGTTGCTCAGCTGCAAGTATATGCGGGATATGGCCAAGTGCATGGACATTGTGTTCGCTGTGATGCATCTGGACATTGAACGCAGCACGGAGGCACTGCTGCAGTATGTGGTGGCACCACTGATCCTACGTCGCCAGGGGTAAGTAATCCTTAAACGAGCTTACTCAGCCATTGATTGCATATTCTAATTCCCTGTAGCGATGACATCAATGAGCCGCAATCTCTGGTGCTGGCCCGTCTCTGCGTCTACTGCATCATTTCCTGCTTGGAGACGCGCAGTTTGTCTGCCGGCGCACTGAAGAAGCGTTCTCGTTCCCATGACGAGGATGAACTGCTGGCGGCGAATGCGGCCAAGGTGCGCAAAGTGTTGGGCGATGGCAGCGACAATTCCAATGAGGCCGCCACAAATGTTGTCGCCTCCATGATGACGGGCGGTGGCACAACTCCCAGCACAGACTTGCTGCGTGCCACACCCCTCAATCTCAAGGAACCACTGCAGTCGAGCGTCAAGCACATTTTTCGCGTCTTTCTGCAATTCGTCAGCGGCGATGAGCTGTCGCCCAAGGCCGTCTTTGTCTATCAGTTCATCTCGCTGCTCGTCGAGTGCGGCGGTGATCGGGTGGCGCCCGTGCTCCGCCTGTTGCCCCCCAATCTGATGCAACAGCTGCTCAAGGTGCTGGTCACCGATGATATACGCGTCGGCCTCATCAGTCGCCTCTACGATCTGCGAGTGCAAAGCGGCCGTCAGGCGGCTGTCGCCGATCTGTGTCTGTGGCGCAACATGCAGCTGGCGCGGCACAGCATCCATCTGTGAGCAGCGAGGGCTGATCGATCAGATCTAACAAATGGCTTATCGGGTTTAATTGATAATTACTAAATATAAACTTGCGTAATAAAAAAAAATGAAAATAAATGTACCTTATGCTTGTTTCGATGTATATATGCGCCCGATCCGTAACCATTTGTATTTAATCAATTATTTAAACTTAATATGATGCAACGCTTCCGAATACTATTATTTATATATATCGAGGTCATGCTACGGAGGAGGAGCGACAATTATTAGTTCTTGGCAATCTTCACAATGCATTTTACAAATATGGATGACAAAAAAATAATATATATATATATATATATATATATATATGTGTGTCTGTATATATATATATTATATTTAATGCATGCTACTGCAAATGGTTTTTGGACTAAAAAATTGTTGACTCGACTCGGTTTTCTTATGTGTTGTTTGTTTTTTAGGTTCGCAGTGTTTGTTTTTATTACTGTAATTTGTTGTTTGCTGATGCGGCCAAATCTGCCTGCTGCTAACTGCAACCGTTAGCGTGTTGCAAGCAGCAGCTGTTGTTGTTGTTGTTAGTGTTGTGTATAACTACTAATAAAAGCGCGTCCGCTGTTGGGATTGTTGTTGGCATTATTCCGATTGGATCTCAGGCGGCGGCAGCAGGCAGCAAGCAGAGGCCGTTACTTAAATTAAAGACTTTTGATTTCCTATATCACTTGAGACAGCATTCAAAAAAGGTCTCCCCAACGCAACCGCCGCGCATTGCCCGCTTCACATTGTGTTCAAATTGGCGTTTGTTGCTCTGCAGCACATCGGCCGCCTCCTTGTTGAGCGGATCCTCGGGATTGGGTTCCTTGCATAAGTAATACAAATATTATATTAGCCGTATAATAGTTGATTGCAATCAGTATTTACCAGGAAGAGAAACTGCAAGCCATAGACAATGGAATTTATGGTCAGCACTGGATTCCAGTCCTCGCGCAATATGTTTAAGCACACATTGCCCTCCAGATCGATGTTGGGGTGATAAACTTGCGTCGCGCATTTGACCTTCGGCGGCTCATGCGGATAATTGGAGCCGACGCGAAAATTGAATACGAAGCGACCATCTCTGTAGAAGCCCTCATCCGGTGAAATGATCAATTTGAAATTGAGCAAGTCATCGCTATCGGGAAACTCCGTTGCACAAGTTTTTGGCAGGTTCAGTTCATTAATATCTAACAAAAAAAATATATAAATAAATATATATATGTATGTGAGTGTGTGTGTGTGTGAGTGTATGTATTTATTATATTGAATACCTTTCTGTATGCGCAGCTGGGCGGCGGAGGCCTTCTTTTGCTGGCCGCGTGCCGTTTGATCACCATCCTTTTTTTGTTGCTTCAGCGAGAAAAGTTTAATCATATTTGTATTTTCTTCTTTTTTTTGCTTTATGTTTGTTTGCCTGCTTGGCGCTGCTTGCTGGCGTCGTCGTCGTCGTCTTCGACTTCTGTCGCTAATCACTGCGATTCGATTGCAGTCTGCTTGTTTCTTTCTGTTTTGTTGTGCGTTCGAGGGTTGTGAACGCGTTGTGGGTTTGTTAATAAATATTTATACGATTTGTCATTCGGTTGAATTTTCCTTCTTTTTTTTATCTTACCTAGAAATTCGGTTTGCTTGTTTCAAGTGATTGCTTCTTCTTACAACTCATAGCTCTCAATTTCTCTGCCTGTCATTCAATGCCATTACTATCGATTGCCACCATCGATATTTTTAGAATTTAACAACACTTCACTGATAACAATAATAAACATCGATGTTGTCTATCGATAGTATTGTGCCGCACATGTTGTGAGAAACGCGCTAAAGCAAAATAATTTAATTTGTAATGTCTGCCGAGCCGGAAATTGCCAAAGATGCCGTGCTCAAGCGTAGCGAACCCATACCACTGGATACGCCGCAGGTGCACGGCTATGATTTTAATCAGGGCATCAACTACAGCAAGCTATTAGAGTCCTATTTGCGCACCGGTTTTCAGGCCACAAATCTCGGCCTGGCCATCAACGAAATAAACAAAATGGTAAGTTAATTTTGCTAAGCTGAAGTGGAAAAAAAACAATACTAAACATTGGCAGTTAGATTGCAGGGCTCAGCCGCTGGATGCTGAACAGGAGGATCTACACGAGACGGATGAGTTTATCCGGCGTCGCAAGAAATGCACCATTTTCTTGGGTTACACATCGAATCTGGTGTCCTCGGGCTTGAGGGAGACACTCCGCTTCCTCGCCGAGCACCGTATGATCGATTGCATTGTAACGACAGCCGGTGGCGTAGAGGAGGATTTCATCAAGTGCCTGGCGCCGACATTTTTGGGCTCCTTTGAGCTGAGCGGACGAGATCTGCGAGACCGTGGCATAAATCGCATTGGTAATCTGCTGGTGCCCAATGACAACTACTGCAAGTTTGAGGATTGGCTAATGCCACTGCTCGACGAAATGCTGGAGGAGCAGCGCAGCAAAGGCACCGTCTGGTCGCCCTCACGCATTATCCAGCGGCTGGGCGAGAGAATCGGAGATCCCAGTTCCATCTACTACTGGGCGGCAAAGAATCAAATACCCGTCTTTTGTCCCGCTTTAACGGATGGCAGTCTCGGCGACATGATGTACTTTCACTCGTACCGGCAGCCTGGTCTCGTTGTGGACATATTGTCTGATTTGAGGCGCCTCAATACGATGGCCGTTAAGGCGGTCAACAGTGGCATGATTATTGTCGGAGGTGGGCTCATCAAGCATCACATTTGCAATGCGAATCTGATGCGCAATGGCGCCGACTATTCCGTGTTCATAAACACCGCATCCGAGTTTGATGGCAGCGACAGTGGTGCACGCCCGGATGAGGCTGTCTCCTGGGGCAAGATACGCAGGGAGGCGACACCGGTCAAGGTGTATGCCGAGGCCACTCTCGTGTTTCCCCTCATTGTCGGCGAGACCTTTGCCAAGCGGCACTTTGACCACAAGGACACCACATTGTAATAGTGCCTCTTTCTATATATATATATATATATATATATATAAAGGTATATAGACTAAATATAGTAGAATGTATTCCTTAACGACCCATGGAAAAAGTAGTGCAATTTTCTGCTGGCCGCACTCTAACAACCACTTTGAGGCACAATAACCAACACCGCTCAGTCTCCAAAGTGTTGTGTGCTTCATGCAGCTGGAAGGTTGATACAGTGGAACCTCCTCACATTATATCATATAAACTATCGATATAACGTATTTCCCGAAAGTGTTTTGACATTAGAATTTACCTTATTATTGTCCAATATATATTTTTAAAAATATTCTACAATTAGTAAAAAAAAGTAACTTGATGAAGCTTAAACTATTTTGAAATTGATGTCAAGAAAGTGTCCTTTTCCATTTCCAAAAAATTTACTTTATTATTGTCCTATAAATATTTATTTTATTTTTCTACATTTTAATAGACTTCTGACCACTAGTTAAAATAAAAGAAATATTTTTAATTTGAATATTTTGACAGTGGGAAGCAAGTGTTTATGATCCTCAATCGATGCCGTTGGAAGAGTTCTTATGTTCGTCTTGCCTGGCATCACTGTATGAAGAAAACTGGGCAAGCAAAGTTGTCAGCCACAATGCAAGCAATGGCAGCAGCAGGAAGCCATTAAGCGTCATCGTTGCCAGCGAGATGTGCAAAATGTGATAAACGCAACAAGCGTCGTATTTTCGACTCCAATGGGTAGTTTGAGTGGTAGTTGGTTTGTTGGCACTCCTGACGCACTCCATGCTCCTCAGTTCCACCAATCTAATGGTTATGCAGTTCACCTCGCCAAGCAGCAACAGCAGAAGCAGCAACAGCAGCAAGAATGCAACTTTTGTTGAGCATTTTAATGGCATGAAATGAAAGTTGTGGTCCAGCAAAGACCACAGCTGCTGCTGCTGCTTCAGCTTCTGCTTCTGCTGCTGCTGCTGTTGCATCTTGCCCTGTTACCCACTGCTTCCATTTGTGCTTCTTGTCATACGCAAAATGGCAACTAAGTCTTTTGGTCGTAATTGCTTGGGTTTGCTGGCAGCGCACATAAATATTCCTTGGTGACTTTTCACTTTTGTCATATTTTCCCATTTCGCATTTTCCGCTTAATAGTCCGAAATTGTTTTGGGAACAATGCTTTCGCTATAAGCTCACAAATTTGTCATTAATTTTATGTCGCTAATGTTGCCGCGTGGTTTTTCTTCTTTCTTTTCTTTTTGCGTCCCTGCAAATATTATGTTTAATGCACCCCCCCCCCCCCACTTCCCACAAACGTCCCCTTCTGGTTGTAAGCCCCTTAGTCTGGACCGAAAGTTTTGCTGTCTGTGCGCATCATTAAAGCCAAAAGGAAAACTTTTTCGCACACTTATTTTTTTCGCCCGTAATTCTTTTTAGTCTGTCTCTCTCTATCTCTCTCTCTCTCTCTCTCTCGCTTCGACAGTTGGTGTTATATATTTTGAGCTATTGTCAGACACAGAACGGCAGAGGGGCAGAGTGGTAGAGGGGTTTTTTTTTTGCTAACATTGCTGCAGATGCATTTTCTTTTGCAACTTTATATGCAGCCGCAACTTTATGGCCGTTTTGTTTTTCACTTGAAATATGAATGGAAGTTCTGGCAACCATCATTTGTAGATGTACTATATATATTACGTATATTAAAGTTAGTTCTACAAAAGAAAAACCTCTGCCTTATCTAATTTATGAACTCTTTCTCATATTTTGACAACTGACGTCGAACTGTTTGAACTTTGTTCTTCTGTGTTTTTAGTTAGTCTAGCCACATTTTTGCTTGGTCAAATTAATGGAATGGCTTGTATTTTTTATATACAAATTTGTCGTAAAGTGTCGTATTCTTTATCTCGCAGAAGCTTGGAGCATCTCTCAGAACGTAGTTCCGAGAGTTTAAATGTTATCAGTTCTATACATATATATACTTCCTGTAGATAACTATGCACAACAAACACAGCAATGCCTCAGTTCAGAGGTTAATCTCAGTAAATCTATCCCATATTTTCTTAACTTTAAAATTGTGTTAAATATTGAAAATATGTGGCTTAAAAGTTGTGAGATATGTGCTTTTATCGATTTGTAATCATCGATGTTATCGATTTACACACTCCAATTTGAGCAGTTTGTCCAAATGGGCAAAGAAGCTACTAAAGTTACATATAATAATAATTATGATAAGAAGAGTATAAAATCGTCGTTGTGTGCAACTTTTTAATCGCCAATTCCAATGAAATACAGCAGATTGGAGCCAAAAGTCAACTGCTATCAATTATTATTATACTCAAAACAAGTAAAATGGCACTCAATTGTGTTAATCAGAACTCAGATTAATTTTTGCAAAGATCCAACCCAAATTTGTATAAAAAGGTGAATTGAATACCTAATTTAGTCAGTACGAATCGATCCAGAATCGACAGCACAACAATGGTTGCAAGGATGTATTTAAAATTCGCTATATTTGTGTGCCTGTTTATAATGGGACAATTCATGCCACAGCATTTTGACGTATGTAAATGGAACGAAAAGTGCTATATACAATATGGCAATGTTGTCCTTGCGGGCAGGGATCAAAGATGCCCTGGCCAATGCTTGCCATATCTCTAAAGGGACGAGTGCTGCAAAGTTCTGAAATCAGGCGACTCTTAAGCTGCGTGCAACGAATGCGCTTCAGATGCTTTCAACAAGGAGGTTCAACACGAACGGAAGGAAATGGCTGCTGCAGTCGACCCATGTGAAGGACATTTAAAGAAAACTTGACGAGCTCGAACTGAAAATGATTAACAATTGTTTGTGCATTAAAGATGTATAACATGAACATTTAATCTAAATATTTTTCACAATCATTTGCGATTCAATGTGGGCATGACGAGAGGAGGATGTGTGATGATTTATTTTCGTTTTGTATGCTGCGACAACTTTTCGGCAAAATCTTGGGTTAACCACATTCAAGTTCTGCAGAGACATCTCTGGTGCTCCACTCTATGCGAGCAATATGGCGCTGCACAACGACTTCTGTGTACCGACAGTCATTAGTCAAATAAACCGCCATACAAGTCGCTACAATGACCCATTGGTTTGCTCACTAGGATGGAATACAACCCGTAGACGCTTAAAGCGCCTCCACACCAGCGACGTCTGGACAGTTGGGCGTTAATATTATCGTTAATGTGCAACAAATTATGTATTTAATGTTACATTCGATGTTACGTAATATTGTAATATGTTAAAACCAATTATATGCTTATGTTATTTAATTTAAATTCCCTGTTCAAAACAATATTTTATAACCTTTCAATAGGTTGATCAATTTTTAATTAAACTGCTACATTAAAAAAAAAGACAGCTTTTAGGCAATTATTAATTATTTGCGCAATTACTCCTTTTGTTGCTGAGAATAATATTGATGCTGAAAAGCAACACGGCAATTTTGTTCTTAATATTAATAGCATACTTTTAGGCGAAATTGGCAATTTACAAGAAGGCTGCATCACTTTATGGGACGCGACTGTCAAGACACCACATAGTTATGTAGGACTGCAGTGTAGTTGAGTTGCCAGCGCAGTCCAGCAAATGGCAGTAAACTATAATCCAAGTTGGCGAAACTTGGCAAGAAAATCAATTGCACTTATTATCGCGGCGTCCATTATCGGCAGCCACGCAGGCCTGGCCAGGCCAAGCCAGCATTGTCGTTAAGAAGTGCTTAACTGCATGCTGTCATTTCTAATGCCAAGCACACCAACACACACACACCGACACACCAACACACATGCAGCGCTTAAGAACTAATTAGAAGCAAAGCTGTTTGTTGTTGCTGCTTCCATTTGCTGCCGCCCAGCGAAGTGCGTAGAATTTCGCCAAGTGCATTGCAGCCAGCCAAGTTGTGCCCTGTGTGTTTTTGTTGTGCTGGCCAAGTTTCCACTGATTACGAGCAAATTAAAACTACATTAAAACTTTGGCGAGACCAGTTCCTGGCAATTGACAATTGAGTGTGTTACAGGAAATTCTCAAGACGTTATTGATTTTAGTATTAAAAAATAATAAGACCATTTTTCTTAGCCTAAATAATATTAATTAAGAAACTGACGGCGTGTAACACTCAGAAATAAATTCAGCAATTATACAGATATGAAAAAATCGTTTTAAAATTTAAAAAGGCTTCAACTAAATCAATAATCTCAAATATATTAGATTTTTTTTACTTAAATATTTTGTAAAAAAGAAAATCCTTTGGAAAATTCAAATTAAGTATTGATATTTATTATTTTATTATTATTTTAAGTCACAAATAAAAACTAGCAGAGTTTGAAAACTTTTCATGGAATATAAAATATAAAATTTGAGCAATTTTCACTCTGCTTCCATATTTTGCTAGGTCAAATTAATAAAAAAGTTTTTATTTTTAATATACAAATTTGTCGTAAAGTGTCGTATTCTTGATTTGCGTCTTTCGCCTATCTCGCAGAAGCTTGGAGCATCTCTCAGAACGTAGTTCCAAGAATTTAAATGTTATCAGTTCCATACATTAAAATGCATACCTGTAGATAACTATAAACATCAAACACAGCAATTCCAGGAATTAATATATTAATTACTTTTTTTACTACCTCCAGGAATTAATATATTAATTACTTTTTTTACTACCTCAGTTCAGAGGAACTGGAAATCTATCCCATATTTTCTTAACTTTAAAATTGTGTTAAATATGAATGATTCTTTTTTTCGATCGATCTTTGAAAATATGTGGCTTAAAAGTTGTGAGATATGTGCTTTTATCGATTTGTAATCATCGATGTTATCGATTTACACACTCCAATTTGAGCAGTTTGTCCAAATGGGCAAAGAAGCTACAAAAGTTTACATATAATAATAATTATGATAAGAAGAGTATAAAATCGTCGTTGTGTGCAACTTTTTAATCGCCAATTCCAATGAAATACAGCAGATTGGAGCCAAAAGTCAACTGCTATCAATTATTATTATACTCAAAACAAGTAAAATGGCGCTCAATTGTGTTAATCAGAACTCAGATTAATTTTTGCAAAGATCCAACCCAAATTTGTATAAAAAGGTGAATTGAATACCTAATTTAGTCAGTACGAATCGATCCAGAATCGACAGCAAAGATGTATTTAAAATTCGCTATATTTGTGTGCCTGTTTATAATGGGACAATTCCAAGTATTCCCAACTGGTTGTGATAGGAATTGCCGGGGAATATTAAGAAGGATTGATCCAATATGCCGCAGCCATAATTGCATATACCGCTATAAGGATTCGTCGACGAGTGCTGCAAAGTTCTGAAATCAGGCGACTCTCAAGCTGCGTGCAACGAACGGAAGGAAATTGCTGCTGCAGTCGACCCATGAGAAGGACATTTAAAGCAAACTTGACGAGCTCGAAGTGAAAATGATTAACATTTGTTTATTTAAACACTAATGTGCATTAAAGATGTATAACATGAACATTTAATCTAAATATTTTTCACAATCATTTGCGATTCAATGTGGGCATGACGAGAGGAGGATGTGTGATGATATTTTTTCGTTTTTTGTATGCTGAGACAACTTTTAGGCAATTATTAATTATTTGCTTTATTACTTCTTTTGTTGGTGTTTGTAAACTGTTTGTTGTTGCTGAAGAGAATTTTTCTTAGCCTAAATAATATTAATTAAGAAACTGACGGCGTGTAACGCTCAGAAATAAATTTGGCATTTAGGCAGATATGAAAAAAATCTTTTAAAATTTAGAATGGCTTCAACTAAATCAACAATCTCAAATACATACGATTTTTTATTAAATATATTATATTTTTATAATTGTAGTCTTAAAAAGTAAAAAGAAAATCATTTGGAAAATTCAAATTAAGTAATGATATTTTCAATCTGCTTCAGCATTTACCGTCGCCCCTTGGAGTTCGCAGCAAGTTCTCCACCTGGTAGGTAATCTGTGCATCTCGCAACTGGCATTCCGAGCAGCCGCAACTGGAAATCATCGATTTGCTATCACTACTCCACGGATTGACCGAGGTCACCTCATCCTGATAGCTGTCAGCTGATGGGCAACAGCGCGCAGCTGATGCCTCCTGCTGTTTCCAGAAGATACGCTCCCGCACTTTGAGATCCAAAACACGCGCCTCCAGCTGCTCGCGTGCCACATCCAGTGAGTACTGCTCCCGATGAAGCGTTTCCTGCGGTTGCTTGTACAGCTGATCGTATAGAATGCGTAGATTCCCCTCTCGTCTCTCTCCTGCCTGCTCCAGCAGATTGTGCAGCACTTGCTCCAGTTCGCGATCAAGCTTAGCCAGTGTATACTTCATTGCTGGTCCATCGTCCAGCAGGTCTTTCAAACTGTTGCTTAGGAAGTTCAGCGGTCCATTTGCGGGCGTCCAATCCTTCAGATGACGCATGGCCTTCATTGTGTTGCGCTCTAGGTGTGGCAGCAAGGATTGAATGTTGCGAGGAGCACGTTGTTCCAGTTGAGACAAGGATCTGTGAGGCTGCCAGTTGGAGCCGGTTTGCCTGTAACGCTGCTCATCCTCCAAAGATCGGGCGTGCAACTCATGAATCTCCTTGAGGAGCGCCTCATTATCCTCCAGCTGCTGGTCGGGAGTAGCAGCTTCCGGCAGCTCAATCAGCCCATCGCTCTGCCTAAACTGAATCTGATTAAAGTCGAGAGTCTGTCGAGTATTCGAAGAGAGTTGGGCGTGGCTTGGAGTTGGTGCGGTAGTACAGACTGGATCAAAATAGGTGTCCTTTGGGCCGGAGTAGAGCCGCGGAGTGGTATCTGTGGGTGAATTACGACTGCTGCCACCGCCATAGCTTGATCTATTTGAATCCATATTCGATTCAGCATCACTCTTATTAATATGCAGTTGCGGCGTGTCCCTTGAAGCTTCCTGCTGCTGCTGCTTTTCATCCTTGACCTTGCCAGGATACGCACTCAGCACATCCTCGAGCTGTCTGCGCATGTTGCCCATGTCAGTGAAGGGCATTCCCAGTCTGCCCACCTCCTTCAACTGGCTGTACATGAGCAGCATCAGACAGTTCCTGGCATACTTGTCCTCCTTGTCCGCCTTGTGGAATCTCTGCACCCAGCGCTGGCTCATCTCAAAGGCGGATTTGCTAATGTTGTGCGAATATATATATCTCATTATCTGCAGCTGGGACAGAAAGTGACGATCCAAGGCATCCTCGCTCATTTCACTCATTTTGTACAGATTTACAGATCAATAAACAATAAAACTGATTCAGAAATTTAAAATATATTTTCGAAATTTTCTATCTTTCAAAGATAGTTTGAAAACTACAAGATAAGTATACAACTGACTCGAAATGAGCGATATAGAAAAGGAACTATGTTAAAGATTTTTCTAAGTGTGTAATTATATTCAAAGAGAGAGCGAGAGAGAGAGAGAAAATCATTTAGAAAGAGAGATGACAAGTGCAGAAAAGAAATAGACATAGATTACAGAATTACAGAGAGGGAGAAAGAGAGTGTGAGAGAGAGAGAGAGAGAGAGAGAGCGAGAGATATTCAAAGAGCTTCAAAGAAATTAAAGCATTTAACGAATTATGCTTTGAACTTCTTCTTAATTTAAATTTAATTTTATCCATTTTTTTGTTCTCTTTTTGTCTCATTTTCCCTTAGTCCCTTCATTTAACAGCAATTTCTTCATTTTCTTGCGTTAAATTGTTGCTAATTTAATTTCCGGCGGGCTTCTAAACCCTTTTTGCCAAGCCACGTTAATGAAAATGCAAAGCGACGCTTGGGTCGCCATTTGATAACTATTCAAATTACTTGAATTTCAAGTTTGCAGCTAGGATACATTTAGCAAGCCATTGAAGTGGTCCTGCAAAAGGGACTCTAGTGTCGATTATAACGGAGGTCAATGGCAATTCTTGCTCCACAAACTGTTCGCACCTTGCTGGCCAACAAAATTGCGCAAAAATGCCTCAAATACCTGCCAGCGAAATTAAAAGAGACGAAAGATAGAGAGAGAATGAGAAAGAGAGAGGGAGAGAGGGAGAGAGAGAGAGAAAAGTTGGCGCACATCCTGCTGCCGATAAGCTGGCAATATCCTTGGCCATCCTGTTTAATTCCTTTGGCATTTTTTTCTTTGCCTCGTTCATAAATTGCGCAAATTCCTTTTGTGGGCCACAAGACGAAGGCGAAGTTGGAGCAGGTCTCCTTGGATTGTGAGCGCCTGCCACACAACATCTAATTTCTCCGCATGTCCTGTGCACGCTTATTAAAGTATAAATCATTTGATGGCTCCACTCCAGCCACCCACCACCACACCCACCCACTCTGTGTTCCAAACCAAGTGACTAACAAGCACGTCAAAAAGTGTAACAAAACAAAAAACAATGAAATGCAGCCAAAATAAAAAAGAGGAGCAGCAGACATAGGTGAGGTGTGGTGGGGTAAGGCGGTGGGGGGGGGGGGAGGGTGTAAGTTTGCCTGGCTTGGCCAAAGTACATTATCGTCCTTCTGGCGTTGGTGCAAGAAGCTGCAACAAATGTAGCAGAAAACCGCAGCTGAGAGCAGTGCAATTAAATACAGGATATAATGGGCACCGCAGCAGCAGCTTCCACCACCTCCTCTCCCTCTCTCCCTCTCTCTCTTTCCGTCTCTCTCTCACTCTCTCTCTGTGAGAGGGGCAGTGTGCGGCAGGCGGAGAGTGTGGTCGTGCCACCGGATACTATAGAATGCAGGAAGCGTTCACAGCAGCACATCTTGGGCACCAAACTCCAAGTGGCCTATGCAGCATAACAATTTTGAGGCGAGCACAAAAATAAAGTTCGGCTCCCTGAATCTTGTGCCCTCTGCAATAAAAGCACTTTAACTAAGATCCTCATAAGCTAATAGCTACATAAGTGTTGCCACTTAAGCATAATTGCCATATGCTTAACTTTATGGATGTAAAGTTAAGCCGCCAGATTTTAGATTGCATGGCTACTCGAAGAACTTCAGGACTATGACATTAAAGTCTTTGGATGGCATTCTTGAATAATTTAAGAATTAGATTAATTATCTTAAAGTGTCAACCTATGCCCACATATCGATGTATCGATTTTCAGGCTATAATTTGTACTTGTCTTCCGACCCAAAATCACGTTTTAAACTTTGAATGTACGATTGATTTAGGGGCAAAACTATGATCAAAAAGCCCTCGCTTTTTAATCTAAGTTGAGTTTTGACGAAGTTATGGCATTTTGAAGTTTCGACCTATGCCTATATTACGATTTTTAGGCCAGAATTTTTATAAATATAATATAGTAATAAGAAATGGCTATGAAAATAAAAATCAATATTGCACATGTGAACGCTTTTTTCTTCGAGTTTTCGTATTGTTCCCCCACTGAAAGTAACAGGCGAACAGAAACGTTTAGTTAAACGATCTACCTGCAGAATAACCTCAAGCACAAGTCCTTCAAAGTATGCAACAATTTCTTTTCAATTTTGCATTTAAATCGAACTGCCTAAAAGTATACTAATACTAATTAACCAATGCTATGAAAATAAAAATCAATATTTCACATGTGAGAGCTTTTTCTTCTGTATGTCCATGTGACGATTTTCAGGCTACAATTTGTACTTGTCTTCCGACCTAAACGATTGATTTTAGCACCTTTGATCTTTATACGATTGGTTTAACAAATTTGTGTATATTGTTAAAATTTAAATATTTTAATAAAGCATTTTTATACTTTTATTTTTCAAAGAATGCTGCCTTAGCTGCTTGCAACAGTTCATCTCTTTGTAAATTCCTGAGATTAAAATTCCATTTGATGTGAATGCCGAGCCTTTTTGGTTTCTGGTTTGCCAGTTGCTCAAAGGATTATGTGTGCATGTGGTCACAATATGGAAAATAATATAATATAATGCAATTTTGCAATTGGCAGCCATAAAAATAAAGCTTATGCATCGAACTCACCTACCGCCACCCAGCCCCCGCCTGCTGGCTCTATGTGTTGCGACTCTTAATTGAATTCAATGTGCACTTAAGCGACATCCGTTGATAATGAAATTCTGGCATGTAAATTGTAGACGAAAGTGTGACTCCAAAAAAAACGCAAGAGAATGAGAGAAAAAGAGAAAAAAAAGAGAGAGCGAGAAAGAGAGAGAGAGAGAGAGAGCGAGAGAGCTGCAAGTATTTTGTAGCTATGCAAAGTTTTGTGCTTCTCTTTTTTTTTCTGGCATTTTTTATTGCACAATAAATAATGCGAAACTAAGTAGATGAAATAGCAGAAAACACACAGCAAAGGGGAGCAGGGAATGGGAAGAGGGAGCAGGGAATGGGAAGGGGGAGCATGGAATAGGGAGGGGGGAGCAGAGCAGCTGCCTGGCAACGGCAAACGCGAGTATGAAATGAAATTAAACGGCAGAAGAACTGCCTGGCATTTCCCAACACTCACAGCCCAGCAATATGAGTGTTTAAAGAGAGTGGGGAGAGTGGAGAGAGTGAAAGGGGGGGGATTGCAATAATATCACAAAGTTGGAGTCTTTATTATAAGCATATTTGAATTTATTTTATTTGATTTGAGCTCCCAATAATTTGATTTAATTTAATGCTTTTTACATGACACTTGCAAATAATCGATTTCGCAGTCAACTTGAATGATTGTCCTGTCGTCCGTCCGCCCGTCGATCCGCCTGTCTCTGTTTGACTTTTCAGCTGTTTGGAATGTTGGGCAAAGTATGAGCAGCTGCTTCAATATTGCGCATAGCATTTGAAAACTCCACATTGCACATGGTATTTCAAAAATAGGTATGTGCATGTGTGTGTGTGTCTGTAAGTATGTAATCAACTCATACATGTATTTACAGCAGAGAGTTAACCAAACGAGAGGATACCCTGTTCGTCATACACTTATAAATTTAGTCGATTTAGAAAAATGAACAAATGTAAAAATAAATTGAATTAAATAAAAGCTAAATTTGAATACATAAATGTTACATCATGTGTGACAAACTCATCATGCACCTTGGGCGCATTTGTATGTTTACAGGGTATCGAAATTCCTTACGATTGACTTCGCTTGGAGTTTTATTGATTGATTTTCAATGGTCGTTGCGATAAAGTGAGCTCCGTCAGAGCAACAGACAATCAGCCAAAGCTTGCCCCTCACCCTTTCTGCTCCAGCTCCAGCTCCAGCTCTAGCTTTGACTCCTGTCGTGACGTGCCAGCGTGCCAGGCACACGTTGCGTATGCTCAATATGCTCAATATATATAAATATATATATATTTATATATATTTATATATATGTATATATGTATGTGTGCATAGATTGTGATGATGGCCACGTTGAGTTTAGTTTGAACTGCTGGCTTTGGCTTGTTGGAAGTTTGCACAAGAAATTCAAGCAATGATGAAGTGTTTTTATTGTGTTTATTGGCATGCGTTTTAATGAAGCAAACAGCAAACCATGGAAAATAGCTGCAGGGAGTGGAGTTTGTGGCAATGGGGCACATTGGTACATTGGTGGTGCCACTCACTCACTCACTCACTCACTCGTCATACGCCCAGCACTATTACGGAGCCAATTTCTGTAAGAGTCCTATATATGTATATATTGTATATATTTATAAGTACTTGCTTGGGTATATATACGGTTATGGTAGTCGAAACTTTTTTCATTAAAACTCTTAAAGCAGAAGGGGCAGCGGCAGTGGCAGCGTCAGAGAGATGGAACCAGCTGGATAAGTGAGTGCAAAATGTTATTTTATTGTCAACAAGCAAAGTTACAAAACGGAGCAAAACCAGTGAATGAGGGAAGAAGAGCTGAAAGGACCTCTGAGTTGAGAACTGTTATGCTGCCAAAATTTATTTAATATGCAATATAAACACAGCAACAAGGACTCTCTCTCGCACAACAAGGACGACAACAACATGACACGCTCATAAACTCATTTGGGGAGCAACACCAACACCAACACCAACAACAACAACAGCAACAGCAACAACTCACAGCTCGGAGCTTACAGCTGCTCGTTTTTAAGGGACAGCAAAGAATTTTTTAATAATACCTCAAGGATTTCACAGAGCAAGTGCAAACACTAAGGATACCATGAAATATACATAAATGTTGTTGTTGTTGTTGTTGTTGTTGCTTTGGTTGCTCTGGTTGTTGCTCTGCTCTATGTCAATGTCAGCAGTGCTAACCCACAACTGCGCCCACAACTTTTTTCATTAATTTTGAAAAACAACTCGACAGCAGCACAAATTACCCACCGGCTTCTCACGCATTAGCCATGGCGATTAAGCAACCACTTCCTCCCCTCACTCACTTCATCGGAGGGGGGGCCCTCCCCCTCTGCTTTCCCAAAAGTCAATGAAAATGTTGCCACAAACTTTTGCCAGCCTACAGTCATTATCAATTTATGCCCCCGGGCTGTACCCAAAGTTTACATAATTTTTTTTGGTGCCAAAATTGAATTGATTAATAAAATATTGAATAGCACCTCGCCCCTCCCCTACCCTCCCCTCCCCCTTTCCCTCTAGGCGCTGTTGAAATAACTAAAGTTGGAAATTAATTTGCAATGTTTTTTTTGTGTTAAAGTCTAAATATTTCGATTTTTCTGCATTTCGACGTTTCCATAATCAATTAGCAAATGTTTTTTATGCTCTAAATAACACAAACTATGCAAATAATTTAATTAATTTATTTCAATTGTTTGTTACGCATTTATTTCTGCTCATGGCTCAATCGTAATCAATTTGCATACCTTAAATGGAATTTATTTGGGATTTTGGTATTTCATGTAGTTCATGATGATCAGCCGCAAAACATATTCGAAAAAAAATCCTTCAAATTGGGATTGGTGGCAAAGATTGGCATCATCAAATGGCATCATTAATTTTTGTGGTAAAAATTAAGTTTGGGTTTTTCCAATTGCGATTAGCACTGGAGATTGTCCTAAGCTGACTTTATTTGCCAGAGTTATACAGTTGAAGTCAGATATTGGTCTTAAATCTTGTTTATGGCCCGAGTTGCAATCAGTTGAGTTTAAGCATTGCACTAAAAATCTTCTTTATTGCTGCTTCTCGTCGATTGCCATCGAGCGTGTTTTTCTTATCAGGCAAAACACAAACAAATGCTTCAAGTTTTTGCTGGAAATGGCTCTGTTTAACTTGATGTATTTGCATTTGACAAGCTTCTCACTTTCTTTTACTTTCTTCTCGATATGCTTGTAACCACAGCAGTTGCAGCAAGAGTGTTGCATGCTTTGGCATATGCATGACGCATCTTGTTAATGGCATTTGCAGAATGAAAAACTGGCCAAAAGAGAACTAGTTCGAGGGAGAAAAAACAAACACACTTCAAAAGTGACGCTAAGTGCTGGACTGTGTAGCTCTCTGTTGCCGCAATCACATCTGGAATGCTCTTTGCTTTTGGCTGTGGCTAAAACCAAAAAACCGGAGGGAAAAATTTGCGGGGGATGCGCAAAAAAAAAAAGGATGGAGAAAAAAATGCAGACCGCACGCAAAAAGGGTTAGCTGAATGTTGGCTTTAAGCCTGAACTCAATATGTGCATAACTTTCGCTTTCCTTGCCTTGCGGCCCTGCTCCCAAATGCCAAACATAATCTCTGACCCAAATCCCCAACCCACTCGCATTCTCCCTATCTAGTGTAAGTGACGCCTTAAAGACATAAACAAACTGTGTCACTTGGCTCAGGCTACGGCTCCGGCTCCGGCTTCGGCTCAGTCTCAGTCTACCTGTAAAAGGAGTGAAGGGTGTGGCATGTTTGTAAAACAAATATTGGCACTTGCCTCCATAAACTGGGTAAGGCTAAGTCGTTTCCTTAGCTCTGCTCCACTTGGCTTTTGCTCCCAGCTAAATAGGCCACAAATGTTGCTGCAGAGTACCAAAGTACCAAAATCCGGCTAGACTTTAAGCTGCGCAGTTATGGCAACTAAAGACAGCTCAATATTTGGCCACAAGAAATACAAACTTAAAGTTAAGCTGCGTAATTTCAGTGTAGACATTTAATCCGACTCCGAACAGATGATTCAGAACTGGATGTGATTTAAACATATTGAAAGTTGAATCGGAAAAAATGTAAATTTAAAAGATTTAATTAAATTTGTTCGCTATTTGCGTAAATGAGTTCTATAATCCCCTTCTTTTTGCTCAGTGCACTCAGGCCGCACGATTTATTGGAGAAAACCTTTGAAATTTTAATGGCATTTAAGTGACTTGTTTAGGTTGGGAGGGGGGCGAATTGCTGTAGGCGTGGCACTTGCGCTTGACTTAACAAATTAATGCAAATCGTGCATAACAACAGGCAGCCCCCATTCCATCCTGTTTACCCAACACCTGCCCCGCCCCCGCCCCCGCCACCCGACTTGTGCGTTTTCCGCTTGAAAATCTAATGAATATTTATTAACTTGTTTGTTGCTGGAGACGACGCACTTTGGCTTCCACAGCTGGTTTGGGACTGGTTTTGAAAAAAAAAAAAAATACGACTGCATCTCGATTTTCAAGCTGTAATTTAATTGCAGGTGGCCTGACTGCTAAGGACAACGGGGACAACAAGGACGACAGCATCCGTTTCCGCTGTGGCACAACATCCGCCAATCCGCCCAAGCTGCCACAATTGCATTAGAATGCGCTGCACTTGTCACCCCCTGGTGGGTGGAAGGATGGATGGATGGATGGATGGATGAGCTGCGGCTCGAGCCGCAAGCTGCAGTCGCGGCATGTTGCATGTTGCATGTCGATCATTGCACCTGCATATTTAGTGAGTGAGTGGCAGCTGCCACTCCTGTCTGTTGCTGCTGCTTAATGCACTCATTTAATTGCATTATGCCGCAGGTCCTCTCACATTGACTTTAAGTGCGGCTGGGCAGGTGAGGCAAGTGGCAAGTGGCAAGTGGCATGTGGCAGACTGGCTGACTTGACACATCCCCACCTGAGCACTCAACAACAATAACAATAGCAATAGCAACAGCACCACCGCATTCATTTGCATATGAACAAGAAAGCATAAAGATTTAGCATCGCAATGCCGAATGCTGAGATGCCCTCAGATTAACTCTGAATCAGAAACTTATATCCAGAAAGAAAATTTCTAAAATTTAAGATAGTGATGATTATAAATTATATATATGACAAATCGTCTGTTGCTGCTCACGCTTAATGCTGGAATGTCGCCAGCTATCAAATCATAAAACCCTGTCTAGAAAACAGAGTATAAGATGAGCCTGCAGCTCATATACACACTTTTTTGTCCCGTTCCATTGACTTGAATGAAGTCAAGAAGGCGTGGCTGCTTTTGACCGGACACCTTATGTAAAAGAGTCAACACACATGAGGTTGGCTGCACAGCATCCATATTTATGTAATCATAAAAGCTGCATATGTATAATTACATAAGATTATGCATATATCTTACAGTTAACTGGAGTTTGTGATCCTGCATTTAAATCCTGAAGCACGGATAATGCGTCAGCGGCAAGTTCATCCAATTTCCCTGGTGCTGCGGCACAGAAGCTAAACAATTGGCCATTGGATGGAAGAGAGGTGAATTTTCAACATGTTTCAGCCAATCAACGCAGAGTGTGTTGCCATAGTTGTCCATCTGCCTTCTGAGGATGTTGAGGGCGCTGGCTGCCTCATCATTGTTGCGATACTCGATGATATAGATATACACCATTGGCTGGTTTTCGAGTACATACAACTTTTCGTAGCGCCAGATGTGACGCAGTGCCTCATACACGTACAGCGGTTGCAAATGATTCACATCTTTGAGGAGCAGATGCTTCATATTTTTCGATTGGCGCACTCTAATTCTCAGTTTGGCTTGACGAAAGTAATTCTGCAGGCTAAAAAACAAAACCCGAAAATATCCAATTGGAATTTAAATGTGAGTTTCGTGCTTCTGACTCATCTTCTTCTTTGTCTTACACAGCCAGTGCCAGATGCATTTTGTTCACATCGATGTACTGCAAAAAGGCAGTACTGCGTGGCCTGTTCGAGAAATTGATCTTGAAGCGCAGCTCGTAAACATCGCCCAGTTGAATGGCCACTCGCATTATGTCGTCCGCCGTCGTATCTTGCCCGATGCGTGAGAGAAATAACTGTAAATACACGATTAAATGGGAATTGTACATGTGTTGGGTGATCACTTATGACGGCACCTCCCCGGCTCCTCTCTCCAGCGCCATGCGGTGAACGTCTGTCAGCGGCAAACAGGTGCTCACATACAGGGTGCCTTTCAGTTGATACTTCCGATATAAATCCATTTGCAAACTGAAAGAAACGCGTGCGCGAAACCTGTGTGTTTATTGTGATCGGTGTGCTGCCAGCTTTGATTTTAGGACCTGTTAAACAAACCATTTACAGCGTTGCCAGAAGTTTTCGATGTGCAAGTGCAGCTAGCTGCTAGCTATCGATTGATCGCATAGAAGACATATTCAAATTGTAATTGCTATAATTCAGCCTGCAGCCCAATTCATTGAGGTTGAGTATAAATAATGTAAAATTAATTACTGTATTTATTGCTGCCTCATAAATCACAGCTCAACACACACTTAATTAATATTTAACAGTATAAGTAAGCTACGCACTACATATACAATATATATGTTACATGTTATATATATGGTACATGTTAATTAACATCATTTCAAATCAATGCCAAAAACAGGGCTGTTAAAAAAAGCTAAATTGGCACCACTGCCGCGTTGTCAGCTTGAATTTAATACTCAGTGCTGCCAGATTGACTTGCATCATATCAACAATGAAATTAAATACGCTGCACGTCATTTATGCACAAAAGACTGCCAAATAACTGTCACTGTTTATGCTTTATTCGTTTTTTGGATATTTTCTAGCACACATGTCAAGCTTCATTTGGTTGCCTTGGCTGCTGCTGCTGCTGCTGCTGCTGCTGCTGTTGTTGTTGTTGCCGTTGCTTTGCTTTGTTTTTGGACAGGTTGTGCGTGCTTTTTTTCTAGCTCAGGCTTAACAATATAAATTAATGCAGGCCACACACAACTTTGAAACAGCCACGAAACCGCAGCACCTACACTTTGTAACGGCTGTTGTTGTTGCGGTTGTGCCACCCACTGGGAGACAGGCTTAAGCCCATCCCTGCTGCTGCTGCTGATGCACTCAAGTGCCTGCTGTTGCTGCTGCCTGTGGCTGCTTCATTTTCCTAATTTATACGCGCGCAACACTAATGAAAATTTGCGTGGCAAGGCAGGCAAACCACATGCTATGTTGTTGTTGTTCTTGCTGCTCTTGTGCTTATTGTAAATGACATGGGCGCTGATTCTGGCACTTCAAGGTGCACGCAGCACCTTCTCATCAAAGCACTCCACTTCACTCCAGCAGCAGCTCCACTTGAGCCTTTGCCTTTGCCTCTGCGGTTTGTGAAAGTTGTGCCCCATTATAATCCCCACCTCCTAAGTGCAACACCTCCTTGGTTAGCCTTGATGATGTATTGTTTGAGAGGCAGAACCAAACAGTTTTGAGCAGTCAACGAAAACTGACAGCAGATCATGAAATATTGAATAGGCAGTTGACAAGTCAATTTCATTTATCTTTCATTCAAACAAATTACAAAAAAAAAAAAATAAAAGAGAAATGGATAAAGAACTAAATGGAGAACAGTTGGACCACCATTTTATGCAGCAATTCCAGGCATATGAAACGGTATTCAGGACCAAGGCGTGCCAATCGGATCAGGAGATCTTAATGTGTTGGCTGCGCATCTTTGCGGCGGCACCCGATTCCCAGAAACTGGCCAGAAATTGCCTAATGCTGCTCATGTATGGCCATTTAAGTGAGATCGGCTATTTGCAGAAACCCTTCACGGATATGCGGAATATTGGCAAGGATCTCAATGATATATTGGACAGCTATGAGGGAGTGCCGGAAAAGGTTGTTGCAGCTTACGAAGCAGACACAAGCAAAGGCGTAAGGAGAAAAGAAAAGTGCTTCGGGGATAGCTGCAAGGGACTGCCGTTATTCAAGGAAGATAAGTCTACTCAAAAGAATGTTTACGAAGCAGAGATAAGTAAGGATATAGGAGAAAAGGATAAACCCATCAAGGATATGCCAATTGTAGGGAAATATTGTAATAAAATATATGATAACTTTAAAGGACTGCCATTATCGGAGGAAGCCAGGTCTAATCAAAAGTATGCTGCTTCAGGCGAAGCAGAAACTGGCAAGGATGAAAAGAAAAGGAATAAAGCATTCAGGGATATAAACATTGAAGAAAGGAAATGTAAAAATTCATTATATAGCTGTAAGGGACTCCCAATATCCACGGAAGATAAGTCCACTCAACATTATGCTGCTGCATGCGAAGTTGCTGTTGTGGAAAATCGAAATGATATATTGGATAGGTCTGAGGTCTGGGCTCTAATCAATAAATACCTCGGTGAAGATCTAGAGGAAAAAGATAAATCACCTCAACCTATTAAGAATGTGGACAATGAGGGTCTGAGACTGCAGCTTGTCAATGAAAATGCTGATGTTGCTCCCAAAGCAAAGTCAAATGAAGATTTCGAGAATAAAGCGCTTCCATCCAAGGATTATACTGATTCAAATAATCAGCAGAAGACTAAAAGGATAATCACAGTACACAATTATTTTCCAGAAGTGCAATCAGCTAAGCCTCTAGTCGCTACTAAGAGTAATGAAAATAGTTACAAGGACATCAACGAAACAGTTGAGTCCGAGGCAAACGAAACATTTGATTCCCATCAATTGTACAGACGAGTTGCAGCCGATCCTATGCAGGAACTGAATAAGATTATTGATGCCATAATCAATGATGAGAACATAAGAAAATCACAAACGACACTTAAATCGGAGGCTATTAAGAAAACCAAACAAAAGCCAAATGTAAATAATGATAACTGACGCAGCCTGTTGTCCGACGGAATAAAGCGATTCGATCGGATCCTTGACAGAGTTGCTGGAGTTGCAGGAATTGCTGGTAAATAAGTGTAAACTTATTAAAAAGAATTACCGCCGGCCACATGGCTTCAAGTAGTTCACTTAACGCCAGCTGTTAAAATAAATTAATTTAGATTGCGCGCTTTATTAACTTACAACCTGTTCAAAGCAGCAATGGCCCAAAGGGAAATGAAGAAAATGGGGGGGGAGGAAAATAAAGAATAAACAGTCTGCTCGCAAAGAGCAGCTAATATTTTTTAATTATGCAATGCAGCACAATGCAGCAGCAGAAACTACAACAGCAACAACAACAACAACAGCGTGCAACAGCGACAGCAACAACACAAAAACAAAGAACACAAAAACAAATACAACAAAAATATGGCTGCCAGCTGTGCCGCCATTTTGTAAGCAGTTGAAATTAGCAGCGAATAAAAGCGGAAAATCAGAGAAACAAGTTGCAAGCGAAAATACAAAAAAAAAGCAAACAAACAAACAAAACAAACAAAAAATACTCATAATGAACTGTCGCCAAATGTTGTTGTTGCAATTGCTGCTATCGTTGTTGCAGCTGTTGCTGCGTTGGCGTTGTGGGCGTGGTCAGGCGCAAATTGCAAATGGTCAATGAACTTGCCGCAAATGTCATAGTTGCAGCAATCTACAAACGGATTTACTTGCAGTACAGTGTACACTGCCTATAATGAGCAAAGTAAAAGCAAAATAATAATAATAAAAGTCAATAATTATGACAAATAAAATATAGAAAAAGTTGGCAAAATATTTGTATTTGTTAATAAAAGATGCAATCAAAGTTCGAATCCTGAAATGGAAATTATACTTATATAAACATAAATATGTATGTATGTATATATGTATGTATATAATATACTGATTTATTATCAACAGTTCCTGACTTAACTTTAAAGCATTGAGCACAGTCCTCTGGTTAAAGAACAATCACAACTGATTGATATTTATGTTCCACTGCATATATCCATATATATATATATATATATTTGTACATACATATTACAAATGGCTTCATCAGCTGTTGACTATGTAAATTTATGGTCTATATTTAGGCATTTGCACACAACGTTCTCAGCTCCGTCTGCGGTTGCATAAATTAATTATTTATGGCTTGTGAAACATGTTGCTCAACTTTGTCATTGCCTTGCCAACGCCAACGCCAACGCCAACGCCAACGCCATACTATATAGTCCTATATAGTAGTTGGGAGCTGAAAACAACATCATCATCATCATTATCAGCAGCAGCAAACTGTTTGTTCAGTTTGCGAATTTTGATGATGATGTGAGGCAACGCCTCTGGGCATCTGCCTCTTGGCTTATCTAATAGAATTGATCGCAAAATATGGTCTTGTTTGTAGTTTTCCTTTTGGCTTATTTTTTGCTGTTGTTTTTGGCTCATTTGCATGCGAAGCACGCACACATAATTATAATTTTTACAACGTCTAAATAAACGCAAATATCTTATGCATAAAGGCAAGCGAGGCATAGCTCAGCAGTCGACTGAGCCTAGTTGTGGGCGCAGAGAGGGTGGCAACTGGGCGTGGTTGAGGGGGGTACAGGCACTGTCTACCGTCTGCCGTCTCTGTAATGAATGACAGTCCCAAGAAGGTAGCCGATACAAACCGAATATGACTGCAAATTCTGAGGGAAGAGTATTTTCAGCAAAAGATATATTAAATTGCTTGGTGCTGAGGGGAGAGGTGATAAATGATGCAATATATAAGAATAAATTATATTAATTTAATTTAATTTAATTAATATATATAAATTATTATCTAAGCTACTCGTAAGAGTTATTTCTATATCTAGGCGTTTTTTTTTAATAATTATTATCTTTAAATTTAAATTTAATTTGAAGTCTTTTTTTGTTTTTCTTTCTGACGCCTGACTTTAATTGACGTTAGCTAACTAAATAAATAAATATTAATAATTAAAATGAATAACTTGAACTTGAACTTGATTTCAAGTGCTTCACATATCTTAGTTGATTTTTAAAGAGTATTTAAATTATTTGTTAGAGTATTTATAGATTATTATATGCTTAAAAATATTGCCACATTTCTTATTGCTGATACTTTTATTGAACTTTTATTTAACAATTATGCGAATAAATGCGCTCAGCAAGTAGCAGACATATTAATGAATATCTCACGCTCTCCCAACTGACGTCAGCTTGAGAACTGAGCTGGGGAACCGGCAACTTGGGAACTTGCGAGAAGGCTATAAATATGATTGACATGGCTGACCAGTTTGTCAATCAAATTTTGGATATCATTCGCACAACACGCCTCAACTTGGATCGGGATTAAAATGCTGTACAAAGTGCTGGTGAGTGGAGCAAGTGCAGCTGCTGCTAATCAAATTCATTTTGCTATTTTGCTCTGTCAATACACTTGAAGAAAAATCCAGCTGAGCAGCAAAGAAATCAATATTTCAAGCTGGTTCTTAGCAGTTTCGAAACTACTTAACTTAAGTCAGATTCTCATATTAATCTGCTGCTAATCATATCTAACTTGCTCTGTGAGTGCACTCCAAAAAAAAAAGCAAGTTAAGAAAAGATGAAATCAATATTTCAAGTAGACTTTTACTTGTTTCGAAACCACTTAATTTGAGTCACATTCTCTCGAGAAATGAGACGATAACAACAATATTTCAAGTATGTTTTTCGTGTATCCGCCAACAACTAAATTTGAGGCGGAACTTTAAAAATTCAGCACTTGTTGTAAGCTGTTAAATGCTTACTTTAAGTATTTTAGCAATTGAATCAATCGATAAATAAAAATTAAAAAAATTAAAATCAGCTTGAAGAATAATATTATTTATAATTATTTAAGCACGAATTATGTCTGCGAGTAAATAAATCTAATACTGTTCATACTTGAATTTAGTACATATTTTTCTCCAAGTGTGTGTGCGTGTGTGTGTGTGTGTTTGCGTGTACAAGTCTCATCATTTAACTGATATCTTTGGCAGGTCACAATGACGCTCTGGTTGGTTGGGCTGCTGTGCGATGCGAAACCACATTGGCTGGCAGTGGCGCCTGTTGGCTATGCAACGCCCGGAGGCGCCCCATGGTTAACAGCAGCGGCGCCCGTTGCAGCCGTAGGCGCTGCCTATTATCCGGCATATGCATCGTATGTGTATCCGCCCGTATATTACGGTTCCTATGCCGCATATCCCGCCTACTATTCCTATTTGAGGCGATGAGCCTTCTGTTTTTTTTTTCTATTATATATAAGCTCTTGGATATATTGAATACATATGTATATGTCTATATGTATATATATATATATATCTATCCTGTTTTGGGACACGATTAAATTGATTAAATTTTAACACGTTTTGCGTGAAAATCTCATATTTTATGCTGTTTTTACGTTGATGCGATTTGTATTTGATTGACTGCTGTAAATAAATAAAAATAAAAATCATTTATGAAATCAACACACACACACACACACACTCATAGAGTTATAAACAAATCAATAAAAAGGCCAAAGCAGCCGTATCCGTGTTTCTCTTTGTAGCCGTAAATGTAGCTGTATCTATGTATCTATGTATCTATGCATCTGTATCTGTGTATCTGTGTAGCTGTGTATCTTTGCCGCAGCTGTGAGCAATGGCTGAGGGATTTTCATTTGGTCCTTTGAAATTTGCTTACATGTGCGCATATTTTCACCTGCACGTCTTCCTTTTGAGCCAGGTGGATCGACTGAGAGAGTGGTGGGAGGGGGGAGGGGGTTGGGTGGGGGATGTCTGTGTGTATCTTGGTAACCCGCTACTGATTTACCTTACGTGTATAAATCTTTTATTCATGTAATCCATTTGAAAACACGTTTGCACATGATTGTGTTTATTTCGAAACGGAATCTTTCCCATCAGCTGGCTGTCTCTCTGTCTGTGTGTTTGTCTGTGTGTGTGTGTGTGTGTGCGTGTGCTTGATTTGAAAAATCGTCAAAATTATATAAAGTGAATACAAATTTTATTTACTCAATTTTATTGCTTTTTACCGGGGTTTGCCAGACAAACATTTGCCACAATTTCTGATTACGCCTTTTGCTTTCATGAATTGTATTAGTTTGTTGTTTGGTTTCTAGTTTTTCACATTTTCACATTTTCATTTTTCATTTTGCATTTTTCACTTTAATTAATTGAGCACAATCTAAGCATAATCAAATATTCTAATTTTTGAGGCAACCCAATAGAAACGAGAATATTTGCCAACAATTTAAGCTGCACAAATCAACCGAATTGCAGAATTTATTCTTGTACACTTTTGACTACACTGAGAGCAATTTGTATGGATTTCTGAATTTATGATCATAGTGTGTGCAAGTCAGTGTTATGGGAAATACATCCTTCTACTTTATATATATGTACAGTGAGTAGAAGCTTATTCGGGCCAGTGTCAAAGAAAAAAAGGAATGGCCTGCCATAAGTTAATTATTTAATATTTTTCAAAAATTCCAAAGACCGATGGTAGGTACATGTATTAACCACCAATATCAATGGATGACCCTAACAAACTGAGGTGTGCCCACCTGCTAGGTAGGATTATGTAAAAAAGTACCCTTTTTTTAGGTCGATGCTTATTCGGGCCATTTTAAATAAAATAATATATTTTGAGTATAAAAACTTAAATAAGGATGTTAATACTTAGTATGATATCCTTTAGCCTTAATAACTTCCCTTAACCTATTATTCATGGAAGATACCAGCTTCCTGGTAGCTTCTGGGCTGATTCTGCTCCACTCATCCCGCAGAGCATTTTTCAGGTCTTCTTTGCTGGATATCCTATGCTTCCGGATGTTATTTTCCAGCACAGCCCATAAATTCTCAATGACATTTAAATCTGGAGACTGGGCCGGCGGAATTATCATGTGGGGGCAGTTCCTCATGAGCCAGGACTGTACTATCTTGGCCTTATGCTTGGGATCGTTGTCCTGGTAGAACCGGAAAGTATCTCGGATTCCTAGCTTCCCGGCACTTTGGAGTAAATTTTCCTTTAGTATGTTGAAGTACACATTCTTGGCCATTGTTGTTCCAAAAATCACAAAATTCCCGAATCCGGCGGACGAGATACATGCCCATGCCATGTCACTTCCTCCACCATGCTTGACTGTTGTCTTTACGTGTTTGGGATTCAGCTCAGTATTGGGCTGTCGCCACTCATAACTCCGTCCGTCCGAGTTAAATATGGTGAATTTGGACTCATTTGCAAATATGTCTGTGTTCCAGAACTCCAGATCCGAGTCCAAGTGGTTTTTGGTGAACATCATCCAAGTCCCTTTATTTTTCACGCTTATAAAGTGCTTTTCCCGTGGTACTCGGGCATTAAAGTCATGTTTCCGCAGAAACCTGAGCACAGTTTCCACACAGTACTTTTTCCCCAATTCATCCTGCACCTGTAGATCCACTTTTGGAGCCGATAGCTTGGGGGATCCCCTTATAATCCTGGTGATCCTTCGCTCCCCTCTTCGGTGAAAACCTTGTTTGGTGCCATTCTGGCCTTGCCCTTAATCCGATTTGCGTCGACGAAGCGCCGAATGATGTTATTCACAGTTGAGTTGCTCAGATTGACCATTTCAGCTATTTGGCGATGTGAATTATCCGTTTTTGTAGTGTTCCAGGATGAGTTTTCGTAGTTCAATGGTAGTCTGATTGCCCATAGTCCTTGTTGGGTTATTGCACCCGAAATGCAGGATAAAACTAAACTGACTACGAAGGATTGATCTATTTATACCGAAAATACTCAACTTTAGGTAAAAAAATCCGGGTTTTATGGCACCCAGGTGTCCACAATGTAATTGGCCCGAATAAGCATCGACCTAAAGAAAGGGTACTTTTTTACATAATCCTACCTAGCAGGTGGGCACACCTCAGTTTATTAGGGTCATCCATTGATATTGGTGGTTAATACATGTACCTACCATCGGTCTTTGGAATTTTTGAAAAATATTAAATAATTAACTTATGGCAGGCCATTCCTTTTTTTCTTTGACACTGGCCCGAATAAGCTTCTACTCACTGTATATACATATATATAAATGTACTTTTTTCGTTGCCTTGTGGCAAGCAACTTTTCAGCTTGTCGCAGCTTTATTGAATAAAAGGTCATTAAATTTGGACGCTATCTGTTGCCGAGAAGTTTGTGAAAATGCTGCAGTCACTCCGCTTGGAATTCTGAATGCATCCCCACCCCCATTAGTATTCCCCCACACCCAGGGACTGGTTCCGCCACGCACTTGGGTTTTTACAAGACTTTTCCGCTTACGTTGCACAGCAAAACTTTACAACTACTTGGCGTTTACTACCTTGCTTAGGGGGGGTGTGGAAAGAGGAGGGGAGAGGGGGGAGGGACGGAGGAACGTTGCGAAAGTTATGATAAGCAGCAGTTCCAGTGCGCCAGCATCGCTGTCGCCTCCTTCGTCATCATCTCCAGCTGCTTTGCCCAGGGCGCTCTCAGGCTTTCAACGCGCATGAGGTTATGGCAAAGGGGATTTTGGGGGGGACGTGCACCTCGCTGGGCAGGCGGACAGACAAAGTCAAGCAGAAAACTTGAGTTGCCGCCTGTTGGGGGGGTGGGGCAGAGGGGGGCAGGCGAGCGGCACAGGAAGCGCTGAAAGGAAGCATATTTCATATAAAAGAAAATCCCTTTTAAATAGAAAGTTTAATCCAAGCAAGAAATACTTGTGCCAGGTGGACTCCCTCAGATCCTTGAATTTCGATAAGGCACAACCCCCCTCTCTCACCATCCCTCCCTCAGCCTGGCACTTACAAATTGTTGCCATGCAAAAGTACAACGAGGCGTGAGCACCGCCCAGCGAGGCATTAACTTAAAGCAGGAGCTTGCCACGTTTTCAGGGTTCACTTTGATCAACTAATTTACTGCAGTTGCCCTTTGCTGGATGTACAGTGGAGCAGCGCTAAAGCAAACTATTAGCTGCTCTAATTGAAATTAAATATTTAACGGATTTCATTTGCAGTCATTTATGTAAATATAACTTTTTTTTCTTCGAGCTGATGAGCTTGCACGGAGAGAGACTACTGTACCGCCTCTCTCACAGATAAGCAGGGCATATTAATGGCTCCTGGCTATCTGCAAGCTAGTTATTTAAAGGAGCACAACAGAGGCACTTCAAACAATAGATGCCAGCACGCAAACTGGCCCAAAAATAAATACAAAACATTGTGGAGAGCAGTATGGAATCTCACTCTGCACCTTAATTGGCCATTGACTGGTTGGCCCTTATGCCAAAAGACTCCAAGCTCCTTGTAAGGATTTCTGTAGAAGAAGCGGAATCTGCCCAGCGTTTGTTATGCTCCTGCCCCGCACTTGGCAGGAGGAGATTAGGCCCCTTTCGAACCGGAACGCAACTAGCTGGACACATTTTTGATTCATAAAATAAACGATTTAATTTCGACTTTATACATTTATTTACACAAAGAGCGGTTTATCAAAATATGTTCACAAATTTGCAGCTTACTTCTTCAGCAGGACTGGGGCAGCAGCGAGGGGTGCGCTGTAGGCCAGAGGAGCGGCAGCAGCATAGCGACCAAAGGCAGCGGCAGCAACGGGAGCGGTGTAAGCGGCGGCATAGGGAGCAGCATAGGGAGAGGCAAGGGCAGCAGAGTAGGCGGCAGCGACGGGAGCGGTATAAGCAGCAGCAGCCAAAGGAGCGGAGTAAGCAGCAGTCAGAGGAGCGGAGTAAGCAGCAGCCACAGGAGCAGTGTAGGCAGCAGCCACAGGAGCAGTGTAGGCAGCAGCAACTGGAGCAGTGTAGGCAGCAGCAACTGGAGCAGCAATGGGAGCAGTGTAGGCAGCAGCAATCGGAGCAGTGTAGGCAGCGGGGAAGGCGGCGCTGTGGGCGACCTGGTTGGCGGTATAGCTGGAGGCATAGGGTGCCACATAGGCGGCGCTGCCAACAACAGCTGCAGCTGGTGCGGTGTAAGCCAGTGGAGCCACAATGCCGGGCTTGGCAGCAGCCACAGCCACAACAGCGAAGAAGCAGACGGCGAACTGCAAAAGGAGCAGCAAGTTTAGCAATTGAAAATGAAACAGTGACTGCAAATATTCCTTGGACAACTTACGAAGTTCATGTTGATGATTTTTTGGGTTGTTTTGGGTTGTTTTGGATTTGCTTGTTAACACTTGAAGCTGTGCGCTTTGTTTGATATTGAATTTGGGCAGCTGGCGGGCTTTTATAGTCGTTGCCTGAAGCTTCAGCTTCAAGCTTGACTCATCCAGGGCCCCAATCGAAGGTTGCACTTAAAAATGCAGCTGGCATATGGCTGACAACAGCTGACGGTTAACTTTGGGCCAGTTTTTTATATTATTATTGTACTATTGCTGTTGTCGAATGTAAAATCGCATTTGGCACGTGCTGCGGCCTTTCGGTTAATTTGATTAGGTTTTTCTTCTTTTCATTGATATTTTTTTTATTTATTTTTTAATTTTTGCGCAAAAAGCCAATTGAAATGCGGCTTCCTCGCCTGTGTCACAAAAGCCGTAAACCAATTATAAAATACAAAACTTTGAAATACGCACAACACACACCCCAAATGAAAGCAGGACGCAGGCAGCGACCAGGGCTGAAAAGCAGTCAACAGCATCTTTAAAAAAATGTATAAATTTATAAAAATGTTTAAATTAATTAAATTAATGAATTAATTAAAGTTATCAGCAGCTAACTTCTGCTATTGGCATTTAGTGTTTGGGGTTTGTGTGTTTCCAGCCCTGATCTGAATTGCTGCACGTCGAAATTGGCAAATCCTTCAGGCAGCTGCCGCATGGGTTCTTCCTGGTTGGCACTTTATCATGAATAATTTGCTGAAACCACTTAAAGGCAGCAGTTGCCGTCAAATGTCGCACGCATTTCTAGACAAATTCAAAACAAAATTTATAATAGACTTGCACAGGGGAATGGACTGTGTGTGTGTGTGTGTAAGTGTGTGTGTTTGTGTGTGCGTGTGTCACTCACGTTTTACGGCACTTGAACGACGCATTAACGCGCTCGCACAGCTGCTGCCACGCCCACCAAGCGAAACGCCTTTATTATGGCAATAAAGCGAGTTGGCGGGGCAAGGAAGGAAGGAAGGCAGCAGAAAGTGGCGCATATTTTACACACAGAACTTCCACAGATGCCCCTGCCCCAAATACTTGAAGCGAGGTCTTTGAGTTCGAAGGCTGCAGCAAGTCTGGGAGAGAGAGAGCAGCAGGGCTAAGAGTCGAGGGAGTCGAGGGAGCTGTGGGAATCGAGGGAGTTGAGGGAGTTGAGGGAGTCGAGTTCTTATTTAAGCGCTTTGTGGAACGCCATTTTTCTTTTGCGCCTTTTTTTGTGAGCGCACATTTCTTTTTTAATTACTCGCTGCCACTTAGCCATGTACCACAAAGGTGCAGAGCTGGTTGGGGCTTAGCTTGCTTTGATATGTTGCCCGGGGGGTCACTTGAGAATTGCTGCGTCGCACTTGAAATTGTGGCAGGGTTTTTTCTCTCTCTGTTTTTTGCATCAAAGCTTTTAGACGAATTAACCAATATGTAGAATCATTTACTCAACTTGACAATGAAAGCGTCGCCATCGCTAGTGTGTGTGTGTGTGTGTGTACATGCAACAACACACCTAACCCCCCAGCACAGCAATTCAAGTGACAACACAAATATGTTGCTGCTGTGCCTTTTGTTGCAGCTGCAAAGTTGGGTAATTTCAATAGCTGTGGCATCATGATTGTGCATTTAGTAGGCGGGTAGGGCAGCGCCACGCCCACACAGCCAGCTCAGACGAACATTTGAGGCTGTGCGTATGCACAGTCACAAGGCAAACACTTCAGGCTGTCTCGAGAGGGGAAGCGGGGGGCAAATCCTTCAGCTACAACATCATCATCGACAGCAACAGCAGCAACAGCAGCAGCAACAGCAGCAGCAACAAACTTTGTTGTCGCTGTGGCATGTTACAGACACTCACTTAAGCCTTCTACACCCTACCGCACACAATCCCCCGCAAAATTTATCCTGCTTCACAACCCCCCTCCATCCTACCCCCTTTCCACCCGTTCAATTTTTGTCCGTCGCATTGCAAAATCGCGTAATTGGCATTTTTAAGCAAAATTCACGCTTCAACACTTTTTGGAGTGTGTGTGCGGCTGTGTGTGTGTGTGTGTGTGTGTGTGTGTGTGTGTGTGTGCATGTGGGTGTTTGGGTTGTTTGGCATTGTAAACACCTTGTTCCAGTGCACGCATACACACACACACACAACACACACTCGATACTTCTAATTAGTGCCGCATTAAGCGCTGCATTTTCCACCCCCAAGAAACTTGTTTTTCCCCCTTTTCCTTTTTTCGTTGTTGTGTAATTTTGCAATTTATGACATTTGTTAATTAGTTTTCCATTGAATTATGGCTGGAAGGAGCGGTTTATCAATAAGCCCTTAAGCACTTGCATTGCGTTGACATCGCAGTCGATAAGGAATTAGCTCTGGCATTTCACATAAAAAAAGGATTGGCTAAAAAAATGTAATCAAGCTGAGCGGAAAATAATCAATGAGCGGCAAAAAACCATAATTGAAAAACGCAGTGAATGAAATATGCAATTCAAATAATTTAATTGCAGCAATTTTCATTTAAAGATGATTTTATAAATATGGAAAAATTAATACAAATTTAGAAAAAAAAAAGATTTTTGTTATTTCCAATAATTCCAAAAGTATTTCAATGCAAGCTAAAGTTTTGAAATATGATAGTTTTGTACGAAGTCGAAGCTAAGCAAACAATTTCTATTGCAAAAGTCGTCGTCAAAATAAACTTTTAATTAGTTTTTGGCTTTGCTGACTCACTGCGGACATTTTGAGGTCATTGCGTTGCAAACATTTCTTTCGGAATTGAGCAGCTAATCTTCAATAGACATCAAACATGCAGTTTGCAAGCGTGATATCGTTAATCACACCTTCAGTAGCCGGCAAGCGCTACCGTTTTCAGAGCGGTAATACCCCCGCAATATATAAATAAATAAACCATTTAATTGCAGCTCAAGGTCATGGACAAAAAGCCGAGGTAAAAGTAAGTAAAAAAAGGTATCAAAAGTAACGGACGGGCCGAGCCAAGCACAGGCAGCCAAGTCAAAGACATTATCTGCAACGGAATTCGAATTTGTGGCCAAGAATTGCGCATGCGCAACATGGACAACGTTGTGGTTGCCATCGCCAAGTCGTTGACTTTGCAACCGTTTGTTGCTGCGTGCCACGCATTCCTAAGTAGCTCGCACACCAGCACCGAAAAGCGTAAGTGTTGAGCGAGTTGGCTATAAAAGCGCCGCGTTGTCTTCACTTTGCCATCACAAATCAACTGCTCATTCGCCAGCTGACAACCCAAACCCAAAAACCAAAAGCCAAATCAACATGTTCAACTACGTAAGTTGTCTAGCAATCGGGATTATTCCAGCGATATATATATCTATAATTCCTTTGATTCCTATTCTAGTTCGCTGTTTGCTTCTTCGCTGTTGTGGCTGTGGCTGCTGCCAAGCCCGGCATTGTGGCTCCTCTGGCTTATACTGCACCAGCTGCAGCTGTTGTTGGCAGCGCCGCCTATGTGGCACCCTATGCCTCCAGCTATACCGCTCACCATGTTGCACACAGCGCCGCCTTCCCCGCCGCCTACACTGCACCGATTGCTGCTGCCTACACTGCTCCAATTGCTGCTCCAATTGCTGCTCCCTTCGCCGCCGCTTACACCGCACCTTTTGCCGCTCCCTACGCAGCTCCTTATGCCGCTCCCTACACCGCTGCCTACACCCGCTATGCCGCTGCCTCGCCGCTGGCTTACAGCGCTCCGTTTGCTTCCCCCTATGTGGCACGTCCCTTCGCCGCCGCCGCTCCCCTCCTGCTGAAGAAGTAAAAAGTGTTTGCGAATAGTGCGCCATGTATTTAAGCCATCGGCATTTATTTTGGCTTACACTTCCATTCCATTTTGTGATTTCGTTTACGACATAAAATAAAAGTTTAAGTTTCAATGAAATATTTTTGGGTTTGTTGTCTTTTGTCTAATTTGGCCTCGTTTGGCATGCGCAGCGCTTCTTGGCGCAAATATTTCAGCTGCTTCATTAGCTTCTTTAATGAGCATATCAGCTAGACTCCATTATAGCCTCAATTCCAGCCAATTGCTGGCTTGCATATAAATGAAGAGTCAACTCGGCTGCCAAGTCCGTCTTCATACTTGTATCTTTGACATATTTATATATGTACTTGGCTTTAATGTACACATATATCTTGATATCAGTGTCTATATAGTTATTCTTATATCAGGAAATTCCCTGCTCAAATTAAATGCAGCTTAACTTGGTTAAATGCGTCGCACTCCAAAAATATTTAATAATTTCTGCTTATTTTCTCAGGATTTATCTAAGATTTAACTAAGATTTATCTAAGATTTATCTAAGCTGTAAGCACTCCTAAAAGTTATGCCTTGTTTAACGTTTACAGCATTTAATGAACCTTCTGCAAATTGATGTCTCTTCCCATTTGGTTAGCTACAAATGTGTCTTATTTACCTGAAATAACCACAGCGACCGCAATGCTCACAAAATATGAGACAGCTGCCAAAATGCCACATTCCCCAAAATGGAATGCCACATTTGCTGCAAGCAACTAGCGCACAAAAGCCCAGCCACAGGCAACATTGGAGATGGCATCCTTGAAGAGGCACTAAATTAAAATTGACACCTGCTGATGCTGCAGATGTTGCTCATGCTGCCGATGTTGCCGATGTTGCTCATGATGCTGATGCTGCTGCTGCTGAAGTTGATGCTGTTACTAATATTACATTTACTGTCGTCGTTAATGAGGCCTGAAACCCAAATACGTCAGCAGCGTACGTAATCCAACTACTGATGATGATTTAATGGTCTACGAGTGCTGTCTGTCGGCAGCCAGCTCGGATTCGTTCCAAATTATGTGGGTGTGTCAGTTCAGCAGCAGCAATCCGGCCAGTTTTTGAGCTACTTGATAACTGATAAGCGAGCGTTGGTCCGCAGCGGGGGGTGCGGCAAGGGTTTTTGGGCCAGAAACTTTTGGCAATTATCGTTCTGCAAGAGCAGCAACAGAACTGAACAAGTTGAATGGGACCGAGCAAAAGTTTTAGACTTTATTGTTGACTTTGTTAAATGTGGCTAAATGGCCGTAAATGACCAGCAGCAACAGGCAACCGGCAGCAGATACATGTGTGTCTCTTTTGTGAAAGAGTTTGAAAAGTTAAAGCTGCTCAAACCCTGGGTGAATATGTAGATTTTCCTGCTGGTTGGATTGGGCTTAGTCTCGTTTTCTTCTTCTTCTTTCTTTGGCAACCCTCAGCATTCATTATAGAAACTGACAACGCGTAAGAAACTTCTTGCGGTTACTTTGAGGCAGGTAGCTACGCAAAAAGACGCATTGAAATGTAAATATAAGTAGGAGAAGCTTCTTGCCACAACAGACACAGCACAAACAACAACAACAACAACAACAACAACAACAACAACAACAACAACAACAAAATACCTCATTACAGCAACAGAAAAGGGACGCTCGTTGGATCCCTCATCCGTATCCGTTGGAATTATGCGGCATTGTCTAAAAATGAGTTTTCGTTTGCTTGTTGCTATTTTTACGTTTCATCGAACAAAAGCAAAGTACCTTGCAATGGCAGCAACATCAACAGCAACGACAGCAGCAACATCAACCACAACAACAGCAACAGCAACAATGGAGCTAAAAGCTGGCAAACATAAAGCTCAGCGAAGAAAGCAAATGAAGAAGCAGAAGGAGCTGCAAGTCGAAAAAGACAAGCCACAACCACTCAGGGCCATGAGTGTGTGGCATGCTGACAGCATGCGGGGGGAATGGTTGCTATCAGGGCGTATGGGGGGCCAGCTTAACGAAGCGGGGAATACCCCCCTCAACTCGTCAACCAACCCAACCAGAAGCAACCGTTAAGCGCCAGCTTCACAGTGCACTGTTTATGTCGGGTGTGCGCAATGCGATTGCACTTGGTACAGGCGACAAATGTGTCGATTGAGAAATGGAACAGAGAGAGAGAGAGAGAGAGTGCTGCAGAAGGAGAAAGAGAGAGAGGGAGATAGATAGAGATAGAGAAGTTAAGTTAGTTATTGAGTAAGCAGATTGAGTTAAAAAGAGGTTAAAAATGTTAGCAAAAGTCAGCAAAATAATTCGCATAATTTTGTATATAAGCAAGCGATACTACCATCAATCATAGTCGTTCATCAATCAAAATATTATTATTAATAATGACTGAACACAGTCTGTTGTGTCAAACTGTAGGACTTAGAAGGCACCTTCTATTTGTAGAGACCCTGAGCAAAAACTGACTTGTTTTCCAAATAAATAACTGTACTCCTCGGTTATAACCATATCTAGCTACTGCCAGGGATTATAAAGTTATAATCTATATAGCCTCTGGTACGACACTCACTCATGTTAACTTTGGTCGCCTGGCAATCATAATAACCAGAAAGAAATGCAACTGTAGTTCGAGGTTTGTAGTTCTGTAGCGGGTCTGGGTTTGCTTTACACCTGATACATCCCCCATCGACACTACCCCCACTAGCCGTATCCCCCACCAGTCCTGCTGCTGGCAGTCGCATTAAGTGAAGCACGCGGCATGTTGCCTCAAAATGAAGTGCTGACAACGCAATGTTGCCGCTGCTGCTGCTGCTGCTGCTGCTGTTGTTGCTGTTGGCACATCAGATGGTGCGAATGGCGCTTGTATTGCCCATGCCCAGACTGCTGCTAAGCGTCTTACGGTCTTAGAGCCAAACCACACACACACACACACGCAGTTACATACGCACACACAGGTAAAAGACAAAAGAATGTGGCAAGTGTGCGTGTGTGATTGGTGCGTCGCCTCGCTGCGGTTGCCACTTCACTGACTACGTTCTGGAGATGAAGCCGAAAGCAGCTACACTCAGAAAAATAACTCAGAAAATTTTAAAAAATTGAACTGAAAACTAAAAAGTTATTTTTTGTTTTTAAAAATAATTTGTACATATAAGAAAATTCTAAATAAAATTTTTTTGTTGTTGTTGAGTTATCCTTGGTGGATTTCAGGTCGATCTTTATTCTGAGTGCAGCTGGGAGAACTCATGGTTTCTGGCTGTTTAATTTACGCGCTGCTATTATTTTAATCTTTTGCGCTACAACAGCGTGAAATGACTTTCACCTGGCCTTTGGGCTTGACTGGAGGAGGGTTTGGGATTGGGGCTGGGGCTGGGGTTGTGGTTGGGGCTGTGGTTGGGGTCTTTGAGTCAGCGATGTCTCATCTGCAGACGCGTCAACTTCATCTTGTGCTTGCGGCTCTTGCGGCAACAAAAGCATTTAGCACACGATTCTTTTCCGTTTCTATATATATATATATATATGTTTTTTTTTGCCCAGGTGAGGTCCTGCTGACAGGAAGCTCTTTGTTGTTGTAGTTGTTGTTGTTGCTTTTATCTTTGTCAGTCTTGGCCTTGTGGCTTGCAGGATGTGTCGCCCCATCTGTCCATAAATGTGTGCTTCATATACATACATAAATTCCTGAGTGTAGCCACCGTAGCACCTTGTGCTTTTATTGTTTTATGTGGCTGTTGTCCACCCCCGGCTGCTTCCTGCCATCGCCATCACTCAGTTTTGCGAAATAAACGAGCTCCTCTCTTATCGTACATCATCGCGTGCTTTGGCGCCTTTCAACGCTGCAAATCTTTTACAATCATCCAGCAATTTTGTACTCCAAAAATATATAGAGCAAGGGGGGAGGGGGAGGGGGTAGTAGTGCGGGCAACACTAGTCACAGCTAATGCCTTAAATCATTTTCATTTCCATTTCTTGCCAGGCGCTTGTCTGCCCCAAGCTTCTCAAGACATCAGCCAGGCTTCCTTCTTCCTCTCCCTCTCCCTCGCTCTCTGTGCCTTTGTGTATGTGGGCGTTTTTACTGCACGCGCTTAAGCTCCCCTCTAGTCCCTCCGCCTCGTCCCTCCCTCCATAGCTGGCTTTTGCTTTGTGAACATTACAATATTTTAAGAGATTTACTGACCCAACAGTGTGCAACAGCCACAGCTGTACTCGCTGCTGACTGCTGACTGCTGGCAAAGTGCAAAGCGCTGTAAAATATTACGTATACGCAGCGGGCGGAGGACACCTGGAGAAGGGTCGGATTTGCAACGCCAAGTTAAACATTTGTTTGGATTTAACAATAGTTGCAGTCGGACACGGAACAAACAAAGGAAACTAAATATTTGGCTTATAACTCAAAATGATAAATATGCATTTTCCCAATGATATTAATCTTTTCCTTACCCATGCTCGGCTGGGCAATTAGAATGCTCGACTTTTATTCCAAGCTGAGCATAGAAATAAATGTTTCAATTAAAAATATATTAATATATAAATATAAATTATTATATATTTAAATAAATTATGAAATGAAAATCTACTTTTCAAAATGTTGATAATTAAGTTTAATTTTCTAGAAAGTTAAAAATGTTTTCAACTTCTTGTCTTGTCTTCATAAGACCCTCTGTGAAAACTGCTCTTTATTTGCTGTATGATGCATAAGCCATACTTTCCCAGGCTTCACTGTACATTAGTCTGAGCCGATCGCCTCGTGACTAGTTGCAGTATATATTCTGAGCGGTTTCAATTGGGCTAATCTAATTGCAAATATGCTCAACCGAAGCTGCCTTAAAATGCATGCGATTTGTTTGAAAACATAGCGAAACATCGCTCATGCCCAGCTCAAGGGACAAGTGGCAGCAAGTGTGGCAATGAAGGTGGGGGGAATAAGACCCAAAAATAAATAGAATTTTTAAGTAAATTGAAGATGCGAAACTTATTAGCAGCGTCCAACAGAGTCAGGATGGCAATCTTCGGTTTTCCACCAAACTTGGCCAACATAACTCACAGCGAAACAGCAAATGGGGCAGGAGGCACGCGGCACGAGTCATGCGGAGCGGGGAGGAGACACCAGTCACAGGGCACAAGACACAAGACATGGCCATAGAGTCGGCAACTTGTAGAAAAGCCACACACACAGTGGCTTTAGTGGCACTTTTTACATTCTACGCGAAGGCGACGCGTCGCCCCAGCAACAAATGGTGCACATTACAAGTGCCCCAAAGCTACTTACACAGCCAGCAGTCAGCAGCCAGCGTGGCAACACATATTTTATTATCAGCCAGAAAGGATGTGTGGTGTGTCTGTCTGTGTCTGTGTGTGTGTGTGTGGACGGTGTGTGTGGGCGTGCTGCACGCTGCCTGTCTGTGCAACAAGGCCCAAACTTAAGCGGCGAAGACAAATTTTTATGGCCACAAGCCCAAGTCGATTTCGATTATTGACTGCAAGCAAACTGTTGCACACACACACACACGCACACACCACACATACATATAGCATGAGTTGGCAACGTGTGCTGCCAACTGCCAACTGTCGTTTGCCAGAAGCGACCCAAGACAAACAATTTAAGGGCTTAGAAAATGGAACTCATTTTCAGAAAAGTCTTTGAAAAACTTAAAAATTAAATTGAAATGTTTTCAAATTTGTGAAGGTAATAGTTTAATTTAGTAATAATTTGCACAGGCTGTGTTAAATAAACTAGTTCATATTCAATAAATGTGATGCAAATCATCAGTTCAAAATACAATATACATAGAAAAATGCGCATTACAAAAAAAAAGGCTAAAATGGCATCACTGGTTGACAAGCGCCTGTGAGGCAGTCAGCCAGCAGCCAGCCAACTCCTGCTCGCCCTGCGGCTTTGTCTGTCGCGTTCGCTCATTTGAGTCACATTTTATTATTTTCGTGCATTTATCGTATGGCTTGGCTGACATTTTATTGGAGTGACATTTCAATTGATCGAACCCGCCTTTTCTTCCTCTTTTAAGTGCACTCCTCTTAAATTGTTTGCGTTTAAATTTGCATTTACAGCGAACGTAGTCAAATTTGGTTCTGGCAACGCCAATAGATCAACTCACCGGTCTGGCAACGCCAATAGATAAACTCACACATCTGGCAACGCCAATAGATAAACTCACATATCTGGCAACGCCAATAGATCAACTCACAGATCTGGCAACGCCCTTAGATCAACTCACCGATGTGGCAACGCCCATAGATCAACTCACCCATCTGGCAACACCTCAAATAGGTTTACTTGGAAAACAAAGAGTTGGCGTTATTTTTATTGTCAACTGTCGAACTGTCTTGCCGTTTATAACTTTTCTCATTATTCTCGTAGGTTTGTCGCGAACAACACGAGCAGTTTTTTTCTATATTGTTTTTACTCAAACCATTTTTAGTTTTTACTTTTTCGTAAAAAAAATCACAAGCCAAAAAAAATTTATATAAAGCAAAATATTACAAAAATATTGAATAGAAGAAAATGGGCTTCGATAATTACAAGGGCACCGAGGTAGCCGAATCCGGGCAGCAAACTTTTACGGCAGACAAGCAATTCTCCGGCGCCGTCGACGGCGAACTGCAACCGTCCCTGAATGGTGCAATGAGTTCCATTGACTACGAGCTGTGCGTGGAGCATCCGCTGGAGCACACTTGGACACTGTGGCACTGGCAGAACGACCGCCAAAAGTGCTGGGAGGAAATGCTCAGCAATGTGACCAGTTTCAATACCGTCGAGGATTTCTTTAGGTGAGAATACCCGGAATCTAATAATGTGAATGGCATTTAATGAGATATATATTCTTTTTTTTTTGCAGTGTTTACAATTTTATAAAGCAACCATCGGATCTGAAGCCTTTCAATGATTATATGGTCTTCAAGGATGACATACGGTTAGTTTCCAGTTTCTATGGAATTGATATATATGTTAGATTTCTGATTGGTTACTCTTCTGCACCAGCCCCATGTGGGAGGATGACAATAATAGAAAAGGCGGCCGTTGGTTTTTTTTCTTGAACAGGGACTGCAAGGAGCTGATGGACAGTATGTGGCATGATTTGGTAACTGAATGAGCATTATATTATTATATATTATATATATATATATATATATATATCTGTACTATACTCCTTATAGCTGTTGTGCACACTTGGTGAGAGCTTCGATTATAGCTTGCAAATCTGTGGCGTTGCAGTCAATGTGCGCAACAAGGCCGCCAAAATATGTGAGTGTTGCAAGTTGTTTATACTACAATTATTTTACTATCTACATCGCTAATGTTATTGAGCTGAGATTAGCTCAGGCATATATGTTCCTGATCAAATACCAAAATACCATAACCAAAAAACCACTTTGCTACTGACAATCTTCAATTTCCCACTCGCACTCTAATGAAACCACTTTCGTCTACACTTTGCAGCACTGTGGACCAGGGACTCGCACAATGAGAACGCTATTCTGGCAATTGGATGCAAAATGAGGGAGCTGCTGCAGTTGCGCCCGGGACAATTGCAATATCAGCTGCACTCGGATGCCATGATCACCAACGCACACAATTCCAATTTTATATACAAATTGTAAACAAAAACTATGACCGAGTGGGGTGTAGAGATGAGCACGTTGCGATCTTCTATCCAGCACTATCTCTACCTCTACCTCTCTCTCTCTCTCTCTTTTTTATATTTCTCTCTCTCTCTCTGTATAACATAACATGTACAACATGTATCAGTAACACAAATAAAGCATTGCATAAAAGCAGCTAGTAGTTGGCAGAGTCGGTCGCCTTTCGGCCATAAAAGTCGGCACGTCCTCAGAACAGGACTAGCTTGTAAGTACCGTTGCACGCTACTCGGCTCTTCTATGCTCTCTCCTCCCTGCCACTGCCACTCACTTTATTGCGATTATCCTTTGCGCCATAATTTTGGCCATTTTTGCTGTCCTGTCGCGTCGTGTGCGCACTCTTGTCTCACATCGCCCCCATGTTGGTTGTGTGGGCGTGGTCCTTTGTGCCATGCATATCAAATTGTAAGCAATTTATGAAAATATGTTAAACACGCCTCGTTCCCCTTGGGCGCCAGGACATGACCACATACGCCATCTACGTATTATACGTAAATGCACAAGGATATGATGTGATTGTTGTAATTTGTTAGGATTTGGCTTTTTATTGTTTTATTGAATTATGAAGTGGCATTCGCCAAATGACACGAACGTGATACACTAGCCAGGACACACGTAGACACACACACTCACGCACACACACACAGTGGGCGCCAACACGTATCCTTGACGACTCCTGTATGCTTTTTAATATGAGTGGCAAATTCCTCTCGCGTGAAAGCCAAGAATGCATGCAGTTTGTACACTTGAACAAAAACCTCGTGCCATATGCAAACAACTGTAAAAAATACACTTTTCACTCATATTTTTGTAGCTTAAAAATAATAAATCTAGAATAAGTATAAAATACTCATGACAATTACATTTGTCATCCATGTGTGCCAAACTTTCTTGGAATCCGATTTATCTAGTGTTGGTCTGACAACTTTAACCTTTGCGATGCTTTGTTTTCAGTGTATGCGCATTGATATGCGCAGGTGACACTGGACACGGGACGTGCAACAAGAGTGCCTGCTGTTGCAGCAGCTGCTGGCTATTTGTGTTGTTGTTAATATGGCAAGTCAAATAGTTTGGCTTCGAGTTGTGCGCTTTAAGCAAATAGCTGCGGCAAATAAAAGTTAACGGCGTGGCATGCCCGGCAGCGGCGGCAAACTTTCGTTTCCGGATTTTGGCTTTGCAGATAAGCAAACTAATGTTGTAGTTTATATTAAATGCAGCGCAAGCTTAATTGAAAAAGCGCTGAGCTGGAGAAAAAAAAACCAAATAAGATAAAAACAGATTTGTTCAGCTTCTGCTGCTGCTGCTGCTGCTACTGCTGCTGGTGTTGCTGCTGCTGCTGCTGGTGTTGCTGCTGCTGCTGCTGCTGCTGCTACTGCTACTGCTACTACTGCTGCTACTGCTGCTGCTGGTGCTGCTGCTACTGCTGCTGCTGCTGCTGCTGCTGCTACTGCTGCTACTGCTGCTACTGCTGCTACTGCTGCTGCTACTGCTGCTACTGCTACTGCTGCTACTGCTGCTGCTACTGCTGCTTCTGCTGCTGCTGCTGCTGCTGGTGCTGCTGCTGCTGCTGGTGCTGCTGCTGCTGGTGCTACTGCTGCTGGTGCTACTGCTGCTGCTGCTTTAAGAATTTCTCGTCCTCTTTCCTGATGCTGTTTTAATTAAACAAAAAGCGTAAAATGTTTGACCATTCTCCAGCTGCTGCTCCTTCCAGCTGGGGTTTTCATACAGTTTTACTATTTTGTTTGTCCAGCGACTTGTCTTTGCCACGTAAATTTTCTTTGCCAACAAGCACAAAATTGTTTGTCCTGGTTGCCCCTGTCCTGTCCTGTCCTGTCCTGTTCAACTGCTCCCACCCGGCTCCCACGTTTGGGTCACAAAACAAATTAATTGTCTGTCGCTGGTTTCATTTTTTTTTTTTTCTTTTTGCCATTTCACATAAACATTTTCATCCTTGCCCCGCCTCTGGTTGCGAGTGCCTGTGTGTGTCGCGTCTGTGCAACTTTCAGTGCTCGGTTTGTTGCGTAAATTGCTGCCACATTTGTTGGTCTTGTTGCTTTTTATTTGCGCTATCTTTTCTCTTGTCTATTGTCGCTCCCCTCACTCAAATTTCACTTGGCTTCCGCTTAGCTCATTTGCCGCTTTAGGTTCCTCCCCCAGCTCCCCCTGACCCCCCTGATCCCCCTGCTCACCACAGTTTTCGTCATAATTCAAATGTAATTTCATTGCCATCACCAGCTCCCCGGACGCTCATAATTATTTTTTGATTAAAGATGCGCCCCGCTTCTTCCTGCTCCTGGTGCTGGTGCTTGTGCTGGTCCTGGTTGGGCTGTCCATCAGCCAACCATTTGGGAAGCCCTTTCTTATCCCCCAAATGCCTTTAGTAACTGTTGACAGCCGTGGCATAAATGGCCAGCTTCCTTGAGGACGCTGCGAATTCTTGGCTAAAATGACTTTTATGTTTTGATAAGAAATTATTTAGATTGCTGCTCTTACACTGAGAACAAAAATACATTGCTAAAACATCAGCTTATGTAATCTATTTTCTTAGCTATGTTTTGTAATATTATTATAAAAACTATTTTTTAAATATTTAATTATTAAATTAAAAATATCATATTTATTTAACTAAAGTCTGCCTAACTTTAGTTTCATTTTCCTTTGTGTATAACAAAATATGTTTGTGAAAATGTATTTGTTAGAAAATATTTCGTCTATTTAATATCTGTATTTATATTTTTCAAATTGTGTTTGCAAAATTGAATTGATTTAACATTTTTCATTTTACACATTGCTCGATTTGAGCTCAGTTCAAAGAGTCATTGAATTCAATTTCTCGTTTATTGAGCTACAATTGCCATTGACCCATGAACTCTTGGAATTTCGACTGCTGCTCAAATGTTTCCTTTTTTGAGTTTTAAAGTTTAATATTTATATTTTTGCTTTAATAATTTTCTGCCTGCAGCTGTGCAAATAAATTTGCATAAGCGCTGTCAACTTGGCCAAAGGTTATTTATGAGCAGTCGATGTACATCGATACACTCATAAATAAATAAGACATGATATATGATGTATATATATAGATAAAGATATATATGCGAAGAGCCTTAAACGCTTGAGTTTTGTGCAGATTGCTTCTGGAAATGCAATTAAAATAACGAGAGAAATCGCAATGCAATAATAATTTCTCGATTGACAATCAAACTGACAAACAGCTCGACAAATTAACACGTTCATATCGTTATCATGTTTCAGTATTTTATATATATATATACATAAATATACATATACATATATATGTATATATATATATATAATCGAATGGGAAAATGCAATTATAGGCATTTGATTTGTTTAAGGTTGGGCTTGGGTGAGATGCAACGGCTGTAATTAATTTTATTACAATGCACGAGATATAAATATGGTTATGGCATCGACAAACCAATAAAACAGACTCAAAACTTATACCTTAGGCACACCGTACATGAAATACCCTTGAATTCGAATTAAGATTCTATCCCGGAGTCAAATCATAATCGAAAATAAATTCAGTTTTGTCAGTTGATTATCAAAATCGGTTGATTTTTTATTTTTGGGGTATACGATTTCAACATGGAGATCGATCGCGTTTCCAACTTTGAATGCAACATTATGCCAGAGATCGAACTACAACTAAAAATGAATGTTTTTTTTTCAAATTATGACAATTAATTTCTATGGTCACTTATCCATGATATGCTTATCCAATCCATTCCAATCCTTTCACAATGACGAAAGCATGTTGAGAGAATCAAGTATCATTTTTGAAAATATAAATACAATTGCTCATAATAACGACAACAATTGTTGTTGCTGCCAGCGCCCATTTGCATTTCCAAATAAAAATAACATTAACAAAAATGACAAGAAAAAAACAAGAAAAAAAAAACAAAAACTAGTTAAAAGTTGACAACAATAAAATGTCAAAATGCTGGCAGCGAAAAAACTTTCAAGCCCAGTGACTCGGCACAACAACATGTATATATATATATATATATATGTATATGTGTACATATCTATATCAACTCCAACTTAAACCCTTTTGTGTGTGTGTGTGTGTTTAATGCGCCCACGCCTAGTTGACTCCAGCTACCTTTTGTGTTCAGTTTTTTTTTTTTTGTTTTTTTGCCAACAATAAAAGCAAATTTTTCTAAAATTTCATGTCACCCCTCGAGCGTGCTTAAGGGTGTGGATGTGGGGAGGTAAGGGAGCCCATGCTATTTGCAATTTAACTTTTTGCCTGGCAGATACACAGCAAAAGGATGGGCATGGAAAACAAGGACACGTAGCCAAAGCAGAGCTTTAGTTTTTAGTTGGTTTTTATTAACTTTTGCTTGGGTAACTGTGTGTGTGTGTGTGTGTGTGTGTGTTTGGGTCTATAAATATATATATGGATGAGTGTGTGTGTGTGGGTGTGTGTGTGTTCAGACAGTTCCACTTAGTTTTGGGCATAAAAGTTACGCTATTACTGAGATTTGAGACGTTTGCCTGTCCCTCGACAAAAACGACTGGCCAATTTACAGTTAACTCAAATTTCTTTAACAACCCCCCCATTATATACGTAGGGGGTGCAGTGGGTGCTGTGTGTTACGGGTGTGTGTGGTGTCTGGTGTGGTTTGTGCAACCCTACGGGTGCTGCTGCAGAAAGCTGAAGCACCACTTCATGCACAATTTAACTTCGAGTCGAGTTTTGTGTTACGTTTTTTTGTGTTTAAATGCTGCTGCAACTCTTGCGACGCGATTCGTGCGCCTCCTTTGCATGCGACGCTTCCCCTTGTGGCTGCCCCTCTTGCGGCTGCACCTTCTGCAGCATCTCTGGCAGCAGCGTCTCTTGCGTATCCTTTTCCTTGGTCATTTCATCGTCGTCGTGCTCCTCCTCGTATATTTCCACCAATTCCAACAAATTCTTCAACTCCTCCAACACGTCCTTCACCTCGTCCAATTCCTCTGATTCTAAATACTTGTGCTCCTTTTCCTCCTTCTTGTCCTCCTCCCCACCCAACTCATCGACGTTCTCCATCCCTTCTGGCAGCAGCATCTCTTGCGCATCCTTGCCCTCGGTCATTTCTGCATCGTCGTCCTCCTTCCCCTCGTCCATTTCCTCAAATTCCTCCTCGGCTTCCTCGACCACCATCTCTTCATCCATTTCCTCTACCTTCTCCTCGTCCATTTCCTTGTTTTCCTCCTCGTACTGCAGTTCCTTCCATTCCAAAGACTCCTGCTTCTCCTCCTCCTCTTCCTGAACCTCCCACTTTCTCGACAAAAAGGATTTTTGAAGAAATTCTAAACGAAAGATTTTCTCCTCTTCCTCTTTCTCCTCATCTTCCTCTTCCTCCTCCTCTTCCTTAACATCACATTCTTCCTCTATTTCCTCTATTTCGAAGTCATCCAAGCCTTCATCATCGACGTCCTCCCACCCCTCCTCGTCCACCTCTTTCGTCTGTCCCCCCATATTCATCACTGTTTCCTCCTTCTCTCTTAGCTCATAGTCGAAACAAAAGATTTCCGACATCAGCAACAGGTTATTTAGTTTAAGATTCTTGACCCTGTTGAATGTGTTAAAGATCTGTTTGGCGATGATCTGATGTTCGAGCAGCTGCGAAATTGAAGCCTGCTGGGATTGCGACTTAAACAGATCAACAAAGTTGCGAAAGGCCATATGACCCAAGATCTGTAAGTGAATAAAGAAAAGGGATAATTATTATTAATACATATTAATTGGGGATATGCAATCACTCACCTCTATCATGAGATCCACAGCCGGCATACTATTGTAGCTCTTTCCAATGTCCACTGTCGTCATAAAGAAGCAGAGCTTCATAAAAAAGGGCGTGGCAAATGTGAAGCAGCCCTTCGCGTAGAGCGCGCGAGAGAGAAGCAGCACCACACTGCGATTGCGATTAGGGATACGACTGCCTGTGTTCCAGCGTGGCAAAACGACGGCCCAGTCGAAGGCGCTGCCGCTGCTGACAGTGTGGGGCAATCCGTAGGCCAACCACTTATCGCTGATAGGCGCACTGAAATAAGCCGGCAACGGCATCTCAGCGCCATCAAACTCAATGGCCAAGATGAAATCGATGCGGATGCCCCGACCACCTGCTCCCCGTACCTTCGCATACAACTGGTGCACAAAGGGAACGCTATTGCAGCAGAGTGTAGTGTACTCGATCTCAAAGATATCACACCAGGAGTTAGGGCAAATGCGCAAGAAATCGATGGCATTATTCAGATCATGCTCGAGGAGCAAGTTGATGTGCTTCATGTTCAGTGCATTTCCAAAGAAAAAAGGATGTCCAACGTTGTTTTTCGAATTCGATTTGGTTAATTGCACTCTGCCGTCGGAGGCATTGAATCTGGTCTGCAGCGAGAAGGGCAATCGTATGGGCAAAAATATATCAAAATTCGATGGCATTTGCAGATTAATCTGGTGCACGGCAGAGGCTGTGAATTGAGAGACAATAATAAAATTTAACCTAATAAGCAGTTGCAATTTTTGCTTACCACATTTGGGCAACTCATCGAAATATTTGTGAAACTCGGATTTATTTCTTTTCAGCGTTTCTTTAATTCCATTGATCAACCGAAGGATTTCGCGGTCCAAACGACGCAATTCTTGCCAATCGCCAAAGTAATGGTGCGATGCATTTTCGAGGACTTCTCTAAAGTCATATAAGACCATTTTGCTTAGACAAATGTCGTTTAGTTTTTCACAAGCCAAGAAGAACAAATTTCAGTGTTGCGACATGTGGTATTGCAGCGCATTCAAATTGGCGTTGCCAGCAGTAAGGAAAAAGGCTAATTTAATAGTATGAAAAACTATTATTAATATTTTGCGACTGTGTGGCATCTCCTTATCATTTTAATCTATTGATCGTTTATCGATATCGTAAATCTTGCTTACACATAATCGATAAGCTTGTACATATTGTTTTAGTTAAAAACTCGTTTTTGCAACAAAATGCCGCTAGTTGTCAGATCGCAAAGTGCGCATTGATAACGGATCAATGCAACTGACAGCGGTGGCAGCATAAAAAAATGAATGAAATTCGAATAGCATCCAATTTACTACGAATTTTACTACGTTTTGCGGGCTGCCTGATCCCTCCCTCCCGCCAGCATCCTTCTCTCCAACACACACACACACGTGGCTTCTGCGCAGTGGAGCACAGCATCCACAGTTAAAGTCCATGGCGACCATGGCAACTGGCAGCGAAGGCATCTCCTTGGCTATGGACAGCGCAATGTGAATTCAGTTGCTGTTTGACGTTCCTCGCGTGCGGTTGTGCCTGGCTCCCTTTACTCTACACACTAGATAGAGTGGGATAGACAGAGACAAAGAGAGGGAGAGAGAGAGAGTGAGAGACAGAGAACGGGACTTCCATACACTGAAACAAACGGTAGCTTGTGTTTCGATGTGTGTGTATGTGTGCGTAAAGAGAGACATCAGCAACAGAAGAGAGCGGCGCCGACGCTGTCGCATTTGACGTTTGTGTACGAAAGAGCGTGCAAAGCAGCAAAGTGCAATAGCAACGAAAAATGCACCAGCAACAGCAAGAACAACAACACAGAAGCAGCGGCAACGTGCACGCTATGTAAATAACAGTTATGTGTAGAGATACACATGCATGTACTTTTGTGTGTGTGTTTGTGTTTGCATTGGTGTAGTATCTACTACGAGAAACTGCAGTGTGTGTAAAACAACGAGCGCCGGCAACAAGACAACAACAACAACACCAACAAGAATAATAACAACAACGCGCAAAATTTTCGCTGATAAAGTTGTGTTGTCTAATGAAAGGTGCTAGGCCAGACTCACCTCCCCTCCCCTCCCCTCCTCTACCTAAAAAACACCACCCACCCCCTCTCCACTCTATGCTTTTGCGTTGCATGCTCGCAAATTGAAAATAAATTGAATTGCAACAACGTGCAAAAATCAAGCTAAGCTAGAACAACGACAACAACAACTTTGTTGCACGACTTGCCTTTCTTTTTTATTCTGCTGCTGCTGTGCCTGTGTGTGTGTGTGTTGGTAAACGTGCAAAAGTGTTTTTCAGTAAATTGCATGCAAATTTCGCTTAATTTGATGGCGACTTAAGACTAAAAAAAATTCAAATATTGCAGCGCTTTTTTTATTTTACATGACTAAAGTGAACTCTGAACGTTGCCGCATGTTGCACGCTGCAAACCAAATACTATCTGAAGTGTTGTGCATGGTGACTCGATTATGCTTTAATGACGTTTGTGTGTGTTCAAAAAAATAAAATGCAATTTAAGCTTTTCACTAGCTGAATGCTGCGAATTGAAGTTGAAGTTGAAGTTGCAGCTCCTGAAATGAAGGTATTTTTATTTTTATTTTTTTTCTCATTATTCAAAATGTATGTTATTTAACACAATAAGTTTATTTAATATTAGAATTCAATAACTTAGTCGAAGCTTTCAGAAGTGCTTTCAATTTATAAATAATTTCGAGAGACTTTCGGAGAGTTCCTGATTTAAGTTAAATTATTCTATTTTAGTCAGCATTTTCTATGCCATAGTGTGATGAATAACCTTTTGCCATTTTTAATGGGTTCAGGGCATTAAAAAGGATGACATTTCATTTTGTCATAATTTGCTATGCAAAAGGTTAATGCACAACTTTTTGCCTAATTTCTACTGGTATCAGGCCACAAAAAGCTGATACTAATATTAGTTCCCGATTCAAGCAGTCGATTCTTAGAAAATAATTCATCTATTCTTTGGACAAGTTTTGTTAACAATTCCTATTAACATATTTGTAAACGTATTAAAAGAGCAATGTAAGTGGCCCAAGCTGGGTTTCTATGGCGTTTTTAATGCCGTTTATTGTGCAACCTTTTGCTTTATTCAACATTTTCCCTTAGGTATTTGTTGCTTAGCACTTTAGAATTTTGCCCTCTGCCATATAAATGAAAACATTTGAAGCATGCTTTAAATAAGCATGGCTTGACTCTTTTGGCCACCCCTCGGTATGGGGTACACGTCTCATCAATAAAGCATGTGCTGCTGGCATATGTAATCCTTGGCACTCTTATTGTTCAAAGCCCCCAACGCCCCCCACTTCTGCGTGTGTCGCCCATTAAGTGCCTATGTGCCTCGCCCACCGCCCACTGCTCGCAATCCTTTCCGAGTGCTGGCAAATTGGAAGACACGTTTAGCGACGCTTTCACGTAGCCGTTTCTGTTTCTGCTGCTGCTGCTGATGCTGATGCTGCTGCTTTTGCTGGTTTCAACCTTTTGCCGTAATTGCCGTTTAATTGTTTGACATTTTACCTTGTGTGCTGTGCTACTCTCTCTCTCTCTCTCGCTCTCTCTCTCTCGCTCGCTCTCTTGTTTTATTTTCATATAATACGCTTTTCACATTGTGCATAGAATTTGAAATTTTCTTTCATTATGCTGCTGCTGCTTTTGCCGAGCAATTAGAACCCAAACACATCAAGTGAATTATTTACTGCATCATTTTCACTTGCAACTCTTTTTGCCATTTCTTTTCTTTGGCGACTGCTTTTGTTTTTCGAGCACATTTTGAGACTGCAGCAGCTTATGCTTAACGCAGCACATAAATAATGCTTATACCGGCCGGCAACAGCTACCAGAGTGTGTGTGTGTGTGTGTGTGTGTGTGAGAGAGTGCAAATTAACGTTGCACATTGCCTATTGATTTTATGAACGAAGCATGCTGCAGCAGCTGCAAAACTATTTTGGACATTGCCGCCATGACAAACTATAAATCTGTCTGCCGGCATATACAACAGACGCACACACACACACAATATATATACCATATACGTGCTGCACACACACCAACACACACACACACACTATATTTATCGATTGGATGCTGCTGCTGCTGTTGCTGCTGTTGCTGCTGTTGCTGATGTGTAGTAGTAAGAATCTCTCGTATTTCATGCGGAAGTGACCATGCACACACTAACACAAACACACACACACACTTACGCACACACAAAATGGCCGCCCATGTGCGTAGTAGTAGTAGCTGTAGTTGTTTTTGTTGCTGTTGTTGCTGTCCTCTCGTAGTAATCGTAGAACAGCCGGCAACGCAACGATAAATGGTTTGGTTTATTTAAATTTCTGCTGCCTGCCTCGTGCGGCATGCGGCATGCGGCATGCGGCTTACGTGCAGCAGTTAACAGTTACTACTACCATATATAAGCATCATTTTCCTTTTTTGTTCTTTTTTCGGCTGGACAACAGCTGCAATGGCTCGTATTGCGTATACGTAATGTGCGTATGTGCACTGCGAGAAAAAAGAGTCCAGCTGCGCCACATTCATGTGCAAGCGAAAATTATTATTATTTCCTTCGCTCGTCCAGCAACTAAGCTGTCTTAAAATTAGTAACAATCGTACTTATTCGGTCTTCAAATATGCATTTTCTGCTCTCGTCCAGCTCGAAAAAAATGTTGCACATTTATTTTTTGTCGTGTCCTTTTTTCTGTGGCACACAAAATAAAGCTGGTAAAGCGTCAACGTTTGTTGCTGCCATTAATTAGCTGTGCACAACTCGGCAGCAAGTTTCACTTTTTTTCATCGTCGTAGTTGCTGTTGCTGTTGGCGTCAGCCCTAATCCATCATTTGCCACAAAAGTCACGTACAACAGTTGCAGCAGCCTCTGAGCTTGAAAAGGAAACTTCCACGCGGAAGAAAGTTCATGTAACTTTAACACACAAACAGGCAAAAGCTGGAGGGGCAAACGGGTTGGGGCAAGTGGATAGGCATGCGGCTTATGACTGCCAAGTTTGTTGTAACAAATTAAGAAATCACTTTCGCCCCGCCGGCAACAAAACTCTATAAATATATGTGTGCAAGTCAGGCTGCAGTTGTATTCCCATCCAACCCCTTCAACCCCCACCCCCTCTCTTAAAAATTGCCGTTCGCCTGTCAGAAAAGGACAGCCTAAAAGTGATGCGACCCCAAAAAAAGTGTTGCATAAAACAAATGTCAAAAGGGGGCGCCACTTCAACCTGATAAATGTACATGAATGGGCTTTATATGCATATTATATAGCAGTACACATAACTGGTTATATAAGCACAATGTGCGCAGATATATATATATATATGTATATATATAAATAACTGTATCTGGTAACGAGCTGCAACACAGTTGGCAAACAAATTTCTGTGATTGGCGTGTGACATTTTCAGCGCAGAGGAGCGCGAGCTGCTATTTTAAATGTTCGCATTTATATTTATGTCTGTCTATGAACATGATTGATGTACAACAAGGGGGCGTGGTGCGGCAGGGCAGGGAGGCAGGGCGGCAGGCAAAGGTGCTGAGCAAGTGTCAAGAAAGGTCCAAAGTAAAAGGCGTTCGATGGCTGACAGCGTAGCGCGAAAAGTTTTCCAATTGAGCCAGTTGTGGGCGAGGGCAGCGAAGAGGAAAACCGGTTGAAACTTAAGAGCCGTTATGTGGTGGAAATTGAAAAGCACTTAGGGTGTGCTTGATATGGGTATAGGTATAGATATAAATATAGGTATAGGTATAGGTATGGGTAGGTATAGGTATAGGTTTTGGTATAGGTATAAGTATAGGTATACGTACAGGTGTAAGTATAGGTATAAGTATAGGTATAAGTATAGGTATAGGTATAGTTGTTATTGTTATAGTTCCAGATATAGTTATAGGAATGTAGGAACAGGAATAGGAATGGGTTTATCTATTGGTAAACTTGCTAAACTTGTCCAAAACAATATTAGACTACACAGTTCATTTAGTATCTACATATTTGATATGTTATTTAAGTTGTCAATTTCCATGTGCATAAATTTGATGAAAAAGATGCCAAGATTTGTCTATGTTTAATCCTCAATATATTGAGCAAATTAATACAACCAGCTCGATATAAGACAGCTTGTAAATATTTTCTCTTTTGAAGTTTCGACCTATGCCCATATACCGGTACATCGATTTTTAGGCCAGAATTTTTACTTGTCTTCCGACCTCAAATCACGTTTTTAACTTTAAATGCACGATTGATTTAGCGGCAAAACTATGATCGAAAAGCCATCGCTTTTTAATCTAAGTTGAGTTTTGACGAAGTTATGGCCTTTTGAAGTTTCGACCTATGCCCATATGACGATTTTTAGGCCAGAATTTTTACTTGTCTTCCGACCTCAAATCACGTTTTCAACTTTGAATGCACGATTGATTTTGGGTCAAAACTATGATCAAAAAGCCCTCGCTTTTTAATCTAAGTTGAGTTTTGACGAAGTTATGGCCTTTTGAAGTTCCGACCTATGCCCATATACCGGTACATCGATTTTTAGGCCAGAATTTTTACTTGTCTTCCGACCTCAAATCACGTTTTCAACTTTGAATGCACGATTGATTTTGGGTCAAAACTATGATCAAAAAGCCCTCGCTTTTTAATCTAAGTTGAGTTTTGACGAAGTTATGGCCTTTTGAAGTTTCGACCTATGCCCATATGACGATTTTTAGGCCAGAATTTTTACTTGTTTTCCGACCTCAAATCACGTTTTCAACTTTGAATGCACGATTGATTTTGGGTCAAAACTATGATCAAAAAGCCCTCGCTTTTTAATCTAAGTTGAGTTTTGACGAAGTTATGGCATTTTGAAGTTTCGACCTATGCCCATATACCGGTACATCGATTTTCAGGCTATAATTTTTGCTTGTCTTCCGACCTCAAATCACGTTTTCAACTTTGAATGTACGATTGATTTAGGGTCAAAACTATGATCAAAAAGCCCTCGCTTTTTAATCTAAGTTGAGTTTTGACGAAGTTATGGCCTTTTGAAGTTCCGACCTATGCCCATATACCGGTACATCGATTTTTAGGCCAGAATTTTTACTTGTCTTCCGACCTCAAATCACGTTTTCAACTTTGAATGCACGATTGATTTTGGGTCAAAACTATGATCAAAAAGCCCTCGCTTTTTAATCTAAGTTGAGTTTTGACGAAGTTATGGCCTTTTGAAGTTCCGACCTATGCCCATATACCGGTACATCGATTTTTAGGCCAGAATTTTTACTTGTCTTCCGACCTCAAATCACGTTTTCAACTTTGAATGCACGATTGATTTTGGTTCAAAACTATGATCAAAAAGCCCTCGCTTTTTAATCTAAGTTGAGTTTTGACGAAGTTATGGCCTTTTGAAGTTCCGACCTATGCCCATATACCGGTACATCGATTTTTAGGCCAGAATTTTTACTTGTCTTCCGACCTCAAATCACGTTTTCAACTTTGAATGTACGATTGATTTAGGGTCAAAACTATGATCAAAAAGCCCTCGCTTTTTAATCTAAGTTGAGTTTTGACGAAGTTATGGCATTTTGAAGTTTCGACCTATGCCCATATACCAGTACATCGATTTTCAGGCTATAATTTTTGCTTGTCTTCCGACCTCAAATCACGTTTTCAACTTTGAATGTACGATTGATTTAGGGGCAGAACTATGATCAAAAAGCCCTCGCTTTTTAATCTAAGTTCAGTTTTGACGAAGTTATGGCCTTTTGAAGTTTCGACCTATGCCCATAGATAGGTATATCGATTTTCATAATTTTTACTTGTCTTCCGACCTCAAATCACGTTTTCAACTTTTTTTTATATTTAACATATTCGCTGCTTGCTTATATATTTTTTAAACACGTTTCTAATGCCAAGATTTTTCAATCTTCAACCCTAAAGACGGATATCAGTCAGAGAGAGGGAGATAGAATGTGAGAGGGAGAGAGAGAGGGAGAGAAGCTACTTATTATGTCAGCTTGCTGCTCAAGAGACCAATTGTTTTTGCACTTTTGCATCGCCCTAGCTCACATATTTGGCAATAGCTTACACCAACCCCACGCCCCCCTACCCCTCCCCCTCCCGAGATGCAACCCTCCCTCATATTTACTTCGTCCCCACTCGCATTTTTACTTAACCCAATATTTTGCTCGTTAGTCATAAAAAACAAAAGCCCAGCAGAGTGTGGCGTAGTAAAAGCCAAAGGCAAGGAAAAATCACTGAGCAGGCAGGCAACAACAACAACAACAATAACAACAAGAGTAACAACAACAACAACAACAACAAGGCAAAGCAACAACTACTCAACGCTGGCTGGCATCAGCTGCTATGTGCAAAAAGTTTATGACTTTAGACCCATTTTTGTGTGTTATGCGGCGGCGACGCTGAACTCAATTTTTTTGCACTGAATCACAGCAGCAAGCCCAGCCCCTAAATGTCTGGGGGGGGGGGGAGGGGCATGTTGCAGAAGGGTGCGACAGAGGGCGCAGCGACCAGGTCGAATCAAGCCTTACCTTAGGTTGCTGCTGCTGCCGCTGTTGCAGCTACTTCTCTATCTGACTGCGACGCTGGCGTCGCTGCTGTTTTTAAATGATTTTTATGTGCACTTTAGTCGCAAGCAAACAACAACAAAAATAGCAACAACAACAACAGCAACGAGAGCCAAGAGTATACCCTACAAATATGGCTAAAAAGGTGTGTCATTGAGGCATGATGGCAGGGCGTGGTAACTTAATGAATGACAACTATTCTCGATGTCGGGGGATATCGTTTGAACTGTATACTGAGCAGCCTAACATATAGATAATAGATATAATCTAGTTTATACTGCCAATTTGTCAGCTTACAACAGCTAAAGGTAGTTGGAAATATGGTTGAAAGGTGTATTAATAGGTTGTGGGAGGGGCGAGTGGAAGGGCATACTTACTTACCCAAATACAATTTGTCCAGATGAGAGTGGTTATAGTCAAAGAGAGTTAATAGAAAGCATATGTAAGAGGCAATAGGGTAAACATATTTTAACTTATTACCATTATTATTATTATAATTATTATTATCTTACAAAAAACTTAAATATTCAATACTTTTTACAACGCACTAGTTGTCAGAGCGTAGCTGGAAGATACCCTAAACTCAGTTGTTAAATACATATTAGGCTTGCTGATTGGGTTTGTGCAATTTGAAAATACGTTTCTGTGTTTCTTACTGATCAGGAATATATATATATATAAAACAAATAAATATAAAATAATAAATAATTAGCTTACGGCACGCAAATACATTATTTACTTGACGCTGAGCGACTTTCGCTGTGACCCACTGTATATATATATTATTCTATTCCCCGCAGCTGTTGGCCAGGGTATCTGTCAGTCTAGTCACATTTTTGCCCATCTTTAAATAGTTGTCGTATTATTTGCATATAGAATATCTTCAATCTTATCTCTCAGCTCTCTCTGCCCCACAATTTCCGTATATGTTTCGCTGTTGCACTCATTTGCTTGTTTATTCGCTTGTTTGTTTGTTTGTTTGTTTGTCTCATGCTTTTGGTCTATTGATTTTCTTTCTGTTTTTTTTTTTGTATTGCTGCGTTTTGTCTCGTGGCTGCATTTGTTCGTGGCCAGTCAGACAGTCAGTCATTCAGTCAGTTAGCCGGCCCGTCTCGGTCGGCCAGTGTTACAATTATGCAACAGACAGGCCCAAAACTGCTGCCTGCTGCCCGCGCCATGTTGTTGGCCATTGTTTTTAGCCCGGTTAGTACTCTAGCCGGGTCCAGCCTCTCTTTCACTGGCCATATGCATTGTATTGATTTTTTTGCGGGCAACCCATTCACAGCAGCCGCCCACAGACGCCATAAAAAGTCATTAGTGAGAAAGGGTTCGGCATTCTGGACCTGAACCTGCACACTGACAAAATTTTGTTATGTGAATCACAAGACACATTTTTCTTATATTCAAATATATAATATCTATGGGAAGTTGAATTCTACCAATTCCAAATTCTATGGTAAAAAGGATATTTTCAAGTTTTTTGAACTATGAACTTAAAAACGTCAGTTTTTTTGGTGAGTGTATGAGTTGTGGTTGCCTGGCTGGAGGTGGCTTCGAGTGTATAATGGTGCAATTTAAATACGAGTACGCGCTGCCATGTGAATGAACCGTGCAACATGCCGCATGCAACGGTATGCTGCTGCCTGGACCTACGCGGCGTATGCGCAATGTGTGTGTGTTGTTTTTATTTTCTTTTATTGGTCTTTCTTATATATCTGGTAACGCAAAAACAATAAACTAAAAGCAATTTGCTTTTGATTTATTGACGCTATGTACGTGGCAGGCAGGCAGGCAAGCAGCCAGTCAGCCAGTCAGCAGCAGGCCACATGCAACAAGCTGAAGCTGTGGCAAAAGCTGAGACATGATCAGAATCGTTCGCGTAATGATTATCTATTAAAATAAATCACGTATTTGGCAACAGGCGACGGCAAACTTGAGCAAGTTTCGCCAAGTGTCGAAGTCAATAAATTGCTAACGTAGCCAGTGTGTGTGTGTGTGTGTGTGTATGGGTGTGTCCTGCATAGTCCTGTGCAGACTATGTGGCAAATTTCATTTTGGCAACCAGCACAAATTGCCGCTGACAGCCAAGTCGGGCACCCCAAAAAAGATATAAGAAAAAACAAGAAAAGGCAAAAATAATACTAGTAAAAAAAATAAAGTTCCGCCGGAGACAGCGTCAAGTGTAATATAAACAAATCGAACTTGACTGGCAAGTGTTTAAGCCCTTTTTTTCGAACCAAGGCCGAGACAAACGAGCTGTGAGAGCTGCCAACTAAGTGAAATAGACATAAGCAGCGCTTACAAAGGCAAATGACATTGCGCACACTTAAGAACCCAACTGCTTTACGTACTTCTCCTCTTTCATTTTTTATTTCTTCTGCTTTTTTTTTGCCCATTTTTGTGCTAAGCCTTCAAAAGACTTCACAAGTAATGGCCACACAAGCTATTGAAGACACATTAGTCTCCTGTTACTTTGCTGCAGTTTTTCTTAGTACGTTTCACATTTTCCAGTTTGAGTTTGAGTTGTGCCTTCGAATTTGAAAGTGTTTGTTGAGCAAAGGCAAAATTGCTGCCCATTATGGATTTTGAAATGTTTCTTAAGGATTTTCCGCTTGAAGTAACAAATTGAGGCGAAAGTCTTTTTCAATCTGAGGCAATTTATTTTTTATGACAGCGAGCTGTGTTTTATGAAGTTTCACTTTAATTGAATTCCAGTTTTCTTTTATTAAGTTTACAAGCTTTTACTTTTTTTTTTTTGCATATGTTTTATCTGTGATAGATGAGGAATAAGTTTCGAACATCGCTGAAATAAAATCCCATGTAGAGCTGGTAAAGAATTTACTTTACTTTAATAAATAAATCAATATTCTTTAATGTTTCAATTTTGTGATCCACTTTTCAGTTTTAAAATTTGTATTTTATTAGTTTATTTTATTTTTAGTTTATTTTTCATTTTGTGTTTTTGGGCGCAACACTTGCGTTTGTCAGCTTTTGCATAATTCTCACGCTTTAGTTGAGACAAATTGCATTTTGAAAGCTGCTTAGGTCCGCAATTTGGTGCAATTTTCCGGGTTTTTTATTTTGCAGCAGCTGTTGCTGTTGTTGCTGTTGTTGCTATTGTTGCTGTCGCACTTTTAAACTAATTGCCAGCAATTTAGCAGCAACGTTGCCAGTGCAATGCGGCGTATGCGTTATATTTATGCTGCTATCTACAGCTCCCCATTTTTATCTGTCGCTCTGTCGCTCTGTTGCTCTGTCGCTATGGCTACATCTGACTTTTGTTTGCTGCTGCTGTGCAAGCCCAATGCGCACATTTGCCGCATAATTGCCAAGTCATGATTTTTTACACACACCAAAATCGAATAACCAAAAAAAAAAACGAAATATAAAATAAATGAATATGCAGTGGGGAAAAGATTTTCATGTGTCGCCTTTCTTTTTATTTTTTATTTCTGTTGCTGCCACATAGCGCTTGCTGCTGATACTCGCACTGGGCATAATTTCCATGTTGCTTAAGCGGCATTTTCGTTGCTCTTTGGGGTCGTCCGCTTACCCCCACATTTCCACAGTTCCATTTCCCATCGCTGAGTTGAGTTTATCGTTATTGACAGTTTTACTGCTGTCTGTTTATTTTGTTGTTGTCTTCATTTTTTTTTTTTTTTTTTTTGGGTGTTTTGTTGTTGTTTCACTGTTGCTTCTTATCAAACAAGCGTTTGTTCCCTTTTGCATAGTTCACGTTACGCATTTTTCTCTCAGACGTCACCTCGGGGACTACTACGCTCTGGCATAAACATTTTGTCGGAGTTGGACAAGTCAGAGGACAAGTTAATGTCTTGTCAAGCGATTTGCAGCACACATGCTTTTCCTCCTTTTTTTCCTTTTTTTTTTGTTTTTTTGACTTGGCTTACGCTTCCATGCCATATTCTTGCTGTGTGCTGCTTAGACTGGCTTAGAGGGGAGCAGCTTTTGGGGTTGGCTTGTCATAGGAGTATGATATCTGTTCACTTGAGCTCAACTTATGGCGCTCCAATTTCGCGCTGATGCATAATTTTTGCCGGCTCGCATAAAAATGCGCTCGAAGGGGAGGGGGAGTGCCAAAGCCAAAACCAGGAAAAGCACGGAAAATCCGGGAGCGTAAAAAATGAAAAAATGAAAAAAAAAGAAAGCATGGAAAATATATTGCATCACTGTAGGGGACTTTGACTGTATGCCTTTGCCTCGTTTATCTTTCATTCTCAAGTGCTTGTCCGTGCGTATGGGTGTGCTTGTGTGTGTGCCTGTGTGTGTGACATGATTAATATCCCCGCTGACAGTTGACTGACTGTCGTCAAGTGAAATCAAAAGCGCTGCAACAAACTTCAGCTTCAACACAGCGCAACTTTAAATATTTGCATGTGCCACACATTATTTACTATACAATTTTACAGCAATGCGGGTTCAAAGTTGAACTTTGCTAGCTTCATGATTTTCAGCTCACACATTAATATCGTTATTTATTTTACTCAACAGCCTCAAGCCTCAAGCCGCATTAAGCATTAAGCATTTTCATGCATTTCAAAGCGCGTAATACATAAATAAACAAGAACAACAAAAATAAAAAATAAAAAATAAAAAACAATAAACAAAAAAAATAAAAAACAAAACAAGCGAACCATTAAAAAGTTACAATCACAGCGGAAATCTGTTCATGTGCGCATAAGGCCAAAAATATAAATAAAACAGAAAACAGAAAACGGAAAACGGAAAACAGAAAAGAAATTAAATAAGCGAGAGCATCGAAAGCGTAAAACAAACAAATCAACAAATCAAAAGGAACCAAATAAAACCAAAAAAACCAAAAAAACAAAAAGGGAAAATAAAAATAAAACACCAGCGAAATTCGGCGTTTAAAACACACACATAAAAAATGTAATGGAAAGCATTAGTGCTCATAAAAAATGGATTTACACAGCCTTTTTAAGGCTGTCCTGATCCTGTACATCATTCGAGGTGAGTTGCCATTTGATTTAACTGAATGACCAGGCCATTCTGCCACTGCCTCCACACACCATTTTTTTTTTTTTTTGTATACTACAAACATATAATTTTTTACATTTTATACAAAATTCTGAAAAAAATATAAAAATATTGATTTTGTTAGCTCATAAAAAATACAGTTTGTGTATTTATGTAACTGTAAAATAGTTAATATAAATAAAGTGCTGAGTGATGACTGATTGGAGATTAACACTCTCTAAAAACCCTCATAACTCATCCCATTATGGAAAAACACTGCTTTTCAATTTGAAAAGTTGATATTTGTTTGAATTTTGTTCTGAACTTTTCAAATTGGCTTTTAAAAGTAATGCTTCTTGATCTGACAAGCCCCGCTTTTAATTGATGTGCTGGGCATTTATAACCACAAGCTGAGCCACTCCTCCAAGCCAGGACTCTTCACTTATAAGCCATACGCCCCGTATGCCACTTCATTCAAGCAATTTCGCAGCCAGCCGACAGCATCTGGAATTTCCCATTCAATGTCTTTACTGCATACACACGACATTTTCCTATTTTTGTTTTCCTTTTTCTGGCCTTTTCAATTTGCGACTGATTCCCGAGCATTCGGGCCTCACTTTTTTGTTCTTGGCTAAAAATAATTAAGCTGCGTTGCCAGTTTTTTGTGTTCTTACTTTTCTACATTTCCCTGTTTGCTGTTGTTGCGTTTGCTGTTGCTGTTGCTGCTGCTGTTGCAGCTGCTGCTGCTGCTGCTGCTTCTGTTTGTGTCGCTTCTTTGGTTTGTCCTTTGTGCGCTGTCGCTTGCAACACTTCCCACACAGCCACTTTGTCCACTTTGGCTAACAAGCCGTTGCAAGCAGAAAAGGCCATGACTTCCATGGCTTCCTCGCACGCTCTCGCTCGCTCTTTTTCAATCTTTTGATACACTGATCCTCCTGATAAATGGAGTGTATTTCACTTCCTTCTTTCTTATTTGCTATTTCCGTTTTACTTTTGAGGCTGGCTTTTGTATTTCACACAATTTCATCCTGCATTTCATTTACAACATTTCCAAATATGACGAGTAATTTTGGGGATGCAATTTTAAAGTTGAAATTGAGCCAGAATTGCATATATAACTTTGAATGTGGGGTTTAATGTAGAGGTCGAAACATTCACAAAAAGAAAATCGGATCACATTTGTCAGAATTATGATTGGCTGATGATTTTCCCTTTTCCTATGCGCGTTTTTCTGGCTTATAATGTGGAGGGATTATCTGAATCCTTTTTAATGCTGAATGTGGCATTAATCTACAGGCAGAATAATGATCAAAATCACTTAAATCGGTTCAATTTCGGCAAAGTTATAGCATGAGAAAGACTTCTTCACACTTCCCTACTTTTTGGGGTTTTAATTTTGATATGGAAATTGGAAATTGGATATGGAAAATCTAGGGCTTCAGCAAGTCTCAAAAAGTCCGCTTCGAAAGGTTTCCTTTAATTTATTTTATTTTGAATGTCTTAAATGAAGTCATGAAAATCAATTTCAGTCTTTGAGTAATTCTCTGCACTAGCCTTAAAAATCAAGCAGACTGTTTTCCAACTATTTTCCAACTGTTTTCACACTGGACACAGAGTATTGCTCAGTTGCTTGGGGTCGCCTGCAACGATGCTGCTCGTTTGTCATTTTTTTCCTAGTGTTTTTGTGCGCATTTCAAAAAGCCAAAGTTATCAGCAAAAGATCAACGGCAGCGTTGAGTCTTGCAACGTTTTGCCAGCTGCCTCCTGGCAGCCGTAGGCGCTTTTGTTTTTATCCCTTTGCCAGAGCCAAAGACTGCGGGCTGTTGTTGTTGTTGTTGTTGTTGTTGCAGTGGTAGTTGTTGTTGCTGTGGCAGTTGTTGTTTCTACTGGTCTCTGACTGTGACAGTGTGGGCCTCTGCTTGTTGCTGATGATGAGGCTGATTATGCGCTGCATGCTGTCGCTGCCTTGGACAATGCTGTCCCCGCAGCTTGCCACAAAAGCTTTACAGCTAGCTGCTCACTGCTTTCAGCTCCTTGCTGCTTGCAGCTCAGCCTGTTTACTTGGCTCGCCTTTTTGTTACACAAAAGCTGCCTAGCTGCCTGCCAGCCTGCCTGCCTGCCAGCCTGTTTGTTTCGCTCAGTCTTTCGCCTGTGATAAACCACTGCCACAGCCACCCGCAGCCCACTCAACAGCTGTGTGTGTTGCTGCAACGTGACATTCGAGGTCATTCACATTTCGAGGGCGTGTTGTTGAACTTGGTGTTGGTTGTGCATTTCTGTGTTGGTATTGGTGTGTTGCACTATAGCAAAAAATGCAACTTTTCCAGTGATAAAAATAAAGTTAAGTTTTTGGATTATATTTAAAATACCAGAATTCAACAGCTACAAATTTTCGATTGTTTTCTACACAAAAGAATATTTAAAACTTAGATTTGAATAAAAGTTATAAATATGTTAACCAGGCCGAAAAAGAGAAGCTGAAAATTTTGACCGAAATTAGGCGATGGAAAATCAGAGCCCGAAGCGGAATCGGAAGCGGAATTTAGCCTTTTTAAGCGTCAATAACCGAAGCGTAAACCATAATCCTTATTGAAACCTTTACGGTTAAGAACAGAACCGGAACCGGAACTTAAATTAAAAAGGTTCAAGCTGTTAAAATATATTTAATAAATGAAACTGTTTAGTTCATCGCCTTCTCTTAAAGACAAAACTGACAGCATCAAAAAATAGACTGAAACTTTGGCTTTTGTTGCCACTGTTGCACGTTGCATGTGCTCGGTAAATTTGTAACGCCTCCTTGGCTACTTGGTGCATTTGGCACGTTGCTCGTTGCGCGTTGCTCGTCGCGCGTTGCTCGTTGCATATTCGGTTGCTAAATGCCGTGAAACATTAGACAATGAGCAGCTCTAATTATGTCTTGCGTCTGCTCACAAAAAGAAGCAAAAAAGAAACAGAAAAAACTGCAATTAACATTTGATCCCAGTTGCTGTTGCCGCTGCTGTTGCTGCTGTTGTAGCAGTTGTTGCTTTTGTGCCCTGAAGTGTTGGTGCACGCCAGCGGCAGAAAGTTGTATGAGTTTCCTTGTAAATGACGCCGTCGCTGGCGAAGTTGCCACGAGGCATGCAAAACTTTGTGCCATTGTTTGTTGCAGTTGCAGCAGTCGCTGCTGCTGCTGCTGCTGCTGCTTCTGCTTCTGCTGTTACTGTTGCTGTTGACTTCATTTCTTTGAGCTGTGCAACACAAACAAAAGTGAAACGTGTGCTTTTCAATAATTCAGTTTTATGGCACAAACCCAACGTGACGTGCGCTTTTGTCATTCATTTGCTATTTCTGACTTTTAAAGTCGGTGCTCATTAGCGAAACATCAGCAGCAACAGCAACAGCAATTGCAATTGCAACTGCAACAGTTTCAACAATAAATTCATCTGCAACAGCAGCAGCGTCTGCAACATTAATTGAAATGCTTTTCACTTTTTTTTCTGCTTTTGGCAGTTGCGATTTAATTGCATACTTTTGTGAGCATAGCAAACAAAGGCAACCGCAAGGCAACGTGCAACTGCAACCTGCAACATGTGCTGCAACAAGAGCAGTTACCGTGCTACATTCCCTTCGCAGTCAATATCAGATTTCGAATGTTGCCTTAAAATGTTTTAGTTCAATTTTGTTACGAAAGAGCAGGCCACCAAAAATGTATGCTATATATACCTTATACCCTGTAAGCTGAGTAACTTTACGCGTGGGGTATGAGGGGTGATTTCAAAGAATGTCACAGCAAAGCTTAATAAGCAATGCAATAAGAGGACAACTCAGAGTCGAGCGTCAATTGTTCTTTACTATGAAAGATATAAAAGAGGTAGGTTTAAACTATAATACCCTGTAATTTTAACATATCCAGTACATGTATATTTAGAATACCCTATAAATAATAAATATCATGTAAGTTATAATATAGAATACCCTGTTAATTTATTCGTTAATTTGCTGAACTCATTTTGATGCATGACTTAAATAGTTCAAAACAAATTTTGAACTTACTTTAAGTCATATCTAAACAGTAAAGTATTTGTGGCAAGTGTTTCTAGGTTATCTGATAGTCGGTCAGCTTTAACAAAAGTTTGCATTACTTGTTGTTGGCTGCTGATGCGGCAACAGCTGAATAAAGTCAAGGGGCAGGCATCACGTTGTGCGTGATATGACCTAAGCAAATATACTTTGAACACACACACACACATACTTACACACACATAACAACACACACACACACACGTAAACACACATAGATATAAAAATACCGTTACGCTCTGTTGCGCCGAGACAGTTAAGGGGGGATTGGGGGCAGCAGAACGAGCAGAGTTTGGGATGGAGGCAGTGGAACGCTTCGCTGAAGCAGACGCCTCGCATTAGTCGAGGCTCTTAAGCAGAAAAATGCGTGCACTTGAACCGACAGAGAGAGAGAGAGATGGAGAGATGTAGAGAGAGAGAGAGGGAAGAGTGTTGTAGAGGCTGTTTCTAAAGCTGCCACTGAAACGCTTTAAATGCAAAGCGCTGCCTACTTTTCATTTTCTTTCTGCTTGTTTTATTTTTTTTTTTTTGGGGCACTGACACTGCCTCAATCAAATGGCGATGTTTTCAGGCCCTGACTGCTGTTTATATTTGTCAAGTCATTTCCCATTTGCCAAGCCACCTTCCTCCTCCTTCAAGTTGCACCCCTTGGCAGCAGACAGAGGCTTTGGGCACATCTTTCACCCACGTGCCGCATATGCAAATCAACTTTAATGTGTGCTGCTGCTGCTGCTACTGCTGCTGCTACTGCTGCTGCTTCTCTGTTTCCTCTTCTTCTTCAGCTTGCCACTTCTAGATACGCCTCTTCCCCTGCTTCCCCTTCTTCTTCGTCTTCCCGAACTTTTTGGAAAGCCTCGGAATTGCGTTTGCTTTTAAATGCGGCACGCAAGAACTTTTGCCAGCTTTGTAGCTGCTTTTTTTTATTGCTAACTCACCCGCCTCCCCTCACCCTCCCCCCATCTGCATGAGGTAGTACATCTTTAAGGTTCAGGGACTTAAGCGTTTTTGATTTAGTGCGCTTCGAAGCCAACTTCAAGCTTGTCATTATTTACACATTTCCCTGACTTCATTCGAAAGTAAACTTAAGCAGCCCGCTGGCGATATACTTTAGCAGGTTGCAGGTATAATGATGTTGTAATGGCTGAAGCATTGTAGAAGAAAGTTTGATGTTAAAAACTTAATAGAAATATTCCTTGAGAGAATGAGATAATGCCTTAGATCTGAACTTAGATTAGATCCTTCCTTTTGCAATAGGTCGAAGTGAAACTTTCAGATAAGGGTAGTAACAGCTCGCTCAGAAGAACCTAAACCTTGAGGAAGTTAACAAAACACCTTTTCCGACTTAACCTCAAATATTGTATAGCAAAAGGTCCCGTAAGTGGCAGGTCCTGTAAGTGGCAGGTCCTGTAAGTGGCAGGTCCTGTAAGTGGCAGGTCCTGTAAGTGATAATGGAATTTGTCAGTAACGCCAGCTAAAATCAATCCAAATCATTTCAAAATAGTTGAGGAACTGCCAAACATGAAGCTCAGCTTGCATAGTCTCTGCAAGCACTACTTTCACTATCTGAGCATATCTCAATTTGTTACTATATCTCGTCTTTGTCATACATATGTCCGCTAGGGTATTTTCATCTTCTCAAATCTCAGTTTGCTTGTTTTATTTTCTTTGCTTTTGCCTGCACGGATTTTCTTCTTAATTACGCGAGGACTTTCTTTCAGTTCGCTGCCATTTATTACGACTGCAATGGTGAATGGAAACCTGCAAAGGGGGGCTGTGGCTGGGGGGAGGAGGAGCTGGAGACGGACTGAAATAAAAGCTGAAGCTGTAACTCTATGTGGGGGATGCCTAAAGAGAGGGCGGATGAGGGGATGGCTGGCTGGCTGCTCATTTGCATTTTGTGTTTAGGTTGATGCCTGTCGCTTTTTCTTCTTCTTCGCATTCATTGCTTCAACTTGGTCGTCTTCTTCTTGCCACCAGCCATTTCCCGTCCAGCGTTTCTATTTAAATGCACAGCAATTTTTAATGATCCGTGATAATGACGAGGCAGCTGCCGCTGGCATTTTGCTTAGAGAACTACTCTCATTTCACTTCATGCTTCTCTCTGCTGCTCTTGCTTCCTCTGCGCGTAATTGATTTGGGCGTGGCTGCAGAGGCGGCTCCTGCTGTTGCTACTGCGGCTTCTGCTGCTACTGCTGCTACTGCTACTGCTGCTACTGCTACTGCTTCTGCTGCTGCTACTGCTTCTGCTTTGTCCTTTGGCCACTTTTGATTGACAACGCTGACAAATGGAGCGGCGTGTATTCAATTATGTGCGAAGTGCCAGGCAACAAAGCGGCCACGACGCACCAAACGTGCAACACACACTCAGTGACGACAACACAATACAATCGAGAGAGAGAGAGAGAGAGACGACAAAGCAAAGCCTTATCGAGTTTATCAGACGGTCATTGTGTTGCGTTTATGCGGCATTGTCAGTGCCACACACACACACACGTGCCACAAAAGCCAGACAGGCAGCCAGGCAGCACAGTACTTTGCACAGCAGTAAATGCTGCAGCAACAGCAGCAGCAGCAGCAACTGCTTTATTAACATCATCAGCATCTACACTCAGAAGAAAATAAAAGAAAACTAAAACATGTCAAAAAAAAGATTTGCTTAAGTAAATCATTAAAAAAAAATTCTAAAATATCAAATTAAAAAAAAAATAATTTTTTAATTTGTTACTCAAACTTAAACATTTTATTATAATTATTATTGTTAATATTATAGTCAAAAGGGAGCTTAACAAATTAATTCATAAATTCTTTATTTTTATCAATCTATTTTCTAAATATTAATAATTTCGAATTATTTAAATTTAGTATATACTTAATAAATAAATAAATCACAATTTAGCATTTTATAAATTTAAAATATATCAATAAAAAAGTAAATAACAAAAATAAAATATGCACAACAGATTTACAGATTATATTTTGAGAAATTCATAAAATTAAAAATAAAAGTCAACAATTAGTTTAAGTTCTTTTTTCCCAGTGTAGCCACACACTCACAGACTACACACATTGGTGGCACATTCATGTATTTATGGGGCATGTTTTCATGTCACATTTTGATAGCATCAGAAGGTTTTCCATTGTTGGAGTGCCGCCTCAGCATGCCCCTGTTGCCTGCGCCCCATAAATAACAGTGGCTGACGTTGGCTGCACGTTTAAACAGCTTTTTGTTTGCGTCTCCAATTAGCTGACAGCTTTGTATTCACTCTTAGCAGCTGTTACCTGTTTCTAACCTAATCTGGCTCTCTGCTCTTCACTTATCCGCAAATTGCTCAGATGACAAATTTAATTTTCATTAGTTCGCATCGCCGCGCAAATCTCTGGTCACAGCTTTTTCTGCAAAACTTTGCCAGCTAAAAAAAAAAAGAGGAGAAGAAGAAAAAACTGTTTAGAAAAAGGAGAATACTTTATCTTAAGTGACTTATAAACTAGAAACTGGAAATTTAATGTGCTTGCCCCGCTGTGGCAGTCAACTTCCTGGCAAACACTTTTCTACTTTTCACCAACATTTTTACCCTGCTCGTCGCATTTCCGTTGGGCATTGCAGTTGACAGCCTCGACACAAACACACACACACACACACACACAACCACAACGAAAGTGGCACAAAGTTTGCAACACTTTCTGGTGGGGTTATGAGCCAGTGGAGCTGGTGGTCTTGGGGTGTTGGGACTTGTCCAGTCCACTTTATCGTTATCTTTTGGCCAATGCCTTTTTGACAAAACAATTTCTCATTTTATTGCTGCGGCTGAAAATTGCCAACAAATTTGCTGCTGCCTCATGTTGCATGCGCTGCATGCTGCTTCTGAAAACTCTTTGTAGCGACAACATGTTCCCACTTCCCATTTCGCTCACTCTTTTCTTCGAATTTTTGTATTTATCTCAATTTTATTTTATCCAAAGTGGAATTTGCTGCCAAGGCGAATTGCTGCCAGTTGTAGATTGGACTCGATTTTTCCTAGTTGCAGCTTTGAAGAGGCTATTATAATTTTGTCCTTGAAGTGTGTAGCACATTGAAGGAAAATTCTTCAAACTCTGATGTTTAAACTTGACCAGCATCATTAGCCGTTTATCTGTCTACCTCCTGTACTAGAGATAGCTTTAGTTCTAACTAGTTTGTTTTAAAGTTTGCTAAAAGATAAACTAGATTTATTAATCGCGTCATGAACGAGTAGGCAACATTATCTTTTCTCTCTTTTTTTTGTTGTTGAAAAATAGCGAAAATAAAGTGAAAACATTTTTTCCGCTCACAATTTTTGTCTCTTGCGGAAACCCACCAGAGTCATGTAAACTTTTTTCATATATTTTAAAAATAATTAAATTATTCATGCTGCTAGATGGCAACAAAATAAAAAGAAATGTATGTTTCCTACACGAGATTGTCTCTGTGTGTGTGTGTGTGGCACAAAAACGGGTCAGTGCTCTGCTGAGGCAACGCCTCAAGTTGTCAGGCAACCGCAATGCAAATATAGTCTGACACACTCACACTCACACTCACACCAACACCCGCACAGTCAGACACAAAAGTCACACCCACGCAAGTCTTCACTTTTTTCATTCTTTTTTTGGGGGGGTGGTGGGAGGGGGGAGTGCTGTTTTTTAGCTGCTGCCTTGACTACCAAGTGAATAATAAATAAGGCATAAGAGCCGCATCAAAAGCGGCCTTTAAAACACGCCAAATAAAATTATGCAAGAGCCTGGCCAACGGCTGCGTCATAGCAATTAGAGAGGAATCTGCCACGCCCCGGCCTCCCTTACCACCAAAGCACTACAAAAGCCGCAGCACGTTGGCCACAGGTAGAAAGCAATTGTCTTTGGCGCTGTGTGCGTGCCTTTGTTGTGGTCCACGAGAGATGCTCATTAAAATTTAGGCCAAGCCGCTGGGCAATAACAGCAGCAACAACAACAACAACAACTAATGTTGCAACAACAAGGACAACATCGTCACTGCCACTTAATTTTGGTCAAAAAGTTTACCACTCGCTTTTCCATGGCTTAAATGAAATTGAAAATAACTTTTGGCCACTCGTGCATTACACTTCGCAAATTGCCATCATATTATTTATAAAAAAAACTCTGACATTCTCTCTCTCTCTCTCTCTCTCTCACTCTCTCACTCTCTCACTCTCTCTTCCTCTTTATTTTACAGCTGAGAGCAGCTATATAGTTAATGGCTTGGATCTGCAGGGACCGATATTTCTGCATGAGCCGCCGCATCGCGTTGAGTTCTCCAACAATTCGGGTGGCCTAATAGAATGTTCCGGCCATGGCAGCCCCCCACCAGAGGTAAGTACTTTTAGCCATAAGTAGCTAGATAAACAAGATCATTGACTGATTGCTGATCAGCGCAGCAAATGAAATCAAATATGCCAATTGTCATCATAATGAAATTTAGTTTTTAGTTTTTTTTTGGTTTCTAGTTAAACCAGGTTGCCAAATCGGCCGAAAATCAACCTTTTCCTTAAGAACCAATTACAGTTACCAATCATAATAACCTCAAAATAAGTTCCATAACGGAAACAAATAAAAAAATTAATTCTTTAATTAATTTATAGCAGAAAATTTTATTAAATTCGCTATTTGCCACAAAAAGTAGTACGAACAATAAGCGCAGCATTGCTGTATGAAACTTTTTGCTGTTCTTACAGATTTTTCAAAATTTCTAAAACTAACTTGCAGTGCGAATATATTTCATGTACCTGCTGGTAAAGGGCGTGGCTACAGCATTTTGCATACTTTATTCCATATTATTTTTGGTTGCTTTTCTTTGCTTTTTGTTTTCGCCTGCTTCATTATGCATGCCATTCTTGTCTGCTCGCCGCGTCCCTCATTTCCAAGTTAATTGACTGCCCAAAACTAATACCCCACTCCACGCCACTTCACTCCCCCCTCCCCCTCTCTCTCTCTCTCTCTGTAACTCTCTGTTGTTGCCTCGTTGCTAGGTGGAATGGACGCCCATACCGCCGCAGCAGGACATGGTATTTCAGCTGTCCAATGGCAGCATGATGTTCTATCCGTTTACCGCCGAGAAATATCGACACGAGGTGCATGCCACCGTTTACAGGTGAGTTGAACTGGACAACCAGCAGCCATCATTGCGTATACTTAAATTATGATGAAATATTTCGTTCTCAGGTGCAAGCTGCGCAATCTGGTGGGCACGGTCTTAAGCCGCGAGGTGCATGTGCGAGGCGGTAAGTAGAAGTATATATATATATATATATATATTTAGTATGTCGGCTTAGCAAATTTTTAATTAATTTACGTATCATTTTCTAGCCGCATAGCGGCAGTTGATTTGCGCTAACTCAGCTCGTCGTCGGCTATCCGAAAACTTTGGCTTAATTGCAAAGTTTTCGAAAGCAGCGCCTAAAAGCAGGCAACGCAAGTTTTAATTACTGCTGCCAAATGTTGTCGAGCCACGGGAAACAAGCCGAAAAAACCCCACCCACATCCCCAATCCACCCCACGGCGCTAATTTGGCGCCCAAGCGAGAGAATTGACTTCGGCTTTTCGGTTAGATGCTCTAACCACACTGGGAGTTTCCACATTGCTAGGCAACTAGCTTGTTGCACACACAATTCCATAACTAATTGAAAAAAAAAACAAATTTATTTAATTCAGTTGGATAACTTTCGCGCACATTATCTAAAAATTGCTGTTGAAACTCCAAAATAATGCTACGAAATACGCAAATTCAACAAGAGCGAAGAAGTTTTCATTTATGTGCATAAACTAAACTTAACTAATAATAATGTTAAACAAAAAAAATATTAAAAAATTATCATAAAAAATAAATAAAATAGCCAAAAAATTGCTATGATTGGGTTCGATACCTTTAGCTCAGACACATTTACATGCTATAGGATAAAGCATATATTCATAAGGTCAACTTCAAGTCTGATTCACAGATAGCTATATAGACTCTGTTATAGCTGCGGATCAAGCATATATATATACTGCATGGCTTCGTATATATTTCCTGCAGAGCATAAAAAACTACTCGAAACAATAAAAATTCGCTTATACCGTAAGAATGCTGTTCAAGACGGCTTGAAAAACATTTTTTTTTAGTTGCTCATTAAATGTGTATAAAAATACTGAAAAAAAAAAACAAGCAAAACTCTTGTCAACTTCCAGAAATTTGTGAAATCCTTCAACTACTTCGCAAGCGCACTAAAACTTCGACTTGTTTTTTTTTTTTGTTTTTCTTTTTTTGGGTCAGTTTTAAACAGGAAACTTTGGTCATTCATTAGGCACTTGTCGAGTACTTTATTAAAGTGCATTAATGAACAGCAATTGGGCAGCAGTTGAGTGGGGATTGGGGCGGAGCAGCAGCAGGAGAAGGAGCAGGAGGAGCAGGAGGAGGAGACAACAGCCAATCAGTTTGATTAGCATCGCATGTCGCTTGGATTTTGTGGCTCATTGGGCAAAGAGCCAGTACATCAATTGGCCAACTAGAAGAAACAACAATTAGCACTGTGGCTATAACAGATATGAAAGGACAATTGCGTACTAAAACTCTCAAAGGCAATTCTCATGACTCTCGACTTTTGGGCTTTAATTAACAGTGCTGAAAGCAAAAAAAAATAAAAAGAAACAGAAAAAGAAAAAGAAAAACAAGCAGAGAAGTCGCCACCGCAAAGCATTTAAGATATGCTACTAAGCTGCCCAACACACCCACTACACACACACACACACACACTCACACACACTTAGACACGCAGTCTGGCTACATGCAAAGTTTCAACGTCCTGCGCTCATTTTTCAGCAGCTCAACTCAACTCAACTCAAGTCAAGTCAACGTTACGTATACGCCATGTCGCTGGCTTATTTTATTTGCGGTCGCTTTGTCTGCCTTTCCCCGGCATGTGTGTGCGTGTGTGTGTGTGTGTGTGTGTGTGTTCAATGTGTGTGCACATTCAGAAAAATATGAAGAATTTCGTATTTAAATGTAGTGCAAAGCTTTGAAAGATATTTTAAGAACCTTCTCGTAAAATAACTACGTTCCTAACAGAACCGGAACCGCAACCAAACCAAAGGAAATTCAGAACCACTAACGAAATTCAATATTATATTTAAGAAAAAATAGGGTTTGGTTCTTAAAACATTTAATGTTTTCATGTTAGTTTTTTGGGGAAAACTTATTTTCAGAATAAGAACTTATTTTGATTTGTATTGAGTAATTTTTACAAAGCTCAAACATTTTACTTTGAACGAGCTATAGCTAAGCTCATCACTTTTTCGACCAGTGTAGCAAATTGTTGTTGTTGTCTTTTGGTAGTTAATTTCTGGTTGAGTGACCACAAACGTTTTACGCTTGAACAATTTGACAACGCGTGGATTTGGCACAAAACGTTTTGCCTAATTTGCAAAAGTTGCCAAGGACTGTCGTAGTCCTAAGTAAGCTACCCCTACTCCTAACTCCCCGGTCCGAGCCATCCCCAAGGACTCGACTAATTTCCCAGCTAATATGTGCCAGTTGACTTTTTGGGCAAAGGCGCCAGAACTTAGCAGTTTGGTTATTTAATTGCCAGCGCTTAGTTCGACAGCGTTCTTGAGTGGCATTTTTGCTTAAGTGCGCGTAATTAGATCCAGAAAGATCCAGAAACAAGAATTGAAATACAAAATCAACAATTACTTAACTCTTGACAAATTCGCTAGACAATCCACGGCGGGCATTGGGAAAGGGAAAGGGAATGGGAATGGAAACTTTTGATTTTGTCAGGCCAAGGACTTTGCAAGTCTGCCATGATGCTGATGTATGATAATGCCACAAAGTTGCAACTTGGCTTGCACTTTTGCATGCATGCAACGCACACACACACACACAGATACACACACACTTGCCTGGCCACATTGTGTTATTATCAAAGTTTTGTGATTGAGCTGCAAAAGTTTCTTGGGTTGCTTTTCACCTGGGCTCTCTCCTGACTCTCTTTTGCGTCCGCTTGTAATTTGTTCATAATTAGTTGAATGCACATCGTTGAGCATGCTTATACTTCTTGCACAACCCCACCCATCACCCACCTAGTTGGCCACCCCCCACCCAGTTGGCCACCCCCCGCAGCCACAATCAACCCCCATTGTGCATGCAATTCGCATTTTGTACAGCATAATTTAATGCACAATAAGTGCAAATCAGCCAAAGACTGGCGACTAGCAAAAGCATCTTTCCGCCGGCGCACATCATAAACATAAATTTGTGCAACAAAAAGTTTGCCACACACAAACAGCAACTAATACACGCACACACATACAGAACAAAGCGGAAATGAATTTCCAACCAGAAATTCAAGAGCAGCTCCTCTACTTCCTTCCTCTTTCATTCTGTCTCTGTCTCTCTCTTTACTGCTTTGTGTGGTGACTGTAAACTTAGCTTGCATATTTACTTTCCTGCCAAGCTGTCCTGTTCCTGTCCTTCTATGCTGCCACACAATGTTGCCCCCAAAACTCGTTCACTCACAAAATGCGCCATGCAAAATGCAATACACCAAAAAAAGTAAATTTTGCCTTTGCTGAAAATACAAAACTATGCAACAAAAAAAAAGAATTGAGAAAAATATATACACAAAGAGAAAGAGAGAGAGAGATAGAGAGAGAGAGAGAGAGAGTTGAGGCAGTTTGGATAGTCCTGGCAGTCCTGTCTGCGCTGCTGCTGCTGTCCTGCAATACAAATAATGAAGATGCAACAACAACTAAACTCAACTGGAAGCAGCAAGAGCAGCAGACGCTTTTGGTCAGTGGAATTATAATAAAATGTTGTCACAAAGTTTTTCAGTTTTTCATTCGTAACACAAATAAAAAACGTGCAAAATAATACAACAAATACGCCCCCCAAATAATAACAATAACTTTTCAAATTAAACTTTGGCCAAATTTTAGCATATTTAAGCCAAACAAATTTTCGTGAGCGGCATGCTAGATATATATATATATATATATGTATATGTATATATAATGTATTATTCAGTTGGTGGTAGACTGTTGGCCTAAGCTAATAATACATAAGAAGATTAAGCAAACAATTCGCACATCGCACGCGAAACGCATTTCGAAAACACTTTTTCAAGTGACGCGTGCACCAAATTGCCTTTGTCCATCTTAATTAATTTACAACTGCCAACGGCAGCGAGACATGGGCCTAAACGAGTGGGCGGGCGGAAAGGGGGAGTGCGAAACGGTTGCTAAACCTATGCTAGCCAGCTCGTGGTAAGCATAGGAAATGTGACGCACAGTGGTGCAAAAGCTAGAAAAGAGATTAAAAAGATTTTCACTGATTTCAGCTTGTAGTGGAAAATGAACTCTGATTCCAGCTTATCCCCAGAATGGTTTGACCCCAACTCGAATTTTAGATAGTAAATTCGCAGGACTTTCAAACATGACTTTCAAACATTAATTAAATGGCAAATCCAGCTCAAACCCGATAAGCATCTTTAGTGCGAGGTCAAAGTTCGCTCGCACATCCCTTTCTGGCAGAGACACTCGAACAACATCAATTACTTTTGAGCTTATCATTGTTGTGCTTATCTCAATCCTTCACATTCGTACCACTGTGCGGCAAGCATTCGCTATTTTAGAATCCTTGTCATTCTTAATTTTGTGTTGTGTGGGGCAGAGTTGACAGCAGAGTTTGAAAAAAATCTTGAACTCAAATTGCCGCATCCAATTTTTAACGGGGCCTGTCGTCGGTCACACTTTGGCCAAGTGTCACAATGTCCTGGACACATTTGTGTGTGTGTGTGTGTGTGTGTGTGTGTGGCTTGACAAAGGACTCAATGTGGTTGTGTGTTTAATGTGCGACATATTTTTTACCGTCCGAGGGCGAACAACCCTTTAGGCGCCACCGGACTCTAAACCTTTTTTTTATGTGAGCACAATAAAAATTAAACAAAAAATGGGATTTTTTGGGCTAATAAAAACGCAACATAATTGTGGATCCCTTTTTTTTGTTATTGTTATTGTTGTTGTAGCAGTTGCGCCATATATTAATGTCGAAACATTTTGTGCCCACGATTTGTTACAGTTGTCAACCAAAAGTACACGGTGCAGGTGCACGACGAATACGTGATGACCGGGAATACCGCTGTGCTCAAATGCCAGGTAAGCAAACAAAAAACAACAAAAAAAGAACATCCCTGCTAAAAGCTTGCCTCGAGCTAGTCAAGTGAAAGTGAACTGCAACTGCAACTGCAGCTGAAATTCAGGCTTGCCACAAAATGCTTACAACACGCAAATTTAATTTCACACTGATCAAATTTGCTTATCTCTTTCTCCCTCTCTATCTGCCGCTCTGTGTGTGGCACAGGTGCCCAGCTACATGTCGGAATTTGTAATGGTCACCGCCTGGGTGCAGGACACGGGCATGCATCTGTATCCAAATACGGACATCGGTGGCAAGTACACGGTGCTCTCCAACGGTGAATTGTACATAAATAATGCGGGAGCCAATGATGCGTACAAAAGCTACACATGCCGCACTGTAAATAGACTGACAGGTACGTGGCACGTGATAATCACATTTTCAGCTTAATCGTCCAGTCAGCAATGCTTCACTGGTTCCCCTTAAAAACACACACACACACACTCAGACACACTCACACTCAGACACACACCCAGCACCACTCATCTTCAGCCATTCACTGCGGCTTGGTGGCAAGTTCTGTTGACACATAATTAAGTTGAATTAATTAGCAGCTTTGGGCAAATGGCAGCTGAAAATTATACCCATTGGCTGATAAGTGGGCCAATATTAAAATTGAATGCCAGCAAAGTGGGAATTTTCGGAAATTGCTTTTCAGCAGTTTTTTCTGGTAATAGCCAAAAGTTTGGTCGCATTAAATTGAAGTGCGTTGCTTTATTTATGTCCGTGTGGCAGGCAGTGTTCCCAAAGTTAGTTTGCAACTCAGATTCAAAGGGGTTTATTGCATTTGTTTTATTTACAGCTAAATTATGGTCTAACAATAATAAAACTCAAATAGATGAGAGTCCCTGATGATGATGTTAAAATTCCAGTTCGCTTCCGGTTCCAGCTCTGAATTTAAATCGGTTAATTTACGTTAACGCTTCCGTTTCCGGCTTGACACCCTTTTTGATATGATTTTTTAACAGCTCTCATTTTAATAACAACATTAAATTTTAAATGTCAGTTAAATGACTTTAATCAGTTAATCAGCTAATTGGTTGACAACTTTCATCACCAGGCAAACAAACTTGAATTTAGTTCTTTTAGTTTAAACAAATTCTTTAAAAATCTAAAAAAGATTTTGGGCTTAAATTTGACATCTTACAAACTAAAGAAACAATTTTATTTTAATTTTTAAATTTTCATCAAAGCCAGAGGATATAAGGATAGGCATTTTGACACCTTAAAAAATAAACAAAAATATTTATTTTTTTAATTTAAGTTTGCCTCTTTAAAATCCCAACAAAAACCAAGCCAACAAACCAAGAAAAACAATGTTTGTTTCCTTGATTTCTCGAGCGCACGTCATAAATTCTCATTTACGCTCCATAAATCATATATATATATATATATATATATATATGTGTGTGTGTGTGTGTGTGTATTGAGCTCATCACTCCACTCGAATTGGGTGAGTTTTCCATTGTTGATTGCCTTATGTTAGACGCACATATAAATAGTTTCCTTTTCATGTTTTACTGCCCAAGAACATTAAATTATTTGGCCAACTCAATTTGATTGCTGTTAGCTGTTTTTGTTGCTGTTGTTGTTGTTGTCTGCAAATCTAAAGTTTATAGTTGCTGTTTGGCCAAGTCAATTTGAGTTTTGTTGTGCATAATTTATGATGTGTGACATTCAATCCCCGGCAAAGGGCAATGCGCACAGTGTGGCAGAAGGGGAAGGCTGTTGCCAACTTCTCAGCTTGTCAGAGACATGTACAACACAAAATGTTTGCTGACCCACACACACACGCACGCACGCACGCACACACACACACACACACACACACACACACAGAGTGGAAGGGCATGTGGCAAGCCATCGAGATGGAGATAGAGTCCAAGTCAATACGTGAGATCTTTTTGTCTGTGTGTGACTGTCTGTGTGACTGTGTGTGTGTGTGTGTGTGTGTGTGTGTGTGTGTGTGTGTGTGTGTGTGTGTGTGTTTCAGTGTGTGGTAACTCGTCGTTTTGCTTATTTGAAGTTTATTGTGTGTGAAAATGCGCTTAAGCTGAATTTCTATTAGCTTTTGTGGCGCATATTACACATCATCAATCAATGCGATAAAAGTTGATGCCACAAAGCCCACAGCCAAACCCTGCCACTCCCCTTGCCCTGCCCCAAACTATCTCCTTTGTTGGTCAAGTTTATTTACAGTTCGCTGCAAGTTTAATTTGTGCTATCCTGCAACAATATCGACAGACCCTTTGGGAAGCCTGATTCCAAAGCATTGATTTCCTAAGACTTTGCCCCAAATTGTTGCACATTCAATTAATTACATTAAATTCTCATACAAAAACCGCCAACCCAAGAGTGTCTGTCTGTGTGTGTGTGTGTGTGTAAACCGTCGCATATTAATTACGAGTGCTAAACAATAACTATGCCAGTGACCAACTTTACACACACAAAGGACACACACACGCCAACACACACACACACACCCACACACTCACACACACCCACACACACACTTGCTGGCTGACATTAAAAACGGCTTAAAGTGCACTCATTAAAAGTGTAACATGAAACAGTTCTGGCTGCTAGCGGCAGAGTTGGCCATAACTAATTCATTTAGCACAGATAACAAGCACATACACAACTACACACACACACACGCACACACATCTACATACACAGACTACACTTGCAAAAAAGCAGAATTGAAATTCACTTTTAAATCTTTTCAAATCTTTTTTTAATTATAAATTTATCTTGATTTTCTAAAGTCATCAGAAAAAATCTTGAATCTTGCGAAAAATTCTTTTGTATTATTCTTGAACTTTAATTAAGATATAACTGTTAATTATCAACTTTTTTGGCGAGTGTAAGCTCCATTGAAGAGCTGGCTTTACCTGGTGCCCTCAAAAGCAGGCAACAGTTTTGTATATGTACTTATGTATATGTTGCCTGTGAGCTGTGCGCGCGCGTGTGTGTGTGTGTGTGTCTGGGCAGGCAGCGCATAATTACAATTTAAACCAAAAATCCATTTATTTTGCACAATAAGGTGCACAACAATGGCGGCTAACAATAATACGACTTCTAATGCACAATGGAGCAAGCAGACAGAGCACGGGTGGGGGGAGGGTGGCAGAAGGGAAGAGCTATAGCTGCTGCTGCTGATAATAATAATAATAATAATAATAATAATAATTATGCTGCTGCAGATGATCATCATGTTCGTGCGAAATTATAAATTAAATTGCAAGCCAGAGAGAGAGAGGGGGAGGGAGCACAAGGACAATAGGAACTGAGCATGGCAAACAGATTTTGTTGGCCAAGTGGGCCAAGGGAGGCAAACGCACTCCTGGATTAGCTGTCACGTTGCGTTAACAGAAATAGAAATGGATGCGATTACATGATTTAAAGCAGCTGCCAGTAAACCACGTCCGCAGACACCAGGCCACCGGAGCGGGAACCACAAGCGAAGGTCGAACAAAAGGACACACATTAAATAATGATGGCAACAGGACAAACACAGCCGAGCCTAGCTGACAATTGCGTACTCTATAAAAATGCAGATTGTGTCAGCATTATGATTCTCAAATCTATGATTATTATTATTATTGGATGGAGATTTTCCAATAATGCCCTGCGGAATGAGTGTTTGCTTCCTTTCTCTAGGATACTAAATCTATGCCACAGTTATGGCTTATAATATTCATGATTAAGTAACCGAAATCATAAATATATGTTACTTAAAGGTTATAGGTCAAGTAAGATAATTCACACAGATATTTTAGGCAAGTTAGTTACTCCTTCAGAAAAGACAAGTTCCATTGAGGTAGCTGCGGGACTAGTTTGCTTAGGTAGGCAGACAAGTGCTGCAGGATACAGCATTATAAATACTCACTCAACGGTACGCAAGGATAATTGTATGAAAATCAATATAATTCAGCCCCCCCCCCCCCACCCTCTTTTTTCTATTAGCCCATATTGCTGATCTGAAATTAAAATGAAAGCAGATAAATTATAGGCAGCTTCTCACTTCGTGAGCAAACTATACAAAACTCATGTGTAGCTTGCCATAATGTGCATGCATAATGAATGCAAGGACTTCTTCTATCTCCTAACTGCTCCGCCCCCTCGCGCATCCCCTCTGCCACTCGACTGTTGCCCGTGGCTATCTTGTTGGGGGGCAATCAGCTTGATTGCTATCATTTACTTTTAATTAATTAAAAAAAATATATATATATAAAATTATATGCTGCGTTAAGTGGACTCGGTACACACACACACACACACTCACACACACACATTTAAATCTAACGCAAAGTCACAAGGCGTCAGCTGACACTTGGCACTTGTCTAAATTGTTGTTGCTGTTGTTGCCACATATGTTTACCTGTTTTTTTTTTTTTGTTGTTGTTTGTCTTTAACAGGTGAAATACAAATTTCGACATATCCCGGTCGGATTATTGTAACGGAGCCCAAGGGCATGGTACAGCCGCGCATTAACGTTGAGAAGCATTCGATGCGGCATGTCGTCCTTAATGGCCAAACCACGCTGCCGTGCATTGCTCAAGGACATCCGGTGCCAACATATCGGTGAGTAACAAGCAACCAAGCAAATAAAAAATAAAAAACACCAGCAGCAGCAGCAGCAAAGTGGTTTTATTTTTTGCCTGTTGCCACAGCTGCCACACAGGTCACAATCTGCTGAAGGGGTAACAGTGTGGGTTGTTGGGGGGCGTGGCATGCGCACAGTTGCCGCGCACTTTATGACAATGTGAAATATTTAGCACGCCTGCCAAAAAACGAGCAAAAAGCGAAAACATAATACGAAAAAGAATGTCAGCCAAATTGTCAAATGTGAGCAACATGAAAGCTAAAAATGCACTGAAACCGAAAAAAATGCTTGGCTTTTTTCAGCAGTGAACAGTGAACACTGACATGACAGAAACAGACTGAACTGGTTATAGACAAAGTCTTATCAAAAGTATCCATATACTAATGGGTATATGCATTAAAATTGCACTCGGTATCAGTCGAAAATAAACGAATCGAATCGAAAAATTACCAAGAAAACAATATAAATCCCAGAAACTAAACGAAATATGAAAATAAGGCAAAGAACAGACATAAATTGGAATCGAGAATAATATAATATTTTTAAACTGGAAAACAAAGTTTGCAGACAAACTTGCCTGTCTTCAACCGAGCTGCCAGCAATGCCAATGGATGAGCTCAGAAACAGTGGTTGCAGAACCAGATCGAGTCTGAAAACGACTGACTTATGTCAATTATATTTACTCATCACACTCATCTGTTGGAAACCAGCTAAATTCATATTTATAACACGTATTTTGTACTGCTGTTAATGTAAAAAAATAATTGATTATTTCCAATTTCCCATTTCTCATGGATTCAGGGCATTTTTCTAAGTAAATAAATATGTACAAATAAATATATATAAATATACATATTGATAAATGAACATGTAGTTGTGGCACAGCCAAGAATTTGAGAACAAGCTTAGGACAGTCCTCAAAGCACAGCTGCTCAACGCAAGTCAATAACTGAAACAAGATATTTGCATTGCTCACATTGCAGAGGAAATTGCAAGACTTGGCATCGGATATAGCTCAACAATCCGGATTTTCATTTTTAATTTAATACAACCAGCATAATAAAGCGACACCCGTCCAGAAGATATAATCCTTGACCACTTTCAATTAAACTTGTCAGAGGCCCAAAAGCTTCTATTATTCAAGCTAATACTCGAAATCTGCCTGAATCGTAAGCAATACATTTTCCAAAATCCAAAACCAAAGCTGTCAATGTTTGTTAAATAATTTAATGATTGTCGCTCTGGCAACAGATAAAAGATGAGCTGAATAAAGAAAAGATGTTAAATTAATACTCGAGTCTTCCATCTCCTGCGAGAAATCGCAATCATTTATGGCAGCAAAACACAAACAGTTTCACCTTACGAAAGCAAGATTTTTCGGATATAAATTCTTGTTAAAATGAATTCCTGTTTATCGCCGCACCTTAAACAAGTCAGTCAGGCATCTAAACTCGAGGAAAACAATAAATATTTATTATAAAAATTGTATTATAAGCATTTTACAGCTGAAGCTGAGGCTGAGGCTGAGGCTGCGTGACTGGCAGTTCAAAGGCATTTGTCAGAGCAGCCTGTTGACTCCTTTTCCGCTTGAGTTGCTGCTCCGGCAGCTGTCTGCTGTCTGCTGTCTGCTCTGACCTTTGACACCATACATCAAATATTGTTTATTGAGGCACTTGAGAGGCGTGTCACATACGTGGCAGGCGCCAGCATTTATCTTCTAGCCAAGCGAAGGACCCTTTGAAGTAGTCTCCTTCCTACAGGCGATATGTAGATTTCCCGGGGGCCAATTCAAACAAAAATGTATATTTTTTTTGCTCCTGTCAAGCACAAATCAATCAAATGGGCAACGTTTATGGCCAAAATGGCAAATTGCTTTCTGAGTGCCGCTTGAAGCTGAAAGACAGCTTGGCAAAGGTAATCACTGGGCACAGGACACGCGGGACACATCGGGCGGGGGCACAGAGGACACTTGGCTTGGCAGTCGCCACTTGGCACTTGGCTCATCATCATGGCAATGTTGGAGTGCTAAAACATGCATTGCTTTTTATGGGGCCGAAGGACGAAATGTAGCAGCGCATAATGGGTCATTGTAGCGACGATGTCCTTCGGTGTTGCATGCATAAAACATGCATGCCCAGGATACGCTACGATATGCACTGGTGCCGCTGTCACGGTTCACCCACCCTCTCTCTCTCTCTCTTTTGCTCTCTATCTCTCTTTAGTATACTCTGCTTAAGATGGAAAAGGAACTGATTGGATTTGATATCCTTTATTTATTTAATGTAGAAAAATAAAAGTTCTAAATTTAAATTAAAGTTAATTGAAATAAAATTAAAAGTGAAATAAGATTTTCAGACTTGATACTAGTATTCTATATAATCGTAACTGTATTTGTCCATAAATTCCAGAACTAGAACTTAACATTTTAAAAGGTCTTCAAATCTCAATACGATATCTTTTACATTTTATAAGTCATTGCCTAAGAATTACAGTTTTAGAGTCACTCAACTCAGATACTTCTTTTGGCAGAGTATTACTTAGTCGTTGCCAAGTGCAACTGCAATATTCTCATTTGGTTTCGGTTTTTGTTTGCTATTTGATGCCGCCCGCTGAGCGACAACCAAGACCAAGATGTGCAATGCCCACAGCAACAACAACAACAACAGCAGCAACAGCAGCAGCAGCAACAACCAAAACAACCGCAACAACAATCATAGTTGGGAGCCAGCGAGGCGACAACAGCGAGGCGACTTTTGTTTTGAGCTTTGCTGCATTGTTTTGTTGCAATGTCCGCATCCTGGTTGTCCCACTGCTGCGGCTGCTGCTGCTGCCGTTGCTGCTCATAAATGTTTAAATAGTTGGCAAGTTACTTGACGCTGCTGTTGCGGTTCGCCTTCCATCTGCAACGACCTCAACTTCATCTTCACTCATTGCACACAAAGTAAATTTCTATTTCATAGTTTTTCTGTGTAGCCCACAAACCAGACACACACCCCGCTGTTAATCGATCAGCGTTGAATATATGACATTTCCTTAATGGAATGAATGCGAATTTTCGCCAGATTTTAATTAAGAAAATGCCCAAGCAGCTTGCCGCGTGCAACGCACACGGCCACAAGATGCGATATGCACTCAAAAGCAATTAATGCCAAATTAAAATCAATAACTTGATTAAAAATGCAACAGAATGCTGCATATAAATTGTACATTGCTGCAAACGAGGCATGCTGAGTGCGATGTGAAGAGCAGCACGGTTGAGGCATAAGGGGGGGATAAGTAATACATGGAGGTAGGGACATCAAACAGATTATGGCACGCACTTGTGGAAAAGTGCACGTTCTCTGTTGATTTTCGCAATTGATATTTGCGCAGCATTAAAATGAAAAATAATGGAAGATGTGCTCGGGAAAATATGAAAAGAAAATGTGCACAAAACGAACTGAAAATGCTCTCGAATTGCATAAAATAATATTTAGTTACCCCGGCAAAGAAAAATGTGGCAATAATAAACTGTTAGTGGAATTAATGAGTTGCCGAACGAAATGAATATTTAAAACTTATAGCTACATATAAAATATGCAGTCATAACTTTAAAAAAACTGAACAGATTTTGAGAGGGCTTTAAACGAGTAACAAAAAGCTTAATGATAAATACACGTTAAGCAGGGCAATCAAAAGGCTTATTTCCTGAACCAATTCAAAATGGCCAAAAGTGTGTACGAGGCAGCAGAAAGCATCTGCAACCCCATAAATAATATATAATAATATATAATCCTGATCAGCTTTAACAGTTGAGTCGATCTAGCCAGGTTCTCCTATCCATTTATCATCTATTTATCACTATTATTTCTTACGCTCTTGTATAGCTTCAAACTTCGCCACAGGGTATCTCCCAGTCGAGCTGTCACGCCTACAGCACTCTTAATGGTTTTTTATTAACAATTGCCTTGAACGCGTGACCAGTGGCTGCTGCCCCCTCCGTGCTCTCCTCGTAAAGTGCGGTAATCATTTTGCATCCTATTGAAAACGATGTTGAATGCATTTCGAGGCAACAAGCGGCAATCAAAGGCCACTGTGGGCGAGAGAAGAAGAAGAAGAATTCAGTCAATAGCAGTGAATGTTCTTTATTGATAATGCAATCACCATATTAATTTGATTAAGACCACAAAGGAACATTGAAACACATAAAATGAAAGTTAAATAAGATAAAATGTATTTTAAACGCATTCCGCTTGTAGCACTTTTGTTTGCTTAATGCATATCTCTCCCTCTCTCTCTCTCTCTCTCTCTCTATCTGTCTATATCTGTCTCTTTCTGGGTCTCTGTTTTTGTAGCTGGTTCAAGGAGGAGAACGAGCAACTGTTGCCGCTGCAGCTGAGCGAACGCATTACCATCGTATCCGCTGGTCTGCTCAAAATCACCAAGGTAGGTGGCATTGGTTGGGGGGGTGCAGCATGGAAATGGAAGCCAAATATTGTGATTGCCATTGATTTATGCCATTGCAGGCGCGTCTCGAGGACAGTGGGAAATATCTGTGCTGGGTAAACAATACGGCTGGCGAGGAGACCATTCAAGTGTCGCTCACGGTGACAGGTGAGTGAGTGGTGTTATGTTTGGTAGTTGTGCCACCCCCCACCCACACCCCCACCCTCATCTGTATCTCATTCACACCACACAGCACCACTGACGGCACATCTGCAGCCGCAAGTGCAAACCGTTGATGTGGACAAGGATGCACAATTCCAATGCATTGTCTCTGGCCATCCGGTGCACGATGTCAACTGGCTGCACGATGGCAAACCCATACTCAGAGACAATCGTGTCGAGGTGCGTACAAACTGCAACTAAAACTATCCCAAACCAAACTCAAACTCCATTTTGATTTATAGATCCTAACCGATCCGGCGCGTCTCATCATTAAGAAGGTGCAAAAGGATGATCCGGGCATGTATCAGTGTTTCGTGTCCAACGAATGGGAGCAAATCCAATCAACAGCTGAGCTTCAATTGGGAGGTAAGCCAGCCGTATTATTATAATCATTATTACCATTATTGTCACATCATAGCACATATTAATAGCCATAGTCATAAATTAACACCAATGATGTCCCACTAATGGGGCACTTATGACCACACACACACACACACACCCAAAAGGAGAGTTCCCCTTGGTGCAGAAGCGAAATCAAAAGCGAAATTTCCGCTGCGTTGTGAATGACCGCAAGAACCGCACAAATAAATGTTTGTCATAATTGCATTTCATTAATTTCGAATTTAGCAAATTGCTGGCAACAACAATGCCAACAGCAACAACAACAATGCCAACAGCAACAACAACAATGCAAACAACAACAACTACAATGCAAACAACAACAACAACAAAATTGCTGCTTAGCTGCCATAAAGCGCAGGCTGACAACTTAATTTTATTACCAGCACTAAAAATCTAGCCACAGCCACTAAACACACACACGCACACACAACCACGCCCCATTCATACACTTAAAAAAACTGGCACTTCATTTTGCTAACAGATTTTTTACTTTGTTCTATGAAATTTAACTAAAATTGTGAAAAAGCTGTCAAAAAAAGCAATGTTTCGATTAGGTTGCCAATTTTTCAGGATTCTGTTAAACAATTTGGTTCCGCTCTGAGGTTTAATAGATAAAGTTTCAGTTCCGGTTTGGGATGTGACATCCTTGTTCTTTGTTTGCTGTTTGGGATTAAATTTAGAGCGATTCTTCTTCTTTTAAAACAGTTGAAAACAGTTAAAAGCAGTTGAAAACAGCTAAAAACTGGAAAAATTTAAAATTAATTTAAGAACAATACTTTTTCGGCAAGTGTAAAATAACTCCGCATAGACCCTAACGCATGGCAACATTTAGCAGCCTTGGGCTCACACACACACTCACACACACACACAGAGGCAGCTCTCCAGACAGCGCACATTCGCGCTTTGTCGCTTTGGCGGCTTTGGCAACGTTTTTGATTTGCTTTTAGGCACAAACGGAAATTGATTTCGATATATTATTGGCATGCTTACACACAAACAGACACACCAAATCAGACACAGACACGCACACACACACACTCGCACACACACAGCCAAGTGTTAAAAGCTGTGTGGCTCAAACCCCCAAAATTGCGCTGTGGCAGGCACAGAGCGCCATTAAGCGGCCGGATATGGCAGCAATTGTGTCAACTGAGCTGCCTCTTTATGTGTGTGTGTGTGTGTGTGTGTGTGTGTGCGTGTTAGCTGGTAGCAAATAAATATGGCAGCTTATAACTGGCAATGTCGTTGCGCAGATATTTTCATCGCCAAATTCTTTGGAACGTTGCGGAAATTGATACAATTTTCATCAGCTGGATAACATTTTGCTCGCTTTCTCGCTTGCTTTTCCTCGCTTGTCAGATGCACTTTTCCTCCACCCCCCCAGGAGCCGCAGCCAAATACATGTGGAAAAGCACTTTTGCAATCTGATTTTGATTTTGCCAGCAAATATTCAGCAGCAGCAGCAGCAGCAGCAGCAGCAGCAGCAAAGCAAAGAAAGCAAAACTTGAAAGCACTGAGAAACATGTTGTATATGAATTGGAATTCAAGTGCAAGAAATACGAGAAATAAATATACAGAAATAGATGAGTTTTGTGCTTTGAGACATGCACTTAAAATGCAGTTGTTGAGGTCATATTAAAACTCTTTCGAAATTGCAGTTTACAAATCAAAGTAAATCTTACGAAATACTCAGCAGAGTTGCTGCTTTGAGCTGTGCTTAGAAATCTGCAATAAAAGTAATAAAAAGTAAGCAGAAATACTTATTAAAGACTGCGCCTTGAGAAATGTGGGTTTAAGAAGCACTGCGGAAATTTTTCATAGATTATATTTGAATCTAGATGAAAGTGTGTTTGTGGCGCTGCACTTAACTTGCAGCTGCTGCAATGGCGGGCTATAAAAATTTAACGGCATACTTTTGGAGCAGATTAAAACTGCTGTTTAGAAGGCAAACTAAACAAAAAAAATATCGCCAGACTCAAAATCGTCTATTAAAGTAAAAATCCCTAAAAATTCAAGACACTTAATTAATTATTTTTGGGTTAAAGTTTATTTGGAAGCCAGTAGACATAATGAATTACTTGATATACTTTCAAAACCAGTTTATAACGTTTTTAGGCAGATTTCCATTAAATGTATTTTTAAGTAAATACTTCTTAAAGATTGTGTAAATATGCCGTTCCGGTTCCAGTTCTGAATTTCAATCGGTCAATTTCGGTTAATGGTTTGGGGTTCCGGTCTAATGCGGTTTGGGTTTCAGTCAATCGGTCAATGTCGATTAACATAAAGGGATTCGGTTCCGGTTTAAGCAACAGCTTCTGGAATTTCTAGAAATTTATATTACATATTTGATTATAGATTTGAAATTGAACCTTTTCCGTGCAGGTCACTTTCTTTTGAGCACTTTCTAATAAGCACTTACCACCTATGCGCACAGCACACAGCACACAAGCATGGGGACGAGCTCATTAGAGAAATACCCTTAACATATGAGGCTTGAGGCCAACACCGAAACAGCCTCACACAACACACACCCCAACACACACACACACACACACACGGATGAGTAGCGTGACTTTATCTGCAACTCAATCTTCATCTCTTTCAATTTTAGATGCTTCGCCGGAACTGCTTTATTGGTTTTCAGAGCAAACACTGCAGCCGGGTCCGACTGTATCATTGAAATGCGTTGCCACCGGAAATCCACTGCCGCAATTTACATGGTCTTTGGACGGATTTCCGGTAAGTTTTGCCAGCACAAAGTGTGTGTGAGAGTGACAGATATAAAGCGAGAGAGTGAGAAGGAGAATATGGAGAAATTTCACACACGTACTAAGCACTTACTTAGAGCCATGCATTGCAAACGGAAATGCAGGCAGCGCTTCCGTTTCCGCCAGCTATCGTCACATGCAACTTGATGATGATGGAGTTGCTTACACCACACACACATAGGCACACCCACACACACACACACACAGGCGCATATGCATAAATGTTTACGAGAAGCGTTTGCGTTCGCTGCAGCAGCTACTCTTTCAGCTGCCCCAAAAATTGGCGCAACTTACCCTCTTCCTTTGCCCTACTCCTCCGCTTTTTTGGGGCATGCTTAACATGCTCCGTGGCTTTTGCTTTGCTTTTGCTACACTTGATTTTCTGTGTTTTATTTTTCCTTTTCATTTTTCAAGCATTTTCTCGCTGCCTGTCATGGTCCATGGCGCATTTTCAAGGATTTGTTTCGTTTCTTTCTTTGCATAAATTTCCACATTTTCCCTTCGGCTGATGCTGCAGCATCTTCTTCTTCTTCTTCCTCCTCTCCTTGCCCTCAGGCTTGTGCAAATTTTGTGCAATTTCAATCAATTCGATTTACATAAATGTTGCATAGCTTTTCTCGCTTGTCGAAAATGGGAATATTTTCGCAACTAATTGGCATTATCTTAACTATATTTTATACTCTATTGATTTTACTTGCTCTCTGCATGTTCCAGATACCAGACAGCTCTCGGTTTTTAGTGGGTCAATATGTTACCATCCACGACGATGTCATCAGCCACGTGAATATTTCAAATGTCAAGGAGGAGGATGGCGGCGAATACACCTGCTCGGCTCAGAATGCGATTGGCAAGTGAGTGGCCATAGTTAAATAAATAAAAAAAAACACACACACACAAACACAGTTGTTCCATATATGTATATGCGGATGTGGCATCCACAAAGCTGTGTGCACTCGGATAGTGGCATAAAAAGCATTTCCATGCTAAATCATAAATTTAATTGCTACACAGCATAGGAAAAACTAGAAGAGAGAAAAGCTTGACAAGATTTTATGGCACTGTGAGATGTCCTGTAAATGTTATAAGATATTTTATATATATTGTATATAAACATCAGTGTTTCTATGTTTCCTAAAGTTAAGTATTAGCTTGTTAAACAATTACTTTCAAAATTTCTTAAGTAATTGTCTTGCCTCGAATCAGCAAAGTATTTAAATACTATTTAAAAAAATTATATAAATAATCATTTAAAGATTCTTCATTAAAGTAATTCAATAAGATATTAAATTATTATATACTCTATACTCTATACTCCCTCCCCTGTTGGGTATACCCGAGATAAAAAAGAGTATGCGAACAATGGAAGCGAAAGCGACATAAAATCCAAACAATTTGTCGACTCAGTCTTTTCAGCAGCGCTGCAACAACTGTATACAAATGGTGGCAGCCAACCAACCCCACAAACCAACCCCCAACCCCAACCCCAACCCCTATACATGTGCAGGTTTTTTTGTGTTGTTCTGTTTTGGCCCAGCTAAATGTTAGTTATGACTTGCGTATGTTTTTTATATCGCTGCAGGGTCTCGCACAGCGCCAAAGTGAACATCTATGGATTGCCTTACATACGTGAAATGCCAAAAATAACAGGAATCTCTGGCTCTGATTTGATTGTTAAATGTCCTGTGGCCGGTTATCCCATCGATAAAATACATTGGGAGCGTGGTAAGCAATACATTTTTTGTATACATACACAATACATATACAATAAATCCCAACCTTTATTGTTCGTAATACCTTCATAAAAAATGGAATACTTTAATCGCGCTTCGACAAATTTGTGCTTCATGCGCTTGCAACGTTGCTGTTTGCTTTCGCTTGTGGCACGTGTTTGTTATTAAAAACTCGCTTGTTTGTTATTGTGCATATCACATTTGCACAATATTATTATTATGAAAAAACTGCGCAAAAATATTCGCTGCAGTTTCTTTTTCACTTTTTGTTAAAGTGGCAATAATTTAAAATCTGTTTTAAAATATTTTTTTTTTTCGGGCTCAAGACAGCGACCATATTTCATTTCGATTATTTGTGAATTTCAATTTTAATAAAGTTTCGCAACAATGATTTTTCATAAAATAATATTTTTCTTTAATAAAAATAAATAAATAAACATATCATAACATTTATTGGTCATGTTTGTGGCAAGTTCCATACATATAAATACTATCTTAATTTGACATCCCTATTTGTTGGTGGTGCCAACAAATTAGTTAAGCCAAAAAAAAAATATATACGTACATAAAATTGTTTCAAAACGTATAAATAATAAAAGTCCGGCAAAGATTATGAATAGCCCGTCGTAAATAAAAACAAGTTGAACGGTTTTTATTCGAGTGAAATTAATTGCCGAAAGTTTCGTTTCTCTTTTTTTTTCGTGCACCAAAAAAAGATGGACAAACGCTGCCCATAAATCGACGACAGCGTGCCTACAACAATGGCACCTTAATTATTGAGCAACTGCAGAGATTGGAGGATGCGGGCACCTACACCTGCATGGCGCAGAACAAGCAGAAGCAGACATCGAGGCGCAACGTTGAGATTCAAGTGTTGGGTGAGTACACGCTGCGTATGCGTAATATGTGAGATGCCTTTGCTGTGTGTTTGCCAGGCTTTCTCCCTCCCAATATTCAAATTAGAAAGTTGCTGTGGCATCAACAACAGCAACAACAACAACAATTGCTTCTGTTGCACACAATGAAACTATTCCAATTAGACGGGCAGCAAAACTATGCAGCAGCAGCAGCAGCAGCAGCAGCCATGGCGACAGCAGCCACAGCAACTATTTCCAGCTGCCAGCACTTTTAAATGCACATGCACAGAGCATGGAGGGGGGAGTGAGTAGGGTAGGTAGGGGTTGATAGAGCTTTTAGGGGTAGGCGTGCCACAATAAAGTCATTGACTTTTGTCTGTGTCGCTGTCTCCTGCCTGTGGCTATCTCTGCATCTCGCTCTTCATAATCATTTACTGTGTGCCGAGCTGTTATCAGCGCGCCAGCTGTTGCTAAGCCCCATTGATGTGGTGACTCCAGCTCGCACTCCTACTCCTACTCCTGCCTGCCACTGCCACACCCACAAACAGCCAGCTAGAGATAGCCAAGCCAAGCAGGCCCTAAAAATCCTCATGGCTTTTGTGCTTAAGCCAACTTGGCAATTGTAATCAGAGTAATCAGCGAGTGCGACAGTCGAAAAGTGCGCGACTAGCTGAGATACCCTATAAACTCTGGAAGTAACATATATATTTTTTCCGGATTTTTAATCAATCTTCCCGGGAATAAAGAAAATCAAGACAAAAGTTTGTAGAATGACCCAATCTTAGACAAATACTCTCTGTATAATAAGGCGAGGATGATTTATGATGATCTACAAAGTTTTATACAGTTCTAGAATACCCTTCTTAAGACCTTCTACAAGTATGGGGTAGATATATGCATATAGAGTAACTGGCTCAATAAATATTTATGCCACTTGCCACTTACAGTGCCGCCGAAAATCATGCCCATTCAGGCCATGACGAATATGTTGCGCGAGGGCATGCGGGCGGCGATATCCTGTCAGATCCTTGAGGGCGATTTGCCCGTCAGCTTTCGCTGGGAGCGCAACAACAAGCCGCTCATTGGCACGGGGTAAGCTAGCACAAAACAACAACAAACTCAACACAATGTTAACATGTAACCCAACTGGCTGCCTGCAGCAACGAGGTATTCCGTCGGTTGGATGAGTACTCGGCCAGTTTGGTCATCGAGCACATTACGTCGGATCATTCCGGGAATTATACATGCATTGCCAGCAATGTGGCTGGCACGGAGCGATTTACAGTGCCGTTAACTGTAAATGTGCCACCCAAATGGATATTGGAACCGAAGGATTCGAGCGCACAATCCGGCACAGATGTGCTGCTACACTGCCAATCGGCGGGTTATCCCAAACCGACCATCACGTGGAAGAAGGCTATTGGACCGACACCCGGCGAGTACAAGGATTTCCTGTATGAGCCGAGCGTGCAACTGTTTGCCAATGGCACCATCTTCTTCAAGAAGATCAGCAAGGAGTCGCAAGGACACTTTCTGTGCGAGGCCAAGAACAACATTGGCTCCGGCGTCAGCAAAGTCATCTTTCTCAAAGTGAATGGTATGTATCTTTATACATATAATATTGGTTTGATACAATATTAATGCCACGCCCCCTCACGTCTTGCAGTGCCCGCCCATTTTCCAACGAAAACGAAACAAATCTCGGTGGCAAAGGGCAAACAGGTGCACGTCCAGTGCAACGTTCAAGGCGACAATCCCATCGACTTCAAGTGGAAGATTCAGGCAACGCAACAGTATCTCGACGAGTCGCTCGATTCACGGTAAGTCCCTCTTAACGCAACTCATATCCTTCTCTAGCTTGTCCTTGTCCCGACTGAGAGAAGCTGAGACAAAACACTCCGCGGCACTTGAATAGCTACAGTTTTAAACTTAAATTTGATTTTCTTTACTCCAATTAAATAAATAAAATATTTATTTAGTTTAATATATATAATATAAATTTAATTTGTACATCGAAAAAACGTAATTAATTTATTAGCGAGAAGTTGAACAAATAAATTGATTATTTTCTCTCTTTTTGTTTCATTCGATGTCTGTTTTGGCTGAGTAAAAACACTCCGCGAGAGAAAATATCAAAGATTCATTTAATTTGTGTATAGAATTAACAGAATTTATTTGTTTATATTTATTAGAGAAAAGTTTTGACAAGTAGTTTTCTGATTGTACCAATTCAACTCTATTTTACTCGCACACTTAAAAATTTATTGGCTCGTTTCTATGCGAGTGCCCCGGAGTGTTTCAAATCAATTCCAAGTCGATTGTATTGCTGCAAATTGCTTTTAATTAAGAGAGCTGTGCAAATACCTAAGTGGCAGGTACAAAATCTGCGCTGTTGCTAGGGCCAGTCTCAATTTTTCAATCAGCCAATGAATGAGTGCGTGAGTGAGTGAGTGAGTGACTGATTTATTGACTGAATGAATGAATGAGTGCGTGTGTCGCATTCCAGTTAATGGTTATGCCAAATAAATCTTATGAGCAAAATTCGATCAAGGCCTTTCTATTTATACTTTGCGCAGCACTAAAAGCTGCTTTAGTTTTCCATTCAAGTATTTTTCCACTTGTGTTTCTTGTAAGTATTTTAATGTATATGTATTTCCGGCTTTTCCTCTCCCTCCCCCCATCCACACGCTACCCTCACTTGTGGATGTCGATGTGCTGCTCGAAAAAAAAAAATCACAACTGAACGCAACACGCATTTTTATTTATTTATGCCATTTGCTCATGTATACATATATATATATATATATGGATGTATGTGTGTTGGCCTCGTTCGTCTTCGTCTTTGTCAACAAACAACAAAACCAACAACAACGACGTGTGCAACGTGAAAAACATTGTTATAAAATTGCATTGCATCGCTCACGTTTCGCAAATACACGTATCCGTATCTCGGCATCTGCATCTGCATCTGTGTATCTGTATCTGCATCTGTATCTGTGTATCTGCATGTCGTCGGGTGTGTCTGTGTGTGTGTGTGTGTGTGTTTATCTTGTATCTTTTAAATGCATTCACTTGCGTATAAATCACACACACACACACTCATACACACGCAGCTACACAATAAGAGATCAAGTGCTCGACGACGGCATGGTCTCGGAATTGGGCATTTCGCACACATATCGCCAGGATACGGGCATTTATATCTGTCAGGCCAACAATGCATTTGGACAGGTAAGTGCATGCTGACACTTTTGTGCCACACAACTCTCTCACACACACACACACACACACATATGTATATTTAAACTGCTGCCAGGATTGTGAGAAAAACCCGAAAAGCAATCAGAACTTTTGTACAACTTTAAGTTACGTGTTGCAAGTAGTTTTGCATTCTTATTTTCGGGTACTTCAAATTTGGTTTACATGATTTTTTTCAAATTAATTTATATTTAGAAAAATAAAGTATAATGCCAGCAAATATGAAAATTCCCTCTGATTAGCCAAATTTGCCTTGCATACGAATTCCATAAAATTGGAAGAGTTGCTAAAGAAAATAGTTGGTTATATTCAATATCAATTAGAAAGCTTCAATTTTGTATTTTATTGCTATTGGAAATCGATTTATATATATACATTTTGTATAATATATAAAATATTAGCTCCAATAGTCTCTGCAAAGTGCAAAATGTTAAATGAAAATGCTAAAAAGTTAGTTAAGAAATGGGAAAAATGTTAAATTGCTAAACACAAGCAATCAATACTAAAGATAAGTAAATATTTAGCATTAAAATTATATAAAAACACTAAATTAAGGTACTTAAATTTAGCATAAAATGAAATAATAATAGTGAAGGAAAAACAACAGATGTTATCCAAGTTTTTAAAGTTCATAATTCACAGATTTAATAGCTGCTAAGTAAATTTCAAACAGTGTTTAAAAAGTGCTCGATCATCGCTTCAGGTTAACCCTAAAACTCAAATACAGCAAACACACTCAAATTCACACCCACACACCCACACACGCACACACACACAGTTTGTGTACTTTTGGGCGCAGCCAGACGTGCCTCGGTAAATGTGGGCTCGTTGTTGCCGCTGCCCCAGCTTCCACAGCTGGCAACACTTGTTAACCCTAATTTATGGCAGTTTGAATAAGCCAGCTGCTGCTGCTGTTGCTGCCCCAACTCTATCGCAGGCTACTCAAATGAGCGTCCAGCTCAACTAACCCTTTTTTTTTTGTTGTGGCCCAGGACGAGATGTCGATACAGCTAATCGTGCAGGAGGTGCCGGAGCAGCCAAAGAATCTGCGCATTAACTCGCAGCAATCGCGCAGCCTGCAACTGACATGGAGTCAACCATTTGCCGGCAACAGTCCCATCGAACAGTATCACATCTACTATAAACAGATCTCAGGTGAGTTATCAATTAGTTGCATCTATTGGAACCACCCAATTCCTAGAATAATGCAAAAATCCCTATTGAGGGTTTCGATAGTTAGCTCAGCTTGAAGTATGCTGGTAATCCATCGATGTGCCATTTAATGGTATGTGGACCTCATCTAGGTTTTGCTCAAGAACATGTTCACCTGCCATTTCGTCCTTAATTACATGTTATTTGTAACGAGCACTTTGCACTCAACTCTCTCCAATTGCATCTATCGATTTCACCTGCAGACATTTGGCAGAATGCGGAGCACATTGACATAAGTGGAGCTCAGACAGTAATCAACATCCAGCAGCTGCGTCCGGCCAAGGCGTATCACATACGCATGTCGGCGGAGAATAAGTTGGGCGCATCGGAGTTCTCGGAGGTGGTGCAGGTGACGACGCTGGAGGAGGTGCCGTCGGGGCCACCGTTGCAGGTGCGCGCCGAGGCCAAGGGCTCAACGGAGATATCGGTGACATGGGATGCACCGGAACGTGACCATTGGAATGGCATCCTGTTGGGCTACTATGTTGGCTATCAAATGTCCCTGACGCCCGAGGACAAGGAGGTGAATCCGACACAGGGCTTCAGCTTTAAGACGGTCGAGGTGCGCTCCCACTTCGGTGGCGAGACGGTGCTCAGCAATCTCAACAAGTTCACTCAATACCATGTCATTGTTCAGGCCTATACGAGCCAGGGCAGTGGACCGCCCAGCAAGGAAATTGCTGTCCAAACAATGGAGGATGGTAAGTTTGGTAGACATACACCCTCCCTTTCCACTCCCCCGTACGGCGCCCAACCCAGTCTGGCTTCACACATTGATTGGATTTGTTAATTGGCCGTGCACAAAAACTGGACAGAGGCCAATTGGGGGCGCCACAAGCTCTTTGGGCGTCTCTCTCTCGCTCTCTCTCGCTCTGGTGTCTGGGCAAAACGTTTAATAAACTTGAAACACCCGCTTCCCCCCCGCCTCTTTTTCTCTCTCTGTTTCGCTTGCAGTGCCCTCATCGCCGCCAGAGTCGCCACAATGCGATGTGCTTGGCTCCACATCGATTTATATCACCTGGTCACCGCCGGATATTGACGGACAAAATGGCAAAATCAAGGGCTACAAAGTGTTTTACATATCGGTCGATGAGCTCTACGGTAAGTCAGTAACAGCAACAGCAACAGCGCCCACTGCCTGCCTGCCACTCCCCCCAAACCCCAAACCCCCACGTCGGATTGGCATCGGTATTTGGGGCCATTTCAGAGCAATTATGCAATTCCATTAACCCATTAACCTGCAACAGCGCAAAATGCTATCAACATTCAAATTGGAATTTTCCAACTCTTGCTTGATTAACATTTTATGCGTAGGTAATTAAGGATGAAAAAAATACTTTTGTTCTCTGAAAATTTTTCAAAAATATTTTATGCGAAATATTTTTTAATTAAACTTCTTGCTTGATTAACATTTTATGGTCGAAAGGAAACTTCTTCTTTGCAATTTATCAGATAATATAAAAATAATTCGTAGTTTGTGTGCTCTTCAATAAAAGTTTGTTTTAAGTTTCAGTTAGCTTTACTTAAAATAAAATAAATTAAATTTATTTTATGTAAAAAGTTTAATTTCTGTTATTTATTTCAAGAGTATTTTAGAACAACTCAAAACAGTTCTTTGAAAATTATTTTGTTGCTCTTGGCAATTATTTGACTTTAAATTATGCTTCAATATTTTTCACTAGTCAGTTTGCTAAATAATAAATAAATAAAAAAAATAATAAAAAATAATAAATCAACTCCCTTTTGAGGTGCAAGTTAAGCAAACCTTGAGCTTGTCCAATTTAGCTCTGTTTTATGTCCATTTGTTGTAATTCTTGTACATCTTCTAAGATTTCAGTTGTGGATGCGGATAATAAACCATTTTTGTGCTGTTGTCCATTTAATTAGCAGACACTGTTCATATTTTCAATCGCTGCTAATTGTTGTTGTTGTTGTTTTTGGTTTTTGACTATATATATATATATATTCTCTCGTTCTCGTACTGCACAGAAACGGAGCCGGAGGTTGTCAAGTCAACAAATCAATACGTCACCATTGAGAATCTGCGCAAATACACAAACTACACGGTTTGGGTTTTGGCTTACACCAAAGTGGGCGATGGCATGAAAACCAAACCATTTTATTGCCGCACCCATGAGGATGGTAAGTGGTTCAGCGTGGTTCAATGAACGCAAACGAGGCACGGCATCAACCCATCCCTCCCTCTTGTCCCACCCATTAACCCTCCAGCAAAACCCCTTCTCTTTTGGTCGTCATCATCATCGCCGTCGTCATCGTCGTCGTCGTCGTCGTCGTCGCCTCGTTTGCAATTTCATGCAGCGCTTTTTATTTATTTCTGTGCTTCGCTTTTTTTTAGTTTTCATTGCAATTGCTTTTATTTATATTCATTTCTATTTTTTATTTATTTTTTTCCGTCTTGCCATGCTCTGATAAAGGAGTATATTGGCACAGTCTGGATATTGAAACTGAGCTTGGCACATATTTTTTTATATGTGTATGTTCTTGGCAACAAAATATATTACAGTTTGAGCTAAGTCAGTTTTATAGCCAGCTCAGAGTATTATCTTTGACTGCAATATATCAGAGTATTACCAAGTCGACTATCTGTAACTGCAATGTTCCCACTTGTTTCCCACAGTGCCTTCGGCGCCCCAAGCAATCAAGGCAATACCGGCTTCGAGCACGAAAATCATAATCTCTTGGCTGCCGCCTGATCTGCCCAATGGCGACATCGTAAGTGGTCCCCCAAACCCCGTCCCACTTCCAATTCCAATTCCAATCTGAAACTCACCTGTTAACTATTAACTGCTCCGTCTGCAGACTGGCTACACGTTCTACATGTCCATGCTGGAGGGTGGTCGCGAGGAGGGCACTCACAAGCGACTGCTCGGCCCCTATGTGGAAATGCACGAGACAGTCCGGACTCAGGAATCGGCCACCTATCAATTCTGGTTAACTGCATCCACGAAAATGGGCGAGGGCGAGAAGACGCAGGTGGTGACAGTGCCACCGAATAATAAGGTGCCAGCGCGAATTGTCTCGTTCAGTCAACGCATTGTCACGCCGTGGAAGGAGCATTTGGAGTTGCCGTGCCGCAAAGTGGGTGCACCTGCTCCAGTCACCATTTGGCGTCAGGACGGGCACAATATGGAGACGAGTACAAGGAAAACAATTGCCAAGAATGGCACCCTGTATCTGCGAGAGTGTCAATCAAACGATGCGGGCAACTATACGTGCAGCGTGGAGAACACTTGGGGCAAGGACGAAATTGTCTACAACATTGTGGTGAAAGTGCCGCCAGAGGCACCCAATTTAACCGTAGTGAATACCTATACGGATAGCTTGCATCTGGAGTGGCAGGACAATAGCCATGGCGGTAGTCCCATCCTGGGCTATGTCATCAACTACAAACGGGACAATGGCGACTGGGAAGAGCTGCAGGTGGATGCCAAAACGAACTCGCATCTGTTGAGCAATCTGTGGTGCGGCACACGCTATCAACTTTATATTACGGCGTACAATAAGATCGGAACGGGGCTGCCCTGCGACATTGTCAACTCCTACACGAAGGGCAATTCCCCGGTGCAGCCAAAGCATTCCCAGATGATAACGAACAACTCGACGAGTGTCACCTGCTGGCTCGACTCCTGGGGCGATGGTGGCTGCGGCATACTCTATTTCATGATCGAATCGAGGGTTTATGGCCGTTCCACTTGGGTTGTTGTCTCCAATCACATACCGCCCACTGAGCGCATTTATACCGTTAGTGATCTGGTGCCGGGCACCAAATATCAGCTCAAGGTTACGGCTCACAATAATGCCGGCTCCACAACAGCTGTTTACAATTTCACCACACTCTCCCCGCAGGGTGGTGAGTACAAAATGCTGTGCTGCACTGGAAGAAATAAGTACTTTACTTGATGTCTCTACTTCTCTCTTGCAGTGCTTTATAACACGGATCATTCCACGCCCGTTTCCCATTTGAGCGATCTGCCATTTTACGCCAATTTCAAACTTTTGCTGCCCATTTGCGTCTCGCTGCTGATGCTCCTGGCACTGATTGCAGCCGCTTTGTTCCTGCGCAAGCGAAGTAAGTCTTGAGCTGAGATCTATGACTACATATTGCTGATATTCATTTAAATACCTTCTGTTTATTTACAGAACTATCTAATCAGGCGCGTTTGGCAAGCTCTTCGATGTCGGAATCCCCCTCTTTGGCCAATCTGCAGAACAAACAGAATCGAGATCAGCAATATTTGGCCGTGCGTTGTAATCCAACCAATTCGGCGCCACGCGGCTCGAATTCCAACGATTCGGGCAGCTTTGGCAAGGCGGAGGGCAATGAGTATATAGAAGATATATGTCCCTATGCCACATTTCAACTGAACAAACAGACATACAGCGAGAGCTCCTACAGCGGCAACGTTTACAGCGGTCCTTATCACTCCGTGCGCGGCTCCTTTGTCTATCACGATGTCAAGCCAGAGAGCTATCATGTAAGATTATAGAATATACATATATATAAAGAATCTGACCTGATCTGACCTACTCTTTTACAGTCCAAGGAGCCGGAGTATACAAAGGTGCGCCGAAAAGTCGGTCGTCTACGCGATCCACACTCCGAGAGCCAAGGTAGCCAACAAAACCCCACAAATCCTTTTCATGATCATTATCATTATGATTTTCATTTGAGATGCCCCTTAGTGTAATGTAGTTTTAAGCAAAATTTGCACATTTCTTTCTTAGTTTTGTTTTTTCTGCTCACTTCATATCGCATTGAATTTAATCCACTTTTTGATTTCTGTTTCACAATATTCTCAACTTCAAATAACAACTAACATTCACATTCAAAACTTCACCAAAAAAAATATCAAAAAAAAAAAAATACCATCGCATCGTATTAAACTTTTTAGAATCGGACAATCCAGGTTCAACAGATTCCGAAGTTAGGAAAATCCTAACTCTTCACATACCAATTACAGAATATGACACACTCGGCTCCGAGTCCGACAACGATGTGTCTGCACGCGCTCTTAACTCGGCCAAATATCGCGCACAACGCGGTAAGTAAATCCAAAAAGATATTAATCATAGTATACTCGGAGTAAAAATAAAGAATTTTTCCATGAGAAGTTCTCAGTGAGCTGCAACAATGCTCACAACCGATGTTGTTGCAAACAATGCATGCAGCTCTCTGATAAGAACCGACCTTTTTTCTCCGAGTGCATTTTATTATAATTAAATATTTTTTGTATATTTTTATTTATTTTTTATAAATTGCAGACACTCAAGATGAGACTTCGTCTTCGTCGGAGACGACGCCAACTAGCATGACCCGTAAATCGAAGCCACCATTTGCGGCAAGAAAATCGGGCAAGCCGGGCACTAGTGGAAAACGCCACGTACGCAGTTCCAGTGGCTATTCGAGCCACAATGAAGAGACTACATTTAGGTAAGCAAAAACGAGCGAACAATAACAATGTGAATTTGTCGCTATAAACATAATTAGAACCCTGTACGTTTAGCATATCCAACTATCCACCAAACTATCAGGACCACATAAATCCACCAGCGCGTTTCTCGGATGCCAATGAGAAGTCCAAGACACAAACGTCGCCACGTATGCGTGCCAATCAGAAACTAACGAGGGAAGCTTTCCAAATCAATGTCTAAATCATATATACTAAACCAAATACAAACCAAAAACCAAAAAGAAACACAAAATAAATAAAAAAAAATTCACATATACATATATAAATTAAATAATTTTAAAATTAATACGAATATCGAAAAAGATGTGTTACGAAAAGAAATGAGAAAAACGAAAGCGTTGAATGAAAAATTTGTAAAATTTGTTGTAAAATCCACCCAAAAATCAATATGGTATATATATATATATATCCCATATATAAGGCACACTTGGCAGTTAAGAAAAAAAAATACTACTTCTGCATTTCTTTTACAACATATTGTTAATAATAAAAAAAAAATAAAAACGAGCTACATACTAATTAAATAATTACTGAAAAAAATCACTAAATTTATAAAGCTTAAATGTATGCCGTTAAAAACAAAACAAACAAAAAACAACAACTATTTACAACAAGTGAAAACAGCAAAACTTTTCGAGCGTATTTTGATTTTCAACGAAAGCAAAAAATAATACAAAATATTTGCCCAATAAAACAAAACGAAAAAAAAGAAGAAAATAAACAAAATAAACAATAAGACTTATTTACACACTGATTATGCTTAGTTGAACTTAAAACGAAGAACAGATATTAAAATAATATATTATGGCATAAGTTAAGCATTTAATGTAAAGCGAGAAAGTTTGAGAGGAAAACTGCGGCAGGCCGTGTTTAAAATGTTTTGCATAGCTGAGAGAACTACACAAGAAATTAGAGTATTCATCGGAATAAAAACTCTTTAAAGTGCAGAGCATAAATCTGAAAGGAAAGAAACGATAATACATGGATGGAAACTATATATATATATATGGCCTTTGTGCTAAGCGGTGAATAACACATTAATACAAAAAATACATAAAAACATAAATACATACATACCTATATACACATACATATACACATACATTTGTAGTGAATTAAAGAGCATTTTGTTGGATTGTTTGTTTAATTGTTTCTTTCCCCCAAATCAGTTCGTAAGTTAACCAAATGAATGGAAGGAATAATACTTTACAAATGTTAGCTAGTTATTTAAATGAATTAAATTAATTTATGAAACCGATCAAATATAAAAAAATAAACACATGCATCTAATAGTTTATGAAACTGTTGTACATAGCTAAGTATATAACATTAAATTATACAAATCATTTATATATATAATATATATATATATATTAGTGGAAAATTTAGAAAGCCAAAGTCGTCAGCCAGCATGCATTTTCATATATAAAAAATCAAGCAGCTGCTCAAGATAAACAAAGTTAGACATATATAGCGCCGATTCTTGTTTGCCAAATTATAGACCATAGCTTACACACACACACACACACACATACTGCTCCTGAATGATATAGACTAGCGCATATTTGATTATATTTTACAATAGCCAAAAGAAAAAAAAACTACAAACCAACCAATTTACATGACAATATGATAGCAACAAAATACATTAAAAAAAATACACAGCGATGTAGCTCACAGATAAAGCAAAAAACAAACACACACACACACACATCTCTAGTCATATAAAACATGATCTATCAAGAACTAATACATAACTACCTAAAAAAACAAACCTACGGAGTAACATTTTCTGGCAATGCAATAATTCAGACTGCACCATAAAAAACAGATTTAGGCATTTAAAAATTCAAATAAAAAATACTTGGTTGTAAAAATTTGAGAAGAAAAATTGTAAAATTACACAAAAACGAAAAATGGAAAATACTTATAAAGAAAAACCGCACAGTTGATGTACATTTGTTCAATGTATAATTAAAAAAAAATAAAACATAATAAAAAAAAAATTGTGCTCTAAATACATGACATGATATTATGATGAAAGCCAAAAAAAAAAGACTTGCATTTTTTATTGTTTTGTTGCAGTTCAAAGATAACAATAGATCGCATTTATTTACATTCGAAATAGCAGATTTAAAAAAGAAAAACAAAAGGCATATTAAGTAGATTCAGACGCATCGAATTGGAACCGAGCTGATTAACATACATATACAGACTGATTTCGAAATTCTTTGCAATGGTTGCATTTAAAGCATTTCACAATAGCTTGTAGACATTAGACATTAATTATTAATGTTGCATAAACACAACGGCATAGAAATTCTATAAAAAAAAAGAGCTGAGCGCTATACAATGATTGTGTTCTCTTCTTCTTCTCATTCACTTAACAATAACTTAAGGCTAAACAGCAATTTTTACTTGGATTATAAAATGAACAGAAATTATTAACATTTCACTTAAAGCACATTTACAGAGTAGTTGTAGTAGTATTAAGGAGGTTTCATGGGAGTTGCGCTTTCGCAGCTAAGTTTAAATTGTGTATAAAAAGAAGGCTTTAAGTATGAAAAAGCCACTTTGTAAGTTAAACGGCATCTTACGAATTAAACGTTAAACTAATTATAAACATTCTTTTACGATTAACATTTTTGTTGGTTGTTTCTGTTTGTGTTTTTGTGTTTTGATTGCTTTGTTGCTTATGGCAAATATCAGAACATAATCGGTTTATCCTTGCACTGGTCTATCACATAGCCGGTGAAGCGTTTCAAGAACTTGGGATATTCACGCTTGTAAACGGCGCGTAAGGCGCTCGCCGGTGCCCAGCCCCCGGGGTTTACTAAAAGACAAAGCAAAGGAAGACATAAGATTATATGAAATACCCTAGCTAGTTGTTTGGATAAGATACGCACCCACAGAGCAGTAGGTTACTTTGCAGGTTAGATCATCGCGACTCAGTGGCTGGCCCTTGACATAATCATCGGGCAGCAGTGTTTGGCAGGCGAGTATGACTGTCAGAAAGATGCGCACGCATTTGCCATTCTTCGACTGTTGAAAGAGATAAGTTTTAGATGATGTGCATCGAATATTTTGTTACACTCACATCTTGTTTGGCATATTCCGTTGAGTTGTTGCACACCACCCACATGTCCCGTGTGTCCGGATCGAGGCCATCGTTGATTTTGCGCATGTGCGACCAAAATTGTGCATCGCGCTGACTCGCAGGCCAAATGCGTTTGTGTGTCTGCAGAAATAGCAATGTGTCCGCTGAGATTTTCTCCAATATTGTGCAGTCCTCCAGCGTTGCTAAAACGACAAACAAGTTGCAGCAGTTACAGGAATTGCTTAAAAACTTAGATAAAGTGCAGACTCACTCTCCCAATCGTTGCGGAACTCGGGCATAAAGAAATAATGGCACATTTCGCGCGCTGTGACGCCCTTCACGGAGTGATAGGCTTTCAGGGGATCCATGACCATGCCATTGACCTCTTCCTCGCGTTTGTACATTTTTATTTCACCCTCATCGGCAAAGATTTGCCAGCCATTGCCGTCCTGGCCGACGCCCTCGCGTGCATGGTGCAGCTGTTCCTTGCACACGCGATCAATCTACAAAAAAAAAATTCATTTATTTGTGTGTAATTCAATTAACCACTTTTTGGAAATTGAGTGGTTATTTCCGTGCTTACCTCCGGCCAGAGTGCATGAGTTTTGGCCTCGGCCCCGGTGCCGAACTCCTCGCGTGCCTCCTCGCCCTCGGCAACGGCCTCGTGCGGCACATTGACCAGCGTCTGTGAGATTTGCGATTGAAGTCTCAATTTGAAGCGCAGCTGCATGTCCTCCTCGATTTTCTCCAGGCCCGTCTCGACCGCGTCAAAGAACTCATCCTCGGGCAATGTGGAATGTGGACCCTCCTGCAAAATACCAAATAGACACGATATCAATAACTGAGTCAAGTTTATTAGAGATGGGATTGGGGTACGGCCTAATTAATTTTAATGACGCAACAGTTCAGAAGAAATGCGGAACGTGCCGCGTATAAATTAATTGAATCTATACAGATATATATATATATAGGAGACGTCGGATAAAAATGCCAAACTGCAGACAGTGCCGGCATGTGTAATTGAACGCTGAGCATAATAGAAGCGAACCCATATCAAAATACACACAAATGCTGAGTGAATATTAAAGCGACGCCGTCTGGCATCTGTTTGGGCGGCGCGGCGCGGCGCGTGCAAACCGAGCCAAGAACTATGAATAATTTCCAAATCCAAATTGAATTTATTAATTATGGCGGACTGGCAAGAGCCAAGCAGCCAGCAGCTGCAACTACTTCACACATCGCAATAAGCGTTGTAGTATTTTGGAGGGAGGATTCAAGCATTTGTCACAGCCAACATATGTGGGACATGTTTTCATTATTTTTGCTGCTTTTTGTGTGTGCCGACCCGATGAAGTCATGGCCAGCTGAGCTCACGCAATTGCTGGCTGGATTATTTACCACGCTCGACTTTTGCGTTTCGCCTAACAGTTGACAGCAATCCCAAAAAAAAGGACACCAAAAAACAAGGACACGCGGGTGTTTGGCGGGCGGGGGGTGGCGATTTGGCAGTGAGGCAGAGCGAGCGCGTAATCAGAGCTTGTGCCTTGTGTGTGGCGCGAGGGCGCAAAACAAACTGTTGCTGAACCCACAAATACAACCAAAACCAAGCGACAGCATCCTTGAAGCCAAAATAAAAGGGAGAGCGGCGAAGCGAGAGAGAGCGCGAGTGAGAGCCAGAGCGAGAGCGAGAGAGACAGCGAGAGCGTAGGCCATTGAGAGCTTAAAGCTTTAAATATAAAGGATTACAAGCGCTTAAGCAATAAATCAATGTGTGCACTCAGAGAAAATACATGGCATAAATAATAAATGATATCAAAAATAAATGCATAAAAGCAAAATTTAAATTGATTTATTTTTTATTTTTATTCATTTAATTTTAAATATTTTTACTCAGTTTAAAAGTTAGAATCCTAAAAAATTTTCAAAGTATATTTTTTAGAATTTTAAATGTGGAATTTTAAAAATTTTGAAACACTATTTTGTATTTTGAAGTAGCAAACTTTTTAAGAAATTCACTTTTTAAAAAAATCTCCTTAAATAAGATGTTTTCTCAGGTCATGTTATTTAGATGGTTTCGAACAGACTTTCTTTTGGTTAACACTGTACAGTTGACACATTTCACACCTACCACAATAGTCTTTTGGTTGCCATGCTGCAGCTTCAGGCCGCATCGCCATTGTAAACGCATCGCAGGCATTTTAATTTATATTTTCTTAGTGTATCAACTTTATTTTTTGGCTAAGGCCAAGTTAAAAACAGTTGCGATCGCTGTTGGTTTGGACAGGTGTGTGCTCGAGCCGATTCAAGCTGAATTCCCAGCGTAATTATGACTGCACAATTTCACAATTGGCCAAAAAAAAAAAACGAAACACTTGAAGAAATAGTTGTTTGTGTTGACAATTTGTTTATGATTTGTACGTGTGCGCAACCCGATCGCTGACCGCTGACTGAGCAATGCGAACAGTCAACAATGGGCCACAAGCTGAGCCGAGTGGGCATTTCAGCCAGGCTAAAACAAGAGTGACGCTTATCAGTTGCCCAACACGAACTTCCCATGCTCTAAACTAAGGCCTGAGAAATGTGATGACATTAAGATAGCAAGCAAAGAGTATAGTTGTAGTAGGGCATATGATATTTTTATTTTTATTTAAAATTTAAATTTGCATAAACAAAATACAATAAAAAAAGTTTGTAGTTTGATTGCAGATGTATCTTCCACTGCTTTGTAGTTTTCAGTAGTAGTTTTCTTTTGCAAAAGCACTCAGCTAGTCGAAATGCTCGCTTTGAGTTAGTGTATAAGCCTTGTGAGTATTGCCAAAGCAAGACGGACATGACCTACTGCAATATTGGCTCTTAAGCACTTCAGCAACCTCAAACTGTCTATGCGATAACTTTAATGTCTTCAAGTGTCTTCAATTTGTTCGATTTTGCGCTTGAGCAGTCAGCAATGTGAACGAACTGCGGGATTAGCATATGTAAAATATATTGTATATATACATACATATATATATACTGTAAATATATAGAAGTCGAAGTCGTAAGTAAGAAGCCAATCAAGTTCAGTTTGACATATAGGAAATGCCAGAACCCAAATAGAATGCAGTTAATACAATATTAATAATACATGCTACAATCCAAATCAGACCCGATTCAAGAGCTGCGGATATATATAATCAGGTGGTGGCAGGGGATACCTCCTAAGAATTTAAGCAAACTCAATGAAAGTTAAGCAATTTTTAGCTTTCCCCTAACAGAAAATCCGAACCATAAGACTAAAGGTTGAATGAGTTGAATGGGTTACTCGAAATACTTTGAATTTAGTCGATTAGATTAGATTAGATTAGATATTTTAATCAAATCATAATATAAACTTTAATCCAAATATGAGAAATTAATTAAAATACAGTCCCCCTGGGTGTTTGAATGGGTTCTCCTATCAATTTATGGTTTGCACTTGTCGCTTGGAAAAAGATAAAATACTCAAATACAAAAGTCACTCTGAATTCCAGGCATTTATGTGGGGTAGAACAAAGCAGAGATGAGGGGCACGAAGTGGTTTGTCATAAAAACTTTAAATTGGCCAATATAACTGGGATTCTCCTGGCTGTAATCACTTGTCAATTTATAGCTTTAGATAAAAACCAACTACAACCCAGACCCCCCCAATTCACCTTTGCGGAAAGCGGAGTACGCCCTTGGCTTTAACTGAAAGCGAACTGAACAAGGGACAAGCAATTAACAACGATAAGAATCAGGAACATTAAATCAAGGCACAAGCAAACAAACGAAACAAACAGCAAAACTATAATTATATACACGTATTTATGTATATAAATACATATGTATAAATATAGAGTAACACTATCTATAGTTCAGGCCAGTGCATTACCAAATTATCCGGAATTGTTTAAATAGCACGGCACTTGTTGTGTACGCTAAAATTGTAACATAATCAAACAAAATCTACAACAAAATGTATATACGCCGTTATTTTTGTGACGGGGAATTGATGGAGGCGGACCTGGGCGTGTTGCAAGTGTCTAGCGGCGCTGTCGCAAAGCGAGGCCACACCATTGTTTACATTTACAATTTGTTGTGGACCTTCATCAAATTGGCCCCGAAATCAATTTTTGGGGTTTGTGCAAAAGCCACAACAATAACAACTTACCTCAAAATCTGGGCCTGGATATGATAAACGTTTCAGCTTTTCAATTTCTTCCTTGAACTTTCTGCAAAAAAAAAAAACAAAAAAATGTAAACATTTTAGATGACACAACAAACGCGACGCGGTCAACGGTCAACGGTCAACGGTCAAGGGTCAACGCACCTATTTTGCTCGTCGGTGCGACGTCGCTTATCAATCTCACGCTCCAATCTGCGCTTCCATGACTCATCGTTCTCAGCAATGATTTCCAGGCAATGCTGCAATGTGCTCAGCACACCAGCAGTTGTGGCACGAAATGTGATCGATTCGCCCTGCAAAGAGATACAAATTGTAGCATTATTAATATGGTAAGTATTCTCCAGATAGTTGGAAAGTATATCTACCTTAAAATCAATTGGCTTCAGGCCATCGCCCAAATCCAAGGGCTGTGCGTTGCTCTTGTTTAGCTCGGAGCAAGCGTCAAAGTACCGTTGCAGCGTCTCAATCTGTACGAAGAGTATATCCTTAAAGGTCTCCAGTTCGCCAACCTTTTCGCGCAGATTGCGTTGAGTCTTCTTGAGACTGCCGCCGCTGGCCAGCGATATGGTGTTCGACTGCAGGGACATGGTGCTGCCATGGCGTCTCAATGAGGTTGTGTCCGTGCTGCCAGTACCCTCCTTATATAGCTGCAGTACCTCCACCCAGTGCATGCGATCCTCACTGGTCTCGGCGCGTAAACACCAATTATTCAGATTATTGACCACCACATCGAAACGCAGCTCATCGGACTCATGTGCCTGTGGAACGGGACGAGATAGGTGAGAGTTGTGGATGATGAATCATTGTTTATGGTATATAAATATATAGATTAGCACAGTTCGCACAAGTGTCGGCATTGGCAGTGGCAATGCCACACAAGGCCACTTACATTGATGACTTCAGTTTCACAAATAGAAATACTACCATCAACACCAATACCAACAGCACCACCAATACCATTTGGCTGGCGACAAATTTCACATTAATTGATTGCGCTGCATTGATTGTCCGGGGTCGCGAGAGCTAAACGTACCGAGAACTACAGTCAAGCCTCGTTAAGTTTAATTACCTTAGTTCAAAGTTTCGCTTACAAATTGAGAATATGGAGAATATAGCAAATCAAAAAAAAAAATAACTAAATATTATAATTGAATCTAGCTGAAGGCCACAGTGGTCACACCATAAGCCAGATTGCCATGTTTGATTTTGCGGTATTTCATAATAGTAATAGTTGAATTAAGATTATACGTTCTTATCTTAAGTATAAAACTGTCCAGTTATCAAAGCGATAGATTGCCAAACGGTAGACTTAAAATCTTGGTGTCTCTTTAGTCAACATTAAAATTTGCGAAGTTACACTGTATACACACTCACTCACACACACACTCACACACACACACACTCACACACACACTTCCAGTGCCCCCTTGAGTGGTTGATTAGTTCAATTAAAAACACTTTGTGTCTAGAAACGCACCTTAATGGTAGCCTTGGACAAACTGATGGCGCCGCGACAACCAAAATCCGATTCCGATTCCGATTTATAGTAGGAGAGTGTGCCATCCTTGAGAACAATGTAGCGCGGCTGCCAGCCATAGATATAGTTTGTCCATTTGCTCAAATACCCGCGCAACTCAATGCTATTGTCCAGATACTCTTCCTCCTCGGAGGTGTCCGATGTGGAGCCACCTAGTGCCGGAATAGCGGCAGCAAGCGACGCAGCAACCGGAGCCACTGCATCAATTGATGGCATCGAGTCCGCTTTGTTGTCCAGGTCAGCCATGGCAAAGCAATAATGCGGTGATTAACCTGTACAAAGAAAAATTAAAAAAACACAACTCAAAATGGTTGGCCAAATATTACAGCTATTTTTCTGCGCCACGTCCGCGTGATATCAACAAGCAACAGCAACAAAATAATAATAACAACAACAATACCGGCCGCAATTTTTCCATTTTAATGACAATCATCTGTCGACTGCGACCGTGATAATACTCAATGCTACCATTATCAAACTATGGTCCGACAAAACTCTGACTCAGTGGCATTTCGCTTCACATTTTTATTGTTGTTGTTTTTATTCTAATTGGCGTTGGCCGGGTTTTTGGCATTAGCGTTGGCGTTGTTGTTAATTTTGCCCTGCTTTTTGGCATTGTGTTTTGTATTTCGCTCTCACCTGCAACAAGCGTATTTACTGTTTACTATCCGCTCTGCGCACACATTTGTGCAACACGCCGAATTCGTGCTGTGTGTTTATCGCTTTGTGCAAACTTTGTAAATAACGAAATCAAAAAAAAAAAAACAGCTCCTCCAGTACGCGTACGCGTGATAAACTCAAACAGTCAGCTGTGCGCTCGCTATCGATATATTATGGCATCGATACTATCGTTTGTGTGTTGCAGTGCTACAAGCTACGCGAATGCTAACCGCCAATATTAACTTTTACAGGCATCTTTTTGTTTCAAGCGCTTGTTATTTATTGAAAACTAAAGGTTTGCAGAGATTATCGACACTGCTGGTCTGCAAGTGGAAATCAAGTCAATGCGCATGTATAAACCAGCCGAATATCATATTATCCTGTGAAAACACCCACTGCAGCTGCGTTTTACGATTCTTAAATTCAGTGTAAAGTGAAAAAATTTGGCATCAGCGGCTTCTTTTTTTTAAAAAAATGGCCTACGTTGTGACTGACACGAGCTTATTTTGGCCCCAGCGTTATTGGAACTTTCAGGACGGCATCAAATGGGTCTTGGATCTAATGGAAACTGAGGATGGCGATGGCGATTGGCTGCTGAATGCTGAGTTCATCTGCAAACGGATAAGCGAAGTGATGTCCGAAAAAGATTGGATATACAGAAATGTGCTTGAGAACCTAATATCCACTGCCACATTCTACAGGGGCTCCAAGATCGACGTGCCATTGCATTTTAAGCAATATTTACATTTCCATTTGCCCTTTCCGGTGACGCCCGTCTTCAGTAACGTTCAGACGGTCTACATAAATCTCTATGCGCCCTTGACCACCCATCCCATGATCACCAACGGCTTTGTGAATCCAGAGAATGTGCAGGTGCTCCTGAGAGATAATCTACGCGATGCCATCGCCACAATCAAGTACATCCACTGCGACAATGGCGCCATATACACACTCAAATATCGCACCCGTGACATTGGCGATCAGGGATTCGTGCATGAGATTTTGGCGTGCGAGCAATGTGTTTCGGGCATGCCCAGCGTCATCTCCTTTGTTTTCCTGCCCGCATTGAAGTTTAATTTTTCCGAATTCCCGATACCCACACACGTGCTAGAAGGACAGGGCGCCTTGAATCACTGCAACACTCTCTATTATTGGCTGGCCTTACTTCAGGTCCATCCGCAAAACGACAATCGCAGCTTCTGCCCGTACGTGCCGCGCATGCAGCACAGCAACATGGAACACTTGCGCAATTATCGCAATGCCCTGCGACTGCTCGTCAAAATTGGCATGGCCAACAATATAAAAGATATAATGGATATATTCGTCCTAAAGGGATTGCACTTCTTTCGCCTCAGATATAACAGGACCTGCGATTGCAACGTATCCCTGGTCAACCTATTTATGGAGGTGAGTGGCAAAGTACAATTTTTCCATTACATTTATAACTTCCTAATGCCATAGATGGAATCGATCTAATGTTAAAACTCTGTCAAAGTGATCCGATTGTCAACAACCAGAACTTTTAACGTACACCTCCAGAAAGTGTATGTACGGAATTCAAATTGTGCTAATGCTCTGACTTAGTCAAATTTTCCATAAGTTTCAAAAATCAGGCTTTATGAGTTTTGGTTTGATCTCTAGATTTTCTAAATTCTGCCTCGATGTAGAGGATCAAAACTTTCTATTACTATAACCCGGGCTTTTCAATCAAAATATGACCTCTTGAAATTTGTTAAAAATCTTTAATTAATCATAAATGATTTATGTGATTCTATTTGATATTAGTTGATCAAGATACACGCCTATTTGACTTATAACGATGCTATGGTGAAGGTGTCTACTTCTGCGAATGATGAGCAGTTTTCTATGCAGCAAACATTGAAATTGGATGACATAGCTCGCAGGTTGTCCATGGCCTGCAATGTAAACAATATTAATGAGGAGCAGCTGAAGCAGATGTTTGGACTGATGTAAAATCGTTCATATTTCCAGCTATATATATTTTTATATTTGCGTATGTTATGCCACAATTATGTTTATTTACACGGACAACAACAAATGATTTCGCTAAAAGCTATAGAGTTAACAACAGCTTAACAGCTAACAATAAATATAATAAATAAGTATTAATAATTATTAATTAGTGATAAGTTAATTACAAACAAATGACTTTCAATATGCACTCAAATTTGTCGGCAAAAACAACAAACACACTCAGATCCCTCCGATTACTCCTGTTTCCTTTCCGATTTGCCGCCTTAAACTAGATGAGTTCCCCAGAAGCTCGAATCTCCCTTACATATACACCGTATTGAGGATCAGTTTCTTATCCTGTGCTCGTTGTTGCTGCTCCTGCTCCAACTCTTCCGCACTGTTGGGCAACAGCACCGCCTGCTGCTCATGGTATTCACCCACCGGTCGGCTGGTTGTTGTTGCTTTTGTTGTTTCGGTGGTTTTTTTGTACGCTTGTGCTGTGTATTTGTTGGCCAGCGCCTTGAATATGCTCTTGGGACAAGCCTTGTAATAGGGAAAACATTCCCCGGGCGCCTGTTTGCCCTCCCCCACACGCTGCGCCCGCACATATTCCGGGATTAGTTCCGAAAACGGCGACTTTGTTACCCTAAAAATATTAAACAGAAATTAGTCGACTCTGTGCATACATTATTAATGCTTAACTATAAATACAAATGTTGAAAAGTTGCTTAAAAATTAATATTAAAAATGCCAAAATGAATTATGAAATAAACTCAGAAAGTTCAAAAAAATAATGAAGTAAGAAAATTATAAATTAAGATGTAGAATTAAAACAAAACAAAAACAAAATTCAAAATGCTTGAAAAGCGGTTCACTTTGGAAAGAATTAATTAAAAGAAATAAAATGAATTGAATTAAATTTATGAATGAAGTAAGAACAAGTTTTAACTTTTAAGATACAAAAGAACTTTAAACATCAAATTGAACAATTGAACATGTGAACAAAAAGTGCCTACCATGAAAATCTATTCTTATTTAAAAACATTATTACACTTGTAGTCTCGTAAAAAATACATAAATAATTTTAGTTTTTATTGTGCTTCTACATTTTTTATTTTTATTTCTTATATATTCGAAAGTTTTAACTTTAAAAATACAAAAGAATTAACTTTAAACATAAAATTAATGTAAGAGCAAACTATGAACAAAAAATGTCTACCTTGAAAATCTATTCTTATGAACTTGAAAACATTATTTACCTTAAACTTTAATAAAAAATATAAATTGTTCTAGTTTTTATTGTGCTTTTATATTTTTTATTGTTATTTTTTATATTTAAATGTACTAAATGCAACTCACGTTAAGAACAACTTGGTCAGCTCCCCGAAGACGCCGAATTTCTCCAAGCTCCGCGCGTGCATCTCGCAAATGGTGCGCAGCATGCACGCCTTGCCATCCAGGCCAAAGGTGGCCAAAAAGTCCTCCACAACGCCGTAGAGCAACACCCGCTCGCCACCATGAAAGATGTGCTTGAGTCCGGCTGGCAGTTCTGGATACTGCAGCAGATCCTCGTGCACCTCGTGCGGATTATCGCTGCTGCTGCGCTGCTCGCTCAGATCACGTTTGCGTCGCTGCACGTGCAAGTAACGTGCCACATACTGGCCGACCATTTGGCCGGCATCATGGCCAAAGGAGCGAGCCAAAAAGGGCAAGTCGCCCAAAGGATTCTGATTATCCGTCAGGCCCAGCTTGTCAAAGTCAACTGAAATGGATGACGCTCTTAAGGGAGTAGTCCATTTAGAAAGTTTATTTCTACTCACTTGTGAGGGGAAAACTAATGGTCAAGTTTGAGAAGAAGCCTTCGGGCGGATGTCGCACCAAGGGCATCGCAATTGTGGGTGTAAATGTTAGCGAGGTGCCCGGCGGCAGTGCCAAGCGTCCATCGTCCGTTATCCAAACGAGTCGCTTTCTGCGTATATGCGGAGCATCTCCATCCGCATCTGCATTTGTGTCTGAGTCCGCATCCAACAGTGCTTGGGCCGCTGCATTTATTTCATGCAACGCTGCAGCTGTCCAGAGACTAATGCACATTAGCAGCAATGGCAGACTGTTGAGGTTCGCACGCATGCTACGTAATCAGCAGGAGAAGAGTAGGAATTAAAACAAAAGACTCGGAAAGCAAACTCGCTTCGCTTCGCATCGCATCGCATGGCATTATTTAATTGTTGTATAATAGCAGCTAAAAACATTAGCCTTTTACTGTGCAGAATCAAAAGTATGCCCCCATCCTCAAGCAACAGGTTTGCCTTGTCTAACACGGATTATAACTCTGACTCTCTCGTTTGGGAAAGCTTTGACTCTGTTATTTGCGGCAGCATCATTAACAGCACTTTTTGATTACAGACCTGCACTTGCCACTCCATCTAAATTCGATTCGGTTTCAGCTGCTGCTGCTGCTGCTGTTGCTGCTGCTGCTGCTGCTGTTGCTGCTGTTGCTGCTGCTTCGTCCAGTTCAAGCAACTAGTTAACTTTACTCTCATATGTTGAACAAACATTGTACTGATTATATCTATATCTCCAAAGACTACAAAGTCTCTGGACTTAAGTGTTTTCCATATCTTCTTAAATATGTGCATCTGATCCTGACGACGAATCCCGAGTCGACTCGAAACATATTGCAGTAAATAAAAAATAAACAATTGATTTTTACCTTTCAACAAATTATAAAATATCGTGTTTAATTTAAAGAAATCTTTTTTTGTATATTGAAAAATTATTTGACAAAAACAAAAAAATGTTACAATTTTAAAGCCGATTTTTTGATTCTTTCTTTTGTTGACTGTATGCTTAAATGGTATTTCATTCTCCGCTTACTGTTTTATATTATTTATTAATTAATTTATACTTTTACTACAATTACGGCTAACAGTGAAAGCATCTTAACTAATTGACATTTCCTTCTGGAGAAACTTGTCTGGCTGCGAATTTCACTCAAAGGAGCAAACGCACAAAAAATGGAACATTTCAAATTGGTTAACGATAACTCAGTCTCCCTGTCTCTAGCCCATCTCCTCTACCCCTCCTCTCTCCCTCCCTCTCTCTCCCTCTCTCTCCCTCTCTCTCTTTCTGTCTCTCAACTAATTTCACGACGCACTTTTACCGCAGCAACACCAATATCGAATATTGAATACCAAACACAAATGCTTGTGGTGGATGATGCAACTTGTCAGGCAGCCGGTTGCACAGGATTGTAGTCAGCCGTTAGTCCGGTAATCTTTGCGTATGAATCTATGCAGTCGAAATCTAGTTGAAATTCTAAAGTACTTTCTCAGAGGCCAACTGGTTGCTGCTTGCTATTGGCTTATCTAGTTCAGACACCATTTCGAAATCAGCAGAAAAAAATATTTTGGTTGAAATGCGCTGCAAGGTTTCAAGCAATTTGCCAGCTTACCCTAATACCACAAAGATGATTTGATGAATTGAGCAGTAATGAGGTGTGTAAAACCCATGACAAGACGCAGACAGACACATTTAAGGGGCGTGTCTTGTTAACAGTTGCCCCCCTATACTTATCTGAGCGCTGCAACAGGTGCACCATCCAGAGAAATTGTGCCAGAAACTAGATGAAATTGCAATGTGTGCTGGGCACATTTTAATATCACTGTCAGCGAATGCGCCTATGCAAGCAAACAGCAACAAGTAAGAGTGATCAACCTGCACATACCCTGCATAAGCTGTCAAGCATACAGCTGATAAACAGCTGCCCCCAAACCTATTCACAACTCTACCAATAAGTTGTTGTCGAGTAGTCGTCTTAGCTCTTTGTGGATTAAATATATGTATATATACGCTCAATGTCAAGATACTCGCTTTCAATGAGTACAGGGTATACAAATAGCAACGCATAGTTGGTGCCAGCTTGTCTATGTGTCTGTCTCAGCTGTCTGTCTTTGACGCGCTGCGGCCAATGGCTGTGAATTTTGTTGTTAAGGATTGTTTTGATTTCTATAGCAAATCAGAGCAACGCCTTTGGCAAACAGCAACGACAACAACGACAACAACGACAACAACAACAACAAGAAGCATGCAACAAGCGTTGTCTGTCTGCCTGACTGTCTGTGGTATGCAGCTGAGCAGTGATAAGTGAGAAGAGTGAAAAGACTCTTGAAACTTATGGCGAATTAGTGCAAGCTCTTCTTAATTGGACTGCCATAACATACATACATATATACACGTGTTTATAGGTATGTGTCCATACTATAAATGACAATTTGTTTCCTGCTTGACGCGTCAGCAGCAGAAAATGAAATCCACTCAAGGAAAGCAAATTAGGAACATTGGGCATATTGAGTTCCCAGTTTGACAATAGCTCTATAAAGATGGCTAAAAAGCCCATTCTTGTTACATGTTTTGTGACTTTGAAACCAATTTATAAATAATACATGATTTATGTAATTATTTCTGTAATTTAAAACTTTTTAAACAAGTTAACTAGTTGAAGCAACCCGGAAGCTATATACTCCTCTGCCCTTTGTCAGCAGCGTAAGCATTTAATAAAAAAAATTCTTAAATGAAATTGAAATTTGGGTTAACAGGTTGAGTGCAAGCCAAACAAATAATGAAATTTAATTATGTGACATATATTTTGTTGTTGTATACACAAAAGAGCAACGACAGATTAGTACTATAGCATATGCAAGACGTCAAGCAAGTTCGTGTCCTAAGTCTTTCGTTATTTATGGCTGGCCGATTGCAAAACTGCCGCAGAGAATGGCGCCGCATAATTAATTAGAAACAGCAACAACAATAGCAAGAGCAAGAGTATCAACCGTTGAGAAAGGCAATTGGGCAAATGAAAGTGCAAGTGTTGACCACTCGCATCGCATACTGTCAGTCAGTCAGGCAATCGGTTCGTGATGCGCATGTGAAAATTGCCAACGATATCAAAACCACAAAATCCAATCGAATCAAAAGTACTGGTAGAAAGTCGTGACAAATTGTTATAGATACTATTTTGTTTTGTTTTTCTTTTGCTTTTTGATTACACATTCTATGGCTGCTTACATAAGCTGTGCTCTGTTATCAGCCAATTGCAAATATGTCTAAAACTGCCCGCCTGCTCCTTGACCCACTTTGCAGAGTTAACGGAAACCTTCAATTTCGCCGGCGTGGGTTAAGCTCGGTTCAAACTCACTTTTCAAGTCTATGATTTCTAGAGGTTCGGCATAAAATTCTTGACACAATTTTTCACTTTTCTTTTGGTTTTCTTCTCTGCCAACGAGCGTTTTATCCTGCGCCAGTAGACCGTTATAAAAACTGCACGACTCTTTTTGAGCAAGCCAAAAAACAACCGCGCGCGCAAACGTTTGAAATTCAACTAAAGCGGCCAGCAACTGTGGCTAGCGATAAAAGCAGCGCCAAAAGACGACATCAATGCACAAGGGGCATGCATGAAGGGGCAAGAAGGGGGCGGCATCAGCAGGCGAGACATTGGCAGAAGCTACCCAAAGGCCAAAACGACAAACCAGTATGAAAGACGTGCTGTTGACCAAGGCATTCATTGGCCATATAGCCTAAGAAGTGCTGTGAGTGTGTGTGTGTGTGTGTGTGTGCGTGTTGGTTGAATTTCCTCTTCTCCAAAAACAGCGATAGACGAAGCCACGACAAATCAGCTATACACAGAGAAAAATGTAGACTAGAACCAGCAAGGAAAGTGATTCATTTATTTACTTAATGTTGACTTAAAAATAAATCAAATTAAAACTTTTAAATACAAGTTGAAGAATTAAGAAAATATTTTAAGATTCTCGTATCACCACAAATTTATTCAAGTGTATGCGTTGCTCAGGAGTACCTTGCTGGGTGTGCTAGGAAGTGCAGCCGAACTGCAAATGAGTCATGGTCTTCACACAGAAATGGGTCGCCTGGCGCCAGACGATATTTGGCGGCTGCAAATTAGCTGCATTCTACATGACTTAGCTGTATCGCGAACAGATTTTCTCGATCAGGCTTTTTAACTTTCCAAGCGAAATGATACGAGAATGCGTATAAATTAAATGCCACAATACACACAGCTTTTATTGTGGTTTTCCAATCCACTTGGCAAGCGTGGCGTCCGAAGGCGTTTGGCCAGTTGTCCCAGTCGCTTGTCTATTTTGCATTTAAGTCGATTGAGAACATGTTATAGAACATGTTTTTGTGGCCTGATCTAGTCGGGCGTGTGCCTGATCCGTAACCAGCTGATGAAGATGCCAACTTCCGTTGCGTTTCTGAAAGTGAGTCTAACTCAAGAAGTTTTTTTCAAATAAACAGGTGCTAGCACGCCAACATATAACTTTCACTATAATAAAATTGTCCATTAAAAGCTATATAATAATAATTTTGTATTCCAACTTGAGTAGCATAACTAATCTCATATGTTCGGCTCGGATATCTTTGTAAACATGCAAGAATAAAGTTTTCGAGCGATTCCTTTGGAAGTTTTATGATATAGATTTCTGATCTCAATAATTATTTGTCTGAATGTTTCGAGCATAATGAATATCTATGTCGATAGATACACAAAATTAGAATACAAAAAACACCTAGGTCAAGGTTCTGCATTTGGAAAAGCTATTAACATATCTTTGGGGAAAATTTGACGTGAAATATTTGTAAGTGGTTGTAAATATTTACAGCCCAATTAAGTCGATTTCGGTAGCTTAAATGGCGCCATCAGTAAGTACGTGGTGAAAATTTATTGAGGCACATGTAAATACAATAAAACGTTATCAGAGTACGTGAGGGCCGCTTTAATGAAGCCTGTCAGGCGATGATTGACATATTTTCGCACAGTCAAACGCTTTCCATTTGTTATTGCCTCATTTAAATAAGCCGCTAACCAAAAGCAATTGTCTTGCATAATGCCTAAGAGCTGTGAAATGCAATTTAAATTTTGGGAATGCGCGCGCACTTTGTGAAACAGTGCTGCCACACAGCCCCAAACCAGTGCTACACAGAGCTCTGCAATAAAAGACTAAGCTCGAATTTGTTATCGATAAGCATTTATTAAAAGCGATAAGCTGAAATATATTTATGAAATATGTGAAACATGATTTGTGTACATTTTTTATAAGTTATTATTTCAATCGAATCAATTTAGACAATGGTCACTCCGTTCTTTATAATGTTGATAAATTTCTCGGCACCCACAGCATTGTCCTCCTGATAGTATGGCAGCTCGGCCAGACGAGCCAGCCAGGCGTGCATCTTTGGATATTTTACGGCATCAATATCCAAAACAGCAGGCAACGAGGATATCGTTGCAGCACAGCTGAAATCCGCAATGGTCAGCGTATTACCCGTCAAATAGAGATTATCGCCGAGGAATTTCTCGATATGCTCGTAGCCTTCGCGCACATTGTCGATCTTCTCCTGGGGCACACGAGTCTGCTGCTTGCTGAAGAATGGCATAGAGATGTTCCTCAGCGAGGGGAAGATAATGCTGGCATCGAAGTACAATCGTTGCTGCAAAAGCGCTCGCTTTACCAGATCCTTGGGATACAGTGCATCCGATTTGCCATATTTATCCACCAGATAGCTGCAAATCGCATGCGAATCCCAAATGAATGTGCCATCATCATCCAGCACGGGCACAGTGTGCTGTGGATTCTTCTTGAGGAACTCCTCACTCAAATGCTCGCCTAAGTGCATATTCACATTCTTGAATTCGAACGGTAAATCGAGGGCGTGAAATGTAAGCAGGCAGGCACGCACCGGGGGACTTACGTCCATTCCATATAGCACTAATTTCGGCATGATGTCAACCAACACTGGGGCAGAACAGAACCGAATTAAAATCGGGAAGTTGCCGGCTACGGTTTTTATTGCTGACAAGGGAACATCACTTTAGGGGCTTCTTATATATAATGCCGAGCGAGCTTTTTTCTAGAGAGGCACAAATTAGAAAAGCTTTCAAACCACAATCGGACACACAATTAACATAATGAAAATATTTGCTAACGCACGCATGACTTTTATATTTTATAATATATTATATATAATATAATATAATATATATTTCCGCTGCTCGGAACATATGTAAATAAATATATTATAACACTTTATGGCTATTTCATTCAGAGAGTAGCTTATTTCATAATGATTATCTTATCGGAATAACACCAATAAAAAAATAAAACAAACTGATACAAATAATACAAACAACACAAAATGAGCACCTATAATGCTTATCTTAGCAACTATACATATACATAGCTTATCTTGTATAATTTTGGCACAGTAGACCTTATAGGTTTCAGTGCTGTTTCCCCAATTTATAATAATCTTGCATCATTTCTTACTAATACATTTTGTTTTTCTTTTATTTACAAAGCTAACTTTCGATTTCGTTATTTACATTAGAGGTGTTTGCTCCCAGCTGGCATTTAAAATGGTATCAAAATGCGTTAGTTAAAAACAGTGTTGTCAAACGCATTATTGGCAGTACTGCATAATGCCACCAGCTAGCACACACCTGCCAGCTACGAAACCAGAAAAGAACAATGTGACGAGTAATAAGATACCCAGCAATGTCTATGTTAAGAGAATATTTATTATTAAATTGCTAAGTATACTTGAAAATTAAAAAGGAGATACATAACAAGAATGTGATGGCTGATGATAATCGGTGCGATTATAATGGATGGCTATTAAAACGTGCCATCATATTTAGTAAAGTGAATTGCCATTCGAAACGACATACCCGCTTTGGAAATGTTGACAGGGCACCACAACGCAGTCTTTGTGCAACGCATTTTCATTACTATCAGCGAATTAAAACCGAAAAATTAAACATTTTCCATGCTAAAAAACAAGTAAATCGCACTAGCAACCCGTACCAGCAACGCTGAAGGTGGCGCTACTCGCCTTGGGTGGACCAGAAAATGACGGCGCGCAATCCACAAACATTGATGGCACTGCCAAATGAGGACAATTTTGATTTCCTATTTAAAATTGTGCTAATTGGCGATTGTTGCACGGGCAAAACATCAATATTGCAACGCTTCAAGACAGGCAACTATGTGGAGCGACATGGGAATACCATTGGCGTTGACTTCTCAATGAAAACCATTGAAGTCGAGGGCAAACAAGTCAAGGTAAAGTTAAACACTCCCCAAAGTCGAAGAATTAATGCATATGATTACTTTTTTGATGTTTTAGCTACAAATCTGGGATACGGCCGGACAGGAGCGCTTTCGCACAATTACTCAGAGCTATTATCGCGCCAACAACGGCGTTATAATTGGTAAGTGAGAAAAATCCAAAATTATAAATGGGCAAACCATTCGTCATTGCGGGGAATGTTATCATTTGACCCATGAGAGCGGTTTGTCACGGCCCGCGATAAGAAGTCAGTCACTTTAATGATTATTATTGCTGCATTGATTGAAAGTTGCCATTGGCAGCTTCGTTATCTTTGCCTTTATGAAGTGCCAATTAAACTGATATGTATATATATACATATTTCTATAATTAACAGTTTATGACATCACGAAGCGAGCAACGTTTGCGAATCTGCAGAAATGGATTGAGGAGGTGCGCAGATATACGGCTTCCAATGTGCTCATCATACTGATTGGCAATAAATGTGATCTCGAGGAGGAGCGTGAGGTGGACTTCGAGGAGGCGCGCCAAATGTGCCAGTATATACCTGAAATCCTATTTGTTATGGAAACATCCGCCAAGGAGAATACCAATGTCGAAGATGCCTTTCGCTGCTTGGCCACCGAACTTAAGGTACGACTTGCAACAAGTTGCATACATGCTCAACAAATTAATCATTCCACTCTGTTTTACGCAGCGCCAGCACGATTCGAGCAGTGTCCAGGCCATAGATGATAATACCGTGCAGCTGGGCCAGAGCAAGCCCCTCAAAAGCTGTAGCAGCTCCTGCAATCTCACATAAGCATTGACATCTCAATTTTTATATTTTGTTTCCTTGTTTTTTTTTATTATTATAATTTTCATCATTTATTATGTGATCAATTTTTCGTGCGGCTATATTGTAGTATTTATATTAATATATATATATATAATTTTTTAATAATCCTAAACTAAAGTTGTTAATTTGTTGTGTCTACTCGAGGCGTGGCGAGTAGCAAAATTTAATTTATTCATTTTACATATACGTACATATATATATATATATATATATTTCATTTTGGTGGCTAGAGTACAAAAACAATCTCACACGTTTAACACATCCAACAAACAACACAACAATGAATGCAATGCAATTAACGACGTCAATTACAATGCAAATGTTCAGTTCAGTAACAGTAAAAAGAAATACGTCCAACTTCTATGTATGTACTATAACTTACAAAACAAAACAATTTCGGAAATAAACTTGTTTATTTTATAAATTTATTGGAAGTATTTAATTGGCTGATTCAATCTTACAAATTAGCATAGCTTAATTAAATGATTTATGTTTTTTTTTGAGGGCGATGTGTGTATGTGGGAGTTTAAAAACTAAAGCACTGATTTTCAAAAGTTGATTTTGGCTTTTGCTTTGCTTTGCTTTGCTCTTTGCAACAAACAACGAGATGATTTTTACTTTTAACAAACACTATCAGATTTCACAGTATAATTAGAGCTGATGTCTTTACATAGTTTAGTTTAGTTTTAGTATACATACATATAAAAATTGATTTATTTGTCTAATTTAAATGATTAACACTATAAGCTAGGGCCCCTGCTCGGTGCATCCGTCCGTCGTCCGTCCGTCATGACGACGTGACGTGTCATTTGTTTTTAATGCGCTGCGCAACCCATTCAAGTCCCTGATACAATCCCTCGCCGGTTAGCGCACAACACGCCTGTATGTGCCACTGATGCTTCTTAATCGACGTTAGATCCAATTGCCTTGAGATTTCGGCCGCTGACATAGCACCCTTGAGATCCTGCTTATTGGCATACACCAACAGACTTGCCTTGCTCAAATCCTCATGCTGCAGCATACGATACAGTTCCTCTCGTGTGACAGCCAAACGTTCCCGATCCGTTGAATCGATCACCATAATGACCAGCTCTGTATTCGTGTAGTAAGTGCTCCATGCCGCCCGCAAGCTCTGCTGTCCACCCAAATCCCAGACAAGGAAGTGAATATTCCGCCAGACGACCTCCTCGACATTGGAGCCAATCGTTGGACTCGTATGGACCACTTCGTTCATCAGAAACTGATAGAGTATTGTTGTTTTGCCCGCATTGTCGAGGCCAACCATTACCAGTTTGTGCTCCTCGTTGCCAAACATGCGCCATAAACGCGATAGTAGCAGGCCCATTTCAAAATTTTGTTGTTATTTATTTGTTTTTGTTAATTGGTGACCAAACACAATCGCAAATATCGCAATCTGTGCGCATATGTACACCCGTGTATATTGATAGACATATACACATACACAATGTCTATGGCTTAGTATGCGTGCGTGCGCGCTTCTGTGTGTGCTGCGTCTGTGTGTGTGTGTGTGTGCGTAAGCGTGTGAGTCGTTCACGCTGCCTTTGTTGTTGTTGTGACTGCGCGCAGGGGAAGGAAGGCCAAACTGTAAATTATGCACTCACACTCGGGTCACACTCGACGACGACGACAGGTACACATCACAACGCTGCACTTCTGGTTTTATTTGATTGTTTTTCTTAGCGCTGCACACTTGTTGTTATTGTTATTGTATTGTATTGTTTTGCACGATGATTTTGGTTGGCCTTTTGGTCTTCAGATTTGTATGTGTGTTTTGCTGTGTTTCTCCTTTTCTTCTGTTTGCTCACCACAGTGACATCCACAGCTGCTATGGGCACTCTAGAAATGTTAGCAAATTGCTCAAATGCTACTGTTAGTTACTTGGTCGTTGCTCGCTGTTCACCTGTGGCAACTAATTGCAAAATGTGTATTTTTTAATGTGATTCGTTGCAGACTGGCCTACGTATTGGTTTGTTGCACAACATTATGTCAAAATGGTGTCTAGCTTAAGAGAAAAAAACCGAATGATACCTTAAATTGAATTTAACAGCTGTCTACTGACTACAAGTACACTTGTAACAGAGGCGTACTTTAACAGCTGCTGCTTAGCAATTGCTATCGATTATTTCTGTATTTACGATCGGAATAATGAACCAGGAAGCATATTCAAATGATTATGTTTTTTATAATTTCAATTTGGAAACTAACATCCTTAGGAAATGCATTTTATTGCCGACATTGAATACTGTCTAATTGCCCGATATAATGGGGCGCATTAGCGATCAAATGCTTTCATTTGTTATCGAAAAGAGGCTGTTCAGCGTTGCCAGACTTTTTTCTGCTCCCAATATGTTAACTTATAATTCAAATTACGTTTAAATTCGACAATGCAAATAAAGTAGGCTCTATGTTTGATTGAGAATATGAAATATGAGTTTGTAAATTATTTTTGTTGAAAATGAATGTCTTGGAAACGTTTCTCACGTGCTACGAATTTCTGACAGATCCCATAACTGATCTAGAACTGGATCTGGAATTGACCGAAAAGCTTGCGGAAAAATGTGAGAAATATTTAAAAGGAAAGCATCCGAAAAAACCACGACTCGAGAATATCGAAAAGTATACGAGAAGCGAAATAGTAATGATGGACGAGCTGATACCCTCGCCGAATGTAGAGCGCATTCTAGAGGTGGTCATCGATCAGTTTCTCGGTAAAATACACTTTTAATAACAATAGTTTCATATATTTCAGAAAATGCAAAAAATAAATGCTTATTATAATTAAAGATGCCAAAAAGGCTGAATAACAATGTGATGCTGAAACTAATTACTTAATTAATAAACAAGAATTACAATTTTAAGCTTAATAATAGTTACTAAACATTATTATATATCATATAATCTGCTAGGACTTTAGACCAGGTTTCTTGGATTTCGGTTTTCTGATGTGTCTCTGAGCCTGTTTCGCTGGCGGCGCCAGCTCATAACGGAAAATGATGCAGCGTCTGTCAAAGAAACACTTGAGCTCCTTGGGATCATAGCGATGACCCAGCTGCTTAAGGTATAAATAAATCTCCTGCAAGTCAATGGGCTCAAACATGAGCACACTTTCGTGCAGACGGGGATTGGCGCAGAGCAGATTGTGCCAAGCAATGTGAAGGGGCAGCAACGGTTGTGGCGTCTTCTTGCTCACATTCGTCTGCAGCACATAGCACTCAAAGTCATCACAGAGAGCAGGAGGCACAGCCTCCGAGAACCGCAACAACTCCGTGCCGGGAGCATCCCTAAATTTGTGGTTAAGATTTGGGGGAGCTTCTGTGGGTGTCAGGCAATCAGCACTGGGATTATGCAGCAGCGGAGTCCGAAATTTGCTTGTCCTTCCATTCACCGGCGTAGATTTAGAGCGTGAGTGAAGCAAGCGTTCGTGTTGAGGTTGCTCCTGTGGTGGCAGCATAATGGGATGCGTCTGATTATAGATGTATTCCAGCAATTTGACGGCCTGCTTGCGCTTCAGCGGCTTGATGCCATAGTTATAGAGCTGCTGCAGCAGCTCCGCTTCGCTAAGTCGCACAAAATCCGGTTTGGGCGTCTGACAAATGGACACATTGTACACCTGACCATTTACCTCCAACTTCTCGGAAACATCCATCACTTTGGCCGGACTGACAGGCGCCGCCACCGGCTCTGGCAGGCTATCCACATTAATCTCGCCCTTTAGCAGTCGATCTAATCCACTTGGCATTGTGTCAACTGTTGCATCCTTACTGTGCTGGAAGACCAAACGATCAAACTCATCAATCTCATCATCCTCAGCATCTTCAATAGGCTTGGCTGGCTCTGAGATGTGCCGCAATAGCTCTTCAAATTTATGACTATTGCGTTTTATTGGCGCCTCTGGTGGCGTCTCTAGAAAGGAAGCCTCCGCCCAGTCTATGTGCAGTTTGGATGTGTCAGCTGCCTTCGTTGGACTAGCTGGCTGGGAGAGCGTAAATGGCTGGGAGATGGCTGCATCCAGTATACCAAACTCGGCGCGCTCCTTGCTCAAAGCGCTCTTGTTGGGCGAGCGAGAATTGCAGGATTTAGTGGAAGTTGCCGGCGAAGCGGCCAGATACGCATCCAAATCCTCTGCAGTTCTGAAATAAGGCACAGTTTTCCTTTTAGTAAGCGGGGAATTGTAAGCGCTCTCATTGCCGCTGCTGCTTTCATCCAGCAAATCGCGACACGTTTTGTCTGCCTTCCAGATGGAATAATTGATTTCGTCATCGGAGAGCAGGATACCCTCATTATCCTCATCCTCACTGCTGTCCTGTGTCAAATCAATGCTCGCATCCGATTGACTAAAGGGGGAAGTGAATGTGGAGACGGGTTTCTCAACCGATTGACTGAAAGGGGAGGTGAATGTGGAGGCAGGACTCTTGAAGCTGTGCTCCGTTGGGGATTGCCTCAAGCTTAAGCTGCGCTGGAATGTCTGCTTTGTGCTATCCAATTGTGTAAAGCAGAATGAGAGATCCTTGGAGGTATTCGAGTTGGTGGCCATGGGGAATGATATTGTTGACAATGACTTGGCGGCACTGGTTGAGCTCAGGTTAAAGGAGTTTTCATCCGGTTTAGATTCACTAGCGACGCTTATGTCAAAGTCCCGCCTTGTTTTGTAAGCGTATTTTGCAAATAATTCATTCGAAATTTCACAATCCACCTTTGCCTGCTCATCGGCTTCCTCCTCAGAATCCAAAGTTGGACTCGGTGCAAAAATTTGTTGCTCAAAAAGAGGTGGACTCGAAGTGGTGATGAGTAAAAGTTCTGGTGAGTCTTGCTCCTGTGTGAGATCGATGAAACCGTCTTCGACTGGTGCTGGAAGACTCAGATGTTATTTTTCGGGATATTAAACTATGATGTATAAAATGCTCACCTTCAACGCTTGTCTTCTCCAGCTTAGCATCGGTCACAGTCTTCACTGAAACAAAATCCAAATCTCTTCTTTAATCTTGGTCGGGTTTTAGTTAATTTTCCTTACCTTCATCACTGGAGTAAATCTCGTAGCAGTTGATCTCAGTTGTGCTTATGTCCTTGTAGACCTTTAGTGAAAAGTTTTGCATCTCCTTGCTGCATGCGGATGGCATTTCACTATCCTGCTCATCCTCATCCGAATCGGCAAAGAGATCCGGTGAAGTGCAGCGAGTGCTTTGTGTCGGCAGGGATAGCTTTGAGGAAGTAGAAGTACTTGGCAGCATGTTCTCCTTATCAGTGATTGAGTCGAGCATAATTCTTTGACGCTTGTCGGGTGGCTCCTTCAAAGGACTGCTGTAGCTTGATGGGATTTGCTCCTGACTCTTATCCTCTATCGCATCCTTAACGCACTTATCAACTGTTGTTTGACTCTTATCCTGTATCATATTATCGGCCAGCAGCAGTTCCAGCTTATCCAATTCCTCCTTCTCGGCAGTCGCCCCAAAATACGCCTCCAACTCCGCATAGACCTGCTCCAATTGCTGCTTGCGTCGCAGACCCTCCTTACTGGGTCGCTTGGGCGACAAATCGCGTCCTTGGATGGCCGCCCAATTTTTCAGCAGATGATCCGCCGGCGTGCGGCTTACTTCAATCAAATCTTGCACATAATATGCACTCAGATTCGCCAAGGGTTCCTCGCTCGGTTCGTGGGTAATACGAAGTTCCGCAGTGGCTTTCAATCGCTGCAGCACTGAACTGAACAGCTCAAAGGGAATCCGATCCTCTACAGCTGGTAGCTTGGTGCGCACCTGTTGCGCCATTAGAGCAGCTATCTTGGCATCCACCTTCTTCAGCTGCTCGACGGGATTGCGTAATGTGAGTGGTGTAAATTTATTGGCCCACTTGCAGCGTTTACCCCGCTTGCCACCACCAGGCATGACAGCAAACGAGAGCATATTGTAGTCTATAAATACATCACTTTCAATCATCAGGTTAGGAGTAAGTGCAGCCGATTAACTCACCCTCTTTGGCGGCTGTGCGAAATCCGTATTTTTGCAGCTTGCGGCGTATATTCTCTGTAGGCTCACCATGATGTGCATCAATCAGATCGACCACTTCCTCTTGCTCCTCCTGCGCTGTGTCCTCCAATCGCAATCGACCATATTTCTCTGCCTCCGATTTGGACAATGCCAGCGCCATTTCAATGTCATTCGGACTGAAATTGTCGGCAATGCAATGCTGAGCGGTTACCTCCGCGAACAGCTGCTCGTTGCGCAGGAAATCACTGATGCTCGGCTGCTGTTTGCTGCGTCCACGCGAGCCTCCTCTTCGCTTTTGGGTTGCAGTCGTTTTCAGCTTGGGCGCCTTTTTGGGTTTGCTTACAGCCGGCGGCGAAGGCTCACGAATTTCCCGTGTTTTCTTGGCTTTTGGCTCATCCTTGTCTGGCAGCTGCTGCTGCGGCTGCTCCGCTGGCTGCTCATTGCTGAGATTCTCGGGTGTATTGAAAAAGTCGGACAAAGTGGCTGCCTTGTTGCTGCGCGTTGAGCTTTAAGTGAGCAGAAAAACGAGTCGTTTTAGCATAAACTATTACATTTTATTAGTTAATAACTAATTAAAGACAGGATGCAACTTGGTGGTTAACAGATCTCTTTCTGGTGCTACCTTACCGCAGCTTTCTGTTCGCTGGCTCTTGTAGTTTCTTAAAGTTTGCTCTCCGCGTTTGTCTGTCCATTTTTGTTGTTGTTTTTGGTTTTTAGCGTTCTTTGCGCAGATTTTCGCTCTCCTCGATTGCTTCACGGATGAATTTTCCAGGACGTGGGGCAGCGAAATCAAACAGCGCACGACGATCCTGCTCCTCCTCGCTGGGTGTCAATAATTTCTTGCACACCTTCTCGTTGGCAATGCGCTGCATGGGCGTCAGGCTGTGCAAAGATTTAAATTTGTTTAACAAGTAAAACTTCGGTTTTCCTTCATTTCACTTACCTCCAAATGCCGAAGAGCAGCGTGCCGGCCGCAAGCAGCGCATAGGCGAAACGATTACGGTATGTAAATGACGGTGTGCCTTGTGTGCGTCTCGGTTTGCGCTTGCTAGTATCAATGGATGCCATCACCAAGCCGATTATATAATTAAATACACATTTTAGGTTGACAGAAAAAACTAAACAAATTTCATATTGCGAAATTATCCAAACTGACCAGGGCTGGACAACAACAGAGATTGAAAGCACAAGTTGTAAATAAGTTTGTCACTTTACAAATTTAACATACTCGATAATTATTAAAGAAAAATATAGAAAGCAAATCTAAAGAGTTTTTGTGTACTAAACTATAGTGTTTTATTGAAAAGCATGTTATTCTTAGCGATATTTATGTTTGGTAGCCCTGGCATACTGCTAACAAAAAAGATATTCGTTACTTGTAACGAGTGCATTATGGAACGAGTAATTAACATTAATCAGTGCACAGCGTAGGAGAGAAATCCAAATCGAATTATAGTTTTATGTGAACGCTAATAACGGGCAGGTTGAGCAGAAAAGTCTCGAGCCCGCGAATTGCTCGCAATAACAACGTAAAAAATCATTGTAAGTATTGCAACTGGACTTTAAAATGTTTTGATTAGCAAATGCAAGACAAAAAAAACTAATGCGTAAACTAACACTCAGGCAATAGACACAATGGGTGCAGAGTGCAGTAAACAAATACAAAAAGAGATACAGATAAGAAAATGGCAGACAAAGCAAAAGAGTTGAAAACACACACACATACAAGCTAACAACTAACAAATGTGTGTGTGTGTGTGCGTGTGTATGAGGCCAGATAAAACGACATTTTGTCTTATTTTTTTACAGAATTATTCAGCTAAATAACAAAGCGTTACGATATCAACTGCAACTTTGAATACGCCCTATTCAGCCGGGTCACAGACGGTTACAATTATTATTACTTATCCGAGAATAACAACAACAAGTCATGGTTCGCGAAGACGAGGAAAGCATCGTGGACAACGAGCAAGTGGAGGAACAGTCCGAGGAGAGGAGCATACAGATTCGCGGCAGTCAGGATAATGAGCTGGAGCTGCCCGGTGGCTGCTGTATGCCGACGAGCAAATGTCATCGCTTTCAGGCTTTGATTTTTATGTGCCTGCTCGGATTTGGATCGTACTTCTGCTATGATAATCCGGCCGCTTTGCACGATGTCTTTAAAAACGAACTGAAATTGAGTGATACACAATATTCGGTCCTCTATTCGATCTACTCCTGGCCGAATGTTGTCCTCTGCTTTCTGGGCGGATTTCTGATCGATCGCCTGTTTGGCATACGATTGGGCACGATTATCTATATGCTGATCTTGCTGGTGGGTCAGTTAATCTTTGCCAGTGGTATCTTGCTGGACGCCTTCTGGGTGATGATCATTGGTCGGTTTATCTTTGGCATTGGCGCTGAATCGTTGGCTGTTGCGCAGAACAGTTATGCAGTGCTCTGGTTTAAGGGCAAGGAGCTGAACATGGTCTTTGGCGCTCAGTTGTCTGTGGCACGTTTCGGCAGCACTGTCAACTTTTGGGTGATGCAACCCATCTATGATTACGTCTCAAATTTCTACAAATCATATCAAGCACTTGGCGTCGCCGTGCTTCTCGCCACGCTCACCTGCATCCTGTCCTTAATGTGTGCCTTGATTCTGGGCTGGATGGATAAGCGAGCGGAACGAATTATGCAGCGCAACAATAATCCATCGGGTGCGGTACCCAAGTTAATGGATGTGTTCACCTTTAAAGCACCGTTCTGGATGGTCTCCATCATTTGTGTCGCTTACTATGTGGCGATTTTTCCATTTATTGCTTTCGGTCAGAATTTCTTTATGGATCGCTTTAATTACACTCCAAAGCAGGCGAATACAGTCGACGCGATGGTCTATCTCGTTGCGGCGGTGTCGTCGCCAATCTTTGGCTTCATCATTGACAAACTGGGAAGGAATGTGTCGTGGGTGCTTTGTGCCACAGTCACCACAATTGGTGCACACTTGCTGCTCACATTTACCCAACTGAATCCGTATGTGGGCATGATTGTAATGGGTCTATCGTACTCGATGCTGGCCGCCAGTCTTTGGCCACTGGTCGCGCTCATCATACCCGAATATCAGCTGGGCACCGCCTACGGCTTCTGTCAGTCCATCCAGAATCTCGGCCTGGCTGTCATCACCAACATCGCCGGCATCATTGTGGATCACAGCGGCACCGATCACACTTGGGTGGAGCTGTTCTTCATCGGTTGGCTAACAATAGCGTTGATTGCCGGTTGCGTGATCTTTGCCTATGACAAGAAGAATCATGGTAATCTCAATATGACGCCCGCACAACGATTAATCTTTGTCAATTCGGCGAATTATCAAAATTTTGAATAGAAAAAGTACTTCTCGAAATGAAATAAGGAAATTGAGCTCCAGAATGCGGGCGATTTCTCGTTAGACATTTTTACGATTAAACATCATATTTACTATGAAAGCTGCTGATTATGATGATGATGATGATGATGTTGGTTAATGATCTTTGATAATGTGATGAGCGTCTATTGTGTCGCAAAAAATAACTGGTATTTACTAGCTGAAATTGTTTGTCAAATGAGTATACACACACACACATACACATACATATTAAAGCAATATATATAAATATACATTAATTTTATGCTATGTATTTTTAGAGCAATTTATTATTAACAACTTATTTCATGTTTTTTTTTCTCGTGTACATGTTTTACAAATAAATAAATATATATTTTTTAAATACAAGAGGAAAATAAAATACAAAAAAAAAATAATGAATGCACTTTAGATAATTACTAAATTGAAATTCCATTTAATTGTGCAAAATAATCACTTTTTAATTCATTGATTATGTTTAAATATTAGATTAAAGGTTTACATATTGTATTTGTGTATGTATTGCTCAATTAACGGGCTGTTATATACATTTATATTGAAATAAAGCAACACAAATAAATGAACTAGTTTTTTTCTATATATTATTCTAGTTTTATATATATTATTCTAGTTTCATTGCCCTAAACTCAGCTTTCAAATATGTTATTCTAGTTTTATTGTCCGAATTCGCTTGAAAAACATTTTTGCGCTCCAAAAAAAAACTTCTTAAAAAAAAACTAATTTGTTCACACCACAATCCCAAACCGCAATTGCCCACAAAATCTACGCATATTCATATATGTGTGGGTGGCTGTATACACGCATTCTCAAATAACGGGGCAATACAGAAGCCACACCCACACTTACGCTTGATTTGATTACAATACATGTACACATATTAATTTTGATTACATGTTTGCCTGCTTAGTGTTTCTGACACACACACACACATTCACATGCTTTATACATGTTTGTATTTAGAAAATGCTGGCGCCTGCTGATAATAATGACAGCAATTTTGTGAATTCGTTTTGCTCTATAACTTAAATGTTTCGTATCCCAACTTGCTGCTGTTTTTACATATAGATAAGTGATATCACGTCAATGTTTATTAAATATCAATTAAAATGTTATATATTTTAAATACGCGCTTTTCTTACTATCGAAAATCGATTTGTTACGATATTCAGATAGCAGAACAGTTATCGATAAGCTAAATGAAACTTGATTTGCTTTTAGATTGTGCGAGATTATATCCCAAATTTTAATAGTCCTAGATCTAGAATATTTACACCTTATGTCAGCCTGATTTAAGCGAAGCGAAGGAGTAGCTTGAGAAATGAACATGGACAAATACTCGTAAATAGCACACAACAACAATTTAATTAAACAGTCTAGTTAAGTTGATGTTTAATAACTAAATTGATTAGCGCTCTGCTAATATTAGATTTAAATGCGACCCCATTTTAAGGCACACTAACAAAGTCATTGGCCAGGCAAATCAGCCAGATCAGCTTTATTTAAAATATATTTTGATGTCTGTCCGCCGTTCGAGCACCTCAATGCACTGTCTGCTGTCCAAACTGAGCACGCGGAGCTCATGCAATGGTTTCGTTTTCTCCTCCACTGATTTTTCAACGCTGCGCAGCGTTTCCAGCAATAATAAAGCTGTGCCCCGCGCCGCCGTCAGCAATTTGCAAGCGTCGTGAATTCTTCACAAAAAAAAAACAACAAAAAATAATAAAAATAATGATAAATAAACAATGACGCAGGGATTACTCACCGCTTGAAGAGCAGCTCGGGTCGTCGCGTATATTGGCCAAAGAGGGCAAAGAGCAGCGTCATATCGTAGTTGAATTGAGCTGCGCCCGCTGGTGCAAATCTCGAGTTGAGCACCATGCTCTCCACCATATAGTCATCGATCTGCTGGGCCATCAGACGCAGCGTCTGATTGAACAAATTCGCCGAAAGTTCACGCTCCAAATTGTGCAGCAGTGTGACGAGGACCTGGAACATTTCACCACCACTGGGCGAGAGTATGAACGGTTCCCGGCTATTCTGTTCGGGCATGCTGTGCCAGGCATCGTGGCGATAGTTCATCGACTTGGCCTTCATCTCGTTGACCGCCTTGTTGGCCAGATTGCGCATCAGTTGACGTGCCCAGTGCTCCAGTTCGGCAACAGCATGCTCAAACACCGAATTAATCTCACTGGCATTGGGACCAGCCAGCGCTGCGTGCAGATGCAAATAGTGGACATTTTCACCCCACTCTCGGAGCACCATGATCAAATAGTTGATGGCATTCAGCACCGGCAAACTGGGCACAGCGTGACTATTGTGCAACTGCACCAGACGCCGCCGAAAGCTGTCAATCAGTTCCAGTTGCAGCGACAGAAACTGCAACTGATGACCGGGCTGGATGAGGGCATAATAGCGATCCTTGATGGCCTCCAGCAGGCGCATAAATTGATCCGCACACCGCGGTATCTTCAGGTCATCCTCATACGTATTGGGATCGATGAGCTGAAACGGTGCCTCCGCCTGCAGAATGTGATCCATTTTCTCGGCACAAACTGCGAGAATGGAAATGGAGGAAATTAGATTTCTTGCCTTGCCTTGACTTGGCTACTCTTTAGATTCTATGCGGCTTACACTGCTCCTCGAGCGCAATCCATTTCAGCAGATACATGGGCTGTGTCAGCACAGAGATGGCGCTGGGAAAGCTCGCCGGATAGCCGAAAGTCTCACGCAGTTCGGCCTCAAAGGCCAGCGTCTCATCGAGGAGATGGGCAAACAGATGCTCATCCTGGGCAATTTGCTCAATGTCCGCCGCGAGTTTCTCAATTGTCAGCTGCACCAAACCGCGCATGAACTCCAACTGGAATAGAGTTGCATTTCAAGTAAGAATTGAATCTATAAATGACGCTCCTCAACTCACCCTTAAATTGTAATCCAGTTTTCCAGCTTTCATTGCGGCCGGTTGAAATGTTTTGCCAACGAGGAAATGCGTCTGTTTGCCCCAGTTGATGATTTGGGTGTAGAACCATTCGGGTTTGTCCAAACGATTCGTTTGCCGCGTGCCCGTAAAATGGAACATGAATCGCTGGCGATATGGCGCCAATAGCAACTGGACCACCTGACTAATTGGCGGACAAGCAATGCTGGGCGTAATGCTTTGCAGTGGAGCGCGCACCTCCGCGGGGGATTTGATAAGAAACATATACTCGGCGAGCAGCTGGGCCTTGGCAGTGTCCCGACTGGGTGAGTAGTTGAGGGGTTGCTGCTCCAGGTGCGCCCAGCGCATCGCTTTGAGCACAGCCTCAAATTCGCTGGAGAGACGCAGCAGCAGCAATTTGTGCCAATAGATGGCAGTGGTTTCTGCGTAGGATTTCAGCGAGCGTGCCTGCACAGCCTGCAATCGACCCACCACGCTGTGCTCGCAATCGTTGCCCTCGTAGAGGGTCAGATAGAGATTAACCAGCTTCTCCTCATCCTTGCCGTTAATGGACTGACTCAGCGCCGTGCTAATCTCCTGGATGTCCTGCACGAGGCGTAAATACTGCGTCACATTCTGGAGCTGACGCACCTGCTGCAGATCCTCCGCGACACTCTGCAACGCTGGCTGGCAATCCTCCAGCTTCGATTTCAGTTTCTCGCGGAATTGGGCGAGTTTCGCCAGCTCAAAGTCGATGCTCTCGCAGACCTGCTGCTGGCAGTTGAGCGCCGACTTGTAGCTGGACACATTCTGCGGCTCCTCATGGTTCAGCTGTCAACAGGACACAGTCAGATGCAATGGTTATGTTGCCCTTTACTCATTTATACTCACAGATTGATTTATGCTTTTCAATTCCTGCTTGTAGCTTTCGACTAGCAAAGCAGCGCGATGCAGCTGATTGGCATCTTTGCCCAGTGTCTCGTTGAGGCGCGCTGCAACTCGCATTTCCATTTCACTCATCTTGGCGTGCATTGCTTGCGGCTCATTCAATTCCAGGCGAAAAACAAAAATTGAAACACGAACACGTATAACAAAAATAAATATTGTTGATGCAGTCACTCGTCGACCATGGCTGCAGTTGTAATTTCCGAACTAGTGAACGAGCAAACATTGTTCACATGGCGATGTATTAACATCGTTTGTTCAACAGGGCTGCAAAATCTTGCAATATTTGTTACTATTTCCACTTGTTGCTAAATGAGAAACATAACTTGTTTAATAAACATTAAAGGCAACCAGATATATCCAAAAATCACTACGCGTTGTAGCTGTACTCAATTACATTACTCAATTTAAAATTTATATCGTGTGCAGCGGTAATTTCCAAAGTATGAATTAGTGAAAATTACTCGCTGCTCAGGAGGGCTGCAAAGTCATTGAACTAGTAAACCGATATGAATTATTGACAGCTACGAAAAAGATGCCCAGCTTCGCAGTGAATGGCAATTTTCAAACCCAGCCGCCAGCAGGTGTTGCTTGTAGTTGGCGTCGCGTTCAATTAACTTTTCGTTGAGAAAATTAAGTGAAAATGTTTACGCCACGGCACAAGAGCCATGCCGTGGGCAGCTCACCGCGTACACCGCTGAGCTTCAGTCGCGAGCTGCGTCAGGTTTTGCAGGAGCGAAATCTTTTGACGGCCAAATCGCGTAAAAAAGGTAAGCGATGGAGGAGGAAGGGAGAGCCGTAAAGGCGGGCGCGGCCATGGATGCCAATGATATTTAATCTATTTTCTGGGCTTATCACGCAGTCTGCTCAATGCTGGACAGCAACTCGAGCAGTCCCATTGGCTCACCCAATCCGGAGGCGGGCAAACGGTTGGGTTTCCGTCGCCAGGCCGTGGAGGAAATCATAACGTCGGAGAAGTCGTACTTGGAGCAGCTGGAGCTGCTCATGCAGTACTTCGTGCGTCCGCTCAAGGAGCAGGCCATCATCGATGCCGCCAATCACACAGCGCTCTTTGGCCAAATCGAGATGATTCACAATCTAAATGGCGAATTCCTGCGCGAACTGGAGGCAAACATGGAGAATGTGGCACACGCCTTCTTGAAGATGGCCCCGTTCTTCAAGCTGTACTCGGTGTATGCCTTTGACTATCGCGGCGCTTTGTTTATACTGCAAGATTTGATGAGCAAAAATCCGGTTTTTCGCAAATTTCTGGAGGAGACAGAAAGTCGTCCGGAGGTGCAAAGGAAGCTGAATTCGTTAATGATTGTGCCCATCCAGCGTGTGCCGCGCTACAAGTTGCTGCTCGAGCAAGTTCTGCTCTACACCAGTCCAGCGGATGCCGACTATAAACTGCTGAAGGGTGAGGCTCGAAAATATCTTTCCCTTTTTATTATAGACTCAATAATCATTGGCCCGTTGCAGAATCCGTCAAGGAGATCGAGGCGACTGCCTCGCACATCAATTCCTGTGTGGAGGATCAGGAGATCACACAGTATTTGATACATCTGCAGAATTCGCTGGTGAATCGCACACCCAACATTGTGAAGCCATCGAGGCGGGTGATCAAGGAGGGCATGCTCTACAAGATTACCCACAAGGGCCAGCAGATTAGGCGCTATTGCGTGCTCATGTCCGACATCTTTATGTACTGCAAGGTGATCAAGGAGCGGGCCCCCAACACTCAGGTGGAGAACTCTCTCGAATGCTGCTGCATTTTCCCGCTGAAGAAGTGCAAAGTCTTTGATATGTTGCCGGGCAACTTTAAGTTATCCTGTCAGAGCGATGGCATCCTCTTTGGCAGCGATGATATACAGTTGGCACGCACCTGGGTGAGCTTCATTCGCGACGCCATCGATATGCATGTGCAGTGCCGCAAAACGTTGCGCAAGGACTCTAGCAAACGGACGCCCATCCGCAAAAAGGACATGAAGAAATTCGGCGCCGATTATGTACTGAGTCCCAACAAGCGCAAATGCGTGAGTAGCTCTAATCTTCGAAAGAAAATGAGCATGAGTTAATCCTTGGCTTTGATTTGCAGGAATATGAAACTGTCTTTCGCAACAAGAATCGTACCACGGACTCCGAGGAGGAGGCGGATGAAGCCGCCAACGCTTGCTTTCCACGCAAGCGCAAGATGCCCAGTGCATCCAATCGCGTCAAGCCTTCGACGACGACGACGTCCTCATCCAATTCGACAGCCACCACCATCAAGCGTCCTGCACCGCCGCCACCCGCCGTGCAGCTGCGACGCCCGCTGGTCTCGGCGGATCAGCTTGCGGTCAGCAAGGAGAATCGCATTTCGAAGCTGTACAAGAAGATTGCCACTGGCGACAAAGCCGTCCAGGTGCGCAGCATTCTCAAGCGCACCAAAGCGACCACCACCAATACGCCCAGTGATGCTGATCCCAGCTATGGCTTCGCCAGCCGCTACTCCGATTCCAAGTCATATTTTCGTGCTCACAATGTGGACAATACAATTCCAACGGCGATCAAGCGCGAGGATCTCTTCGACACAGAGCTGGGCAATGGTAACTTTCAGGACGTGCTCTTTCCACTGCGCTCCAGTGGCGGCAGTCAGAAGAGCGGCGGCGGCGGCGGCTGGACGACACCAGCCCAAACCCTGAAGAGTGCCAGCAGCCAGGAGGATGCATTGTTCTCGCCGCCGCAGAAGAAGCGCGTCAAGTTCGATTCAACGCTGGACAGGCACGAGCCGAAGCCCTTTGTATTCACAAGCGAGAGCAGTGAGAGCAGCAGCAGCAAGACCACAACGCTGCGCGAACGCATCTACGAGTTTTTTGCCAATCTCTTCTAGAAATTTGCTCACCGATTCGTAATTTTTTTTTTTGTGACATTTTTCCTATAACTAGATCAACAAATTGAGAATCTCTTCAGGGGTTGGTCACAGATTCGCTTGTGGAATCGTCTCCAGCCACAGCTTCAATTTCTGGTCCAATCTCTGCTAGCATCTAGATTTAAAGCGCATTTCATCATTATACACATTTCAATTCGTTTATATTAACAATAAAAAGCATTTACTACAAAAGTGATAGAGGATTTTATCCTGTCAATCTCCGACGCAGCTCGCAGATCTCGCGTGTAAACTGCTCCACGGCATCCTCGCTGATGTCCTTGGCCCAGTTGCCGTCCACCTTGAAGTGTGAGCCAATGATTACCGCCTGGGCAGCATCAAAGTAATCCCTTATGTTGTCTTTGGTTACACCAGAGCCAATGATTAGGGGAACCTTCAGTTTGCCCGCCAGCTGCTGCACATCCTGTGCACTGGCTGCGTGTCCTGTGGCGGTGCCTGTGATGATGATGCCATCGGTTAGAAAGAATTCCGCTGCATGCGCCGTTTCCAGCAGGCTAACATCTGCTGTAATTGCGTGCGAGCTGTGCTTCTTCTTCAGATCAGTAAAGATCAGCACATCATCGGCATCGATTTGCCTGCGATAGCGTAGCAAGTCCCCGGCACAGGCATCCGTATATCCTTCATCGGCCACATGGCCATAGATGAAGCCCTCGGCGCGTATGAACTGGAGCTGACTGGCCTTGGCTATGGCCAGTGCCTGACGATTGCCGCAGGCGAGCACCTGGGCGCCGCAGGGTGTCTCCTTGGGCAGGATGCGACGCACAGTCTGCGACAAGATCGTCATGCAGGCGACGATCTCTGCGCCCAGAAGGCGATCCTGCACATAGGGTATGTCATGCATATTCTCAATCAGCACGGCGTCCTGTGAATTGGTAGTGATTCTTATAGTATTAATAAGTAACTTTATGGCTTTTTGGGTCATACCAATTTGTGTCGCTTGTACAAATTCGCTTCGAATTTGGCCTTCTCAATTATCTGCTGCCAGTTGCCGGCATATTTTGGCGTGCCTTGTTTTTATGCATATTTCATATTTAAATGTTTATTTAATTTTTGATTTTGCTGCGTGCTCACCTGGCAGCGCATCCACGTGTATCATGCCAATTATTTTGCATTTTTGTTCACCAAATATGCGCAGAAATCGTTGCATTTTATAAATAAACAAATGATTTCCATTTATATGGCAATTGGTATTAGAGATGTGCAATGGCAAAACAAACTGTGACCGCATCACATATCGAATACTTTTAAGTGTTAATTAACGTCTGTTCACATGCTGGCAGAGATTGTAGATTTATAGATCATTGAAGACGCTTACCTTTAATGTATATATAATTGAATATATATCCGAAGTTTATAACATGCATAATAATAAATAGAAATTAATTACAATCTCAATGGCAGGTTGACGATCAGCTAGAGCTGGTTACTTTTACATAAACCGTGACTGGCTCAGTGCATAAGTATTGTTAAGATAACTGGTACTGATCAACAATACTGTAAACCATGCAACCCTGCGATTATTACAGTTATTTCCGGTAGTGCGCGAAGAAGCTACATTTTAGCGGAGTCGAGGATTCTCAATTTGTGAGTATTTGTGTAAAATTGCAAAATGAAATTACTGCTATTGTGAATTTGAGATTATTATGAATTATTATGTTGTAAATATATAAAAATCTGAAATTATTGCTATTGTGAATTTGCGATTATTATGATTATGTTATAAATATATAAAAACAACAAAGTTGCGATGAAAAAAGGACACGAAAACTCTAGCTACACAAGAAATTTGTTGTTGATTTCTTGTTAATTGCGGTATTTATTCTTGTTCTGTGAGCATGTTGCAACGCAAGCGAAATAAACAGCAAACGAAAAAATATAATTACTAATTTAAGGAATCTCCAAAAATTGTGTTTGCAAATCGCCATTGGAGTCTCCACACATGCACATGCTATCTCTACACATTTGCAGTGTGACTTTTAAACCGTTGCTCAACTTTATTTCATGTTATTAACTTTATGCTTTTATAGTTTTCAGCTAATTAGCTTAATTTTAAATCCGCTTACATCACATACATATTAATGCACTTATAGTTTGCCATGCACATCACGTCAACAACTCCATTTCGCTGTTGTTGTTTGCTTTTAATGTTGCCACTAAAGTTTGGATGGCTTCTAATGGCTGTCCATTAAAAGTGCTCAGCATGCAGCGGCCAGCATCAATATCAATGATGCCGGCCTGCTAAAACAAAAGGCAAAAGCCTTATCGCTGCCACGCTGGACATCATGGCAACAACAACAACAGTAGCAGCAGCAACAACAATAAGAGTTGCCAGCTGTTTTGAAAATTTTCGAATTGAAAGCGCTTCGCTTTGGAGTACCTTTTGTTGTTGTTGTTCTTTGTAATGTGTGCTGTTGTTGTTGCTGTTATTGTTTGGCGTCCCTTGTTACATTGTTTGAAATTGGGGCAGTCGCTGTCCTTGAGTTTGATTTGCTTCAGGCCTTTAACAACATGGCGGCCCCCGGCTGTGCATTGAGAGAAATGCGCTGTTCATTTTCAATTGTGGTATAGCAAAAACAATGAAAACGTAATATTTTTGTTGCTGCGTGCTGCTTATAGATTAAAATGTACCTATTGCTGTGTAAATCTTACCAATTTAAGATTCTTAGCCAAGTCACTAATTAAATTGAATTAATTTCAGCATGGCGACCAAATGCAACCGTGCTACATAGATTACAGTTATATTTGGCAATACTTTTGCTTTATGTATGTTTTTTTTTTTTTTGAGTGTCGTGCCGTGCCTATGTCTGATTGTGTGCGCTTAGCGGAAATGTCAGCGGGGCACTCGCAGTGTGCAACCGCATTTCAATTGTCAGTGCCACACACACACATCGACACACACCCGCTACACCATTTATTTGTTTCGCTTTTGGCATTGATTTGGTAATTTTGCAAGCGGTATCTTAAACAGCTTTAAAGTGTACAGTGGTTCACAGCTTAATTCGACCGGTGACAACTAATTATACATTATTTTTCCAAAAATTCCGAAGATCAAACATTTGGGTACTTTTTTACATAACCCGACCTAGCAAGTGGGAAAATCCCAGTTTATTGGAGTCATATATTAATTTTTGTAAAAATAATGTATAATGACAGGCAATTACAATGTTTACTTGGCAACGGTCGAATTAAGCTGTGAACCACTGTATGTTCCGATTGCTAATGTTAATAACAGGAGTATCGATATTGCGCTCGATAGCCCAACTACCACCACTACATATAAGTTGAATAATCGTTCTTCCAAACACGTGCCGCTAAAACCAACAATATATGTTATTAATTTTTCGATTTCAGTTTGATTACCTGTTACCTAGAAACGCATTATCCAACTAATCCAGCAAAGAGCAGGTCATCAGAGACGAGGATTGGAAATTAACCGCACTCAGAACCGTTTGCTAAAAAGTCAATAAGCAAATTTCAGTTGCTGGATGCCGAGTTTACACTACGTATTCAACTGATCTGCAATTTATAATCGAGGGAGACCGCAGTTTCAATCCAACTCCAACACCATTCCCAATAGCAACAACACACAGCAGACGACAGTCTCCAGCTTTGAGTACTGTATCTGCAGATATTGCTGTGGCGGATCATTTTATGTTAATCGGAGACGTACGTTAGAAGTCAATAAGCAAAACGAATTTATTTTGTTTTAAATAATTATATTTTAATTCCAGCTGCTGGGTTTCGAGGACGAGACGGCTGATACATTTGATTTTCCATCTACCTCCGGGCGAACTAAGATGTCTCCGTTCAGACAACCTAAGGTGCCTTCTTCTATACCTCAGCCGATTGGGCCACAACGTTGTCACACGATTGATGTGCGCAGACCCATTCCAGAAGCCAACTGTTACAACAATTACAACGATCCGCGTTGCAGGAAATACATGTATAAAATTCCAACATTGTCAAAGTGGCTTCAACAGGTGCAGCAACAGCAGCAGCAACAGCAGCAGCAACAGCAGCAGCAACAGCAGCAGCAACAGCAGCAGCAACAGCAGCAGCAATATCAGCAGCAATATCAGCAGCAATATCAGCAGCAATATCAGCAGCAATATCAGCAGCAACAGCAGCAGCAACAGCAGCAGCAACAGCAGCAGCAATATCAGCAGCAACAGCAGCAGCAATATCAGCAGCAACAGCAGCAGCAATATCAGCAGCAATATCAGCAGCAATATCAGCAGCAATATCAGCAGCAACAGCAGCAGCAATATCAGCAGCAACAGCAATATCAGAAGCAACAGCAGCAGCAACAGCAGCAGCAGCTTCGCCTGGCCAAAGATCAAGATATGGCTGCCGAGCGAGAAGCCTACGAAAAACGCAAGAAGGAGAACTGCGAACTGCAAAAGTTGCTAGCTGAGCAAAAGTCGAAAAAAGCAGATCGGCAAGTGCGAAAGCCGCTAAATATTTTGTCACCGAATAACAAGGATTCTGCCGGAATCTCAACCAGCAACATTCTCGAAGGTAAGCGAAAACGACGCCTGTCCTATATGTCTCTCAACGAAGAACTACTCGGTGGCCCAGAGCCCATAGATGTCAAGAAACGCATGCCAGTAAAAAAGTTGCCGACTGCAAGGCGACCGCGTCTGGATAGCTACGCTGCAATGGCTCCGCCAGCCGCCAAATTTGTAAATTATGATTCGGGGCTGGGCCTGAGAATCTGTAGGGTGGCTAGCCTACGCTGATTTCTGGAAAAAGCTTTAATGTGAGAGATTTATTTTATTTTATTTTATTTTATTTGTTTATTGTCAAAAAAATGGAATTTAATTTAATTTAAAATAATATTAAAATTATAAATAAATTTAAAATAATATTAAAATTATAAATAAATTTAAAATAATATTAAAATTATAAATAAATTTAAAGATATGAAATGGAGGACTCTGAATTGATGATATGATATAATTTGTTATAATCATTACAGAGTACTCGAAACGGTTCATGCAAGGAATAATTAGTATTACAGCGATTAAGAAAAAGTGGGAAGAAATTGCGAGAAGGTCTAAAGGGAAGGAAGAAAAATGTATTTGGCCGACACTTCTCGTGACATTTAAGGTTTGAGTTTTGAGTTGAAGAGCTTTGACCTTAGTTTAAATTGAAATTGCTTGCTTTAAGCCATGTACATTTCAAATATATTTTTGGCTTGCTTTCGGGCAACAGTCGCCAGCTCGTAATGCACACAGGTCCGCAGAGGAATGAATTTTTTACACCTTGCTTTGCAAACAATATAAATTATTTATAACGTTTGTTGAGCGTCGCTCGCAACACCTGTCCTTACACACACACACACACACACACACACACACAGACATATGTTAGTTGTTGTCGTTGTTGCAACAAGTTGTTTCCGTGTTTGCCTTTGTTGCTTGCGCTTGCGATTATGCAAGGCACACACAATTATGTCCGTGTGTGTGTGTGTGTGTCTGTGTGTGCTGCATTGTGTGGCAAACAGAATACACAGGATATCCTTTGAGCAAGCAACAGTTGTTGAAGGCTCTCAACAAAAGTGTACATTCAACCAGTCCAACGAGTCCACTGTTGCCAACTAATTAGCTGCCCATAACTTTGACCAATTTAATAACGTAAAAACCAGTTAAGTTAAGTGCTTTTAATGTGCCGAGTGTATATATAAGTACACCTAGCAAAAAACTAGTTTATTTTCTACTTAAATCAAGTACATTTTCTATAAGCGAAGAGTATTTCAAAAGTTTAAACTGTTTGCATTTCAAATAGTTTTCGCTTAAAGTACTTAAGGAAAAAACTTTCTCTTTTTAATATGAAGTGTTTACGGATAAATAAATAAATGGCATCCTTTTTTGTTCAAGTGTAATTTCCTTTTTATTTCAAAGTGGTTTCACTCTGCTAAAATGAGCCGACTTTACGTGAATGAAGCAACTTATTGCACAGATTAAAGATACTTAGCTATAATCCCAGGTACTCAAGTGCTGTCATCTATTTTTTGCTGAGTGTATACATGTATATATATATGTATATGTGTGTATATAATGTGTGCTGATTGCTACAAGCACTAATTACGCAAAATTTGTTTTTGTTTTTGCCAACATAAGCACTTTGGCAATTTGGCACTTAACTTTTTGGCTGGCGTTAATTGCAAAGTTTTTCAACAGTCGCAATTAACCATTTAAAGGGCCAACCGGCAATAGTTCAGTTAAGAAATTCAATAACATTTTGACGCGATTTGAAGAACATTTTGTTTGTCTGACATTGATTTAGTTTCGAATATTGTTTTCATTACTCTTTGGGCCGCGTTTGCAGCGTGATAAATTTGGCATTTTATTTGGCATTTGAGCGCCTTTCATTAGTTTAGTGCGAATGCAATTAGTCAATAAATTTAATGAAAATTGCCAATTTCCATGCAAATGGCATAAAATGGTTGACAAAAGCCAAACAAAAAAAATAGAGGCTAAAAAATGATTCGCGTGTTTCGCTATCAGTGACCATAATTTCTGCCTGCCATTGGCCAAGCGCATCGATCATCATTTCGTGTGTGTGTGTGTGTGTGTGTGTGAGTGTGTGTGAACACACGCAAACCCGCACAAATTGGAAAATGGAAAATGGAAAACTGGGAGCTGTCTCTCAACTAGATAAAGGCCAAACATAGACACACAATTTGATTAGCAGCGACCTTGTGGCCAATGCCAAATTGGACTGCTTGTGGGTGTGCCGATGTATACATATATAAATGTATATATGTATATATATATACGTATATACTTAATTTAAGTTTAAAAGTCGCCTTTGTGTAATATATGTATATTCTTACCACAAATTTGTTATCGTCGCGTCTCATTATTTGTCTGCTTCAAGTCTTAACACCTGAAACAACCCATTCTTTATGTTCTGCTTTTTGAATGCTTTCGAAAGAGCTGCTCAAGTTTATAATGGCTATAGAAAAGTTCTGGCTGCTCATTTTCTCTGGCTCTTCTCGTTGTCGCTTGATAATTTTCTCGCCCTTTTTTCATTTTCTCTCTTATTTCATTATTTTTCTTACTTTTTTTCGCTGTTTTATTTGCTTTTCTTTAGTGAGTTTTCTTTCAACCTGTTTACAGAGTATCCAAGCTTTCGAGCAATCTCAACTCTATTGTTTTTCATTTTTCTGTCTACAAACCTTTGCGAGACTTTTTTATGTCATTCAATAAGTTGGCTTGAACCGTTGCTTAATTGATTTACGTGCCGAAACTTGCCAGACAAAATTACCAAATGAAAACCGAATGAAGAAAAAAAAGGAAGAAAAATGTGATTACAAAAGGTTCTTCGATTTTCGTTTGTAAATTAATGAATAGAATATAAAAAATTGCAGGCGTTGCACAATCAGGCTGAGCATAAATGAAAATAACACGCATACGCCACGTGGCACACACACACACACAACAATATTTGCTGCAGTGCATCGAAGTATAAATTACTCAATTGCAAAAAGGGGTTGGGCGTGTTCTGGCTACGCTTCAGTAAATAAAGCAATAATATGGAGCAACGAAAATTTCAAGTGAAACTAAACTTTAATTAAACCGAGGACAGAGGGACAGCAAAAGTAATTCAAGGCGACGTCTTCGTGACCGACCTCAGCTCAGTTAAGTTCAGCTCAGTTCGGCTCGGCACCTGAGTGCAAATGCGGTCGCACCCTTGAAAGTAACAGTAACAGTAGACAAATAAACAACAACAACTTGTTTACACCGTCCCTCTGAAATTGAGGGGCGTGGTCCATGTCTGCTATCAAGTCGCTTTATCGCCACGCAGCTAAAATTGTCGCAACACATTAAAAGCCAGCGCACTAAACTATGCTACACTTTTTTTCATTTCGTCCAATTAGAGATGGTTGCGTGAGCGAAACGAAGCGTCTTCAAGTCCAACCAAGCTGGAAGCTGGAAGCTGGAAAATTGAAACATTTCTTAACTTTAAATTACTTTTATAACCATTCCTTATATATTTCTCGAGCTAAAATAAGTGTTCTGGATCTGGAGCTTGAACCATGTTCAACAAGCCACATTTTTTGAGAATCGTATAACTTCTGACAAAGTTTTGGGTATGTTAAGTTTTGATCCTTCGCTCGAAGGGTAACTTTTTTATAAGAATTTCGAGCCAGAACTTTGTTTTCAATTTTAAATGTAGCATTTATCAGAAAACCCTGGTTTTTGAAAATCTGATCACTTTTGAGTTGTGGGCATGGAAAGATTTTGACCATTCCCTACAATTTCCAGCTAAAATCGTGTTTTCAACTTTGATTGGAATATTAATCTATAGGTCAAAACATGATCAAAACCATTGGAAAATCGGCTAAGTTTTAACAAAGTTATGGCTGCTGAAAATTTGCAGCAATGACAATTTGAAATATTAAAAAATATTTGTAAAAGGGGCACAGAAGAAGAAATCTTATTAGGTCTGGATAAACATATAATTAATAAAGATAATCTGTGCTTCAGAGCTTAATCTGTCACTTAAACTCTCATGCTGCTGTCAGTTTAGTTAAGTCTGCTAGCAAATCGTGAGCTTTGGCTGCTTTTTGGCTTTTAGCTGAGTTCTCGAGTGCGCATCGCTGAGCAGTGAAAAGCCGTTTAAACTTTGACCTGATTTATTTATGTGTGTGCTGCGCTGTGTTTGTGATAATGGCCATAGCCACAAACACCAACAAATTCACCAGCACCACATGGTTTTTTGTTGTTGTTGTTGTTGTTTTTGTTTTCATTCTTTCTTTTATTTAGAATTTGGTTTTTTACTTTTCTTTTTTTTTCGTTGCGTGTTCATGGAACATTGCCAATTTGTTTTGGTTTTTAGTTGGAAGCCAGTCCCCCGCCCAGAACTGATTAGATTGCGTAAAGCCGGAAAAAATGAAGGGCCAAAATGAAAGTATAATTAGAAACAGTGATTTGTAGCCATACACTTAGAGAAAATACATCAGCTTAAATTTAGAAAATCGCCATCTTTCTAGCAAGTAAAATTAAACTTGAAATTTTTCTTTATCAATAATTTTTTATTTTTAAATGTGACTTTATAAAAAGTTGCGTTAATTTTATTCTAGTATATGCTTTTCTCTGAGTGTAATTTGTAGCTTTTAAATAGCTGACATTGTGTTTCTGCAGCTATTTCATTTGCATTTGTCTAAGCTGGCAGAAGGAGCAGATACACCTGGAACGCTAGCTTATCAGCTTAAAAAGGACTCGCTGCAGCCTGCAGTGAAATGGAAACGAATGCACTTAAAGCCAGCCTGAAGTAAATGCGCTGAAACATCCTGGTATCCTTGGAGTGGAGCACAAATTAAGTTACTGTTGGTTGGATTATGCTTTTAATGAGACGCTGAAATGCCAAAGAGCCAAAGAGCCATCAGCTCGGGCTAAGGACGAGCAAACTACTCAGCTAAATATAGACTTACTTGTGTGTCACTGGTTGAGTGTGTGTGTTTGTGTGTGTGACAGCCAATCAAAGTTCTAAAGTTCACACGATTGACTTGGGCCAACTCAAATTAAGAAAAAGATGCCTGGCCAAAAAAAAAAAACTTTGGTTAGTTCCGTTGGACATGCTAGTTACTTAGTTTTAATACTGTTCAGATATTTGCAGCACTTGTCGCCTTCCCGAACGGACTCAATTTCAAGCAGTGTTGTCTGCTCAAATGTCACAGCTAAATAAAAAACAAACAAACAAGGAACACAGTTTGTTGTTGGTTTGTTTTTGTTTTAGTTGCTTGGCAGGCAGACTGCACTTTTAGCTGCTTTCAGTGTTTCTATGACAACCAACGCCTATATACACCAACACACACACACGCACACACACACAGGTGAATGTTACACGTACACACAATCAATCACAGTTAGTTGGTTGGCTGCTGGAGCGCGACATGTTGACAAGTAATTGGCAGCCAGCGAGAGCATCGAGCATATGCCAACGTAGCACGCCCTCCTGCACTATGCAAATATGTGCGTGTGTGCGTGTGTGATGCCCAACTCCACGCAACAACCCAATCACCTACGACTGCTACAGTGGTTACTGCCGAAGCAAGCAGTATTTTGACATCAATTAAAACTGCAATTTTTATTTGTATATTTATGAGTTCATTTATAATTTGTAGCAGAGAGTGGTTACTGGATCAAAATTTATCCACCTCAAGCTGCTGATCGCATTATCATTATCGATCGGAAACGATAACTTATTCCAATATACAGTACTGTGTTATCTGACTAATTTTAGGCAGTTCTACATCACAATTGGCCTGTTAACTACATTTCTTATGTTATTGGATATCTGTTTCCACTGTATATGCCCCGTTATATGCCCAACAATTCATGCTTAAAATGTGGATAGCGCACAAAGAGTACGAAGCCAATCAAGCGCAAGGAATGACTGTAAAATCTGTGGGCACATCAAATGCCTTTAATGCCAGGCATGTTTCTCAGTCTGTTGTTGCTGCTGCTGCTCTTAGAGCAGCTGTTGCTGCTTACAGCTGCTGAGCGCCGTATACGTAAAGGCTCGAAATTGGGTCAGAAGGCGGGCGCAGATAGAAGAAAATACGGTCGGTCGGTCAGCGATATGCGTGGCAGCGAAATCAAGCGCGGGTTGGGCTGGGAAGGTGAGTCACACAATGCTGCAGTCAGCAAGCAGCGCGAAAGCAGCATGTGTGCCAGCTAGCCGCCAGTGTTTCCCACTCCACACCCCCTCCCCCGACAATTCATCCCAAAATCTGCAGTATAATTTTTTGTGTGTAAAGCGGGGAACGCGCGATAGCGCAGAAAACAAGCAAAACTGATGGAGAGAGGTAGAGCCAGCGTGCGATAGAGAGAGAAAGAGAGAGCGAGCGCGAGAGAGCGCTCGTAAGTAACACAGGAGAGCGAAAGCTTTCACGGGCTCTCTTAAAGTTCTGTTACAGTTTTATTACTGTGCTTGTTGGTGTTTTTTGTTAACCTTCATCTTGAACTTCATGGTCAGAGGCGTGCATGTGGTGAGCGGATAGGTGGGACGTGTTGCCCAAATAGCGCACAGGCTACAATAAAAACAAATGCAACAGGAGGGTGTTCATTCATGAAAGCTCACACCCAAACTGCGTGGACATATATGTGTGTGAGTGTGACAGAGAAAGTGGTAGTGGAATTAATGTAACAGTGTTGCCTTATATTAAAAACAAAAATGATATGCGAAGTTGCAAAGCAAAAATAAACTTAAATTGTGAAAGGAGTGCTAAAATACAACAACATTTTAGAGAGTAAAATTTAAATAATGTGTATAATCATATAAAATATATAAAACTATGCGAAAAGTACCTATAAAAGTTCAAATTATGCACATCAATTATAATGAGAATTATTATCAAAGCGTCTGACAATTGTCTTCGGAATTTCGCTATTCAAATCTAAAATTTCTAACCGTTAAACTGAACTTAACGGTAAAGCTTGGCAAAGAGAATCAAACCAACAACTACCAAATTTGCGCTCTGGCTTTCCAATAGCTACACTCTCTCCGAGTCAAACTCACGCTCTCTCAGTTGCGCTCTCGCCAGACACACACAGACGCACGCACAAACACACACCAAGGCAGGTTCTTATCAAAGCAACAGCACAAGCTGGAAGCAGACAGCCATTAACCAGTCGGGACTCGCCTGTAAGGATAACACGGGAGCAGCAACAGCAACAGCGCGAAGCACACTTTATAAGGTGAAATACGAAACTGGAGCAATTCAGTTCGCAGTTGGCAGGCGTCGCAGAAGGTTGCACTTCAGCAAGAACGAAGAAGAAGACCTCTAGCAGATGAATCAACAGCTCCAATAACAGTGTAAGCAGCAGCAACGGCAAACAAATAACGGAACTCTGCTCAAGTTTCTCAATAAACGACTGAAAGAGTGAATACGAAAAGTTCGCGTTGTGTGAAACAAAAAGGAAAATGTGAAACTAAAGTCGAAATTGAACTAAATTCAATGGCAGCAGCAGCGACGGAAAAAACAATTAAAAGCAAATTGCATGTGCAGTCAAATGGCCAAGAGCGAAGCTGACCAAGTGGCCAATAGGCCAACTGGTCGATGCTTCAACACATAAATGCAAACTGTTGCGCGGTCTGCAATTTAAATTCTGTTTTATTTTTTTTTTTTTTACTCTCCTCGCCATAAAACGCAAAAGCCATTTGGCAACTGTTGCACGGAGGACGCTCAAAGCGCCACCAGGGTGCAACTTAACTATTGGTTTTAAGATCGCTTCGCCATGCCACATTAAATATGCCTTTAAATGTGTATTCCCTGCTGCTCTAGCTGCCAACAAAAAATAAATAAAAAAAAATAAAGTAGAGTCGAGTCGAGGTCGGAAAAGTGCACAAAAAGAGAAAAGGAAAATGATTATGCTTGAATAAATATTATAACAAGGGAAAATCCTTCGACACTTGAATAACAAAAAAGAACTTTATTAATTCCGAGTGTAAAATAAATGCAGCTGTTGGCTTCCACATTGACAGGTGAGTTCCTGCGAGTCCTTGGCCACATAATTAATTTCCCCAACTAGCTGTCAAATTTATTATGTATTTTACTGCCCTAATAAACACATTTATGACAAACGCTTTTCTCTCCCCCTTTTTTTTCATTAATTATTGAACATGCTTTGATGTTGCATGGTTTTCATAATTTACAAAGCACTTATGCTGGTGGCATTTATCAGGAATTGCAATAATTACGGCTTTGTTTGGCTTACAAAATGAATTGTCAATTATTTTTTCAATTTTGTTTTCAATTATAACATTTTATGATGAATATTAGTATGATAATTCCTGGCACATTATTTATAGTTGTGAATATTTACTTTTATTTATTAGCCATTTTAATTAACTAATAATTTATTTGGCAAATTGTTTGATATTCGTTCTCATTATTTCAGTCATATACAGTTTGGCTCGTGATTTCATTTTTATGGAATTAAATTAATTTTGATATGCTATTGATTTGAATTTATTTTCCAATCCATGTTTATAAACTAATTATTATTTATGTTTAGTGTATGGTTTATAATTCAATCATTTGCAATTTTCATCAGTCATTTGAAAAAAATTGTTTTAATTGAATCAGAATTTAAATTAGAAACATAACTGAATTTCTCACATGAATGAACTACAACTTAAATCAATTTTGTTTGCTTATTTTCTATGACTTAATTTGCATAGTTAAGCAAATAAAGTTTTTCATGCTTTGTCTGTCAATATTATTTTCGCACATTCCGTTTCCCATTCATGTGGATCAACAAACATAAAATTGGCCAAAATAAAAAGCTCGACGGCATATTTGTGCAAGCGATGAAAAGCAAATATCAATTGCTTATACGACTTACCCAGATAACAGATAAAATATATATATGCAAACATATATGTATACACATATGTACTACTATATGTACTACTATATGTATATATATGTATACCAATGCCAAACTAGGCACATGTGTCAAATGCGATTTGCTGTTGTCAACTTTTATGTTCGTCTGTGAATTTTTACAGCTGTTCTTGCCACAGATTGTTGCGCGCAGATACCAAAGCCGTCGGCTTTGCAATGTGGCGGTGGGGGTATGTTGTGCCCAGCAATTAATAAAACTGCGTACTTCAATATGTCACCTTTTGCTGCATAGTTGAGGGAAATGCCCAAAAAAATATCGAAAGTCACAACAGATGCTTATCGCGAATCAAATTAACCAAACAGCTGGCGCACCTGGCGTATACTTAATATGTGCAAATGCCATAATACGTATACGCCACGTGTTGTCTCTTCACACACAGAAAAACAATTAGGAAGCAAAAGAAACAAAGCAACTTAAGAAGAGGTTGCAAGGGCAGAAAATTATTTTAATTCCATGGATGGGTTGCCGGCGGGGTTTGCGGGGGAAGGCTTAACCCAATGGCGCCTGCCACGCTTTCATGTCGACTTTTTTCTTAATTAAATGAAGCACTTAACATCAGCGACATATTTTCCTTTATTTTACCATTTTTCTTTTTGGCTTTTGCCTTGGACTGCACAATTTGAACGAGTTCCATTTTAATGAGTGTCCAGCAACACTCCCCGATAAGAAGCCGCTCATCAATCCTACTCCCCGTTTGCTCTTCTTCTTTTCCTTTTGTTTTTTTTTTTATGGTGTCCTTATCATCATTTTTGTTTTACTTCCGTTTCCGATGGAAACTTGTGTGTTTTATTGCTCGACCCGCTTTCGACCTGGCAAAGGGCCGCTTCAAATGGCCAACTTCAAAGTGGACATTTCATTAAAACCACTTTCAAGTGCCGTCGCGAAATGATTCTCGTTGTTTTCCAATTTGAGTTAAGATCATAAACCGCTGCTAAAATAAGTAAAAGAGAATTCATGTTTCTGTTGCTGCCAACTTTTCTACTCATAATTATTTTTATATTTATTTTTATTACATTTGTTTGTTGTGGCTTTTGCGGTCAGCTGCACCACTGACAAAAACACACACAACCACAAAGTCACACACACACACAAACACACACAAACACACTCGCTTAACAACAGCTCGAAATAGTTTCCCTGTTAAAAGTTTTTCCCTTAGGTGTTGAGGTTCCCAAATAGTTGAAAGTTTTTTGTATACAGCAATCTAATAAGGGCACACAAACTGCGCAATGTATGTCCAAGAAGTCACATAAAAACAAGCAGAGAGTAAAAATTAGAAGCTTATTGAGGGTGTCAAGTGCTAATTGCACTCTTTTCACAACTAAATGCGAAATGGACAAGTTTTTACAATAAACAAACAAAAATTGGAGCTAAGAATAATAAAGGGAAGATCGAGTTAAGTTAAATAAACTAAACAGTCATCTGCAGCACTGTAACAAGTTTGATAAATGAGATTACCAACTCAAATTTGATTTATAATCCAGTAAAAATAAGAATTAGAAATGTCGATTTCGATTCCGATAGAGATTTCTGTATTTTTTCAAGCTTTTTTACATGCCGTTTCTGGTTCCGTTTCCGGTTCGATAAAAATTAATAAACCTAAGCATACCTCTGCGCCATGGTAATAACTTTGTTTACCAACTAAAATTAAATTTATTGCCAAAGAATTATCATAAAACATTAATGGAAAAATGGCTTTATCAATTCCCAAGCAACAAAATTGGCTTTTGTTAGCGTAAAAGCTACTTTTGTGCTTAAACTAAGTGTATTCATTGGCCTAGTCCGTTAGATGCTTATATACATACATATATATATGTATATAGGTATATACATATGTGGAAGCATTTTAGCCATAAGCTCCGGCATAATGAGATGAAATTGAATACACATTGACAAGAATATCTCCTGCTGCTGCTGCTGCTGCTCCTGACAACAAATATTTCATATTTTATTATATTTTGTATCTCCCGCTGCTGGGCTGCCGGGCTGCTGGGCTGCCGAGCTGCTCGGCTGCTGACCTGTATCACATGTCGCATGTTTTTTTTATTCTGTCGCCTGCTGTGCAAAATATTCGAGTAATGTATCAGTGCCTGGGGATGGGGTGGGGGGGTGTAGTGGGTACATTAAATCAGAATTCGATATATGGCTGCCAGACAGCAGCAAACAAAAATAAATAAAAAAGGCCAACAAAATCGTGAACAAGAAGCTGAAATTTGCCAACAACCATAGAAATGGGCAATTAACCTTATCAAGCAGCGAATTCCTCAACCAAAAACGCAGAAGAAGAGAGAATTAAATAAAGTACGGAGACAAAGATAGAGAGAGAGAGAGTGGAAGAGGGGAAATTGTCAAGAGCGACGTGTTTGTCGTCTACTTTGTCGTTAAAAGCTGAGGGCGAAAAGCGACGCTTGCCCAAATTTATGCCATTAGAGCAGACGGAATGCCAAAGCAAAAGGTAAAAGACGAGCGGGTGGAGAAGAAGAGAAGTGCAAAGCGGAGACAGGCGAATGGAAGCAAAGTGAAAGGAGGCGTGGCCAAAGGCCAAGTGAAAGGTTATGGCCAAAAAGCAAGAAGCAATTTCAAATATTTTCGTTACCTTGCTTGTAGACATTTTTACGTCTTTCTGATTACGGCAAATGCTTGCGTTTCCATTGTTGCTGCTATTTTGATACCCTCGAAATAGCAGTGTGTGCGTAATGGGGCGTGATGAGGCGCCAGCTGGTAGTCTGTCATCTATTTACATATCTTAATGCTCTTAGCTTTTTCTATATATACATCAAAGGCAGGCGGTGGGAAGGCAACTAAAAGTAACTACTGAGTTCCAGATGTCTGCATATATATATATATATATTTATGTATATATAGGCAGCTCATCTGTAATTCATTAAATGCTCCCTAGGGGGTATCTACAAGTTAATTTCCGCGTTTCTGCTTGTTTATTTTTTAATCTTGTTGTTTTTGTGCTTGTTGTTGCGTAATTGTGCGCAAAAACAGGCGACGAAATGGGTTATGTTAAGGTGGGCGTGATGATCAGGGCAGGGGGAGGGGGGAAGGGTATCTTGAGTAAGGCACATGCCTCAGCTTAGGGAGCAAACAATTGAAACTGCTTTGGGGCATTCCATACGGGGTTGCGTTAAGTGTCTTTTGCTGCTTTGGAGCAATAAATGCGAGTGCGAAAGGCAAAAGCAAAACATGACATTAAAGGCTCCGGAGCAATTAAAATTCAGTAATCATAGCCGTACTCCTTTCTTTTCCGATGCTCTTTGGACCATGTCTAAGTAAGTTAACAACTGCGAGAGAGGAGAGGGTGGGAAGGGAGGAGAGTGTGTAAAATAAGTCAAGTAAAGTGCTAGCAATGCTTCTGCAGAGAGCAGCAAAAATCTGACAATCGAAAAGTGCTCCAAACAATCAGCCGGAATGTATGCTACAGAAATGTGTTGCAAGCAGCAGTTTGTGGCAGGGGCAGTTGCGGGGAATGATGTGAGTAGAATGTGTGTGGTATTCGATTGAAAATCAAATAAATATATTTATTCTACGATTTATGATTTATGATTTATGAGTGTGTTGATGGCCAGGGATGAATTTTAACAAGACCATTAAGTGTGAGTGGATTTTGTGGGGATTGATTTGGGCTAGAATGCGTACAGCTTCAGTGTGTTACGGTATTTGAATATAAGATATTGTAAAACATGGCTAAAAGGCAAAGCTAAAGAGTTGATTTGACAATATTGATTTAGAACGATTGGCGAGTCCATTAAAGGGTATAAAGCCATAAAAGGATCAATGCCAGTTAGCCAACAATCTGAGAATAGCAAAAGAATTTAATTAAAAATCCATTTTTTATTTTACATAATTTTAAAAAACACAAAATTAATATTTATTCGTGTGGAATTGTTAAACTGCACCTCCCTATCAAAGTACAGGGTATTGAAAGAGAATTCAGCGAAAAAACAAAAATAGCAAAAAATTCCAGACTGCAGCTGCAGCATAAATATTTCCATTGTGGCAAATTTGAAAGCCATAAATGCACTTAAGGCAACTAGAAATGCGCAAGTTTAAAATATGCATTTATTGGACTATGGCCCACAATTTGAACAGTTTATTTCCCCGTTGGGTATTATGATAATTGGGTTCGAAACTGGTGAAAGAGGTGAAAATTTGCCCATTCAGCAGCAGGGAATTAATACTGAGTGAAGATTTTGCGGAAGTGGTTGATGCGCTGCGTTGCATGCAAATTGCAGCAGCAGCTTTAGCTATTTTTAGAACAGCTACTCTCTCTCGCTCTCTCTCTCTCTCTCTCTCTATACCTCTTTCTCTCTGTCTATAAATAGCTGCTCAAAGTATCTATAAATAGCAGTCGGGCTTTTAACTTGGAGCCGCATAAAATCCAATAAGTGCCACCTAAGCAACAGCACAAATTGCGTTGCGCTTATTGTCTTTAACGTATTTACGAACTTACGTATGTGCAGGCTGCTACACTGGAAGAAATAAACTGTTGTAGTCGCAGGCTACAAATATTATTGAAACGGCTTTAATTGTTTATATTTGTATTTGTAGATAATAAATTGAAGTTAAATAGTTGTTTGCTTTCTGTCATTTATTGTATAAGACACAAATAAAAAACAAATTAAAAAATAAAAAAGCATCTCAAAGTAGAACTTGCCAAACTTGCAACCCGTCGGGATTCGTCTTCAGTGATTCAAACTTCACAGCTGACTGGCAAGAGGCTGAGCAGCTCTTTCTGAAAACCAATTCAGAAGGGACTCAAAATAAATTGAAGTATATATAAAAGAAATAAAAAAACACTTGACCTGCAGCCAGCATATATATATATATATATATATATATATATATATATATAGTTCTTTTATTTATAATATATAAAATATACAAACAGAATGTAACTGTGACCTGGAAGACACTTATCAAAAAGAACAAAAATGTTCGACACTACTTGAATACCGCATTCATATATAAATATTCTACAGATATACGAAAAATGTTTCCACTTTAGTGCTAAAAATATATTACAGTGTATGAAGGTAAAATCTAGCCAGTTTTGTCTTCATTTTGCTTGAGTTCGGTGTAAAACTCTATAAATAAATATTCTATAAAAATGCTTTCACTTTTATACCAAACACATATTTTCTTGAAGTGTATCTGAGTATTTGTTAGCGTGTGATGTTTATCAGCTTGTCGTATGATTGATTTATAGGCAGCGTTTATTATTTATGGCCAACAAGTCAATTGAAATGAAGCCGGGCCAACGCAGCTAATAAAGCAGTGGCGGGCATATTTAATATGAATGCCATATGCAAGACAGCCACTATCAAGCAACAGCCCCTCCCCTCCCCACCAACACACACACACACACAGCCCCTCCCATGCGTAGTGGCTAATTGTGTTTCTCTGGGGATGTTGCGCTCTGGTTAACATCGAGGAGAGGCTCATTAGTCCACAACAGCTGCTGTTCAAGTTCTGCCCCAGCGGAAGCGGAAGCAAAGACAAAGTGCAAATTTCCCTTTATTGTGTTCTATCTATGTTTGTGTGTGTGCGTCTATTTCTATGTGTGTGTGTGTCTATTTCTATGTGTGTGTGTGTTTTACTAACTCACTTAAAGCCGCCCTTTCGAGCACACACCCTGCCCAATACGCTTGCCAAAAACTTTCTCTTCACACACGCTGAGAGAGATTTTTGCACACGCATATGTTTTGGCCTAAAGGTCCTTTGGCTAAACTTGCTAACTTGGCCGGCTGCTGTTGCTGCTTCCTCGACTTCCTCTTCCTCTTCTGCTTCTGCTTCTTCTCAGTTTTGTGCTCAGGTGCGTTTTCCAGCTAAGCGCAGCTGACTGTTTTATAGCTCAATCATAATTTTTCACACAGTTAATGTGCAAATGCGTCGCTTGGCCAGACAGCCAGACTGCTTACGGGTTGGATAGGGCGAGGGAGGCGTGTTTCGGGGACAGGCTCTTCTTTTGTCACACGCCCACTTAAAATAACTGCAGACACGTGAGTATGTGTGAGTGTGTGCGAGTATGTGTGAGTGTGTGCGAGTGTGTGCGAGTATGTGTGAGTGTGTGTGAGTGTGTGTGAGTGTGTGTGAGTGTGTGCGAGTGTGTGCGAGTGAGTGTGTAAAAAGTTCTTCAAGTGTTAAATGAGATAACGCAAACATTGTGTGTCGCTCAAAAGGTGGGCGTCTGCCAGGCTTCAACTCAAACAGGGCTACACTTGAAGAAAAAAGCGCTGCTAAATTGCTTACTTTTATTAAATGCCATTTCTTTTTGAGCACAATTCTAACTAGAACTTAATTTAATTTGTATAAAACAATTCGAACTAGAACATTTTAAAATAAGTCAAAATCATTGACGAATTCTGTTTTCATGTCTAGCTGAAGCTATCTTCTACTTGATTTGAGTACAAAATTCGCTAAGTGTAGCGCAGAGCATCGGGTTGTGGAAGGCGCAGTCACAGAGACGCACACTCAGCTGTCAGGCTGTCAGTCTGGCCGTTGTTTGCGCAACTCGCCGCCTGCTCAGCCTGCCCCTTTCGTGCACAATAATTATTAAAAATAATGCACGCAAGTTCTTAAAAAAAGAAAGTGGAAGTAGCTTTATATATACATATATATATATATATATATATATATATATTTTATTGCATACTTCTGCGCTTGTTAGTTGGCCAACTTCTGGGCTTTGGTTCTAATTTATTATTATACGGACATTTTGATTGCGCTTTTCAGCTGCTGCTTTCAGTTTTGCTGCTGCTTCTGCTGCTTCTGCTGCTTCTGCTGCTTCTGCTTTTTGTCGAGGGCTCTTCACATTTGAGTATCTGCAAATATTTATCCGCATCCCTTTCACAGTTTACTGCAAAAATTTCCAACGTAATTGAGTTTACAACAAGTGGCAACGCAGCTGTGCCAGCAACTCATCCAAAAGCAACATTAAAATATTTGCAACATTTTAGAATTCTAAAGAGGAATTTCACTAATGCCGTAATGCCTTTGAATATCCAAAGAATGTCTAATATATATACTAAATATTTAACTTATATTTACCTTACTTATCATTATCATTATGATGACTACAGCACTTAAGAGTCTCGAAATCTGAATTCCTAATTATTAATAAATTAACTTAATTAAATTGCTGTCGAGTTGTCTTTACTTGAATTTCATATTTGAGGTTAATTGAGTGAAGATAATTGTGGCAAATAAATAATAATAATTAGCAAAGTAATTGTACATCTATTAATGATAATTAAGTCTTTCTTTACTTTAATCAAGCAAGATTTATATAATTAGGAAGTGGAACCGTTGAAATTCAACAGTTTTTTAAGAATCAGTTTTAGAAATCGATTTTATTATTTATTTATTAAGTATAGACTAAGAATCATACATAGAATGAAAAGAATTTAAGTTAAGAACTTTAAGAGTTTCGACTGCTTGCAATGACATATCTATTTGCTTAATCGGATAAAATCTATAATATAATAATATCTGATAGTTTCCGTTGGGCCAACAACTTCAAGCTGCTTGCCACAGTTATTGGATAAACATTTCTGGCTTTGCTTTGAGTTGTTGGCTTTGCTGTTTGCCTACGCCTGCCAATATTTGCAAATAATATGTAAATACATGAATATATATATATGTATATACATATATATATATACTATATATGGAGAGGGTCGTCTGTCAACTTGTATTTATTGAATATCGCAAAAAGTGGCGAATGAAATGAAGATTGAAAGCGAGGCGGACAAAATGGTTGTTGTCAACGCTTTGGCTGCTTATTAGTTTAAAGTGTAAACAGGAAGCGCTGCGGCAACGGATATAAGGCCAGCAAGCAGGCAGAGGATGGAGCCGGAGCAGGCTGTCACGCGACTTATCCTTAAGGCGTGGCAGAGGCAAAGGCACAAGCTGAAGGCAAAGTCAAAGGCAAAGGCAAACGCAGAAGGCGAACACGACAGGCAGCTTCAGCTTCAGCTGTCAGCGACAGCGCTGGCAAAACTTTTAAGCAAAGTAGATGCAGGATGGAGGAGGGTGGCGGGAGGATGCAGGAAAGAGACGGAAGCGACGCGACTGTTGCCAGCCTCTATTTGGGGCAAGGCTTCGTCTTGACTATGAGAGCAGCGGACGCTAGTTGCAACTGTCAAGCATTTAGCTAACCCTTGGCGCTGTCCTTGCCACTGTCAGTCAGTCAGTCAGTAAGTCAGTCAGTTTACAGCTTAAAGCCATTTGCCAAGTTAAGTTGTACATGCTGCAGTTGTAAACAACTTTTGAAAAGGTCGCAACGCTTGAACTAAAAAAGTAAATTATTTATTTAGAAATTCTTGTCATTTTCAAACAACTTTTTTCTGTTGAGGCGGTACGCATTTCGATATGGATTCCGGTGGGTAAAGTGTGAGGTTTACGGTTAAGGTTATGAATTGGAAATTGATTTTGGAAATTGGAATTGGTTCAGTTACGGGCTAATGGTGTACGTTCCCTGAACTGAATTTCAAAATATTTTATTGATATTCACTTCCGGAATCTGTAAAGTTGCGGTTTCCCTTCTGATGCGAAAACTTGCAGCTGAGTTAAAGGCAATTCAATTTTTGGAGACTACTTTAAAATTTAAAAAATAATGAAGCATTTAAATCAGAATTGATAAAGTTCTGTTTACTAGGTCGACAACTTTTTTTTGAGTGTACATTTGAGTTGTGCTGTCAGCAACAATGTCATTGCCAGACTTTTCAGCTGCCTTTTGTTTCTAGCTCATTCAGCCATTTGACTGCTTTTTGTTGTACAGCACACACTTGAATTAACATCATACACACTCATGCGCACACACACTCACACACACACACGCACACACATGTGCACCCACTCAGCTTAGAGGCGGCACACATAATTCCACTTCTTTCTTAATCAAGCTAAAATAAACAAAAGGCAAGAAATTAATTAAAAACATCCTCAAGCAGATTGCGGGCGTGGCCAAATCGCTTAATTATATTAACAAACATCAAATGTGACACCCACCCACAAGAACTGCCCCCTGCTCACCCTGCTGCTCCTCCTACGCCGCCAGCTTTAACTGTTCCTGCTGTCTGCCAGTTTCTGTTACCTGTCTTGTCTTGTCTTAAAGTCAACCAAAGAAATTTTAGCTTGGCAGCTGTGCAACTTACTCTGTCTACTTTGTCCAGCTCTCTCTCTCTCTATCTCTCTATTTCTGCTGGTGCTGTGGCAACTTGATTTAGCATTTGCAACCTCCTCCCCCCTCCACACTCTCGCTTCTTGGCCGACTTTTGTGGTAATTGACGTTGTTATCGCATGAAAATTAGCACACAACTCGGTTTACATTTTAGGTATATCGATCACGCTTATGCAGCTACACGTAACTGTATCAGCCCATCCCCCAGCTGAACTATATCCATGTGCGTACGTGATGTATTCCTGCTGCCTTGGACAGCCCACAGGGAGCTGGAACAAGTTCGTCTCTTCCCTTTTCAAAAGATAACATACAACAAATTTCTGTTTTTTTTTTGGGCAACAGAGAAAACATAAAAAGTTGCTTTTGTCTGCTGACAAACAATGCGCATAATGCATGAGACCCCCTCGCGTTCCACCCTTCCAGCTTCTTAGCTCCCATCCCTCACTTAACAACGCCTCTGCATTCTGTGCGCATTTGAATGCCAGCTTTTCATTTGCGAGGAATGGAAAAAGTTTTGTGTGTTATGTTGGTGTGTGTTTGTTACAGTGTGTGTGTGTGTGTTAGAGAGTGCGTGTGAGCGGGTGTGTGTGTGTTTTGTGCAGAGTACTCGCACATGCTCCTGAATAATGGACAGCTTATTTGGGCATTAAGCTTCTTTCAATGACGGCGAACAACGACAACTTTGATTGGAAAACTCAGCAATTGGGGGTTACATTAGGAGGGAGGGGATGGGTGGAGGGGTGGATGTTGCAGGGCAGTCGACTGGTCAGCATCCCATTTTCATATTGCTCAAGTTTTGTTGTTCTTTGCATTCTGCTTTCATTTTGCAAATCAATTACCAAACAATGCCAGCACAAATAAAAAATAAAATTACATCAAATATGCAAAAACAATTCAAGCAATGATTTTTTATTGAGAATTACACGACTAGCGAATACTTATTATTCATAGAGATTCCAATTGATAGAAAGTTCTAATCAAATTTGAATATAAAATCAATCATAAACAAAATAATGCTCAGCTCTTTATTAGGAATTTGTTATCTTTGTATTAGAATAAATAGAAATTAATGGAAAAATCAACATCAGAAAAGCTTATGCCAATCTATATACCTCAGCCTAATTAATTGCACAGGGTATAACCATGACGATAATGCTCCATTGTGAATGTGCTAAACTGCAAGTCACGCACAGAGTGGCAACAATGATAATACAAACAAGCGGCAACAAAGACGCTCGCTTTAAGGGCCAACAAATTTACATGAACAAAATGGCCAAGTGTTTGAGACACAATGAATTCGCTGATAACAAATAAAACACACACAAACAACAAGAACAACTTCAACTCAGAATCAGAGAAAGAAATACAAAAATTAGATAGGAAAACATTGAAGTATTTTTATACTACTTAAGAGCTGCTTATAAGCACTAAGTATGAACGGTTAGTGTTGGAAAAAGCATTGAAATTTGATGGATTGCTTGAACTTGCTGACATTGGCGGCAACTTAAATCTATTTGAGAACATGAAAAGACTTTTGATAGTCCAAAACAAAAAAGAAAAGCAGACTGAGACCTTTTGTCTGCTTTCGTTTAACATTCGACCAAGGTCCCGCTATGTTGCCTCTCTCACTCTCTCTTTGTCTGATCTATGTGTCTGTCTGTCTGATTTCTGTGTCTATCCTTTATTGCTCTCTTTGTCTGTCTGTCTGGGCAGCCATTTTGTTGTTGCCGCACAGCTCTAATTGAATTGCTTGCTATGCAAACGCCAACTTTCTGCCAGCGCTCTGCTCTGCTCAGCTTTGCGCTCTGCTTTGCTCCTTGGGCAGAGCGCCCATAATCGAATTAGATAAGTTAATAACTTGATAAAAAGTTACAGCTTATTGTTGTTGCCTGTGTTGTTGTGTGTTGTGCCGTTAGTGTTGTTGCTCGTTGTCGTTGTCGTTACCGTTAGGCTGTCCAATTGTGTTTGCCTCTTGTCGCTGTCAATAAACGCCAAATGAAGTTGCCAGCTTGACATGCAAAATTGCGCGCAAAATAAAAACCTGTTAAACCGAAAAAAAAGAGGAGCAGCCATTGAAATAGACAGTTGACAAAACAAACATAAAATTTCCAAAAAAAAAACAACAATATTTTGAATAAGAGAAAAGGTCGCGCAAGTTAGAAAAGGAGAAAACTTGTATCCATTTAGTTGTTGCTGCAAATGCAGGCTTCAAATTTCTTGCTGTCTCTTTCCCGCTGTTTCCATGCATAGGCATATGTACACAAACACACACACACACACGTACATATGCGCATAAATATGAAGAGAGACAACTGACGAGAGCGTGGGAGAGATCGTTGTAGAGATGAACAAGCATACAAATCAAGGTCACCTCGTTGTACGCTAATCAGCCACAGATTTGTGCAATTTAAATTTAATTTAAATTGCGAGATAATTAAAGTCAAATTGTGTTCGTGATTGTCAATATAGATTTGCTGTATAATTGTTTTTGAAGCATTTGCTGAAATTTGTTAGTTGCTTTTGCCATTAAAGAGAATTTAACCATTTGCTTTTTGCGGTAAATGCGTGGCTCTCTTAAAAGAACATGGAAAAAATATATAATCAAGTGCATTTAATTGGTTTTTTTTTGTATTCTTTCGTTGTGACGTGAAAGAGAGATGCTATGAAGTAGCTAATATCATAATACACATACAAATAATAATAATAATAATAAGGCTTACCTGTTTCGCATATAGTTTTGGTCTTATTTCAATTGACTCCTTTACCTAAAAATAAAAATTACTGATTACCAAATTTGCAAATCATATCATTTGGAGTTTTCAGTTTATTTCATTTGAATTCTTTTCTTTTCATTTTTTGTAAACATATTATAGGACTAGCATTTATACGAAAAATATATAATAAGAATTTTTTTTTATATATTTTTTTTTATAAAAGTGCATAATTGAAAAAACAAAGAAATTAAAAAATGTATTTAGTTGTAGATTTTGATGGCATTCTCGGAGGTTTCGCGCTCGTGCGTCTCATTAATGTGATCGAGTCCAAAAAACGGACCCATATCGAGGCCCGTCCAACTGCGAAAGATGAGCAGATCGAGCAGCAAATTCACGTTGACATCGATGGATAGTTCCATAGTGACACAGATTACAAACTTGTATTGGTCCCATTCAGTGTCGGGCACATTGAGGCGCCGCTGAATGCGTCGCTTGACAGCCCAATACGGTTCCTTTTGCTGCACCTTCGTCAGAAACGGCACTCCAAATCCACTGTTCAGATTACCGCTGTAATGGGCCACCGGAATGAGCATCTCGTTCTCATTGAGCTCTGACTCCTCACTGGGTATCTCCTCGATGCGAAAAATTAAGTTCCATACCAATGTTTCGGCTCTAAGCATATATATTGGTTCCTGATCCTTGCAGATGGCAATAATCTTGTGGTTTCTGACACACAGCAAACGCAGCCTCTTCTGGCTGGAATCAGTAAATGTCAACACTTTGGCTGCCTCATCGAGCAGGTGCTTAACCGTATCATTTATATTTGGATAGAGAACGAGTGGCTTCTCCTCCTTCAAATCTTGCGATACCCAAATGCATTTAAATACGTCTTTGCTGTCCAGCTCGTGATTGCTCAGCGACAGTTTCTGATAGAACATATGCTTTTGTGTCGAGCTCTTGCTTGGCTGCCCCCACAGATCCTTGATGCTACCCGCATAAGTGTAGGGCACAACGTTTCCGGGAGATTTCAAGTCATCGCTGATGCTCTTATAGAACTTCAGTTTGGCCGGATCGGTGTTGAGCCGGGTAGCTACCGCTTGGGCCAACTGATCGTAGCTGCTGAGTGCTGAGAGCTCGAGCGTAAGAGCCGGTCCATCGGGAATGGATTCGTCGCTGAAACTGATCTTGATGCGCAAAAGGATATCCATCAAATAATGCTCAACGGTGGGCAAATACAAACTTAAATCCACATTCTCATGTTCAAATATCAAAATGGTGCCCTGCAACTCTTCCGGCATCATATTGAACAAATATCCAATGGGCTTCTCAAGGTCGAGTATTTTCAAGTAGGCATACTCATCTAAAACGGTCAACTTGTTGTTCGTTGCGAAGCCAAGCTTTCGATTGATTTCCGGCACCAGTTCGCAGAGGTGACGATTCACCGGCTGCTGCGTGCAGCCAATGTAATGGAGATGCTGCTGGCGTGCATCGTAAAACTTGAGAAAGAGCAGAGTATCCAGCTGGGGATGGAAGGGAGGCAGTGGCCCGGGGCTGTCGGGTTGGGCCAGTTCGAGGAATATCCACCAGGTATTTTGGGCATCGTTGGATATCATCTCGTTGACGGTGTAATTCGCTTGCGTTTCGAAGTTAACGTACAGAAACCTTTGCTCCTCCCTTAAGAGGCACATGGCCCAGATGCGCATCCGATCCCGTGGCACTCCAAATGCGTTGACCAGTATCTGAACGAGATTTCCAACAGTTTGACTTCGTTGGAATTTGAAGGATTTGTAGGCTATCGTCTCCAGGTCAAAGAGGCTGCTTTTTTGATGCGCTTCAAAATGCTCCTCGAGTATGATGTTAATGGTCAAATTTAGATGGTCCTCAATGGGCTCCTGCAGCCTCACAATGGCATCGCGACGCTCCAAGTCGAGGTCACGAGGTATCTCACATTCGGGTATCTCGATTAGGATGGACTCCAGCTGCGATTGTCGTATGTAGACAAGCATATAGGCATTTGTGGACTTGGAGTGAAATGGAATATCATCATTAAAGCCACCATAATTGTGATCGATGGCCTCCTCCTTGCGACAAGAGGTCACGACCTCATCATCAAACTTGTACCAACGTCCATCGGCCTTCGGATTGATGAAAACCACATAGTGACCGCCATGAATATTGCCCGAATGAACCAGCACGGCATGGAGCGCATAATCTGCTGGGGTCTTCTCCTGCTCCGCCAGATACGGATCCAGATTGATTTGTTCGTAGAACTCGAAGCGTTCGTTATACTTAGTCGAACTATCTATTGTGGCATCGTATTGGAAACGCAACAGATGCAAATGCAACACTGGTGGCAACGAGGTAAAGATGACACCTTTGCTTGCCTCCTGCAGTCCATGCACCCCAGCATAGTATTTATTATCCCCTTCGAGTGCCTCGGATGCCACATAATACTGAAAGGATTCATAGATGTTCCTCATATCCTTGATATTCAGCTGAATGTCGTAGAACGTCTCGCAACGTGTACTATTAAAATCGATATTCTTGCATTTAACATACGATGACATTGTGCCCTGGAATAGAGACGGAATGGTGCCCTCGAGGAAAGTGCCACGCATCTTCGACTCCAACTTCTCGAGGAAGACACGCAGAAATTCCTGAGCATCCTGTTGCATCAACAGATCGATGGTCTTGCAGCCAAACGATTTCGTTAGACGTTTCGTGCCCACCGGAGAATCTGAGAACTGCAAGTCTTGAAAGACCCGCTGCAGCGCTAAGCACACCGATTTATTAATATCATCCGCCTCGGTTGGAATACGATAGATGCACAAACGCAACGAATTCGTGAAATATAACGTTTGCAACAGCGAATTCATGTAGCAGGTGCAACCCTGATTCTTCAGGCCCACATAGCTGGTATGCTTCTTGGAATCCCAACGTACGCCACGTGGTGCCTCTGCCACCAGATGCACCATGAGCGTAACGCTGCCATTGTGCATGAAATGATTATCAGCAGTCATCAATTCGTCCCGCTCGATGAAGTGAAAGTAGCCAAAATCGTTGCTCCTGGCGCTGAATACATGCTTGATGCGTGGCTTTGTAGGGGGGAACGCATCGAGTTTGTGGCACTTTAAACGCATATCGGCTATGGCCTTGCACGACCAAGTGGATGACTTCTTCTCACCATCGCACTGCAAAAAGAAGCCCAGACTCGAATCACCTGGCTTGAACTTAATGCGCCAGGGCAGCATTCGCACATAGATCGGTGGAGACAATTGTACCTCCATCATCTCCTCCACGTTCTCCACCGTGTACGAAAATGTGGCCTTTGCACGGAATACATCCTGCTCCTCCTGCGCATTCTCCTCCTGCGCATTCTTCTCCTGCGCATTCTCCTCCTGCGCATTCTCCTCCTGCGCATTCTCCTCCTGCCGTTGTATCTTGTCATCTTCCATTGTCATAGCTGCTTTAGTTGCTTAAATATTTTTTTCCTTTTTTTTTTTTTGAGTTGTCACTGCTTTTTTTCAGTTGCCTTTTTTTTTTTTGGTTAACTGCAAGTCGACGAAAGCTTTGAAATGTTCAGCGATCTTTGTTTTTTGCACAGCACACAACACTTGTGATTTTTCTCAGTCGTGAATAATTTGTGTTTTGTGTCTACTTGGTTGATTATTAGATATTAATTAACCCACACAATTGGTATCGCATTAATCGAATTACTCCGCGTTTTATTAGAGAGTGCCTTTTCTATTGGTGGGCCACGCGACTTTCGATTAAAGTCAACATCGATACATCGTGAATATCGCACGACTAAGAATCGAACCGCAGTGTGACACTTGCAACGATAAATATCGCTACGTCGATTAATATTATTGCTATGTATCGTGTTTAGCTTTATGTATTCCATAAGTCAGTTGCAGTAAATACTTCACAAAGACAAAAGTTTAACAGTAATGATTATTAAGATCAGACGACTATATCATATAGCTGGCATACCATGGACGCGTCAAAAGATGCGTTCTTGTATGGAAAACTCTTTGTTTTCCGTGATATTGTTCACACATTTCGATTTAGATCGGATTGGTATGTTATATAGCTCCCGTAGGAAAATGAAAAACTTGCCTTACCAAGTTATGCCAACCCAACCCACTAGTTACGCTTACTTTACTGCCTCTCCTCGGGCTGTTCAGCAATGAATAACACGAGATTCCTCATAAATATGCAGTGCAGCACAAGCAGTGGACACGATATGTTGCCTGTGTTGCCGCCTTCAACGGAATAGCTTCAGACACACCCTGTATTCCATCCCCAGGCCACTCCGTAATAATATTATTTTTATTATTGGTGAGCTTCATGCACTGCGAACTATTAGATCTAATGTTTCCCCTTCTGGGCCTATAGCTCAACCATCAATCCCAGTTCTTGAAGTTTGCATAGGAGACTACAGCTTCTTCTGCTTAAGGCCCAATTTTCACAATATCGACAGATTCCGCTACGAATATATCTAAATATATATATGTAGCTTCTTAGTCTAGACCTGTCAGCAGGCAGCTAAGTATTTGAAGTCTATTCTTCTCAAAGAATAAATAATTTTTGATTAAAGCTGCCTTAGAGGCATGTGGCCTTGTCTGAGAACTTGTGACCCATGTCGGCGTGGATGTCTCGCTTCCTTTCTCAGCTGCTGCCTGAGCCTATTAGGGACCACCTCTCTGCCCCAATTCATGGCTGCCTGACTAAGAAGTTACTTAAAAACCAAAAATAGTATTGCTGTCGTCTACACAGATTATTAGGCCGACTGCAGCGTTTTAATGTGATTTTTTTTTGTTGTTTTTGGTAGCTGCTGTCTGCGACTTTATCTGACAGATAAAGACATCAAGTTTGGCTTACTAATGAGCCTACGGGCGGGGCCATAAATATGAATATAAACATAAACATTTTCATTTAAAATTTATGAAAACCTTAACGCTAAAGGACGTAAAACTTTGCTGCCCAAGGGCACCAATACACACACACACACGCTCACACACACTCACACACACGCCCAAAGGCGCACACAAATATCAGACATAAACATAAGCAAACAAACAGCAAGCATAATGCATAAAAGCAAATGAAGGGAGCGGCGGGGGCTGGGGAGGGGGTGGGGCAGCGGCTCGCTGAGAAATCAGAGGCGAAAATGCGAGTATTATACGAATATTTGTGATAATAATTTCCCATATTATTGGCTTCGTTATGGCAGGGGCGTGGCATAAATTACGACTCAAAAAACGACAAAAAAGAAGAACCAAAAAAAAAAAAAAAAACCCAACCGGAAAGAGCAAAATATATAAAAATATGTGAACATTACGTATATGCCGCTTCGGGCAGCCCCAATATATAAATATCTATATATTATTATCGATTTCGTCGGCAAACAATTTATGTGCGAGCCATTTGAGTCCATTTTCTTTTCTTTCCTTTTTTTTCTTCGTTTTTCGTTTTTCGCTTTTCGTTTTTGGCAACATATGGCTTTAAGCGTTGTCCTTCGAGCGTAACTTCTCTTTCTGGCCGAGTCTCATTTCTGGTTGCGTGCCATTTAAAGCGTGTACTCGTCATCGCTGGCCGTAATTATGGGCACCTTGGCCCCCAAGGTAAAACGCTGCTCGCTAATCAGTTCAACGCACATTGACCCACTTAAGGTAGGCGGAAGAGGGCGTGTAAACAGGCAAACAGCTGGCACATAAAAGTGTAAAGCCTTTTAGCTTCAATGGTGGTTAATAGCTGGCCAGCCCGAAAGCGCTTCAAGTGTGGTGTACATTGGGCTGACAATAGTTTGTACCCTGTAAAAAAAGGGGAAATTGCTAGCAGAAGGTATATAGATATATGTATGTATAGTAGATCATAATAGATGGGAGACAAGTTTATTGTTATTATATTTTATTATTGCGAAAAGAAAATTAATTTATATATATATATATACATAATAAAATAATGATAATTTTTGACACATTAACCAGGAAACGTGCTGGATAAAGTTAGGATTGTGAATTGGTTCCAAATTTATCACTTCCATCATTGCAAACCATCATTATAGGCTCTAATTATATCGATTCCTGCTGCTGTTGCTTAAACAAATGTTGTAATGTTCCAGTCTTTTCTTCACACGCGATTTATGTTTATACTGTAAATTACCGTTATTATCGTAAATTGTCATTAAGGTTCAAAGTTTCAAGCGTTAAAGTTGTGGTTCTGCTTGGACACCGTTATATCAAATTATTTGACTGCCTGCCCTATGACAATCGGATCATAATAGAATAAGGTACAGGGTGAGTGCAGGTCGTGCACTCCCGATTAGCACATTCTTGTTGTTCTACTGTTGCTGCTCTGCCTCTGGTTGTTGTCGTATGCAAAAGCCACAATGCCCGTCGAGGCGAGCCCAACGGACTGACGCAGCAGACACACGTACGTGTAGATCGGCCCATCCACATTGACGTTGACAGTTTTCGCCAGCAGCAATTTAATGGGTTTATTATCGCAATAACAGCAGGCACAACTGCTGCTCCCCGATGGCGCGGTTGGGGAAAGTGGGCGTGGCCTCTCAGCACAAAAGTAAACATATTTGAAGGCTGTGCGATAAATTCAACAGCAGAGGAGCAGCTCTCAGTGCCCAGTTGCAAGCTTAGCCCGAAAGGGCTGCTTATGATTATTATGATGTGTGCATAAGTGGTTTGCAACATACTGTGCCTAGTTTTACATAGAGAGAGAAAGAGAGAGAGAGAGAGAGAGAGAGAGGAAGAGAGAGATAGTTGAAGAGAGCTCACGTAATCCATAAGTGTGCGTGGCTGCTGGGCTTCAAGCCAGCTCTGAAATTAACATTTAAATGTGAAAATATTTTGACTAATTGGATCGAAAGCATATTGGCTGTATGCTATGTCCGTCATGCCCTTTTCATCCGCCTTGTCCTTCAGAATGGCTATCCGTCCATGTGATCTATATGATCCATCCATCATATCAAGCATGACTTAGACATCTACACTTTTATAGCCAAAACCTTTTAAATAAGGAGTTGAAATATATCAGAAATATGTAAGCGACGTACTCAAGCGCAGTAATGCATTGTTTCCTAATCTGTACCAGATAGAATCACTAAATATATATATAGCTGTCATAGGAACTATTTGCCAAAATAAGACTTCTTATCTTGTGTGCTTTTGATTCTGATTTGATCACTCAATTAATATTACATTAAATTGACAAACAACGATTTTTGTTTCTTTCAAAATTCATGTTCAAAAGTGTTGCGATGACTCAAAACTTGTTTGGAAACCAAACTTGGCTGTTTGGCAACCGAATATTGCTCATAAAAGCGGGCAAGTTTTTAATAAACACGCAACACGCCAAAGTTTTTATGGCAACGCACAGCGTAACACAATTGGACACACACATCACACACACACGCACACACACATACACATCGCACACACACACACATACAAAGAAATATTTATATGATTACTTAGACAAAGAATGTGTGTTTTTTTTTTTTTTTGGAAAGCGGCTAAACAAAAGGCCAAACGCGGCCAGCAGCAATTTTATGTTTCAAGGCGCTGACGCACATGTGCAGCGATATTATGAGTGTGTGTGTGTGAATGGTTGTGTGTGTGTGTGTGTGTGTCTGCGCGCGCTGTTAAAAGTGGCCATGTCGCGTTGCTTTATTAAATTAGTTGGAGCACTCAACGCGAAGCTTCAGCTGAATCGGATGTCTGGCAAATACAAACTTTTTCAATTTCCTGTATATGCTACAGGACACACTTGCTTGTGTGTATGTGTGTGTGTGTGTGTGAGTATATGCCACGTGTCTTGGCTGAGTGACACCTTTTAGTGGCAAACTAGCGTTATATTTGCTTGTTTCCATGTCAACTTATGGATCTTGAAATAGTTCGTTCGCTGAACTTGACAAAATCAAAGCTCAGCTCCACTCAAATCACCTCTCACAAATATATGCATATATACACTGTTCAAAATAAAGACATACTCATATTCACATATTTTTAAAACTGCCTGAAAATAATTTATTCAAGTTTTTCCTTGTTGAAGTCCGAAATTTGTCTGCTTTGCTTTAATTTTGGACTATTTTTGTACTCAAAGTAAGAGTTAAATGCTCGTCTCAAAGCCTTATTTCTTGAAGCTTAAGTTGGCCAATACACTTTTTCTGCTCTCTACATAGTATATATATATATCTATAAACTGGTGTGTGTGTGTGTGTGTGTTGACCTGTACAGGTATCTTAGCTCATTGCAGGCACATACTAAATTTTATCTCATTTATTTCTGGTAATTTACTTTGATTCATCGATGTTGTAACAAATACATATGAGTGAGTGTGTGTGTGTATGTCTGTGTGTATGTGTGTGTGTATGTGTGGGGAAAGAAAATAACATTTTATTGGGATATTTTCGCTTTTCCACACAAATGCATCAATTTTATTTGCCGTGTGTGTTTGTGTTTACGTCGGCAATTGATTGAGTTATTGAGCTGGGCCATCGTTACTGTTGTTCTTACACACAAGATAAATAATAATAATACTAATAATAATAATAGTAATAATAATATAAACACAAAGCCATATCTAAGCAGATAAAAGTGAGCTGGATTAGATATGGCTGCTGACTGCAAAGACTTTAATATGATTTAAAGGCATTAATCATACGCCATGTTGCACTTGAAATATCTCACAGACAGAGATAGAGAGAGAATGAGACAGAGAGAGAGAGAGTGGGAGAGAGAGAGAGTGAGAGAGAGATAGGGTGAGAGACTGTAAGAGAATTTTCTATTTTCGAACGCTTTTGTTCTCGCTGCTTGACAGTCATGATAATCAGTTATGATAAGGCAGGCAAACTTGACGCTTATTTGACAGAATTTGGCATAAATTTAAATGAAATATCAATAATAATAATAAAAACAGACAGAAAAAAGGATGGACAGACAAAGAGAGGCAGGCAATAAATGAAATGCTTGGAAACTCAAGTTTTTGGCTCAATGACCATAATATCAAAACCAGCAGCAGCAGCAGCCGCAGCAGCAGCAGCAGCTATTAACAAAAGCAAATGGAGACAAGGTAAAACAATTGCCTGGACAACAAACAAGCGAAACCCAAAATTGACAGGCAGCAGCAAGGACGCAGGACACAGGACCCACAACACAACATGGCGCACAACACACACACACCCACACACAACGAAAAACCCCAACCGACATTTTCATTGACAACTTTGTGTAGGCGGAAAGATACAAGTTGTTGCCACCTGACTGAAGCTCAACCGAAATATCTTTAGGCAGCTAATATCTACACTCAGAAAAAACTCTGCTTAATAATAAAAATCGCATTTAAAACTACAAAGTTTTTCTTGTTTTTAGAAGAAGAAGAAAAAAATTTTTAAAATTAGAAAACATTTTTTTGCTATTCTTCAGAAGTATATAACTAAATAATAGAAAATATTTCTAATTGATGCTAAACTTTTTTTTTAAGTTTATTAAAATTTATTTTGGAGTTAAGGAAACAAAACCATGATTAATGGATATAAACACAACTTTTCGCATTAATTTTATATACTTTTTGAAGCTATTTTCGAAGACTGTGTGTAATATTTTTTTGAGTGTATGTTTGCTAGTGTGTATATTTATGGCATACATGTGTAGTTTCTCGTAGGTTGGCAGCTCCGTTTATTGTTTGCAATTTGTTTTTGGCCGCACAAACAGAACTTTATTTTTATGCGAGTGCCTACACACACAAAAACACACACACATAAACACACACACATACACATACACACAAGATAAAAACGTCGTCTAAAAATGGCCAAGACGTGTTCTGCTATTTATAGCCAACACCTTGTGTTTAACATACTATTGCAAAGCAGCAACAACAACAACAGCAACAACAGCAACAAAATGCTCGATTGCCTAACCGATTGCAATAACCGACAAAAAATAAAAAGAAAACTCGAATTGACATTTAAGCTGCCACAAATTGCTTTTTGTCGCGCCCCCTTCTGTGTGTCTTTGTGTGTGTGTGTGTGTCTGCTTTGGGTTCTCTGTTTTTTGGCAGCTTACCGTGCGCATTTCCATAACGTAAAAAGAAATTTTCAAATTATAACAAATTGAATTTTCACATATGCGTGAGGGCGTCAAATGCCAAAAAAAAGAAAAATATATATATATATATGAAATTGAACAGTAGCGAACATTGATAAAAGCTTATCAGTTCTGTAAGTATTTTGGAAACCAATTTCAGCGGGGGAAAAACAAGTCAAAATATTTAAACATTAAATTGCTTTTCTTTTAGCTTTTGTATCCTTTTGCTTTAGTTTTTCATAAAGCTGAAAATCTTTGATTTTAATTGTGGTTTTTGCTGCAATTGTATTTTGGTTTCATTTGTTTTCTTTTTTCCTCGAGAAACTCAATTTTTGCCTTGAATATTTTATGGAATTTTAGCAATTTTTGTTTGCATTTATCGATTTAGCAGGAATTCAAAGTGCAAGTCACAAAGAAGATGTAAATTTCAAACTAAATTGTGGTTTGAAATGGTTTTGATATGTCTTAAATGGAAAATGAGATTATTTGTGTCAAACCTTTGCTTTTGCAACGCTTGCTAGGTCAGTCACCCAAGCCCTCAATCACTCCAGCCATCAATCACTAGCTAAAAGCAATTTATGTTGCAAGATGAATAGAAGGATTACAATTTTTTTTTTATGAAAATGTGTCTTAAGACACTTTGAATGCTTGTGTAAAACAAATTTTGCTTTGTAACGCTCGTTCCTTCAGTCAAGCTCAATCAATCAATCGATAGCTGGGAAATTGGGAAATTTTTGGTTGCATTGTTTGGAGTTCAAAGGAAACGCAAAGATTGCAATTTTAATAATGATTTTTGTGCCAGATCAAACATGAGATTATGTTTTGGCTAAACTTTGCTGTGCAACGCTCGTTCAATCAGTCCATCAAGCTATCAATCATGCGAGGCAAGAGAGTTGCCCCTGCCCAGCGCAGTGTGGCTGCTTCAATGCTGCTTGCGACGCGCATCTTCGATTCATGCCTCATACACGTTGTATGTTCTGTATTTATACGTTGATGTTTTACGTGCCCAAAATACCAACAGTATTTGTGTTAACACACACACACACACACACACATACATGTATATATACTCGCACACATACACATACTCGTGTACAATTTATATTGTGTAAATGCGAGCAAAAGGCAACAGTCAAACAGAACTTCAGCATGGACTTAGCTCGAGTCGAGTCTGCCACGTAGTTGCCGCAGGACTGAAGAGACAGCGAAAGAGAGGCGGTGGAGGGGGAAGGCTTGGCAAGGACACGGGCTTGGCCTGCCCGTTAGCCAGTTTTATTAGCCGCCCCCAAAAGAAAAAAAGGGTTAGTATTTAATTTAGCTCTCTTTTTACTCTCCTTCTCCCTCTCTCTCTTTCTTTCTCTCTTTACGTGGCTTTTGGCCACATGTCGCTTATGCATGTGTGTGCGTGTGTGTGTGTGTGTGTGTGTGGGTGCCATGTATATTCAATTTCATTCGTCAAAATGCGCACAATGTATTCGTATTCCTATTTATTTGCCGCATCACTTTTCTCATTTCCCATGCCACATTTGTCAGCTTCTTCTTTAATTTTTTATTAAAGTCGGCACAGTATTGACGCCGGCCATTAACAAAAGCTTTTAGCCCAAACTGGCATTTAACCGAGGCAGCCAAGTGATCAAAGAAAAAATGGGTCGGAGGCGGGGGCTGTGGCAGGGTGTATGGGAGACGACTAGACAAACTGACCAAAAGCAAAAAACTAAAACGAAATGTGGCCACTGAGAGCGAGAGTCGACACTTTGACAGTTTTTGTTCCGTTGCAAGCCACACTTTGTTCAGCAAACCATTTACAGTCACCACAACATCTCCCCTCCCCTCTCCAACCCCTCTTTGCCTGCTGCACATTTCCATTTTGCAAATTGTTGCTGCTTGAACCACGCTAACAGTTTGACCCTTGTCTCTTGGCCATTTGGCATATGCGCTTTGACATATGCAACAGCAGCAGCAACAACAACAACAGCAGCAGCAAAAACAACAACAGCAACAGCAACTGCAACAACAACAATCATCAACAGCAAGTGACAACAATAAGAACTGTTGACAAGTTTTTGTTGCTGTTGCTGTTGCTGTTGCTGCTGTGGCTTTGATTCGACTTTATATTGTCGTTTTAAAGCTGTCCCGTTATTTGACGGACTACATGTTGGCCAAAGTGATGTAGAACAAGGACGAGGCATGTTCTGGTTTTTTAGCAGCAGCAAAAATGATGTATAAAATATATAAATTAAGTCGAGCGGCAATTAAAGCAGCTGTGCAAATTCCTCGGGCATACCCCAAATTATAATTGAATTATGAAATTTCATAGATATAAACATGGCTTATAGTTGGAAAAAGTTAATTTGAAAATTTTCTTATTTTCTTATTTTCTTTCCTTAAATTGCTAAGCCAAAAATATAATTATTACAAAATTTATTGAGTAATTAAATGAGAAGGAGCAGCGCAGCTTGGGTCAAGACTTGAATGAAAATTAATTACAATAAAGAAGATTAACGATAATGCCCCAAGTTGCACAAGCCAGATGAAGCAGCACAAAAATTGATGTTATTTTAATAAAAACTTGGCTGTAATGACACACACAAAAAAATGCTCGTTTGCAAAACATTGCCCGTCCTGAATGATACTCAGCTGTCGCTTAGCGAAAGTTGCTTTATTTTATGCGGGCAAAGAAAAAATCAATTTGTAGCCGTAGTCAAATGACCAATCAGCAAAAATCGGCTGCGCAATTTACCTGACCCAACCACGCCCCAAAATGGATTTACGGGCGTGCAATCAAGCGTGCAGAACCAAACACAGACCTTGGCCAAAAAGGCGTATTGTACTAACAACAAAAAATAAAAGTCGAGGCAATTAATGGCATAAAAAACCATTGTAGTTGGGACAGCTGTGCGTGTGTGTGTGGAGTCCAACTTAAGTGCGTAAAATCAACAAACGGAAACGGAAACTCAGGCAACATGGTCGGAAATGTTAAAAAAACAGCAACAGCAGCAGCAGCAGCAACAGCAGCAGGAGGAGCAGCAGGAGCAGCAAAGTCTGCGACATTTAATGCCCAAACTTGTCTCTATGCTATACACATAAAGAAATCCCTAAAAACGGAGACAGACACACACATAGACACACACACATAGACACAGACACAGACAGCTTAGACGCGTTGAGCATTTTGTGGCATTAAATTTATGTACATGCCAAGGGGGCGTATACGCAACGTGACTTGCCGCCTGCTTGGGCTCGCATAAAGTGTTGCAAATTGTTGTTGCGCCACTGTTGTTGCTGCTGTTGTCTTTGTTGTACCTGCCCAGCTGACATTTTATGGCAAAAACTGAAACAGTAAACAAACAGCTGCTGCTGCTCCTACTCGTATCTTTAAGCTGGCCAAAATTAAGCTCTAAATTAGAAAAGCATCACTCGAAAGTAATTGCTGAGTGTGCCTCGATTTTTATCTATATATATACATATATATCATATATATTTTATGTGTTTTCTCATTTTTCTGTATCTTGTGTCTTTGCAGTCGATACGTGCAACGCATTGGCAACAACCGAACAACATGTAGCTGAGTGAAACATTCCCGATTAAAACTCAACCCAAAGGCACTGTGCTTCTAATGATGATCTGCCATCAATTTGTTGGCTTTGTTTTGTGGTTAGTATGTTTAATTATGTATGCTGCACAAATTTGAAAATGTTATGCAGCACAGTGAAGCATGAGGCAGATACATGCACATTTAGCCGGAAATGTGTTAAAGCTTGTTTCTGTGGTGTTGACCAAATCGTAGTCAGGCAGCAAAGCAGTACTTTTTTGGGAGTTTGCGGCTGACAGTGTGTCAACAATTATGCATAATTCATATGACAGCCTTGGGCCAGCTGTGGCAACAACATCATTTGTCATTTTAGCTTGCTACGTGTTCAACCATCTAGTTTTTAAATGTCTGTCAACAGCAATGACTTGCCAAACTATATATAGTGCTGAATTCTAAAGTGTGCAAAAAAAAACCTTTGCATTGCCTTTGGATTTTTTTATTAATCTCGAGGGGAATCCATAGTTTTTCTTCTTTTTATACATAAAATACTTTTAATAATATTAAATCAAATTAAGACAAACTCTTTCAAGTCAAAGTTGACATTCACAATTTGAATTTGTCTCTTTTTAATTCAAATTCAACAACAATTTTCTAAAGTAAAAACTTTTAATTGCTTTTAGCTTGAATGTGGTATATATAAATATATATATATATATATAGTCAACATCTTACAGACTGCACAATAATACTTTTATATAAGTTTGCTCCAAATCTAATCTGCATTCACATGCAAAATTTCGACCGCTTTTAATTCAAAATTCCAAAATTAGTTTAAGGAATAAGGCAATTTTCTGCTTCTTTAAATCCAATTAGCTGTATTCATATGCTGGCCACTTAAAGAAAGCAAGACACAAACATTCCACATTTCTCCAACATTCTCTGCAGGCTTTCACATTGCGTGGGCAGATACACTGCACAATTTTTCGGTCAATCAACTATGACAAATTTAGTCATCTATTCATATCAAAAATGCTATTTGTTATTCAGCTGCTGAGCCACTGGGACAGGACCCTTGGGCCGCAACACTGCCACACTCACACACATACACACACAGACACACAGACACTCTGCCACACACACAATACAGCTGTACACAGCCCACGCACAAAGACCGCAACAAGCAAAGCAGCAGTAGCAAAAACTCGGCACTTATCTCGACCATTTCTCATCTCTCTCTCGCATTTGGCTGACCGCATTTTAATGCCTTTTTCATTGTTGGGGATGCTTGAGAGGGGCGACACTGTTTTGACACGCCCACCAACTGGACCGGCTGTCCACCCGCCCCTGGTCTGGTCTGGTCTATTTTTCGGGTTCACATGCACAATTTGCGCTTTGCATACTCTGAGGCGCTGAGGCGTAGCTCAAGCAAATTGACGCCATGTCATCAATCAATCTGAGGATGTACCAAAGCTCAGCACTCATCTCCCTGTCTCTCTCTCTCTCTCTCTGTCACTCCCCTCTCTCGCTCGTCCTGCATCTCCTTTTCACATCATTTTTTACACATTCTTTCCACCGACAAACTGAGCAATTTCTTTAGCTGCCACATTTTTTAATAATTTTGCTACACACCAGAAATATTTCTCATTATGCAGCATGCAACTTGATTTATGACATTTTAATGAGCTTTTATTGTTGGGTGCTGTTGCTGTAGCTGCTACTGTTGCTGAAGCTGAAGCTGCTGCTGCTGCTGCTGTTATTGTAGTTGCTATTGAAAGCAATGTTAAGCTTGCTGCTCTTATTTTTGTGATTTAATTTGCTTCAAAAGTTTAAGCTGTTGCCACTGTTAGTTGCCATTTTTAAGTTGTTGCTGCTGTGGCGATTGCTGCTGTTGTTTTGCTGCTGTTGTTTTGCTGCTGTTTCCGTTGCTGCCAATATTGTTGCTTTTAAAGTTGGTGTTTCAATTGCAACTTATTTGTTTGCTGCTGCACAAGTTGCTCTTGACAATTGCAATATTGTCGCCGTTGCTACATTGTTGCTGTTGTTGCAGCGTTAATTTCCGTGCAACTTTTGCGGCCAAGGCTGCTGTTGCAGTTATTGTTGCCGATGTGTCAATTGCAAATGTTGCAAACGTTGTTTTTGCTGCTGCAAAAGTTGTTGATGACCAAATCATTATTATTGCCATTGTAGCTGTTGGCTGCTGTCGTTTTTATTACTTTAGTTCTGTGTGCTGATTAAGTTGCTGCTGTGATAAATGTTGTTTCTGTTGCGGTTGCTCTTGTTGTGATTGTTCTCGCCTTTGTAGCGGTGACTGTGTCTATGGCAACTCATAATGGCGCTGCTTGTGTTGCTCTTTCCTTTGCTGCTGCCACTGTTCATCATTCCAATGCTGATATTGCTGTTGTTATTGACAATTTCATTCCTGCTGCTGTAGCTAAGGTTGCTGCTGTAGCTGCTGAAGTTGCTGCTGGCATAGTTACTGTTGCCATTGCTGCTGTTGTTCCTCTTTCTGTAGTGATTGTTGCTGTAATTGCTGTTGTTTCTCTAACATTTTCCTTGATCTTATTGTTGTTGATTTTGCTGCTCCTTCAATTTCAGATGTTGCTCTTGTTACTACTGTGCCTTTGGCAACTGATATCGGTGCTGTTGGTTGTTGTTTGTTCTACAGTTGGTGCTATTAATTTTGCTATTGCTGTTGTTATTATTACTGCTGCTGTTGCAGCTGTTGCTGTTACTCTTACAGTTTATTCCGTTTTGCTGTTGCTGTTGCTTGTGCAATGGTAGATGTTGCTGTGTTTCATGTTGCTGCTGCTGCTGCTGTTGTTTATTTTGCTTGCGTTGTTGTTGTTACGTTTGCAATTGCTGCTGTTGCTGTTATTATTTTTACTTTTCCTTATTGTTGTTGTTGTTGTTGCTATTGTTTTCACTGTATCTATGACAATTTATATTGTTGCTACAATTGTTGTTGCTTCTACAGCTACTGCTGTTAATTTTACCATTGCTGCTGCTGTTGTTGCTCCTGTTGCTGTAGCTGTTGTTTCTGTTACTGTTGCTGTTTATATTGCTCACGTTATTGCTGTAACGCACACAGTTGCTGCTGCTGTTGTTGGTACTCTTCTTCAAGTCTTTACTGTTGTTTACATTGCTGCCGTTGTTGCCGTTGTTGCCGTTGTTGCTGTTGCTGCTGCTGTTGTTGCTGTTGTTGCTGTTGCTTCTGCTGAGTCATTATTCTGATGTCTCTAACGTTTTACCAATTCGAGCATAAAACTTGTGCAAATATTCAGCGACCTTAGCAAATAACAAGAGCTTCTACAGCGTTACACTGTTTGGGTCAAAATTCACGGCCATTTGCTTTGACCAGCAACTGTGGAGTGGTCAGTCAGGGGTTGTGGGGGTTGGTGTTAGGGGTGTTGTTCTGTCTGCGGATAGAAACACGACTGCTGTAAAATTGTAATTGCTGCGACCTTTAACCAATGCTGGTGCCATTAACGAGAACATTGCTCGTTGCTGCTGCTGTTGCATGCGGCGTATGCGTGTTATATATATGTTTGTGCCACATAAGAGATTATCATTGCTAATTTGCTCACGGTGCACCCCAAATCCCATGTATCCCACACCCAATCCTATTTCTTTCCTATTTTGTGTCGTGGCATCTCGCCGCCTGTCATTATTTTTGCAACATTGTGTTGCGCTGTTTTATTGCTCGGTTATTTTAATTAAAAACTTTATGCATGCCCCGACAATGCCAAGTGTGCACCGCACTTCCCCAAACAACTACCCTGCCACTCCACCCTCCAACCTGCCATCTTTCTACATCTTTCTACACGTTTTGTTGCCTGCCTTCGGGGGCAGACAAGAGAAATGTGCGAAAACAAAGCTGTCAAGGCGAGCAGCTACTTGTTTCTACTTACAACATGCTCATAAGCAGCCCCCCTCTCTGACTCGCACCCCTCTCTCAATCATAACGTGCAGCAACACATTGCCTGTCTGCCTTAGAGTCGGTCTGAGCCCTTTTGTCTTAGCCTTCGACTTCTGCCATTTTTACGCTCTTAAGCTCATATTAAAGGCATATGCAAAGTATGTAAAGATCTAACGCATGTACGCGATTTTGCTGCTGCTGCTGCTGCTGTTGCTGTTGTGGCTGCCACTTTGTGAATGTTGTTGACACTCATGTAATTGTTGATATTGTTGGTGTTGCTTTTTTCGCTGTTGTTGTTGTTTTCGCTGTTGCTGTTGCTGCTAAACAAATGCGCAACGCGAAAGGACGCTAATCCCGCTTAACGTTTTGTTGACATCGCGGTCGCCAACAGGCACTCAACTAAACATTAAATATAAGTACATATACTCTATATACAAGCATCTACTATATATATACCATATATATACCATATATATATATACATCGCATGCTTGATAGATGTCTGCTGCTGCGTGGGTTACTTATCATAAGCTCCAACGAATATTTTTTATATTTATTTACAGATTTATCAGGCTTAAAAATGGCCTGCTAAAAAATTGCAGAAAATTTATGAAGAATATTTAAGCAGAGTTCACCTTGTGAGCCAGCTAAAAAATTGCACATAAAATTAATAAAAAAAAAAAGTTGCTTAAAGTTGAAAATGAATATTTTTAGAGACCTATTTGAAATAGAAAAAAATTAAAGCTGCTATTAAGATATATACGCGAGCAGCTGTATAATAAAGTAGTCCGATGTTGATGATTTTTTTTTGCAAAAAATAAATAATATTTTTTAGTTTAATAGAATTTTATATTATGCTTAAAATTATTATGAGCTGCGCATTGTACAAGTGCAAGCCATTCATGCTCGCCATAAACATAAGCATAAACATGTATGTGTACATGTATATTTATATATATATATATATATATATATATATGTGTACATATTTAAAAGTGCTGCAGCAATCATTTTTAATTTGCACACATTTGAGCCAACAAAAGCCAGGGAAATGAGAAAAAAGTGCATAGTTTTTAATTGCGGTGCTTCTAAAATGCATGCATGAGTTGCTCTCGCTTTCAGCGTGTGTGTGTGCGTGTGTGTGTGTGTGTACAGCTGGTTGTGGCATTAAATAAGCTGCAGCGGCAGAGCCTTGGAAAAAAGGAGGCAATGAATGCAAACAATTAAGTTGGCCGTCATAAAAGGCCAATGCCAAAGCACACAAACAGCAGTTAACAAAATGAGAAAAATGTAGAAAATACTGAAAAAAAAAACTGAATTTTTTTTTTATGGCCTTTTGTTCAATGCCAGTAAAATGAACTTTAAGCGCAGGCTACCGGTTGGAAACCTTAAACGTCTGGCAACGTCATGCGGGATTTTCGCAGCCTTTGTGTGCACTCAAGCGATTTTCTGCTTGGAATTTGCAACAACAATCAATGCAGACTGCAAGTTGTTGGAGAGCAGCGCGAGCACAGCAAGCTGGCGTTTTATTGCTTGACATGATAAAGCCAAACACAAAACATAACCCTAGACAGTCCAATCCGCACCCCCACCCCAAACCAACCACTCCATTTCGACAATCTGGCAACCCCCAAAACGACAAACCATGTTGCGCGTCCCGTCGCTTGATTGGCGTCAAGAAACGCATCAGAGAGCAAAGGTGACTTTCAAGTTCAAAGCAAAGACGTTAACTACGATTGTAGAGGGGTGTTGTAAGTAGTACACTTGGAGAAAAATATGCCACAGCAGCAAGGGAAATCTAAAAATGCTATGAAATAAACCGTTTCAGATTTAACTTTACTGAAATAATAAGTTTTATTATGATTAAAGACTATCAAAGATTTAATTTAGTTTTTCAAAGTTGATTACATTCCTTTTTTCTGAGTGTAGCTCATAGAACGTGTGGTTATGGCTTGTATGTGTTTGCTATTAAGGGTTTCTTTGCTGTGCACTGCAAATTCGGCGAAATTGGTTGGCCAAAAGCAAAGCTGTCCAAACAGCTTGCTAAATAGCCGATATTGATCAGAGTTTGCATGCCTCTGTGTGTGTGTGTGTGTAGACATATCTGGCATTTGTAATTAATGCTCACAGCGAGAGCAGGCCAACAACTCAGCTAATTGGCCACCAGCTATTTCGCAAATTGTTGCAGTGTCAAAGGCAACAATTAAATGCCAAAGCTTTGAGAGTGTGTATCTGCGGTTTCGCATACTTGACAATTAGGCGGCACAGTACATTAATTATGCATGCGTGCGTGCGTGTGTGTGGTGCTGTGTGTGGTGGTGTGTCGTGTGGTGTGATGTGTGTGTGTGTGCGTGCGTAGCTGTAATCTGCTTTGACGCCAGAGAAATACTCGAATATCCTGTAACACATGCATGCCACTCAATTACAAGGAATTTTTTATGCCAACCACAAATACACATTCAAAAGACAGACACACACACTCATCACACAGGCACACACACAGAGAAACACACTCATCGCACACTCGAAGACACACACACATGCACACACACACGCACACACACACTCAGTTATTTGAGACGCACTACTCGTAATTGGCCCTTTCTGCCGTAATTTGATAGTTTTAATTGACATTCGCTTCGCTTCTGTCAACTGGAATTTGATTAAAATGTGCTTCGTATTTAATTAGTATGCGCTTTGTAATTAGAATTCGGCGAATATAGAAGCTGAGCTGTGACACATATATATATATGTATGTGTGATATCAGAAAATAAAACTTAGCAGATGGAACAGATTTATAAGTTCAATAATTGGTCTGATTGGATTTTATGCTGGGGTTCCTTGCAATAGAATATGTATTATTTATCAGCTATAATCAGATCTGATCAGACAGATAAATATATATATATATATACATGCACAATGTACAATTTAGCAAATGGAACATTTAATCAGCATATAAAATATATATATTATATATAAATTTATTTATAGTACATAAATTTTTCTGATTGAGTTTTTTTTTTTGTGGTGTTTCGCCCATAAATGTGAAGCCAATTTACATTTTAATAGTCTCAGATTTAAACGCCACAGCTTTAAACATTGCGAGTCTCTCCCTGAAGCCGAATCACGACGGAATTCGATATATATATACATATATAATTCTGCAATAAAAAAAGACACTTGACCTGAAAAAACCCAGGAAAAATCATATTTAAATCATAAAAGAGGCAAAAAACAGTAAAAACCCCTCAGTTTTGGTAAATACTTCATTTTATGATTATTCATTTAAAATGTATAACAAATACTTTTGCGAAATTGATAAACTGCCAAACATAATCCGTAAACCAGTTAAAGTTTCTTATGAAATAATCACTAGCCTCACTTTCAGCCACTCCGGTCAAAGTTTTCATTCAAAAAAACGAAAGTTTTGAATGCAATCAAGTTTTCTTTGGTTTTCCTGCACTTCATGCTGTGCCAGCTGCTAATTAGAAGTGTTTTTCCAACCCTGAAGTATTTTTTTGGTTTGTTTTTTGTTTAATATTTAAGCCAAGAGCCAAAAGGCGCCGATAGAAAGGAAAGGAAAGTTTTGTGGAGCAGCTTTTCACGTTTTCCGTTGCCTAGCAACAGCAACAGCTGCAGTTGAGTCAAGTTAATTGAATTTGTGTTGCATTTGCGCAAATGTCAGACACAAAATGTGTGTGCCCCAACTGTGTGTGTGAGTGTGTGTGTGTGTTTGGCCTTAACAAATTAAGCATCGTTTGCGTTGCAGCTGCTGTTGCTGCTTCAGTCAGGTGACTCTTGAGCGTATTTATCAGACTGAACTTTGGTTTGGCACTTTGCATGGCCAAGCCACATAACTCATGTATCCTGGAGTCCATGAGTCCTTGACTCCTTTGCATACTATTCAAAGTTGTTCGTGCTGCTATGGTTCGTGTTGTTACAGTTCTTCTAGTGCTACACAATAGCCATTCAATGTGTGCAACTCTGTCTTGCTGCATTCAACGGTGGCCAAAGGACTTCTGTACTCCATCTCCTGCTACGGTTTCTGCTCCTGCTTCTGCTCCTGCTACTGCTCCTGCTTCTGCTCCTGCTTCTGCTTCTGCTTCTGCTCCTGCTTCTGCTGCTGCTTGTCATGATCCTTATTCGCTTCTTGCTGCAAACAAAAGGCAACTGAATGAAGAGTGTGGAAAGTGATGCATGTGCTGCACCTGCTGATTTATGATGATGATGATAATGGCTTTAGATGGCAACTGCAACCTGTGTTGCAGGTAGTAGCTGACTGCCTCCTCTTGGGAGCAGTGTGTGTTATCTGGTGCGTTGATACTACTGTTGCACTCAATGGTTGCTGCTGGTGTTTGCTGTTTATCTACAGATTGAAGATTGCCGCACGCTGCTTCTAATTTTGTTTTCAACTCTGTTATTACTGCTGTGATTGCAAGCTTTATTGCTAGGGTGTATTTTAATGTTGTCTTCCTCAAGGAAACGTCCGACAATATAAAGTATATATAATTTTGATCAGCATCGTTAGGCGAGTCGTTATAGCCATACGCGTCTGTCTGACTGCTACTTTGAGAAGTCCTCCCTCATTCTCAAAGCTATCTTGATGATAATTTGCGTGTATCTTTCGTTCTGCTGCAGGCTGTGCATATGTCAAAGCTGGTAGGCACTGATCTGTATATCGAATAGATGTCATATCGATTAAAATCGATTGTCGTTCGCATATTTTTCAGCATGTTTGATTGACTATCTGCAACTTTTAAGAGTTGAAGATTTGACACTCTTAGTCGAGATCTCTCGACTATAATCTACTTACTAGTCTTGTCTGTTGTTGCTGTTGCTGCTGTTGCTGCTGTGTTGCTGCTGTGTTGCTTAGAGTAACAGAGTTAATTAAGAATTACTTTTGATGTTGCTCATCTGGGCTTATGGCTGCTAGAGACTTTAATTGCCAGTGCTGTTGCTGCTAATTCTAATTCTGTCTGTGACTTTCACTGAGACTAATTTTATTAGTGCGGCTGTTATTGTTATTGCTGCTGCTGCCACAGCTATTTGCACAATTTTCGTTGCCCTTTGGAGTGTTGTTGTCTGCAACTCGCCTAAATCATATTAACCACAATTGCTGACTGTTATCGCGACTCGTTTTTCTTCTCTGCTCCGCACTCTGGCACACACTCGTGCGGAAAGTAATTTATATATTGCCACGCCCATTTAAACTCCTCTTTGCACACAAAATAAACACACACAACACACGGCATCTGAATAAGACATTTGAACGTCGCACATTTGTTAGACTCACGCTGATTTTGTTCTCCTTTTTTTTACTTTTCGGTGAAATGTCGAATCTGAAATGCGTGCCACAAATTTTGTCCCGTTTCAGTTTAAAGCCACATATCAAACCAGGACAGAAGTGAAAATATATTTTATGCCTTTGACGCAGCTGCTTTGTCATTTTGCCCGAAACGCCACGCCTCCAAAAAATACACAAACGCGATACGCCCCCAAAATGTTACACATTCATCTGCAAGTCATGCAAAAAAAAAAAAAACTCAAACACAGGGAAAAAATGACATAAAGCGACATAATAATTTCGCTTTTGAAATTGCCTTACAATTGCCATCTTTTTTTTGGTTGTTGTTATGTGGCACACTGGGATTCGATTGCCTTATTCTACCCCCTGGTGTGCCCCTTCCCCCCTGGCAGAACACGCTTATTTTTAGCTTTGCCGCATGTCAAACAATCTCTGCTTTTTATGTGAGCTGCGACTTTGCGATACACTTCAAACTGTGGGTAAATCCGATTTCAAAGCCTGATGATTCTGGCAGATGTGGCTAAAAGTTTGGATTTATTCAGTGTTACTTAGCGCTAAGTGAGTATTACTGTAAATCAAATGGAAATCATGCCTGTTTCAGATATTGACACGTTAAGTAGTCAAGTCCATGGATAAATCCAACAACCTTAATCTAAAAACTTTACAATAAAAACAGACTTTAAAGTGAGGTTAATTTTGATCATTGAATTTGTTGCAGCTGCAGCTAAGTTGTTGATGATTAGTGCATCACTGCTTCGGCTTGACTCTGCCTATTTGCATTTTTTTATTAGTGTCACGCAGCTTTATCAACAGGACATTTTTTCTCCCAGGCTCTCCAACACCTCTCACATGTTTGTTTGCCAAGTTATGCATACAAAATGTTGTCCGGAAAATGTGTGAAAATGAAAATTGACTTACCAACAGTAGCTAAAAGAAAAAAGTATTGCTTAAAAGTGACATGCATAGTTGACTCAGCTGACAGCTGTCTCCATTTTGATGCCCAACTTATTAAATACATTTACTTAATTTGAAATCTAGTTTTCTGTGCGAAATACGCAATTCATTTGGTTTGAAAGGTTTTTTTTCTGTCGTAGCGTAGCTGCCACATGTCGCATGCAATAAACATTAATATTGACTAACGAGTGTACTTAACGAGTTGGCCAAGAGTTTTGGGCTTCAGAATACCCTGTACTCAGTGCCAGCAGACACACGTGCTTAGACCAAAGTTGTAACTCATTTTAGGACGTTTCCAAGTTGCAGCTACATCTTAAAAATATTCTAGAATTGTTGCACACATTACAACTCGGCCTGAAACCCTTTTTAAAGTTTTTGACTGAAAGATACCCTCTAATTAGCTTCAGCAGACACATGTATAACTTGACTCTTGACCCATTTACGTATGTTTAATAGTTTGCAGTCAGCTCAAACCTTTTTGCACGCATTTGGCATGCATCAAGATACCCTTTCTAAGCATTTACAGGGCATAAAGTAGTAGATAGATGAAAACTGGTGTCGCTTCTCCAGCTAGTTAATGGCATTCATTTGCACCCAACAACACACGCAACTCTAACTACAAAAAACGCACACACACAATCGCACAATCGCACATTCGCGGCTTTCTTAAAGTTTCCGTTTCCGTTTCCCCACACCCCCCGCTACCCCTCTATGCCCTCCTTTAGCTTGTGGCACCCTTGGGGCTTGGCCAGCGCCCAATTAATCTTAATTAAAGTCATGTATGTGCGCAGCTAGACTCAAGAATCGCATATGTGTTGCGTGTGGGCGTGTTTGCGGCTGGGTGAGTGATAGGGGTATTGGGGGGTGTTAGCAGCTGTTGCCGCTGTTGCCACTGTTGTTGTTGCTTCCATTTCATTTAATTGTAATACATTTGTCTGCTGCTTAATGGCAAATTTACGTGCATCGTATAAATCAACTTTTGGCTTCATACGATTTATATTTAGCATAGCTCACAACACGCATTGATAGCAACAAAAAATACAGTTTTATTTTTGGGGGTACGCTAATTACGCAACAATCAGCTAACTGATAAGGGGGGTAGGAGACGGAGGGAGGGGTGGGGCCTGGTTGGTAGGTAAAACAGCAACAGCAGCAATAAGCCAGTTTGCTGACCACGCATGAATATAAAATAGGGGCTCACAGAACCACACACATCCCCACACTCACACCCACACCCACACCCACTCTTTCACACACACATACATTCGCACACACACACACACAAAAACAGTCAGTTTACAAATGGCTGGCATTGTTGATGTTGCCGCTCAATTGTTTTGCTGTTGTTGCAACAGTTGCTGCCGCATTTTACATGGCTATTGTTGCAACAGTTTGTGCTGCCGCTCTTGCTATTGTTGTAGCAGTTGCTGCATGCATTTGTGCCACTTAAGGGCAATCAACAGATTATTAATGCCATCCATTGTCAACGTTTAACTAGGCAGCAGTTTGTGCAACTCTTTCCATGTCGATCAATTAGAATTTACTGCATTGAATTTTCCCTCTATTTAATATCGTTTTTTCAATGCAACAAGATTTATTTTGTGGCATTTGGATTAAATTTCAATAGAATAGATTTATTTGATTTTTTTTTGTTTTGTGAAAAAATGAAAACTTTGAAAAATATTTGCTTTTTTGTGAATTTAAAAATATTGCTGGCAGTTTCTTTATTATAAAAAAAATATTTGTTTTTTGTTTTCAAATTTGTTTAATATTTTTCAAATATTTGTTTTCTAGTGCTTAAAATGAATTGAATTGATTTGCGCACAAAAAGCAATTCAGTCACGTTTCAGTAGTTTAGGAGTGCATTGAATTTGAGGACAATTGATTAATTAATTTCAACTGGTTGTTCATGCCACAATAACAAGAGCAACAACAACAACAACAGCAAGTGTGATTAGTGTATTGATTAGTTAAGCGTTGCGTCGCATAGCAGCTGCCAGATATTAATTTATTGGCAAGTCTTGTGGCCACAATTGAATGGCGGAGGTGTTTCACTTTGGGGCCAATTATTCATGCGGATCGATTAGGGGCATTACGAGGCGGGCCGCCGAGCTGATTAAACGCTAATTTTCGCACAGAGAGACAGAGATAGATGTATCTCTTTCTCTTTCTCTTTTCCTTTGCCACTCCAGCTTGTCAATCAGAACGAAAATTAATTAACGGCAGTGCCAAAAAAAAAAACAAGAACAAATCGACAGCAAAAATCAATATAAGAAATGAACAAATTGCTGCACTCAGGTTTTTGCCATTTCTTTGTGCTTTTGCGCAAATTGGTTGCACAAACAGCAAACAGGCGATGAGTCAACACAAACACAGCCAGCCCAACAACTCAATCACACTCAACTAGTCTTCAAACTGCCGATGGGGCAGACTCTTCAGAAAGTAACAAATTAATTTGACTATGAGCCAAAAAAAGATGTTGCAGACACTTCAAAAAAAAATCACTTTATCTATGCGCTCAAAAGTGAGCTACAAAAATGGTGAACTGAAGCTGCACCCATTGGAAATGGGTAAGAGGGGCATAATGGTTCTGTGCAAATGTATGTAACCGGCAGAAGGAAGCATCTCCGATCCCAGAATGTATATATATACTTGATCAGGCTCAACGGCCGAGCCATGTCCGTCTGCGGATCGCAGAGACTATAAGAGCTACAGACTTCAAATGTGGAATATATGTTCTCGTATACCCGGCGCAGATAATTATTTTATGGACAACTGCCTTCGTATCTAAAATATCGATAATTATCGATTTCCGATAGCAATAAAGGCAACAATTTTAAAGGCAGAATTTTCTAATTAATACACAACTTTCAAATGCATATTAACACTCAACTGACCAAATCATCATCAATATCGGGAAAGAAACACCGAAGTTATGGCCGAAAGTGGATTCGCATATTGAACTGCTTTCTATCAGCAGCTACAAGCATTTTCTGTATGTATAAATATGCGAAAAATTTACCAATAAAACTAGAATAAATTTAACAACTGGGTTCAGGGTATATCGTAGTCGATCTCACTCGACTACAGTATTCTTACCTGTTTTGTGTGTTATCTAAATGCTTTTAAGCCTGAATCGATTTTTTCTTAGAGCTTAGTATGGTAAAATATATCGTTTTTTGTGAGGGACAACAGCAAAACTCGCCGGAAAAATAAATGCGTATAATTAAGTTCCAGATATTAGGTCAAAATAGACATATGGTGCATACATTTATACTGAAACTGAGAAATCTAGGTGGGCAGGGTATGTATACTTCAGCACGTCTAAAATTCAATATTTATCTCTTTTATATATTCAAATGAATCTTAACAAAATCCACTAAGATAAACAAAGCTTTAAATTTACACAAAATAAAGCCCAAGCAAGATAAAAGACTTGCAATTTGCTTTTTATTTAACCTAAAAAGATACGAAATAAGTTTATGGCTCCATAAAGTGTGCTACAAAAATTTCAAAAAGTTTTTCTCTTGCGTATTTGTTGTATGTGTGTGTGTGTGTGTGTGTGTGTAGTTTAATTGGGTGTAATCTTGAGCACAGGTAAAACATATCTAGCGTTTACATAAAGACAGCTGTATGTATGTATATATATATGTATATGTTTATATATAAAGTTGGCCAATGTCGTACAGTCTGTTCGGCATCGATTTAAGCCACAGCTAAAATTGCAATTAAGACCAAAAATAGCAAACAGCAAACAAATCTCAAGCGCTTGCCCAAAAAATCTGTTCTTTTGCTTTCAGAGCTCGCAAGCGTTGTCTGGCCTGGTCTGGATTGCTTATTGGGGGCGCAATTAAAACAGCAGCGGCAGGAGCAACAGCAACAGCAAGGATATTTTATAATTAGAAGACATAACGAATTTGGAAGGCAAATCCAAGAGCTTTGGCAGAGACAGCCAGCCAAGTTTCCAACTGATTAATTTTACAATACGCAAAACGGCGAAACGGGAAAGGGGCCAACGATAAACAATTTAAGCCAATTAAGCAACGACGTCGTCGAGTGATAACAGCAACAGCAACAACAACAACAACAACAACAACAACAACAACAAGCAGCTTATAGCAAATGAGTCGCGATGAGTTTCCTCAGTTCCATGCAACAGTATGTAACAAGTGGCATATCAAGTTTGGGCCTCGGCAATCGACGCTTTTCGCTGTCGCGTCAGGAGTCGACTGAGCATCAGCACCAGCAGCAGCAACAGGCGGGCGGCGGCGGCGGTGTGATAGCAGCAGCTGGCATCACAATACAACAACAATTGCTGCCACAACAACAGCAGCAGCAGCAACTGTTGCAACAACAACATCAGCAGCAGCAGCAGCAGCAACAACAACACTCGCACGCACCGTTGCAACAACAGGCGAGCATTGGCAGCGGTCTCGGCATCGTTTACGGTGCCCCCGCCCAGCCCACGGCGGGCGTGGCAGCAACTGTAGCTGGCAGTAATTATCCTGCCGGTGGCGTCGTTATCGGCAATCCGAATGCCACCAATCCATTACTAGGTGAGTTTCCTTGCCACTCTCTGTCTATTTATATAAAAACACACAAAAACACAGCTCAACACATGCACACAACAACACACACCAACACACACACACACAGTCACACACACACATAGTAGAGTGATAAATTTGCTGGCCTGCAGGGCAGTTATGTTGTGTGTGGGCGTTGCCAAAGTGTGTCTAGATTAATGAAAATCCATGACAAACTAAAGACACGTATTATTCGTGATGAATGTTGGGCAGAAATAATGTTATTAGCAAAGAAAAAAAGTAATTAATTTTTATATAGAGCAGGAAACAGATATCTATTTGGATTCGTGTGAAGTCCATTTATATGGCACACATATGTGTGTATATGCAGCCATGTGCTGTATGCCATTAATATTATCAATCAAATATGAAAGGGTATCAAATCGAAATTTAGTTTCATTATTTTTTTTCGCCTGATTTTAAACTAAAATCATTTAAAGTTCATTTGAAGTTCTGTTTGTGTTGTGGCAGCAATCTGATCATTGCCTCAAATTGGTAGCTCGATTTGTGTGTGTGTGCACAAAAAGGCTTTTAATCCGTTTACACTTCTGCATATCATATTATTCCACACACACACACATACACAAACTAATACCTTCAACATTTCGCATGTTATGAAAACAATTATAATTTGATATTCAAAATCTATTTTTGTGTAAATTCAACAAGCAAAGCAAATATTTGGAATGTAAATTCAAATGCAAACAAAGCCAAATAAATGGGTGAATAGATAAGAACGACTTTTGGGTTTTTATTTTACAATACTAATACAGCTGAAATCAACGTTACACAATGAAATATTATATATTTTACATACAACATGTGGCGCAGACTTAAATTCAAAATGAAAACTTTGGTTGCAGCTGCACAAAAGCCATAAATAAACATGGGATCGTAAAAGCAAAACAGACTAGAAACAACAGCGTTGCGTAATCGATAGTTTTGGCAGCTGGCAAGCCACAAAAATGTTAACAGCCGACAAAAGTTGATTGAATTTGCCTTCGTTTTTTTCTTTTTGGAAACGGAAATGCAAAAATGTTGCGCAAACTTTTTTGGCAATCTGGCAAAGGCAAACAAATCCACAGCAGCAAGCAGAATATGTGCGCCATGACGTCAGTTCAATCAACATGCAACATGAGGTTCTCGTGTATGCTGCTGCTGTCTGTTGTTGCTTTTACATTGCCAGCAACTGCAACAACAACACTCATTTCAAAGTCAAGTCACAGACAGCGGCAAGCAACCGCAGCTGCAGCAGCAGCTGTGTCCTGTCTCCTGTGTCTCTGCAACTGTTGGTCCGCATTTGCTCAGCTTTTGATTTACAAACGACTGCAGCATTTGAATCAAATTGGAATTGGCTTATCTTGTTGCAGGCGCCACAAACGAGCGGTTTCTAGCCGCATGCCAACGACGATAACGACGATAACGTTGCGAAGCAGGCTACGACAGCAGCCGCAGTAACTTTAGCTATAAAACCGCTAACATGTGAGCGCCAAGCCAACTTTTGACTTTACGCTTGGCAATTGAACTATTTCGGCAAAGTACAGTAATGCCTGGCTTATAGAAGTCGGCGGACTGCTTTATTTATATATTTCCTGCTGAAATTTCAGAGGGATTTAGAATAAGGGTTCGATTCTTAGAATAATAGTAAAAACATGATTTCAGCTACAAGTTTATGTATAAATTATGCCCTCAGAAAAGGAGTTAGGGAGACAAAGTAACTCTCAAAAAGTTTTTGTGGGATTGGGTCAAAACTTATGGGAGACATAACTTTGCCGAAAGTTAGCCGATTTTCAAAACCAACGTTCACAGTTGAAAATGCGATTCTGACTCAAAAATTGCTACACCAAAAAATAGGATTAGGAAACCTTTCACAAAACTCAAACGATTTAACATTTTTTGTTCATGTTTTCATTCATTGTTCATTGTTGCTTAACTCATTTTTGGGAGCTTGGGGGTTTTCTTGGTCCCAGCGACCTCTGCGCATGTTTTAGTTTTCCTCGTTATTTCCTTGGTTTTTGGGTTTTTGCATAAGCACTCAGGCAAGCAGGCTGAAGCCGAAATAGTATTCGTGACGAAGCCACAGCAGTAGTTGAAATGGAGTGGCAGCAGCTCAGTAGTTGCAACACAGCAGCAACATAAGCACACATTCACATTGACAGTCACATCACTTCACGTTCTGTGTGGCAGGCAGAGTAGTTTAGCCCATGTCCTTGTGGCGAACAGGAATAGCAAAAGCAACAGCAACAGCAGCCGCACAGATGCATGTCAAGGTTGCGGTTGTGTTTTGCACTGTGAGCAACGCTACGCCACATCCTGCATTCTGACACACCCAAAAACCCAATCTTCCAGGCCGCCCTCTACACCAAAGGGACATGGGAACAACTCACGCCGCATTGACCGCATCAACATTGACTTGAGTTGGCTTTAACGACTGACTGTCTGACTGTCTGACAGTCAGTCTGCCTTGTTTCCTTCTTCCGTTTCACTTCCTGCCCCACTCTCTATCTTCCTTTTTCTCTCTGTATCTCTCGGCTCCACATTGCTGTTGGTGCTTAATCCATTAGCTTTCGCTTGGCTGCTAAGCAGTCTCCATTGTGTCCAGAGCCAAGTCAAGTTCTCTAAAGTACAAAACAGATGGAAAATACAAAAAAACATTTATATGGATGTGGGCGAAAATGTTGCCGAAAACAACATGAAAATATCATTTGTCTTCTGGCTTGAATGCTTCGAGTGTTACTTATCTCAATGTTAAAGTTCAACTTTAATTAAGATTTATTAATTGAGCGCTTTTGTTGCAAGTTCCATCGATTGAAAGTTGTTTACAATTTCTGCTTCGCAAATAAAATCGTATTTTATTTATTTTGATTACTTGCAGACAGCAAAGATTAAATCCAAGGCTTCCCATGCGCATTTCGTAATTGATTTGATCGATTTATTTGTGTACATTTTATTTTTATAAAATAAATCCGATTTACAATTTTATTCAGAAATAGACATGAAAAATGTGAGTTTTATTTTATTTAAATGCTTTGCTTGCTTTGAATTCGGATTATTTATTTAATTTCGTTGTGGCAACTTTCAGTCAATATTCACATCCATTACCTTAAACATTCTCTGCATTCAAAGATGAGTTGCCTTAATGTACAATCGATAGTTATCGATAGCAAATTCATTTTTCATTTCGTTGACAATTTAAGGCCAAAATGCATTTGCGTGCTGATAAATACCCCATTTATTTCGCCCACAGGCTATCCGAAGGTGGTGCCACTGCCGGGCAGCAGTGGAGCAGGCGGTGCAGCTGGTGGTGGCAATTGCTCATCCGCCGGCAGCACACCCATCAATTCGCGTCGTCAATCGCGTGCCCTGGAGTGTTTGGCGCCACCACGTACGGGTTCATTTCGTAGCCGGAATTCGCCACTGCATCAGCCGGATCCGCCGCCGCGACCTCCGCTGGCATTCTGTAAACGTCGCCTCAGTTGGCCGGAGGTGGATCCGCGCTCCAATTCGGGGTAAGTAAACGCTTGAAAGGACCCTTAATGCACAGTTGATGACGATGATAATGTGTGCGATAACAGCCACAAATGAATATGAGGCAAATGTTTACCCAATAAAATTAACTACAGCTCCTCCCTCCCCCTCCCCCTCCCCATATCATGTCAGCACACACTCATTCTGTGTATATTTAAAACAGCAATGCATAAATTAAATCGAGCCCAAGCCTAATGAGCGTCTTAGTTGGTATTTCTTGCTCATAAATATTAAGAAGAAGAAGGGGCCTTAAAGTTACCAAAGCACATCCCTAAATCTCTTCCTATCCCAATTGGAAGCACCGGGACAGAAGTAATCTGAATTATTTACCAATTAATTAATGTACTTCAATTGCTGCTGCTGCTGCTGCTGCTGCTGCTGCTCCTGCTGCTGCTGTGGTGGGTGTCTTGCTTTACGTTTGTCGACCTACATAATTATGTAATTACAAAAGTTTTGTTCCAGTTTTTTAAGGCCCGCACTTAGCTTGTTATTTCCCCAAGAAACTTTGGCCCCTAAGTCCATGCAACATTGGCAGTTTCCAATGCGGGCTCAACCTTTTCCATCTGCTCCACAACTTTTTGGCCAACTTGCGCAAGCAAGCACAAATTCATACACTGAGATAAAGGCGTAACTTCAATGTTGGTCTTGTGTGGGGGGGTGGAAGGATGTGGGGGAATTTGGCAAGGTTGCAACATGGTGCAGCAGCATTAGCCGCATCAGCGGCAACAGCAAGCAGCAGCCTTGTCTGCCTCAAAGCCAGCGCGTCTACTTTGCATAATGCGTCTTCAGTTTAACCTGAAAATGTGCTCATAATGAGACTTTCGGTCTTGAGGTAACATTTAATTAACCATGAAATGAGATTTTACTAGGTGTTGCTTTAAGACGCATGCAAGTGGGGCAAGTGGGGCAAGTAGAGCTAGCTGTATGCTCTTGCGAAGGGCTGAACACTTAATTCTGTTTTCGAAATGAATCTGATTAAAAGCATATTAACAAGTTGACGCGTTGAAAATTCAGCGAAAGAAGCCAGCCTAAGATTGAGAATGTGTAATGAAGGAAAAGCAGCGAAAGTGCGAAACTTAAACCGGAACCGGAAATTGAACGCTTGAAATTCTGAAGTAGAACTTAAGTAATTTCACATTATTTTAAGAGTTGTTATATTATGTAACTATAATTATTATTTACAAAATAGTAACGAAAATGAGTTGATTTATTTTACTGGTGGTTTTTGCTCCCTTTTTCATATATAAATGATTTATTTATAAACTATTATTTGTTAGTTTTAATTAAAAAAGATGCCAAGCTTGAAAATGATTTGCAACAAGCAGCATTTACTGCTTGCCGATGTGTTATCATTTGAATATTAATTAATTGCTTGGAATAATCCCATTTTAATTGCGCACATACAAATTTGATAGTCAAAAAGTGGCAATTAGCGCGCATTAAATAAAAACCGAAGGAAAACAAACAAAACCAAAAACTTCATTACAAAAGGTAAATAAACGTAAAATACGCAGATTAATTTAAAAAACGTGAAAAGCAAACAAAATTGTCCGTTAAATGGCATTTTATTTACCACAATCCTGTCACAGGATATTAAAAAGGACTCAGTGACAAAAAAAAGAAATGAATAATTGCCAAACTAAGACGAAGTTCAGCGGATGTTTACCTACACTGCAGCGAAAATGTTGCAACAAGATAAATACCAAATAAATAAATAATAACAGCGACACCAAACTTGGGCCAAGGATCAACTTTTGTGGATATCGCAACCAAAACAAAACAAAGAGCGGCAAAATAAAGAAACTTGGCTAAAAGGAATACGCCAAGAACTTTAAACTGAAATTGAGTTCAGCTCGTTGACAAAATCACAAAGCAAACGGAAACAACTGCACGGAAAAGTTCAAGATTAAATTCTTCACAAAAAATAAAATAAATATAAATGGAAACTTGCAAACAATGCACTGCAAGTCAGCTTCAGAAAGCCTCTCTATGCCGCCCCTTATCCGCACTCTCCCCTCCCGCTTCGCTGGCAAGCAACGAAATCCGGAGAAATTGCGACGCGCTAAAAACAAAATTCGACAAAAAGTGTTTGCCAAAATTTTGCTTCTTTTTTTTATTAGGCCTGCCTAAAATGAATTTGGTGCAGCGCCAAATTTATCATTTTTTTTTCTTTTTGTGTTCCCTGTTTATCAGAGAAGTGAATAAGGGGCATAATGAACTGAACAAAATGAATATTTATATGTATAATTATTTACTCATTTTTTAAATATTTTAAAAGTATTTTTAACAAATATAAAATGAAGAATTAAAAACATTAAAAAAATAATACAATAATTAACTGAGTTTATGACATTTCTAATCAAAGGCTTGAATTTGAGTTGTCATCACTCCATATCTGACTATAGATTATCTCCTAGTCGAGTTTTTGTATTTCAAAAACAGTGCTGTAAACGTTAGAAAATCTGGCAACGCTAGCGACAAAGTTAAGCCGCTTAGGCGCTTAGCCGCTGCCCATTTTATGCTGAGTGCGAAAAGTTTTGTAGCTCAATTTAAAGCGACCAGTGCAGGGTATATGAATGTGTGTGTGTTTGTGTGTGTTTGCCTTACAAATCAAATGATTAGGCACAACACCATAATCATCAACATCATCAACATCAACATCATCAACATCATCAAAATCATCAGCATCAACATCATCATTATCATCATGAACATCATCATGCTGAACCCTTAAGTGAGTTAAAAATCTCTGTTAGCGTGCCCATGGGGCGTATGATTAATATTAAAACTAGCTATCAAATATATGCATAGATATTTGTCTATATACATGTATATACATATATATATATCTATATATGTGTGTGTATATATTCTATGTGTATGTGGATTTGTATACAATTAGCGACACAAGACAAGCAACAAGCTGCTGGCTGCTGGCTGCTGGCTGCTGGCTACTGGCTGCTGGCTGTTTTCTGACCCACATCAAATGTTGAAATAGGTCTGACAAGCGAATTCTGTTGCTGCGATATGCAAATGGAATACTTAATACTTATGTAGATAGCATATTGACAGTGCCAATTAGAGTTTCATTCGCTGTCCAGTCCCAAAATTGTTTGATATAATGAAGTGCACTCAGACCCACACTCATCTAACACTGCTCTTCCTCTCTCTCTCTCGTGCACAGTGTCCAGGAAACGGATGGGTCGTATTTTGAGAACTTTACATCGTTGGGTTGGAAGCGTGAAAATCGTCGCATGTCGGCGACGCGTGCGGCCGAATCTCGTGCGGAGGCTAATCCCGAAAATGAGCGTGACCCGCCAGCGCCCGAGGAGTCCATTGACCGTCACGATGAAAAGGAGAAACTTTACGTTGAGGTCCTGCACACCATTGCCAATACGGTGGGTGCACCAGCGCCCGGCGGACAGGTAAGTCAACTAACCAAAACTATCACACTGAGAGAAAGCAATGGCTCATCCAGCTATCAACGTGATGAATCAATATTAAACAGTGGCTGGGGTGTACCTTAAATCATATGAATTTTAGATTGAGTTGAGAGAGGGAGGGAGAGAGCGAAAATTTATGCAAATAGTTTGAAATTATACAAAATGTGTTTTGGCTTGAAATTAACGAGCGGTTAGCTTTTTCCCCAGAAGATAGATGATTTGAAGTGCGGGCGCCTCGCTAGTTAATCACATACATTTAGGCCCCCAAATGCAATTTAAATGATTGATGCTGGAGAGACAGCCAACGGGAGAGGGCCAAGGAGGTTAAACCACAGCATTGGGGTTGGGGTTGAGGTGAGCTGCACACAGGATATACACAGGATATCAACCTTTATGGTTGCTGGGCACAAAATTCAATTATAGGAGTGTTTTCAAAGTTCATCAGAATTTTCATTTCGATTGCCATTTGTAAGTAATTTTCCAATATTTTCACAAGTTGTGCCAAGCATGAACAATACGAGATTGCTGTCCTTCCTGTTGCCCCTTCTGCGCTGCCAGCATTTTTCAATTATCGTTTTTAATTTAACAGTAAGAAAATTGCACAACTAATGAAACTTGAGCTAACTGTACATACGTATATATCTATATATATTTATATATATATCTGTGGAGTGAGTATGGGGTTGAAAACTTAGTTGGCAGCTGGGGCCAATGGGTTTATGGCAGCGTAATAAAAGTTTCAGCAGCGGCTGGAAAATAACCTTATTCCTGCTGTGATTGAGTTGAGAGACGCTGGTCAAGTCTCGCGGGGCCTCTCGATAGAAAGTCGAGTCACTAAAGTTATTTATTCCGGCCCCCAAACAGCTCAGCAGGCGGACTCAGTGGAATTTTCTGCCCCCTTACTCCGTATTTTGCATTTAATGGAAAATAATTACAAGTAACTATGTAGCAGCTGCAAGTGGGTTAATGTTTTTAATGGTAACTAATGGATAAATAAATGTGAGGGTGCGCCATAAAAAATAAGAAGAATTGAATGATGTAATAATACAGAACATGAATATACACAAAAAAAATAAATAAAAGGTTCCACTCAGTTAGGGCTTCGAACAACACTTCTCAGAATCGAGAAACCAAGAAAGTCCAAGTAGAAAGCAATTTATAGACTTAACGAGAAGCGTTTATGTGGAAAAACTTTTCAACTTTTTATTTATGCCAAGAAGGCTTCTCGGAAATTCCCGAAATAGAGCTACGGAAATAACTTCTTAATGCTTTGCATTATTTAGAGAACTTAGAGAACTGAAACTGGGTAACTCCAAGTCGACTATACCAAACATAGGCAGGCCTGTTGAATGAAGCTTTGATATTTGAAATCGTCGACGGAAGTTGAGGTGAATGTGGAAGGAATACGCTTAAAATAAAATCTTTAATAACCTAGATGGACGTTGCCTAGGCGATCGTCCTCAAAGCAATCAAATTAAAAATAATATTCCAGCCGAGCAGAAAAAATCCGCCAAGAAAAATAGCAACAGCGGGGGGGCTGGCTAGGGGGTGGACGGGGGTAGATTATGAGAGTGCCACTTGAACTGTGTGCAAATCAGCAAGTCAGACGGCAGCCGGCTAATAAATTCACCAGATAAATCAATATGCAAAAATATAAAAAAAGGCGAAAGAATTTTTTATTTATTTTCTTTTTCTTTTTGATATGTGGCAGAGCAAACAAAAAACAAAGGAAAAATTGTGTTTGGAGGCAGGCAGTAAAAATAAAAATGAAAAAGTTGCTGACTGTGTTTATCCGGCGAAAATATGTTAATTTATATTGTTGTTGTTGTTGTTGTTGTTGTTGTTGTTGCTGTTATTGATGACTTTTCTTTTTTTATTATTTTTATTTACAATCTGCGAGAGCGTTGACGATTTAACAATTTTTATTTGGCTGCAAAATATTTACAAATAAATGGCGAAATAATATAATTGTATGAAATTAAGTCTACAACAGTTTTGCTCTCTTTTTCACTCACACTCTGTCTCTCTTTATTGCTATCTCAGTTTGCGCATTACAAGGATGAAATGTATCTGCATGCACAGCGCGCCTTTGGCGTCAATCCGGATCGTCATTATCGCCTGCTGCACGCCTCGGCCGAGGATAAGCCAAAGATAATCGTGCTCTCGGCGGTCGTCATCGAGGCGGATGGGCTCGAGGCAAAGGATGCCAATGGTAAGCATCCCACTTTCAGCACCCTACACCCTAATCCCTAATCCCTTTGCATATATCCACCACTCTACGCATCCATCTGTCAAGTGTTGTCTGTGTTTGTGCAAATATTTTTAGTTCGCAAATTGATTTGCGGCTGCTTCAATAATTGCATTATGATTTTGTGTGCCTTAGTTTATTGAGTGTGCGTGTGTGTGTGTGTGTGTGTGTGTTTGTGGTCGGGCGTGTCATCAATAAACTGCGCAACATGTGCGCCGCATATATTCCCAATCTTGACATTTTTATTATATTTTATAATACTCTCTTCTCTGACAGTAAAAAATAACATTGCTTTTTTAAAGACTTGAATATTTATGAGTTTTTCTGTACGAAAGGCGATGGCAACGATAAAATCTATATGCTATATTTTCTGCAATTTAAATCGATAAAACCTGTGGAATTCAACCAGCTTTAAGGCTAGAAGGACATCTACTTGGTGGCTTACCTATGAGAGTCGCTCCAACAAACATTCCCAGCTCAAACTATAAGAAACAAATTGTTTTACAGTTTGAGAGTCACTGTTCCGTGGCGACAAGTTTAGAGTCACTTATCTAATAATCAAGCCGACTCTTTATCAAATATTTTAAACTCTTATCTAACTACAATCAGAGTATGGCCCAGTCGCTTATGCTCGACTGTCACTTTCCTTTTCTGGCTTGTTTCCGGCTGGTGTCCTTGTCACAGTTACAGCTGAGAGAACCTCAAACACAAGATCTTGCCCCTTGCCGCACTCGGCGACGACGCGTCGAGTTGTCGACTTTGTTCCGCAGCTCGTTCAATAAATTTGCAATTTAATGCTTCCCATTTTGTTCATTATGCTCCAAGAGCAGCTCCAACGGCAACACAACGTGGCAGCAGCAGCAGCAGCAGCAGCAGCAGCAGCCGCAGCAGCAGCAGCAGCAGTTGCTGGTCGCAGGCAACGCAATTTCGCATTTTAATGTGTTCAAGGATGTGTAAGGAATACGCTGAGTGCTGCTTCTGGCTTCAGGCTTCAGCAACTGTAGTTCCCTCTGCCATCTGCTAAATGTACTGCTGACGGCAACCGTCTGGCAGTTTGTGGAGCGAAAGGAGCGAGTGTTGCAGACTTAGTTCGTGCTACCAGTAGCAGCAACAACAACAGCAACAAAAGCAGTAACAATAACAACTCGTTGCCATTGAGACGTGGCTGATGAGTGACTTGCCTTTGTTTGGCTATCCTCAATTGGCTGCGATATAGCTATAGCTATAGCTATTGCCTGGCACACGATTCTCAGTTTTCATTAGTAGCAATCGCAATTGCAATCGGAATCGCTATCGCCATCTCCATCGCCATCGTCATCGCTATCGCCATCGCCATCGCCATTGCCATTGCCATTGCCATTGCCATCGCTACTATGTATTTGATTTCAAGCATGAGGCGAAGAACAGAAATGAAAACGTTCCTTTTGCAGTTGACTGGCTAATAGGCCAAATAAGAGATGGCAGCGCGTTGCAAGAGCAACAATGAGCAGCTATTTTAGGCACGGCGGAAATTGTATATCCGCAGTCAACTTTCAACATAAACTTAAAAAATATAGCCATTTGATATAGTAATTCGATGCTGATAGTATTTCGTCCAAATGGAAGCATAAATGCTGTTCCAATGGTAGCTATAAGATATAGCGAGCCGATCCGAGCCATCTTCAACATATTTCCTGCCTCCTTAATGGCTTGTCATCGTGCATCGTGTCACGACAATCGTTTATTTCCATTGCAAAAGTAAGGCATTGCGCACTTGCTGGGTTCTGAATTAAATTCGCATTGCCCATTGAAGCCATTAAATCGATTATTATCTCGCTTGCTCCGCTCACTTGCCGCAAAGGTTGCCACACTCTCGGCCCGTGCGCATCTGTGTGTGTCAATCAGAGCCACTTAATAATTGAGCGGCACTTTATGCAAATGAAATGTTAATCATACGCGCCGTGTGACCATCAGTGTCTGGCACCAGCTGACGCCACAACTGCCTCGTTTAGCTGCAGGCAGCTCTTATTAATTGTCATTTAATGTCCTTCGCATTTCAATAATTTAATAACAATGCCTTTTTCCTCTCCCTTATTTTTGCAGGCTTCTCGGATCCGTATTGCATGCTGGGCATCCAGCCGGACGGTGGTCCGCCCGTGTCGCCGCTGCCGCTGCCGCCGACGCCGCGCGCCTTGTCCGCCGATATGAGTGGTGGCTTTGATAACAGTGCCACAGACTCGCCGCCGCATCGCAAGCACAGCTTTCGCTTGAGCTTCAAGCGGCGCGAGGGGGCGGTTCGACGGGAGCAGCGCGACTCGCTGGGCGGCCCGGTGCCGGCCAAGTTAATAAAGGCGACCAGCATTAAGCCGCACACGCTCAGTCCCAAATGGAATGAGAAATTCAAATTGTAAGTGCATTTCCCATGATTAGCTAAGCATCCATTTCATCAAATACCCTCCGCCTGCCATACACTTAGCGAAATATAACCATGCCAAAAGCAGTATACCTTATCGCCTGAATCGCCACAAGGATCACCTTATTATTCAGAAGCTTATTTCGATAAAAAAAGCTAAAAATAAACAAAGGCTTTGCAATGTTTTTCTGAGTGTGGGTTTCAGCTTGATTCTCTAAGAGCATATTTTGCCGAAAGGCAGCTCGCATTATTTTCAGTGTGATTTTCGAAAAGCATATTTTTTTGTTTTGTCTTCTGAGTGTAATTTTCTGCCGGGCAATTTGACAATTGTGCGGCGTAATTTAAATTCAATCACGTGTCCATTATCTGTCAAATCGCTGAGCCTGATGACGCTGCTCAATTTGGGATTTACGCAAAATTATTCAATTACACGTCGGCAAACCCCAGCCCAGCACTCTCTGCCTTCGGCTAAATATTTGCCTAAATTTAGTTCAAAGTAAGAAACACTTTGGGAATGCGATTTGTAGGTGGCTGGAGACACACTCCATTTGACAAATGTTGCGCCCCATTCGCATTTATCATTCAGGAGCGATCTTTGATATACACACAAAGACACCCACACCCACACCAAAATCCCAAACCCATTCACACACACACACTCAAATGGAATAATAACCATTCGTTGGCCTTTGTCTGGTCGTTATTTACGAGCTAAGGATACAAATTTAATTGCGTCATAAAATCGACAATACATTTAACATCAGCAATTGCAATCGTAATCAAATTTATGCTGCAATTGCAGTAAAAATAACCACTGCCAGTTGTGCCTGAATAAATGGGGAAAAACATTTCTTTATCTCGACTCAAATCTCTTTTCATTTTGCACTGCATTCCTCCTCTCATTTGTTTTCCTCTTTGATAAGTTGTTGGCAACAAGTTAGTTATCTGTCAGAGTGATGTATTTAACAATCGTAGATTGCTCTCAAATAGTATCTTTTTTTTCGCAATAAAATGAGAAAGCGAAGTGAAAAATGATAACCTATTAGTCCAGACAGAAACATATTAAGGAGGTTGAAGGTAGCTGAGTATTTTTGTCTGCAGAAACTCTTTGCGACTGCATTGCAGCTATTGCTGAAAACTGGTAATATATATTTGTCTATGCTGAGAAATCAATTATATTTATAACAAATCGAAGAAATCAAAGCTTACTTTGCTGCTGCTTCGTTCTTGAAAGATCTGTATAGGCTTGTAGGCCTGGTTTTTGATAAGAGCTGTCCAGGCGACAAGTCTAAGGCTTGTCTCCAACCTGCTGCTCCTGCTGCGCTGAGCTCAATAGCCGCATATATATCTCTTTATGTATGTAGTGAGGTCACAGCTACTCAAATTCTATGCAATAACATATGGCCAAGAGATCTTAAAGGTTTAAGTGCAGCCTCGTTTCGCTTCAGCCCGCTCGTAAAACTGATGCGGTAGCAGTTGCTTTATTCCAACGTGTGTGTGTGTGTGTGTGTGTGTGTGCCAATAAATATAAAAGAGAAAAATTGAGTATTGTTCATAAATTAAGCAGAGCAGCTGCAAAAGTGCACAGTGAGACGCTCGGTGGAGCACATAACCCAGTTTTATTTTTATGGCGTCGCAAAACAATCGTTTCGCAAAGAGAAACATAAAGCGTTGCCTACTTATCGGCGTTGGCTAATTGCTAGCTTGGTCAAGTTAATGAAACCTGAAACGCATAAAATTGACGCAGGCAAACCGTATGCTTAACCCCCTTGCAGTGACATCGATGACATCAACACGGACACCTTTCACTTGGACATTTGGGATCACGATGACGAGAGCTGTGTCATGGACGCCGTCTCTCGGCTGAATGAGGTGCGCGGTGTCCGCGGATTGGGTCGCTTCTTCAAGCAGGTCTGCCAATCGGCGCGTCAGGGTTCCCAGGATGATTTTCTGGGCGCCATAAATATACCCATTGCCGAGATACCTTCAACGGGCCTGGATGCCTGGTTCAAGCTGGAGGCGCGCAGTCATCGGAGCACAGTCCAGGGTCGCATACGCCTCAAGCTGTGGCTATCGACGCGCGAGGATCGCGGCCTGGTGCCCGACGAGAACAACGAGCAGCAGCTGCGCAAGATCGAGCAACTGCAACTGGTGTTCATGCAGCACGAGGTGACCACACACGAACCCTCCTGGACCTGGTGCGGTGACCTGCCCGGCCCCGCGCTCACCATACTCCATCAGCTGGCCGTGCAGGGCGAGCTCACGGATCTGCAGTGTGCCATGGCCAGGTGAGGCATTTCTCTTAAAAAAACCATTTAATGTTGATTAGTATACTCCGTCAAGGTTCGAGGATATATGAATATATCGACATTAGAAATTTATAAATCAATAATCGATAATCGAAAATCGTTGACTCTAAATATCTAGAGTATTTCGCAGTTTGTCAGTCTTTCCTTTCCCAAAACTAAATTGTCTCTCCTTCCGTCCGTTCCCTTTGCAGATATGTTGCTGCTGCACGACTGAATCGGACAACACCGCTGGATCCAAAGTTTCTGCATCGGCTGCTGAGCGATGTGGAGAAGCAATGGAATCAGCCTAATCAGGAGGCACTCACCCGCGATCTGGAGCAGTGGCTGGCAGAGGCAATGAATGGTTTTGTGGAGCGTTCGCTGAATCAGATACGGCGTCATCGCGACATATTTCCGGCCCTGAATCCGCCATCGTTAATACGATTGGAGTTTCTGCTGCGGTGCTTGGGGCTGCTTGGGTCGATGCGCGCCTTTCGCGCCGTCTGCCCCTTCAACAAGGGTGTGCGCGGCGAGGTGGTGAATGCGCTGCGCAAGGGCTCCGTAATGTGGGGACAGAATGTGTTGCGCGAATCGCAGTCCCTGGCCAATCCATTATCGAATTTTGTAACAACATTAACCGCCGACATCCAGCTGGGCCAGACCTACTATCATGCCCTCTTCGACAAGTGAGTAAACGAGGCACAGAAATGACATTCCATGCCTTCATACGATTTTATTCCTTATTGCCACCTTTTCATCACCATCGGCATCGAATTAAATATGTGTGGCACGTGTCGCATATAAAACACGCTTCAAGAACGATCACCCCACTCAGTCCCCAGTCCTCAGTCCTCAGTCTCTGCCTCTTTCCCACTCTCAAATGAATTTCTCAAACAGTTTAACTAAACAAACAGTAAACATCCCACTTAAGACAAAACACCACATTTTTTGTTGTTGCTGTTGTTGTTTTGTTGTTTTTTGTTGCACCCGAAAGCAAATTGAATTCCAAACTACATTTTGTGTGCGCGCGCTTGGAAGCGGTGGTGGGTCAAGTTTTTAGTGGCCACTAATCAGTTGGTTAGCCAGCTAGTTGTTTTCAGCAGCAATAAAGTTCGTTAATGACTAGTCGAATTTGTTATTTGGCAGTTTGCGTAACTTGAACTAAATACAATTTGATTTAGGTCACTTCCGGAGTGATACGAACGGGCAGAGTTAATGCTTGATTCTTATTCGATTCGTTTATACTCATCAGACAACTGTTTTCCTATGCTAAAAAGTAAGTGATTAAGTGGATGTATCTCAATTCTGAGTCTTCTCTAGCTTAAATAACTATTTCTCTTGCATTTTTTTATTAGCCTATCTTTTCCACACGAAAAAAGGCTAACTGCGCATCACTGTCTACCAGCATTGTTCACACTGAACTCTTCGGCACTGCATAAAAAACAGAACAAAGTAAAAGGGACAACTCATCTAATCACTCCCCTATTTGCTAGTTAGCGAGACCATAAAGGGCTCCTAATGAGCACATCAAGTGGCTTACACACATAAGCCCCAAATTAATTGCGCTGTCATAAAAATGCGCTCACGTTGCCCCCATCTGGTATCTTGGCCATTCTGATGGGCCATTTAGTCGAGTCGACTCGTCCAGCTGCCAGTGTGGCGGGCTCTGGCCACGAAAGTGTTGAGCCGCATTTACAAAGCTTTTGTGGAAAGCAATCCCCAAGCTAATTGCAGCCATTACTGCAATTTAAAACGCCAAACGTAACTTGAAGCTCCATCGATTTTTAGCTTACACAACTTGCCACAACTTTCACGGCAAAGCAGTGCTGCCATTTTCGCATCCTTTTTTCCTGCACATATTTAAAATTCTTTTTGCTTTCGTCCGTTTCCACTTCAGAATTAAATACGTGGAATTAAGTATTCTTACTTTTCATTTTTAACAACAGTTTAACATATTACACACTTCATAAGCTGTCTATATATATTCTTGATCAGCTTTATTCTTCTTCCTACTCACATTTTTGGCTCAAGTTTAAAGATATTCATTTTGAGTTTTTCCTATAAACTTTTAAACTCTTCTGCTGCTCTCCTTTTTCAATCGATAGTCCGCAGCACTATATATAATATACACACATACATACATATATTATGTACATATATTATGTATGTATGTGTGGCATGAAACATGTGTTTCGTTTATGTGAAGCTCGGCTAACTGGTATCTGTGTTTGCAGCACGAATGGCATTCAGTATTTCAGCATCATTTACAAGCAGTATGATGCGATGGTTGGCGAAGAGGTCTATACGAGGATGGCAGCTGGCCAGGTGGCCGGGGTGCGCATGAATCTCTCACAGTATGCGGTGCTCGAGGGCGATGCAGAGCCGGTGGATGCGAAACCGTTCGAGCTCTTTCTGGCATTGCAGGAATTCTGCCAGCTCAAACGGCATTTGTCCGCCCAGCCACAGCCGCCGGAGAAGCCGTTGGCGTTGAGCAACAGCCATGAGTGGTTTATACCCACCTTTGAGCGCTGGATGATGGTTAGCAAGGCGAAGGCACTGCAGCGCATCCGGGCTGCCATACGCATGGATGCCATCTGTGAGGGGGAGCGCATAGTGCGATACAGTAGCTCCTCGGTGGACACGGCCAGCACGCTGCTGAACATCAAGGAGTTCTGGAAGGTCATCAATTGGCCGGACGAGGATACGGCCATCATGATGGAATCGCAACTGATCGATGTAGTCTGCTCGGCAGCAATGCACTATTGCGATCTCGTACACACCACGCTGGCGGACAGTGGCTACTATGAGCAGCAGGGTCCGTTTCGCTGCTCGGACGACATGTGTGTGACGGTCAACAATGTGGAGTATGTGCGTCGCACTCTGGCCGAGTTCCGATCCGATGAACAGCCGCTCGAGGAGTCGGCCGATAATCTGCTGGAGTCTAGTCTCACCCACATGGAGAATCGCTGCGAACGCATCTTGTCCAAACTGGCGCCCCTTATGCAAATGTCCCTGCAGAAGGCCGTATTCCATTTGGCCTGGTCACCGGATTCGCTGCCTGCGAATCAGGCAATTGTGCCCCTACTCGAGTATCTCGACTGTCATTTGGCTGCATTGAATAGTGCACTGCTCAGCAAGAATTTCAATCGTTCGTTGCGCTTCATCTGGAAGACGGTGCTGGGCGAGATGGCACGCCAAATGGAGACGGGCGATGAGACCGATAAACCGACCCACTTTCACAAGCGACTCTACGAGGCGCTGCAGCTGCTCGTCGACTTCTTTCATGCCGAGGGACAGGGTCTGCTCATCGAGTGTCTGCACACGGAGGATTTCTGGCGCATCGAGCAGCGGCTGCAGTTCCACAAAACGGACACGGATCGTTTGATTGACATGTTCTACATGAATCGGTTGCGCGAACAGCTCATGGCAGTCAGTCCGGGACCCTATGGCTCATTGGCCGTACGCTCCTACTTCAATCATGACTCGCTGTGCGTTGAGATCCTGCACGCTAGGGATGTGGTGCCCCTGGATCCGAATGGTTTCAGTGATCCCTTCGTTGTCATCGAGCTGCTGCCACGCCGCATCTTTCTGCACTGCATGGAGCAGCAAACCAATGTGCACAAGGTGAGTGGCAGACAATTGTCAAAACTTACAAAGTGAGTTGCGTAACTGATTTCCAAATTCCAAATTTATTTTTGAATGCAGCGCACTTTAAATCCCATTTTCGATGAGTGTTTTGAGTTTTCGGTGACGCTGGAGCAGTGTCTGGTTGATGGGGCCATGATCTGCTTTACGGTCATGGATCACGATGTGCTCACGGCCAACGATTTTGGCGGCGAAGCCTATCTGGCACTGGGCAACATACCCGGCGTGGCGGACTACAGCACCAGCGTGGACAACTTTCATGGGCTCAAGCAAATCGAGTTGCCGCTCATGCAGCAAAAGGATAAATGTGAGTATTCATACACTCAGAAAAATGTATTAAAAACCTATTATAAGAATTCTTCTATGTACACACATAAAAAATCAGATAAATTCTAAATATTTAAAAAAAAATGTTGGTTCTTAGAAATATGCTTTTCGATTAATGAGGAGATTTATCCTTGGCGCCAGAAGTGTGGCAAATTCCAAAAATTCAGTGCGATTTTTTTTTTGTGTGTGTACACACAAGGATGCAGTGAATCGAAACGTTTACCAACTTATATTTGTTATCCCATTCGCAGGCAATCCGATTTTGCAAATATTGGAGCTGCGCATCAATGACAAACAGGCGCAGGATTTTGTGCGCAAACAGAAGGCACGTTTCATCAATTGATTTTAGAAGGGAGCATTTCATGTGCATGTAAGGAGCATCGTTTGAAAAACGTATCTCAACACTTGACAGCAGGCAATCTAATTGCAAGTTTGGTTCTGTAAACGGTTCCAAAACTATAAGTGAAATGTATAAAGTAAGCAAAACACGCATCAAATACTATTATTATTATCATTATTATTATCGATTTATGTCTGTACACTTATGTATTACGTATTGTATGTATGTAGTTGTGCAACCTCCTCTGTTTTTGTAAATGTTAGCAAATTGAAATTCAAATGGTGCATAAGTAACAAGTTACGGGGCACGAAACTCTTTGGCCCAAATGTTCTAGACTTTACGTTGCTACAAATTAAATACACACAAATATACACACACACACACATATGTTAGGGACTCCATCGTAGCGTAGAACTTGCTGAAATTGTCACAATTGAGCAAAACAAATATTTAGAATTTAAATCACAAACACTTTTCTGCATTTCTGAAGACTTTTACTAAAAACACACACACACGCACACCACACACCACACACACAAAATGTTGAAGTTAATTCCTTTCTCCGAAAGTGTGTATAAATGGAAATATTTGCTAACCAGTCCAATGCTCTTGCTCCGATCTATTTTATATTGGCATATTTTTTGGGTCAATTTAAGCTATACAACAGATCGAAATTATAGTGCAAAAATATATTTGAAATATATTTGCCAGTGAAAAATCCTTAAAACAATCAAAATGTGCGTAACTCCGAGCTTCTTTATCAAACTCCCCTCCACCAAAAAAAACACACACTTTCTACACACACACACACACACTATACTATTTACATATAAATGTATACAATGAAATAAATATATATCACGCCCAAAGGACAGTGTAACTGAGTCTTAAAGTATATATTTGTAAACTAGTATTTTCTGAGCACAGACTTTGTATAAATTTATTGGACACACTCTTTGCATACAGCACTGTGGGTACAGTGAGTGCCGAAAGGTAGCCTTCAGTCCCTTGCTTTTTATACTGACTTGACTTGAGGCATCTGTCAAACTAAAATAAAAAAATACAAAAATATATATATCCTACGAAATTCCTGTAAACCAAACTTTGATTTGAAATCTCTATTGTAAATTTTGTACTATATACAATGCTGTCTATACATATACATATATATATATATACATATATATATCGTATGTATAAACTGTATTTCTTAACTAAGCTAACTTTTTATACCTTTCGCAAGGCATCAGAGAACAATTTTCAAACACAAAAAAAAAACACAAAAATAATCAAATTAAATGCACAATAAAAAATATCAACAAAATCCAAGTCAAATTACGAAAAAATAAATATTTTTAATATTTAGGCGCAACAATTTCATGAATATTAAATACAAATGAATGAGTATTATATTAATAAACACATATACATATATACATGTATATATATATATATATGAACCATATAGTTAAAGCAAGAATACATAGCATGTATGTGAATTATCTTAGACAGCCTTCATTTTCTCAAATAAGATCACTCTGCACAATCTTTTTCGCGTTTCATCTATCGAAGACTCATAAATGATTTGTTCAGTTTAACTTCTCTATTGACTATATATTAGGGTTGACATCGAAGTGTTATTCAAAGCTGCCTAATCCCTAGGAAGTATTAAGTAAAACCAGAAAAAAGTAGCATGCGAGAAATGTAGAAAGGTTTGATATGTGATACCCTTTTAACTTTATGGCAGGGTGTCAAGCCGAATTGTGTATATATAATATCGGTAACTGATTCTTTAAAAACTGTTTTGAATTTCAATCGGTTATGTTTTCTATTTGATTTTTGGCTGGGCACCTTTAAAAATCTAGTGTTTACTTGGTTCTGACAGTTATATTAATATCTTACGAAAGGATTTTCCTGCTGCCTCTTCCGATCCACTTAGTCTCGGTCACATTCCGCTCTCCTTCCTTGAAATATCTACAAAACTGATCTCTTCCTGACTTAAGTAACAAATAGTTTATACCTAAGTAAATACATATATATATATATACATATGCATATATAAACAATAAATAGACAATTGTTTGCTGTATTCAAAGTAAAACATATGTGTATCTATAACTATGATAATTTCCAATATCGTATTAAACAAAACACACACAACACACACACACACTCAAACAAGATTAAATCAAATCAAATTATGCATATTACATACTAGATACAAATTTATTGCAAATATCCAGAGCAAAATCGAAACGAAAGCAAATCAAGCAAATCAAATTAAATAAAACCGAAACGAAAATCAAATAAATGCAAAATTGGCCAAACGAAGAGACCAAATGCATTTACAACAAAAGCAGCAAACAGCAAAACACAACAAATATATTTAAGTATACACAAATGAACAGAAAAACATTATAAATCCAAGGCCAAAAGAACTATATATATATATATATATATATATATATATATATAAAGCAACTGTAGAACAAATATGGATAAACAATTGTTAAGCTGTTTACAAATGCCTACAAAAAGCAACCTACAAAGAGCCCTCCTGCAAACAAAGATACTTGATACTTATACAAACAACAAACTACAAGCTACAAACTACAAACAACAAATACAAATACAAATACAAATACAAATACAAATACATATGAATGCTATATACAAGCAAAGAAACAAACGAACAAACAAACAAACAAGCACAAAGGAGACATACTTGTATACAAAACTATTTTCGATTATGTACCGAGTATTAATTCTTGATTTATCTGCCGTATTATACAAAGTACAACACACAGATACACACGAACACACACACACACACACACTTGTTTTCTTTATGGTTTTATAAATGTTTTACCTATAAGCCAAAGACAAAAGCAAACGTTTACCGCCGAAACCACTAGCTAACAAAGCGAATGTTTTGAATATTGTTAGAGAGTGTTAGAGAGACTCTATATACCTACCTATATATATATACATACATATATATATAAAAATATATATATATCATTTTTAAATGTGTGCTTTATGTGTATAAGAACTCCTAAGATGAGCCACGTACAGGTTCCTAAACTCCAATTAAATATGTAATATTACAGACAAACATAAATATAAAATTAAAAAACGAAAACGAAAAAGAAAAACAAATAGCGAAGTTCCACAAAATCTTAACTAACGGTAAGTGTATTTGTGCAACAGTTTTAAAAGTAACAAACTACAAAAAACATAATCAAAGCAAAGCAAAACGAACGAAAATCTAGCTAAAAAATACATGTTAAATGTGTACGCAAAATCAAAAAACAAAAAACAAAAAAAAAACCAAAATAAAATACACAAAAATAAAATCCTGCTGCAGAAAACCCTTATCAAATTCAATCAATAAATGTCAATGAATATATAAATCGTATTTTATTCACTCGAAATCTGAACATTCTCAAATGGATTCCCTAAAATATTCTACAACATTTTCCACGTGACTTATGCGTCCCATTAATTATGGTGCGCACTGTAAGTGTGTGTGTGTAGTAGGCTGCTGAAATACCCTTACCTCTTATAAGATAAGTAACAGAAATAAACTTTATTTATTTTTCACATTTTTACTATAATATTTTAAATTAAATTAAGTTATTATTATTGTTTGATTTCATTCCGGTTTTATTTACAATCTGAATAAATTTTGATTTATCATTTTCGTTTTTTTTTTACATATTTCTATTATATATTTCAATCGTTCTTTTTCTCAGTTTATGCCCATTCGTTCTGGAATGCAGAAGCTTAATTTAAGTTTTTTGCTTTTTTACTTTTCCTATTTTTAAGAACACTTTCTTGATTCAATATTGTAGATCTCAACCTGAAGTGAAATTTGTTATTATTTAAATTGAAATATTGCAGAATCAAGAATTGTAATTTAAATTTTGGTTCTCTTTATAGGCCTCTGCTGCCAAAGCGTTACACATTTCCTGATAAAATCGCAATACTCTTAAAGCCAATTTGGTGCTTAGAAATTAGCTTGGAGCTGCAACAAATTGAACACAGTTGCTTTAAGCCACAAACGTGGAGGGTCGTGAAAATAAATTGTCGTTGCTGGCAAAGGTTGTTGGCATGTGCTTATGGAATTGATTTCAGTGCATTATCCGGCTGGTGGTGGGCTCTGCTGAGCGTGTAAAGCTTTTATCTAAATTAAATCCAGGCAGAGACAAAGTCCGTGTCGAAGTGGATTCATGCAGCTATCGTGCCACATGACGTGCAAATGATTCGCCATTTGCCACATCGTCAATGCTAAAAAGTTAATGTGCAGTCGACTCGCTGCTATCCTTAAAGTTGCAAGTACACACAGTTTGCACGCACTGTCTGTGCAACACTCAAATCTCCGTAGTTTTATGCAACTTTTATGGCAGAGTAGCAGCAGCAAAGTTTTTTTTACGACTTTCAACGCCAAAGGACAAACAGGAAACAGCTACAAATAACAAGAAGAAGCTGCGTTCCATACACATATACAAAGAAATGCTCACTAACCTCTGACCTGCCACCAAAAAACAACAAAAACTGATACATAGATGCAAATATTTATATGCGTAAAACAGAAAAGCTTGCCACTTGAGGCATGCCATAGAAATGTCTGTCAGACTGCCAGCGAGTTTGGACTGCGACCTGCATTCCCAGCTACTGATGTGACACTGACAATTGCCCACACACACACACCCACACACACAGCTTACGCATGTTGGCCCAGGGCCAATTTGTGGCACTGCAGTAAGCAAAACAACACAAAAAACCGAAAGTAAAAACTGCAATTTAAGTTTTTCAGCAATGCATATTTTTTCGCTGCATTTAAAGCAGCGGCCGCATTCCAGCAGAGAGAAAGACGCAGAATAAGTGCTGGCGGAAGAGATTATGAACAAAAAATTGCTTACACAGTGAGAAATTTTGGTGAATAACTTGTAGGACAGAATGGAAGACAGCCAATGAGCAAAGCCAAGGTATGTGAAAAACCAAATTGCGAATATTGAAAAAAAATCAAATTAATTTCCATTATCTTAAATCAAGAAAGTTTTCTTTTTAAAATATCTTAAATTAATAATGTTAATCTCAATTTAATATGCACTAATTCAAATTAAGAATGTTTTCCTTAACAAAAATCTTAAATTAATAATTATTCTGCTCTACCTCAATCCGGAAATCTCAAACCTACTTTCGGCTTGCCCCGTTTTGCGCAGTGTAACCGGATATGTAAAGTACGCCATATTATTTCAGGCACTGCCCGTTTGTACTACCTTCTTTACCCCGCACCCCACCCCACCCCGCCTTCGCCTTAACCCTGTATCAATTTTTTGCTGCCCGCAAGCAGTTCGCATAAATTTGAATGCGAATTTTTATTTACATGCCTGCAGCAGCCGCAGCAGAAATGATGCCGCCTTCAACTTTTGGCCAATATTTAAGCTGGCTTCCCACACATGCAAAGAGAGGGTGAGAGAGGGGGAGAGGGGCACTCACTCTCACATGCAGCAGGCGTCCATTTGTTCATTTTCGTTGCCATTCACTGGACCATTGTTTAATGACTTTGATGGAGGCCCAATCGCTTAGTTGCAAATTAGGTGCTCCAGATGAACAACCCCTCTCCCCCCATACCTTGCCACATCCCTGCTTGCAGAGGGTATTATTATGTTGGCGTTCAGTTTGTAACAGCTATATAATATATTATTGATCAACATTACTTGCAACGTCAATTTCCAAATTGAACTAACTGGCTAAAAGTGAACTTAATTTTTGCTTATTTTAATGAAACTTTTTAGCATATTTTAAATGAATGTGGCTAGGGTATATTAGCTTCGACATGCCTCACTTCTGCTGTTCAGTCTTGTGTTACTTGCCACAGAGTTGCAAGTCACGTGCGCCAGTTGTTCGAGTGGCGCGCTGACAACCAGAGCGTCTAATGAAGTGGCCATATTCCGCCTGCCACCGCTCCACACCCCACGCCCCTTGTTCGCCTCATCACAATTGTTGCACGTGTTGCAGAACTTTCGGTTAACGGTTATTAAATGCAGTTTGACAACAAAATGCGGCAACAAAAGTGCAAAGTGCAGACCGACGCTCTCTCTCTCTCTCTCAAGTTTCCGCTCTCTCTCTCCCTCTTGGCATGCTGTACCTCTCTCTCTCTCTCTCTCTCGCTCTCTTCGATCAGCGCTAGAAACCAGTTTGTGTTTTCAGTTTTTGTTTTTAGACCAGTTTAGACCAAAAAACGCAGGTGCCGCTAAAAAGGTTTTGAGCCGATCAGTTCGAGCTGAAATCGCGACGCGTTCGCTTCGCAGCCGCGCTTTGAACCAACACAAAAAAAAAAAACTCGAAATATTTAAAAGAAAAAACAAAAAAAACAATAAAAAAAATATTAAGCCAGTTGAAGAGCGCGCAAACAAACACATACATATACACATGTATGAATTCAACTATTTTTAGCGCATTACGTGAGTGTCATTCGAATTTTTGATTTTGTGAAATCAAACAAAAACGAAAAGTGTTCAAATAAAAAGTGTACAAAACTACACTGTGCTACACAGCAAATGCGCTCTGCCCTTTGCCTGACTATACTGTATGTGTGTGTGTGTGAGTGTGCTTGAGTGTGTAGTCTGTGTGTGTGTGTGTGTAGGCGCATAACTCAGCTTGAGCTGAAGCCAAAAACCTGCTGCTATTATTAGCTTTAGCCAAGATTATGGCCGATTTGGCTGAAACGACTTGAGTTGGGTCTCTCTCTTTGCCCATTGTTGGCAACAGCCCTGCCGCTGCCCCTGCCCCCTGCCCCTGCCCCCACCTCTACTCCTGCTCCTTCTGCTTGTCTGCTTGTAAATGTTGTGTGAAAATCTGCAACGCCTTTCATTCATGCCAAGCGATTATATCACATATGTGTATCTCTGTCTGTGTGTTGGCTGTCATTTTGGCCAGAACCAGTAAGCCCAAGATGCCACGCAATGGCAACGCCAACGCATTTGCATAAATGACGACGTCATTGATACATTATTAATGCATATTTATCCATACATCTGCACACATATAGTACATATAGTATATATATATATATTTGTTTTTCTGTGCAGTGACAGTGCAATGAAATGTGTGCAACAGCTATAACAACAGCAGCAACAACATCGACGAAATACTAACAACCTGTCGTTGTCGCTGGCAAAGCGTTAACAATAAATAAACGAAACAATAGCTACAACAACAACAACAACAACTGCAGCAACAACAGCAACAACAACGACAACAACAACAACGACAACAGTTGACTGTACAACAATGAGCAGAGAAGGTAAGCCAGTTTTTTAGCCCACAGTCAGTCGAGCATTGGTGTATATTAGCACACACACAACACACACACAACACACACACAACACAACACACACAACACACACAATTTATGGCAATTTTATTGCCTTTAATTTTATTATTACTTAAGCTTGTAATGAAGTGCAAGTGTCAATGGTCTATAACATGTATCCACAAGATACACGGTTAATGGGCTAAGCTTCATGGCCTAAACGGTTGTTGAACGACGTCTACTACTTATGAGACACACGCACAATATACATTAATAATGTTTCTAAAATGCACTCTCCAAGAAGCTAAAGTTGATAAAATTAATGTACAAAAGAAGTGGCTAGTCGATAAGCTACTCAAACTGTTAGCTATAGAACAATGCTGAAGATTTGTGAGCAGGATAAGTGCATCTCTAAGATACATATTCACAGCTGAGCTTATTTTCAATAAGTTAAATAATATGTACAATTTAAAAGTGGCTGTTCTAAAAGACAAACATTGTGTTAGCCACAGTTTAGATACATCTAAGATACATATTCACAGCAGTTGTGGTTTAAAAATCTACAATAATATATCAGCTAACAATATTATAGTCAGACATTGTAGCTGCAGCTGTGTGAGCTGCGAAACCCACTCCATAAGTTGCATACTCCACAGACTGTAGCTCCATAAACTAACACCCGGCCTCAGCTGTAAGCTGTGCTGCTATCTTTAAGATACACGCTCTGCAAGCTAAGCGCAAGGCCACAGCTACTGCTTATCCATGAAAATCACACACTTTATGAGGTAAGGTCAAGCTGCTGTTCATTTCCGCAGCAGTTGAACTCTGAACTGCACAAAATTTACTGTGTGGGTGCCAAAACCGAATAAAAGTAAAAAACTGATACCGAAACCTAAAAAATGAGAAGACTGGCAAAGCACACAGATGCTCAAACTGTATTGCGGGGTGTATTTTGGTTAATGCGGCAGTTGACCGTGAAAAGCTGAAACAAAAAAAAAAACTTGTTACCTTTTATGAGCATGATATTCCGATATGTTTCTCTCATTTTTGTTGGCCAATTGCTTATGTCATTTGGCAGCGATTTGTCAGCAATGATTCGGAGCGGAAGTCGTTTTTTGTGCAAAAACTGAAGCTTAGTGCAGGAAATGTGGTAGCGAATTTGGCCAATTGCACATGTGTTGCTCTGGCCATTTTGATAGCACGTCCAAGCCACTTTCGATAATTGTTAACGCAGATTTCCTCCATCAACTGCATCCAAATAATGCTCGAGAGCAATTAATTGGCTTGCCAAAATGTGCTCTGCTCTTATTTGATCTCTTGGCCAATCCATGATACCAAATCACATCCCGTCTCTTGTTTTATAACAATCATAACTTCATGCTCCAGCCAAATCCGACTAGGGAAGTAGATATGTCAATTCGCAGCAGTTATATAAGCCAGTCTTTTGATATGCATGGAATGTGCGGCGACACTGTAAAAGCTGAAAAATGCAACTAAATCTTGGCTAATCTATTTGTAATCAAACAACAAACGGAAAATCTTTAAAGAGACCTCAAAATTCGTGATATTATCATCATCTGGGGTTCGTCTAAAAGACAATAGACGCATTATGAGTCAGTTATCGTTGTTGTTGTTTGACAGACAGTTGGAGTTATAGTTTTTGAGCGTTTCACTTCCCAAGCCCAGATCCACAGTGCATAACAAAACTGGCTTTTTTTGGGTTTTTGGCAGACTCAGACAGCAGCACCGTTGGCAATGTTTTGTGATAAAAAACCAGCGATGCTTGGCGCACGCCAACAAAACACGGGGAAGCAACAATAACTACACTTAGAAAAAAGACGAGAAAGACAAGGCGGAACAATTCGAAAAGTCAACAAGCCGTTAGGAAAAAAAGCGAATCTCGATTCCATAATATTTCAATTTTATAATGTTTTGGAATCTAACTTTTTTGTTTCGTTTTTCTAAGTTGCATAGCTTCAGTTTCTTCGAGTGTAGCAATTGAAAACCCAATGCTAGCGGCCAAGCATTTTATTCCGCCGATGACAATGTTTTGATAAGTCAGTTGTTAACCTCTATTTAGATATATATTTCGGTTTTTTTTTTGGGTCAACTCAAGGCAGCAACGGCAGCAATTAGAATTTGAAAGTGTATGCAGCGGTTGGGCAAGTTTTTTATTAGTGTCGCATCTTTTGCGACAATTACTGCAACATCATTTAAAAATAAAAACAGCGAAAGTTATGCAACACAGTGGCATGTAAGTAGTTGTGTTTGCTACTTGAGACGCGCTGTTGCAATTGTGCGCTGCGAACATCAAAAGACACAAAATGCAAATTAGCCAACATCCAAATAAATAAAAGACGCAAATCAATCAGTGCTAATCACCACTTCCAGTTAAACGTATATATATATAAATATATATATGTGTGTATATATGTATATATCGTCTTGGGTAATCAAGACAGCTCTGCACTGCGTCTTCGTTGTTAGTTGGGTTTTTTTTCCCAGAGAAGCCATATGAGTACGAGGGATGCCTCGTGAATAAACGTTTGCTGCAAGTCCAATAATCGATTGATTAAATATTTATCATCGGGTTTTTACTATGCCCAACATTTTGTAACTTTGCATTTTTTACATTTCGTGATTTCATTGTTGTTGTCGTTAAAGTGGGAGTGGCAAGATTACAACTAAATTTACATAAAAGAGGCTTATTTTTACTTTGAATAAGACATAAATGGGCAACCAATTTAAAAATTAAAACTGACTTCAAACTAATTTTGCTAACAACATTAAATTATTATAAATAAATTAAGTCAAATAATCGCTTACCTCTCCTAAAATATCAGAGATTTGTTATATCGAAATTGACATATTGATTGATTTGTGGCGCTACTTGCCAGTTGCCTCTCGCATCTCGTTAATGATTGTATAATTAGCGGCACTATTTAATATCGGTTCGCCGTAACTTTCATTTGACATTTGAGAGCTGGCCACAATTGACACACGTACTGAGGTACGGACGTATAAAGATGATGATTTCATCACGTAATCAATGTCTCGTGTCATTGCATACCGATTCAAAAACAACATTCTGACAGGCTGCTAAATGCCAAAGAGTAGGAATGCATTATGCCATATATATATATATATATCTATATATATATTTCTTATGTAGACTCCAAATGTGATGCGTGCATCAGGCAATGTTTGTAATTGTTGGCAACACTTGAAGCTTTTCATTTAATTTGCTTTTATTTTATTAATTTCCATCTACATGCAAATTACACACATTGCTGCAAAACGTATTCAAATTAACTGCACGCTATTTCGGCTATTTGTTTATATATAATTCAGCACAAAGCAGTTTGTTTTTTATTCCCATTGAAGTTGTTTTTTTATTTCAAACAAAGACCGGAATCAAAATACGCAAATACGAATTGGCATCCACTGAAACCACACAAAATACAAAGACGCAAAAACTCAATTAGAGTTACCTAGCAAACAATACAAAAAAAAAAAATATATATATATATATACTTATATATATATGTATATATATATACACTTTACATTTGCATGTCTCACAATATGTTGTTGACTGTTCAATGCCCTCTTGAGAGCCACTTGTCAGCTTCCCCGCCCCATGTTGAAATGTTATGTAATTCGAGGCAGATGAAACACATCTGAAACAGCTGAAAAATCTTAATCGAGTGCGTTCAAAAGAGTCAACAACAACAACAACAACAGCAACAACAACAGCAACTCTTCAAGCCACACTTGACATTAAGGCAAACTTTAAATCTACGCCCACAGATTCACAGCTGAAGAGTTGTCGACGTAACGCAAAAATTCCGCAGCCAAATTATATATATAAATATTTGTGTGTGTGTGTGTATCTGGTAAAGAGTAAATATTATACAATAACAGCAGAAGGCAACACCCCAGTCATAAATCGCCAAATAAAAAGACCTTGAAGCCAGTGAAAAAAAAGATATAATAGCGTATAAAAAACTGAAGAAAGAACAGCTATTATATATACACTTGCGCACCTGTTCACAACGGAATATCATCAATAAGATTTACAGAAACTATCAGATTTGACAGACTAACTTGGCTAATGCTAATTAAGAAAATGTGAAAAGAAATGAAAACGATAAATGTGTAAAGTGTGTGTGCAGACAGCGGCATAAACGAACAATTAATCATGCTCTAATCGACAATCTTTGATCCGCGGCAATTAATCTTTTTCGATATGTAAATGCTTGGATATAAATTTGCATAAATAAATACACATTTGTGAAACCCAAATGAAATTCGAGCAGCATCAAAGTAAATCAAGAAACTTTCGCATTTTTCATTTTGTTATCGAAATGCTCGCGCAGCGTTGCCAGACTGTTTGAAATATGTACATGAAATGAACACTGTTTGCGAAAATATTAATTAATCGGCAACTGAGGCGGATTAGAATAGTTGTAACAGCGACTTTAAGCTTTAAGCTGGCCAGCATTCCCAGCGAGCAGCTGCAAAAATCGCTGGCAACGAGCGTGGGAAACGCTCGCGAACGCAATTCTAATTGGAATTTGCCAAGACAGCTGGACGGACGGGTTTCATAGGTCTTGCGGCTTTTGCTGCTGCTGCTGCTGCTGCTGCTGCTGCTGCTCTTGCTACTGCTGCTGCTGCTTTCTGCCGCATGAGTTTGCATATCTGTGTGCCGAATGCTTGTCGGCATGGCTTACAGCTTATTCTTGGCTATTCGAGGATTTGGTTTTTATATTTTTTACTGCTTGCGTCAAGTGCCAAATGCTGGCAAATGCGGCCACTGTTCGTACTTGGCCGAAAACTGTCGGCATTGTCAATGTGCCGTTATTGCCTGCAATTAAAATGTTTGACTGCAGCAAAGGGGTTACAGCAATAAAGCGCAATATATGTGTTCGATAAGTAAATCTAATCATAGCATCTGGAATTTCCTCTCTAAACTTATAACTTTGTCAAAACTTTGAAAAGCTAGCGCGTTTTGATCATGGTTTGTCTTCTAGATCAAATCTGCATTTAAGTTTAGGTCGAAACTCATCTAGCCACAAAATCCACATTGGTCTAAACTTGCCAATGCCCTAATTTGGCCAAAACTAAACCGATTTCGAAAAACAAGGTCGTTTTGATCTTGGTTTGGTCTCTAGATCAAAACGGCATTAATATTTGAAAATGTGATTCTGGATCAAAACTCATCTCAAGATTCTAGTTCCAAAATTGACATAAAGCCATAACTTTGTCAAAACTGAACCGATTTTCAAAAGCAATGTTGTTTTTCTCTCAGTTTGACGTCTATATCAAAACCACATTTACATTGGAAAACGTGGTTCTTGATCGAAACTCATGTTAAAATTCAATCCTATTCATGCTTAAAGTTACTCTCTTGTGTATTTTTATTCAAGCAACACACACTCACACACGCACACACACACACACGCACACACATCTACATACATTAAATATGGGCTGGTGTGCATTTGGCAGCCAGAGCAAGGCACTCGTACAATAGTTGCCATTGTTGAGGAGCTGTGGAGTTGCTTGCGGACGAAAATAACAAAAGTTATTCGCTTAACGGTGTGGCCACAAGAACAGCTGCCCCACACCACCACCCCTGCACCCTGCCCCACACACTCATCTCACCCATAAATATGCCGAACAGGTTTACGAGTTCTTACGCTCCCCTCACTTCAGCTTTTATATATGTATGTGTGTATGTATGTGTGTATAGATTTATAATGCGCATTGTTTTGGGCTGCCGGTTGCCATTTGGACCGTGCGGAATTATGTGCGGCGTCTCTGGGTACTTAGAACCGCTTGCCAGCAATTACAGTTAGCGACGATAGTGCGCCAAAGTGAAACACTCGAAAGATCTCTTATCAGAACTCTTCTCTCCGTGCAGATTTCTAATTGTCAGCTCGAAAGAACATAACTATTAAAACTATTATTATTATTATTAAGTTGTGTTTAACTAATTCTACACTCAGCAAAATAAAATACTAAATATTTCTAAAAGCAAGAAAATCGTTATAAGTTTTTAGTTCTGTTCTCTTAATTTCAGTGCAATATTTTTGCTGAGTGTAATATATATTTAAAGTTTTTTATTTTCCTTTGATTTGATGTATTTATCATTGCTATACTCGCCATAAAAGTGCGGCCCTTGATTATTTATGATGTATGAAGTCAAAGCTTAATTCGTGTTGATTTTTACTTAACTTTTGGGTCTCACTTTTGAGTTCTTCTCACATCTTGGCACTTCTCACATCTCACATCTCACATAGGCCGTGCTGCTAGCTTCGATTTATTGTACATGCTGTGCCGTGGCTAATGCGCTCTTTTGTGGTCAGTTGTTATGGCCGAGTGGCTTGGCCCAGTCAAGGGTCTTCAGATACATGTTGGGGGCTTACTTTTTGCCTTCAGTCAGTCTTTGATGTTTTAGGCGCACCACTTTGGGCTTACATGTTGAGCCCAGTTGTGAATGCTGATTGAAATAAATGTGGCAAGCGTGAGACGCCCTTTGCCTTAATCATGTTTGTATCTTGCACCACATACATACATACCTAAATGTACACATACATACTTACATCCGCAGTTAATGGCTTCATTTGCCAGTTGCCACAGTTGTAAATAGAAGCTGACCAAATAGAAACCAAATTCAAGTTGTTTACAGCTTTGCAAAAAGAAAAAAAACTCAAATGAAAAGGGAGCTGTAAAACCGGCAGGGGGTGTGAATCAGGAAGGGGGAGGCGGGGGCTGTTTCAGCTGTCGGTTTCGGGTAACCAGACGGCGGCTTTTAGCCGTAAAGCCAAACTTTCTCTGCACGAGTGTTGAGATTTAATATTGTTTACCCAACAAACAATAACAGCAAGCGGCAATTGTAGCCCGTTTTTTTGGTTTGGCCAATTCTTTGCCTTCTTCCTCTACCTTTTGTGGCCAAGCATTGATTTTGATGGCTTAAAGACAGACATAAAGCAAAACGCAAAAAATCTAATAAGCGAAATGTAAGTATCTGAATATACATATGTATACATGTATGTATCTGTTGGATAGCACTTTCATCGCACTTGACGTTTAATAACTTTGTAGCCGATGTTGTTGTTGTTGTTGTTGTTAACTATTTGGCCTGCCCAAAGAGATTAGGCTCCAAACAACAACGAACTTGCTCACATCATATTTATGGCTAGAAAGTGTTGCACTGCAGTTGTTGTTGTTGTTGTCACTGTGGTTGTCATTGTTGTTGTCACTTTTGTTGTCATCGTTGTCGTTGTTGTCGTTGTTGTTCTTGCTGGCCTAATGTTTTGCCAACTGACCGCCCATTTAAATGTTTTTGCTTGTGGTAGCGTCATGAAAGATTGACATGGCACTGAAACACTTGCGAAGAGTCCAAAACTTTGGCACAGTGACACCAAATGCGAAAGCATAAAACGCTTCTGCAGCATATATATTTCCAAAATTATTTATTCAGAAATTTCATTACTGTTTTCAGAATTTGAGTTAGAACATTTTCTAAAATTAAGCATTTGCATTTCTTTTTAGAAATATTTTCCATTATTAAGAAAATATTTATTCTTTTCAGGGCGATTTTTTTTATCTGTCTTTGCCTCAGACTTCATCTATATATTTACCCTTATCGCCATAAATATTAGACTTAATATTTTGGATATGGTTGACGCAGAATTTGCCTCAATGTGCGGCGGTCAGAACAATTTTAAATGCTGCTCATTTTTCAAAGTTGCGGCCTCTTTGCCCCAACACTTTGTAGAAGAGTGTTGAATGTGTGTTTGAGTGTATGTGAGTGTGTGTGTGTGCGTTGTGGCTGTGTGAGTATTTTTAATAGCCAGCAGGGTTAAAAAAATTTAATGGAAAAACGTTTTAATAAATCAGTTAAGTGGTCTTGCCGCTTTTTTGCGGCTAATTACACGCATTAGTGTTGGCCGAGAACCAAGCTAGATATCCCTGTGCACAGCTCCCGTTGTCCCAATCCTCCTCCTACCCCTCCTGCTGGTGTCAACAGTGGCAACTCTTGGCCAACATCTGCTCGCTCCTTGCTGCCCCATTCGCGTAATTCAACAATTAAAAGCGATTAACGTGCTACTTCAGCTACTTAACGTCTTTTAAGATCAACGCTTTTTTTTTTTTATATAGTGCCCCAACAAGTCGAGCAACCGTATCAGGCTAAACATTAGATCTGGCTTCACTCTTTTCCTGTTGGCCATCAAATTTTATGCTGATTATTGAATGCATGCAAAGATCTCAAATATCGAATGGCCGACAGACTCCGGACTCCGGACGGACTCTGCACTCTGTGATAATCGTAAATTCTTGGTCGAGGCATTTTCCAGTTTGCAAATTTGTAAGCTATTTGAATGGCCAGGAAGCAATAAGAGTGGAAAGGCAGTCAACTATTACAAAGTCTTAAAGATCACTTAAAATAAGTACGTTTTTGCTCAAATCCAATTGGGAAGTGAACTCCTTGATCCTTAAATAAATTGCTTTCAATAAAATTACGCAAATTTATGTTGATTAAAAGCATTTTTTTTTATCGCAATTCACTTGAGAGTTATGCGCAGCTTAATTGAGTTTTAAGAGCCATGTAGAACGTTGGTATTGGGTCAAAAGTGGCCAGTGCATTTTGGCCAAGTTTCGTTCGTGCTGGTGGCATGTGAAAGGCGACTGCGGTCTGCGGTTCTGGAGTGAATGCCTTGCACCAGTTTATGTGGGTTAACTGGGCCGCCCATAAATTGGTAACAGCACTGCATAGAGCTGGAGGGGGATATATATCTGTACACATATCTGTATATATATATCGCGGTATATAACTTTCTAAACCGCGCCTTCAAGAGCGCTGGCATTGAAGCATTTTCGCCTTTTCACCAGCTGGCCCGAAAGTCTTTCTTCAATCTAGTCTATATGACACTTGACCACAAAAATGGACAATGAACTGCATTTATGTGGCTGGCTCGCTTTGAGCTGTTTGTTGTTGCCTTTTCTCACTTGCCACAATGCAAATTGTTACAAATTAACCTCTCGTCTCAATTCGTTTCGTTTCGTTTCGTTTGGTTTGGTTTGGTTTGGTCTGGTTTGGTTTGGCTTTTCGTAACGACTTCCGCTGGTTTTGCTGTTAACCCATTGTTGGCCCGGCCGGAAGCCCAAGTGCCGTTTCGAGAGCGAAAGTTGTGAAATCCGCCAAAGAAATACAAGTGCGAAGCTGAGAAGTGCTTAACGATCAGCTCAAACATGGCCAAAATGCGAAACTCGTGTAACTCTTGAGCACCATGTGGGTTTGCCACTGTTTTGCTTTACGAGCGCTAAGTAAAGCATGTTCTGGACAGGTGCAAGTGCACAATACATGTGTATATATATATAAATTTATATATATATTATGTATAGTCCATAAATTCGTTACCCCTTCCGCCTGCTTTGGGGCTTATTTGTGCGTTAAAGGTTGAAACACCGACCAAGGCTAAGGCTTTATGCGCTGCCTGCGCCAAAGTAAATATGAGAGCAAATACGTTTTAATGGCATTCCATTTATATGTATATTTACAAATGCTGCGAGGCAAACGCCAAATGCAAACCTAACAAAACAAAACCCGGCATACCAAAACCAAAACCAAATCAAGAAAAATGCTAAAATGCCACGCATGGGAGTTGCCAACAAATACAGACACACAAAAAGGGTCTTTTGATGTCCGCCAAATGGGTTGGAGATGTTGGACACAGGACTAGTCGCAGCTAGTTTTATCAGCAACATCATCATCATTATCTTTGGGAATTTTTGTGGCTAGCCGAGCTCTTTTCGCTGAGTGTAATAATGACGTTGAGAGACATCGACCACACACGTCTCTGCCAGTGCCAAAGGGCCGCAGTTCGATTTTTCATTTGACAATGAAGGCAACGCCCACACCATAAATGTCCCTACAACTGTCTAGTATATACAGATATGTATATATATATATTTATATAGCTGTGTATGTGTGCATGTGCCCTGCTCTGATCTACTCTGCTCCCTAGGCGCTAAAATCTCCGCAAAGAACTTGAAACTTTTTGCCCAGACTCAGACAGAGCAAACTGACAATTGTATCGAGATTCACCGCCAGGCAAAAATGCGGCAATGAAAAAAATCGACTTTAGTTGATATAATAAGCGGGCTGGGCAACAGCAGCAGCATCCAGCACCAGTTCCAGTTCCAGTTCCAGCTGCAGACTACTACTATAACTGGCAGCAGCAGCGAGTGCATAGACAAACAGGCGACGCCAAACGACACCCTTTAATTGGCCCAATCGCAGCAATAACTCAATTTCTTATCAATAAGAGCAGCGACATCGACAACAGCCCAGGCGATAATTGTATTCATTTCAAAACAAGCCTGGCTATAACTACGAGCCGCACTCAGTCTGACTGCAGTTAGCCGACTTATTCATACACTGTCAGGCCAACAATAATTAATTATTCGATTTTATTTGAGCTAATAAATAAAAAAATGATAAGATTTTTATTCTTGATTCAGCAGGGAATCTTTTAAGTTTGCCATTGAGCAGCAGATATAAAAACTGAAATCCGTCAAGAAAACATTTTTTAAAGTTTTATTTCGTTTTTTCATTTTTTTTTGCATATTTTTTATCTTTTATTAGCTGCACTTTGCAAACAGGTAAAGCATCTTAGCTGCTGTAAGCTGCTTGTGCAAGTTTTATTTGATTTTCGCATAAGAATATATATTGAAAATATATGTATTTGAAAAATTAAAGTATTAAAAAAGTGATTGAAGTTAACTTTTGCAGTTTGAGCTTATCGAATTGCAAAAAAGAAAAAAAAATGAAACTAGTTTTTTGGATTGGTATCTGTGGAACGTGGAGTGTGTCACTGTCATCTTGGTTTGAATGGGGCTAAAAGGTAAAAGGTGATGCTACGTGACCAAGTGACAAATTGGTGGCAAATGTAAGTGCAACTGCAACTGTAGCTGTAACTGCAACTGTAACGACAGCAACTGCAATTGCCATGCGATGAACTTGAGAAGATATTCGAGTGCGGTGCATGCGGCATGCAAAAATTGTGCATGTCACGGCGGTGCGTCTGCAGCACGACATTGGTGGTGCAATGAACTGCGAATTCCAATTCCGATTCGATTGTGCTCCACCCACAGCATAATAAAACCCAACGCAAATAAATTATGCAGCGCTCCTACAAACACATTAAAAGGCAAGCCAAAAATCTGAGAATAAAACCAAGAATGGAAAGATTTTTTTCAAGCAAGCCAAAAATTAAATACCCTTTGATCTGTGGTAGCTACAAGATATATAGATATCAACTTAAGCTGGATTATAAAGCTCATAACTTTTACGTTTATTCGGGTTATCTTATCATATGAACAAATTATTTTATAGACGAATTCATCTTTCAGCCGATATATGATGCTATATCTTCTCGACTAGTAATGCTGATTCCTTTTGTCTCTTAGGGCGTTACCCACCCACTCCCAATATGCGAATAGTTTCCCCAAGGGTATTCAAAATAAAGCTGACACTAAAGTTGCAGCGTGTTCAGCTTTATCATGTGGCAAGAAGCAATTATTGGCTGGTCGAATCGGACCTGCGACTTAATGCGTTCCTTGTGCGCTTATCGTCATATTTGATGTTCATATATATATATACATATTTATATACACATATATGTTTACAGTTTTTTGTGCTGACTGAAACAGACACGCCCATTCACTCAGTCAGAGGGGCTCTAAAAAAAAATAAACAACATTCTCGAACGCTTCCACTCAGCACTTAAGTTCTCAAATTTCAACTCGAGCTGTGTACAAAACAGTTATAACTGCAATATATATATATATATATATATATATATATATATATATTTTCTATTGTTCAAAATTAATTAAAACTAAATGTTATCGCCATGAAGTGGCTCAGCTTTGGCGCACATGCAACAACGAATTTTAATCGTATTTTAGTTTGGAATTCAAACTTTGGATTCTACAAAACACACACACACACACAAATATATACATATGTATACACACACACACACACAGATGTCCATAAAACGCAGTCATAACTTTTGCACACTAATTAAAAGTTAAGAACTGTCTACTAATTTGCAAGCCAGTTAATTGCAACAAATTTGAGCGTTTTTCGTATTTTTTTCATTGGGTTTTCATGATTTTGACTTTTTGGTTTTTTGTTTTTTGTTGTTTTCGCAGGCAACCGTGGCAGCATCCGTGGGACTTTCTAGAGACAACAACCACATAAACAGTCCACCGAGATACTAAAAACCGAAACCAGCAGCAAGCAGCTAACAAAGGGGCAGGAAGCGGTGCAAGCAGATCTACAACAAAATGCACGAGAGACGCGTCAAGAAGTGAGTCAAAATTAGTATTAAACCAGATTTTAGCTTCAGCTTGTCAAACATGCGACACTCCCCTGACAAATAAACAATAATCAATAATCAATAATATTAAGTCAAAACAGTAAACAGAAGTCAGAGGGAATAAGAGCTAGAAGCTTTCAATTTGGAATATAATTCTCGTATATCCCAAGCAGATCAAGCTAATATAGATATATTTTCATTATTTGTATATCTATTATTGATCAACTGATCAGCTCCATCAGCTCTCTTATATGGCATAAATCGGTCATTAAAAGTTGCATTTATATTTCATATCTGCGCTCAAAATAGTCTTACTTTTCCTTCCTTGGAAATTGGAACTTTCAAATACCCAAAATCTGACTTTATTTTACTATATAAATGTGTGTGTTAACTTTCAATAATTGCTCAACTTGCACAGATTGAAGAGCGGGCATTATGTGGCGACGCATGGACGCCTCACACCCGATCCGCCATATGTGCACTCGAATCGGGGCTACTCAACGGATGGCGACGATTCGCATTCGCATCGCGCGCACTCGGAATATACGCTGGCCAACGAGCGCATCTCGCCGCAGTCGCAGGGCCATTACAACTCCTCGAGGAAGGGGCAGGGGCGCACTGGGAATGGATTGGCTAATGGGAATGGGAATGGGAATGGACACCATCAGCATCAGCACCTGCAGCACAGCTATAGCCACAGTCAGATGGGTTTGTCCAGTTCGCCGGACAATGGGGGACCCCGACCGCTAAGTGGGCCGCCACCCACACGCCAACCGCCACGTGCTCCGTCAGCGTTGAGCTACGACCAGGCCGGGGATGCGGGCAGCGACATCTATGTGACCAGTGCCGCCTACAAGGCGCCCTCCGAGATCAGGCAAGTGCTGAACAGAAAAAGAAATCCGCTAAGGTTCTAACAATCTGATTCTTGCAGTCGCTACAGCCATCGTCCCATGTCGCGTGGTGCACCACGAAGCGTCTATTCGGTGGCAAGCACCGCCAAGACCGGACGCAGTGGACGCTCGACAGTGAAACGGGGCGCCAAAATCGAAACGATGTCGGCGCCCAATCCCTTCTGTCCCAATGTCAAGGGTGTCTGCTGCCTGATGCTGCTGCTCAACCTGGGTCTAATCCTCGTCACCCTCGGCTTTGTGATTGTGGTGCAGTTCTATGAGCCCGTCTACGTTTGGTAAGTCTCTCATCTCAAGATCGAACCAAAGCCAGGATGGAAAGCAAACTTCTAATTTTTGGTCTTTTGCTTGCAGGATTTTGGGAGTTATATTTCTGATCTTTGGCTTCCTCACGCTGATCGGCTGCATGATCTACTGTGTGTATGTGTGCCGGGATGCGAAGACGCCGTCGCAGGTGCGCAACGAGGATTTGTATTGGACGCGACACTGGCAGAAGAACATCGGCTATACGCCGCAGGAGATCAACTACAAGGCGGACAAATACGATGCCTACTCCGATCGCTACTCGGTCAGCAAGCTGAGTGGCAAGTATTCGGATCGCGAGAGTCAACGCTACTGAAAACGGTGGAAAGAGGCGCCACACACACTTAACTAACTTTACCCAGGCGAGGCGAGGGTCGTCCGATAAGTTGTTGGCAAAGAGTGCTCATCTCAATATGAGTGAAGTTGAGATTCAATTACTTATTGGTCAGCCCTCGCACACACACACACACACAGACACCGACGTGCATATATACATATATTATTATATAACGTGTAATAACTAGAGCATAGTCTTTAAACGGTTTTTATTAACAAGGCCCTCAACACGTACCTGCTGCAAGCTGCTTGCTAGTTTGTACTGTTCTTTAAATCATAAACGCAATTAAGTGAGACAGACATAGTTAAAGACAGAGACAGACATACAGAGAGATAGAGAGAGAGAGAGTAAATACAAATTGAGTATTGGAATGCTGCCATATATGTGTGAGAAGAAGACAGTTATATTTTGTTGTTGTTTGTGGCTAATCAGCGAACGTTTACTTAAATTCTAACTGAAAATCAAATCATCAAAAACAAAAAAATAAAAAAACAAAAAAAAAACACATAATAAAGTGTAACAAAATGTAACAGAATCAACAAATTGTGTTTCTCTATATTCTATAGTCATATTCCAGGTCATATATGCAATGCAGACTGTAATCGGTGCATAACTGCGGTGAAACATTAATCCGTATCGCTCATATTTTCTGAAATAATGCGCAACTTATTATTTAAAAAATTTACATTTTGATGGTAGCGATTTACGACTGTGGTGAATTTGTTGGTTGCGTTGTCTGTTAAGCGGTGGAGTTTGCTGTTAGCCAGTTGAGCTCTGTTAACCGGAGGAGCATCTATATATTTTAGTATTTTTCTGCAATGCTCAACTGAACTGTTAGGTGGCTGTTATTGCTCAAAATGACATGTAAGCACTCCCTCACAATTCAATGCAGCTGTTAACTAATAGTTGCGCTCAAAGAGTGCTTGAGTTCGGAACGGTGTGCTTAAATACAGTGAAAAATAAATGTTATTGCTGCGTAAACCAATCACAGCAAACTAAATTACCTGTCAATTTTGCTCGTTACGGTTATTTGCGTTTTTAAATGTGTTCATGTGCGGATGCATATACCAGAACTTTGGTGCCAAAGTACAAAAAAAAACAATTGTGAAATATATAAAACACCGTATTATGTGTATTTCGAGTGTAAACTGAGTGCATTCCTTCTCTTCAACTTGCTTTGAGTGAGATCAATTCTACAAGCGAATTGCTTGATAATAAAGGTAAAATTGAGTGCAAATCAAATGCCAAAAATATCATACAACGCAAATGCTTCGTCTTTTTCGTCATTTCTTTGTTGTTTTACGAAAGTTCCAGTTAGCTTTTGGCTTTCGAGTGTCTCTCTGCATACGTATTATGTGCTATGTACACTTTGTGTGTGCGTGTCTGTTGCTTTTGTTTATGTGTGCGTGTCAATTAACGTTCTTATTTTGAGTGCTAGCGCGTTAAAAAGACAGTTAAACCTGTTTTTTAGTATTGCGATTTGTTGCTTGTCGGTTTTCGCTTTGCTTTGTGGTTGTTGCTTAATATTCCGCGCTCTCTCGCTCATCGATACAGCGTAGAAAGCGACAAAAATATGCGAATTTTGAGCTGCAAAAATGGCGACTTTCCTTCTCATTCAGTCAAAACAAAATAAACAAAACCAAACTCATATTATGTATAAGAGTGAGAGCGAGACCGAGAGTGTAGCAAGCAGAACTCTATAAATTAACTCAATTCGCTGACTGAATGTCTGTTGAAGCCTCTGCATATGTAAATAAACACACACATAAGCAACTCACTCGTCTCGCTTAAATCAAGCATGCTGTTAGAGACAGACATATGTATATATGTATGTCTAAGTGTGTATGCATGTACACACATCTGTTGGGTTTTTGTGTTCATCTTAACGGAGGGTGAGCGGGCAGCGGCCGGTTCTGGTTGGGATTATTAACAGCTGGCTTTTGTGAAGCTGCAACAAAAGATTAGATGTAATTTTCTGTTATTGAAGCTTCAAGCAAAGACATGGATTACACTAACGTAAGTAGTTAATAATATATTTCTATCTATCAGTCACTTCTAGTGCTAACAATTATTATGTCAGTAAATCTGTGACGTAAGCTTATTAAAATATCTTATTAAAATATCTTTTTAAATCGCAAGTCAGGTAATAATTTGCATGAAAAAATAGAAGCTTTTTCTCATAGCACTTCAAGCTGCCAATTGTTTCGACAATATGTAAATAAGTCTTGTGCCAAACTTGCCACATCACTTAACATCAAAATATTCGCAATTGACGACATTGGCAATGAAATTGGGAGGAGACCGAAAAGTGCAATGCACTGCACAGTACACATTGCAACAGAATGAGCCCTTTGATAATAATACAGGCAAAAGTCAATATGTTTTGCACACCCAAAGCACACCTCATTATAAATCGCAGACTCAGCATTTAGCTCGATGAAGAGTTTTTACAAAACTCTCCCAGTGCTCTTTTATTGCACGCGCCCTGATTACCATATCCATTCAGGCTGTTGTTTGTATGGCTGATTAAGCACTACCCATGAGCTGATGGCGTGCAACTGATTCTTGAATTACTCAGCTTTAATGGTAATGGTTTACACGAGACAAAGCTGGCCAGACATGATTTCCATTAGGGGCTCTTGGCAACCTGCCAAGTTGTCTGTTCTTTGTCTGATTATGATGCCAAAAGTTTTTCAGTATTCTCCCTTTTCTTTTTTCATTTATGCCACTTATTACATGGTTTTTCTTCGCTGCTTGCCTCATTTCACGTTAATTTCCAAGCGGCGATTGCTTTCCCTGCAAATAGCAACTGAAAACTTCTGTTTTCATAACTGTTCTCAAGTGGTGTCGGATTCCGGTGCATTCGGCTGACGTCTGCTAAAAGTTGTTTGTGACTCGAAACTTCGGACTCAACGTTCAAACTGTTCTTTATTTGTTATACAACACACAACATCAAAATGGACTTCAAAATTGCTTGCTTTCGAATTGAACGAAACACAAAACTCTAAGTAAACATCTTTGCTGTTTATTTTTCCTTTTGTTTAATGGTTTTTGCCAATTTACACTGGTGGCAAATGGTGCAAATTAGTGCCATTTGTTGGAACATTTTTCCTGTTTTGTTTGCTTACTTATATTTCTGTTTGTTTATGGCATTAAGTTTGCTATCGGGATATGAAACGCTACTTGGAATTTCAAATCAAATTCAGACTTTGACTTGTATAAAGTCGCAATTCGCTTCACTAACTCAAAGCAGGCACGAACTTATATTACATTTTTGTATACATAAAACTCTTTGTTTATTGACAATCAACTGCGCCATTTTCCATATACCATTTAATATCAGTCATGTACATAAATATTTATATATACTCACATTATATAGAGTTTAATCCACACTCGGAAAAGCCGCTCACATACACAAGATAGCCGACATTGTATGACAAGTCTGAGTATAATGTAAACAAAGCAGAAAAGTTCTGATTTGTCCTCAAAGTAATGTAATCTCTTTTCAAGTGGTATTTTTCAGTTGAGGAAAGTACCACAAATTGGGTTGCTTCCGAAGCAAATAATATAAGCTATAATCTGAGCTGGAAGCCATGTTCTAATTGTACATGTAAAGCATTAGCATTTCAATAATGCAGTCGCCGATTAACTATCGCCAGTTGTGCAAATTGTTTATATAAATATATAGATTTGTTTATCTGTGGAATTAGTCATAATGCCCTATCAAACAAAAAACTAATTCTGAGAACTGTTAGTTTATAGCTACTAACTATATGGCAGCTAATCAGTCTTACTACTTTTCTACTTTTAATGTAGATGTGAGCCTGAGTCAATAGATTAATAAATATAAGCACTCGTGTCAGAAGTGCTTCATTTACAGCAAGCGAACCTAATAATTGTCTGAAGTCTTGCGATTATTTTCTTATACATTTTTTTACGCAACAAACTGATAAGTGAGCCGATTCAATGTATATCCTTATCTGGTTTGAGGCAATCTCTTATCGGAGAAAAACGTAACATTTTATTAATTGTTCACAATTCTGAATGAATGTAAGCATTACGCACACTAGATGAGAGACAACCCAGATGTGGTTTTCAACTCTTGAATGAATGACTAAGATATTGAGAGAAAATAAATATATACAGATACAAATGGAAATACATTTATGAATGCAAAGGTGAATAGTTTTTAGCCGGCTACTTTTTGCTCGCTGCTGCTCTATGAGTCATGCGAATAATTTTCATTTAACTTGTAAACTTAACAAATTGTGCGCATAGACATATGTGTTTTATATACTATATATCTATGTATGTACATAATCTTTATGTGCATATATATGCCTTGAATGGAAACCAGGAAAACAACTTAATAGGCAGACGCCAAATCTTTGTGCACACTGCTAAGCGAGTGTGCTGATACCCTCTACTTAGACAATGATTATCACTGTTGGAGATCTTTCAAGTATTTCTTTTTATTATTTAATCAGTAATGTGGCATAGGTCATAAACACATTGTAAATAATGGTTTTGAGCAAAAGTATGTGACGCGAAGATTTTTGAAATGTTCGTCACTTTGAGCACGCAGATCTCAGAGACCATAAGAGCTTAAATCGATATTTATCGATTTTCAATTCAAGAATTTATCAAAATATAATATATATAAACTAGCATAGGTATTTAACATCTGGTTTCTGAGTATATCGTAGTCGAGCTCACGCGACTACAGCAGTCTTAGTGGCTTTTTGTTGTTGTTGTGTGTAAATCAGTTCGTTTATTTGATTTTTTCACACATACATATTTCATTCAGTGAGTGGGCCAATTGACCTGACCGCAAAGCGTGTGTTGTTGTGGCGTTTAATTTGCATTGACGTTCATCGTTTGCGACAAAGTGTTGCTGTTGTTGTTGCTGTTGCGGTTGCTGCTGTTGTTGGTGGTGGCATGGTGGTCCATGACCGGATTAGGCATCTAAGGCAAGTTTGATACGTGGCTGTGCCAACGTGCACCCAAATGAATAAATTTGTTCACCCGCTGAGTTGAATTAGTCATTATCAGCGACTGGTTATCGCTTGCCTATTATCAGTCATAGGCCAAGCGATTGTCTTATCTGAAGCAAAGAGGGAGATGGGTAGAAAGTAAGCACAAGATAAACTGTTTAACCCAAAGATAAAAGTTATGTACACATTTCTCTGGTTTTAATGCTGCTTCTTAACCCAACACGCTCCTTGGGTTTGTCTATCGCTTTCGTGTTTGTGTTTTGTGAACCATTTGCAACTAAATCACAATTTACGGTCTTCGGTTTATCAGACAAGTTCAATGTCGATTTCGAGTCGTAGGTCAATTCCTGTCCACTAATAGCATTTTCAAGGCTACGGAATTCCCAGCTATTTAATTGCCTGCCAGAACATTAAGTATTCAGCATGTGCACAGCTATGTGTACAGTCATATTTAGTTGGTCACGCGATTTGAGAAATTATTATATATAATTTCATACAGATTTCACAGCTGGATTAAGCCCTACATGGATTTTGTCAATATAGAAGAAGAAGAACAAGGCACAACCCAGTCACGTAGTAGACCCAATAATTACTGATGGCAAACAAAACCGGGCTTTTCAGCTGTCGCTTTTCATGTCCATTCCGTAATATAAAAAAAATAATAACAGAATAAATAATACTCTGCTTGCTACATATTTAAGTAATCTGTTTGTTCGACCAACATGCTGGATATATTATTAAAATTGCTGGACAATTGGCAGTTGATAATAGTTTAGATATCTACCTAAAAATGTTCTCTTCCAAAGCTTGCGTAGTGATTATACCCTTCAAAATGTTTCAGCCTTTTCTGCTTTGATAACTATGTATATATATAATATATATTTGTAATAATTCTATTTTGATAACCAGAAACTCTTTTGTTTCCCTTTCGGTCTGCAAGCATTGAAATTGTTGCGTAATGTTCGTTATTCCGACTTATTGGGTCATTGTAATTGTATCCTTATCGTTGCTTGTTCATTTAATCCAATTCCCACGTAATCTTGACATATTTTATTTGAGCTTTGTTTTGTGATCGATTTCGCAGCTCATATTACCACTGCACATCGTAGACCTCTAGGCTCATCTTTAGCCTTAAGCTTGGCTCAGCCTTGGGGCTCAAAAGAAACTTTCTAGCTAGCTTGGCTTGGTTCACGCTTATCAAGTAATGCTCCCAAAAATGCTGCGTTTCGCCTGAATTTGGGCATTATAACAAAACTTGTGATTGCCTTCAATTAGCATAACACAAATTCTGAAATGACGCACTATATATATATATATATATATATACAATCCAAGTATTTATGTGCTTGCGTGTGTATACTAAATGTTTTGTTGAATTGTTGGGGCTCTAAAGTGCAACGCAATTGAAAGTGAAGCGCTGCTTGGGGATCAGGTGGGGGGACGGGGTGGAGGAGCAGCCAAGGGGCATAGATTCAACCCAACAGTGCGACTACTCTTGATCTCCTGATGATAATGATGATGATGAGGATGACGATGATTCTCATTTTGATGATGAGCAACGGAAATGCTTTTGTTGCTCTGCATATTTATTATAAAATAAACAGGGTACATATGTATGTGTGTGTGTGTGTGTGTGTGTGTGTGTGTGTATCTGTATGTGTATCTGTTTGGATATACATATAGCAAGTGTCCATAGTACACAATTTAATTGCAGTTGCGTTTCTGCGTGTGAGCAATGCAAAAATGAGCTTGAATCAGTTGCACACTGCATAGTGAAAGGCAGCAGACACATTTTTACCGCCTTCAAATCGAATGTCTGTTCAGTAATATTTATTCCACTAATATTTGTCTATACACATTTTTCCCTATCCCTGCTAATTTATGCAATTAAATTCAGATTCGAAATGTTTTGAAATAATGAGAAATCGCTTTTTAAAGTTTATTTTCTCAAACACCTACATATTCGAATGCAGACAACACTCAATTATACCTCAGCCAGCTGTTCAAATAATTAATGAAATTTATGACTCAAATGCATTGAAGCCGCTAACTCAAATAATATTAGAGCAGACATTGGGTTTTATATACATACATATTCTAGCAAATGTATGTGATAAAGTATACACAAATCATTGCTATGTTGTAAATATTAGATATTATTTATTATAATTCCATGAAAAGCAGTTATCCATTTGATAAACGAATTAAATAATTAAAAAATACTTAAGAATTTTCCCAAGATTCAAAATTTGAATTTGTTTTCGAGTTGCCTTCAAAGTTTACTCGATTAGTTTCATATATTTTTGGAATTTATAGTATCTCTCCCTCTCTCTCTCTCTCTCTCTCTCTCTCTCTCTCTCTCTCTCTCTCTCTCTCTCTCTCTTCCTCTTGTAAATCCCACCCAAAGTGCGCAAAAGTTTACTTGAGAACATACTTGGACATAAATGTGCCCAATACTTCCTTCAAATGATACACAAGCGAAATGCTAAATCCGACGAGGCCAATGAGAAATAGCCACGGCGAGATTACCAAGACGCCCAGAAAGAGCACAACATCGTGCCCCTTGAAACCGGCTAGACTCCACAGCAACTTGCGCATAAAGCTGCGCACCTTGAATTTGCAGTGCAGCAGCCGGAAGCTCAGCTGGGTGACATTGATGCCCACATGGACGCCCCGCGTTATTGCACCAATGGCCCAAATCGCGAATAGCTGCAGCAGCAGGAGCACCCGATTAAGGAACGTGTTCTCGCAGAAGCGTTCCATTGCCGCCTCCATGCGCATCTGTCGATGAAGCGGCATCGTCGACTTCAAGTATTCGATGCCGCGACGCCAACGTGACTCCTTCGGGAAGATGCACGAGTAGGAGCTGTTAAAATGTTTGCGACACTCCGTTTCCGAATCCGTGTCACTCAGATATTTGTTTAGGTTGTTGTTGCTGTAGTTGTTGCTGTAGTTATTGCTGCTATTGTAGTTGCCGTTGTTGCAACTCTGCTGCAGGATGGGCTCCTCCTCAGTATGGAGACGGCGCATCATTGGCATCATTTGTTGGTCTACAGCTGAAGAGTTCAAATTATTGTAAGCCATCGGCGGATTACATTTATTCGACTCGGCCAGTTGCATTGGCGGCACTATCTCACCCTCACAGTTGCAGTTGTAGCTGCGAGGAGTTCCGCTGCGCTGGCCACGTTCCGAAAATCTTTTCGGTGAGACGCTGTGTGGATCACTAGTTAAATATGTTATCTCCGCCTCATCGTGGTCGTCTCACTTACCGTGACATGAACTGTGCCAGAAACGGCATTTCCTCGAACGTCTCCGGCTCCTTGAAAGACGCCTTCAGCTGCTGCAAATTGAAGCCGCCGCCAGTGTAGGGTGAACGTTGCTTCTGCATCATCTGTGCTATTATTTGGTATTTATCCTACTTTATATATGAGGATTTTTGATTTCAGAATCAGACTGTCTAGTTGTGTTGGAATTTAGTTACGTTTTGAATTCTCTCGCCTCCGAGTGACTTTTATTTTTTTCAAAGCCTGCTTTAAAACTTTCTTTAGTTGAGACTATATTCCAACTTTACACTTGGAGAGCAGCTTGCAAGCAGACAATCTTTCCATTTTATCCACATTTGTCTTTATTTATTATTAATAGCAGTATATCTTCTTATTGCAGTTGTTTATTCGCAATCGTCTCGCTGACTAAGGCTGAGTCAGAACAAACAGAAGTAGTTCAGGAGTGGAGTTGAGCCATAAGTAACTTCTTGAAGCGTATCTGCGCCTCAGTTTAATGTGATGCGTTGAGCTGCAGCAACTGTAGAGATTTGAGATTTGGAAAAGAAAAGCACTGCCGGATTCATGTTGCGACTAAGCTGGATTGGATTGGGACTGCTGGCATTGCTGGCATTGCTGGCGATGGCTCAGGGCGAGATCACCGAGCTGGCCATTGAAGGACCCGAGGGACCCAATGTCTGCAAAAAGCGCGAAAAGTAAGCAACGAGTGAGCTATGAGGTGCATTAAGCGTTCGATATTCATTTTGTTTCACTTTGCAGCTATAATGTGGAGGTTGTTATCACGGAGCTGCAGTCGTTCCAGGAGCGCGGCTCCACCTGGTGCCTGAGCATACCGCCCAGCTGCCCCACCTATCGCATTCGTCATCGTGTCGTGAACAAAACCCAAACGCTGAGCAAGGCGCGCATTGTGCGCGACTGTTGTGGTAAGTCACACAGCTATCTGTCTGTCTACTCCTGCTAAAACTGCTTCTCCACCTTGCAGATGGTTACGTGCGGAGTGGCAGCGAGTGCATCCCCCACTGCAGTGAGCCCTGCCAGCACGGCAGATGCATTTCACCCGAGAAGTGCAAGTGCACCGAAGGCTACGGAGGACCCGCCTGCAACATAAGTTCGTTTCAAGTTTGATATGCAATTGCAATATGCACCAAATTCCCTAACTGTTTGTTCCCCTATGTGTGGTGTGTCAATTACAAAGAAACGCCTTGGGTTCAAGGGGCCTGGTTCAAGCAGAGACTCCCAATGAGAGAATGGAAGTCTCCTTGGCCAGTTCCCGAATCTAAACCAATCTCGAGATACGCCTGCAGAGCATATGTACAATTATAGAATATGAATGAAATACAACTTTTGATTGATTGACTTTAATATTGAGACAGATTAGATCGCATATATACATATATTTATATAAACAATTATTTTATATAAATGTTTTTTAGAATTGTATCCGATTGAGTTATATATTTGGACAGATTATATCGAATATATATAAACAATTATTTTATGTACATTTTATGTATTTAAAGAGTTTCAAGCTTGAAGAACTGATTAGATCTGTTTATAGATTAGATAGCGTTACAATCGATCCATAACAATTCCTGACTAATTTATAACTCTGTTTTATCGACGGGAAAACTTTAATGCCACCAAAATAAAAAGCACTTATAGAAGGCACGAAGAACTCTTGCAGAATTGTTAAAGAGAATTAGATTATAGATTACAATCGTTTATTAATCCGTAACAACTACTGACTAATTTATTGCTCTGCAAGTGTATTCAATCTTCGGTGTATCGAGGATATTTCGGTTGGCACAATTATGTTTTTGTTTTGTTTACTTTTGTAAGCTTTCTGTGATTAATGTTTTAAAATGCAATGTTTTCAAAAGCACTAACCCACACGCACACACACACACACACACACACACACACACACACACACACACACACACACACACACACACAGAATTACTGTTAACACTCACACACGCTTCTCAATCAATCAATAATTTAATTAACTGGGCTTCAGACACGGTACAACAAGCTTACCCACACAAGGAAAGGCGTTTTTCCAACAGCGACTAACTGTATTAATAAAACCAAATTCCTACTGTATATACATGAGTGCACCCTGCACTGAAAAAGAGAACTCAACGTGCCAAGTTGAAAGATATATATATATAGATATATATAGATAGTTAAAGCTAACGCAAACAAACTCTTCGTCAGATTGCTCGCCGGGTCTTTATGGCATCGACTGCAAGCTGAAGTGCGATTGTTTGAACAACGCCAGCTGTGAACCCTTTACGGGCGAATGCGAGTGCGCCAAGGGCTATGCGGGTGAGAGATGTGCCGAGATCTGTCCACCCGGACGCTATGGCGAGAAGTGTGCGGAGTTGTGTCGCTGCGAGAACGGCGGCAGCTGTGATCACATATCCGGCAAGTGCTCCTGTGCGCCCGGCTACACGGGTCCTTTGTAAGTGGACAATATCAATATCAATTCTCGAGTCTAATCTCCTCCGAACCCACCAACCAAACATTAGATGTGACATGCGCTGCCCGGATGGCAAGCATGGCGCCCAGTGCGAGGAGGACTGTCGCTGCCAGAACGATGGCAAATGTGATCCGCACAACGGCGCCTGCGAATGCACCGCCGGCTGGACGGGCGATGTCTGCGCCAACAAATGCCCCACGGGCAGCCATGGACTCAATTGCGAGCGTTCCTGCGAGTGCTACAATGATGCACCCTGCCACCACATCACGGGACGCTGCGAGTGTCCGCCCGGCTACATGGGCGAGGTGTGCATGGACGAGTGCCCGCTGAACACGTACGGACGCAACTGCACGGAGAGATGCCATTGCGAAAACGATGCGGCCTGCAGCCCCATTGGCAAGTGTGAGTGTGCGCCCGGCTGGCGGGGCGAGCGTTGCGAAGAGCGCATCTGCGAACCGGACAAGTATGGTGCGGACTGCAGCAAGACCTGCGAGTGCGACATGGAGCACACGGATCTGTGCCAGCCGGAGACAGGTCGCTGCGACTGCAGCATTGGCTGGAGCAGTGCACAGTGCACCCGGCCATGTGCCTTCCTCAAGTACGGCCTGAACTGTGAGCAGAATTGCGATTGCCGCAACGGTGCCAAATGCACGCCCACCAATGGCACATGCATCTGTGCGCCCGGCTTCATGGGTGACAAGTGCGAGCAGAGCTGCCCGACGGGCACCTACGGCCAGGGCTGTGCCTTTAAGTGTGACTGTGAGAATGCCGCCAAGTGTGCGCCGGAGACGGGTCAGTGCCTGTGTGCGCCCGGCTGGCGCAACAACAAATGCGACCGGTCCTGTGATCTCAACAACTATGGCGACGGCTGTCGCTATAGCTGCGAGTGCGAGAACAACGCCTCCTGCAACCCCATCAATGGCAACTGCACCTGCGCTGCCGGTTGGACGGGAAAGCGTTGTGCGCAGAAGTGCGAGCCGAACACCTTTGGAAACGACTGCAGCCAGCAGTGCCAGTGCGACAAGTACAACACCATTGCCTGTGAGGCGACCACGGGTCGCTGCATCTGCAAGCAGGGCTGGCGAGGTACGCAGACGCGGGAATATCACCCACCAAACCACCCACTCCCAAACCACCAAACCACTCATTGTGCTTCGCATAAGACACTCATCGCTCCTAACTCCATTCTCAGACATAGACACAACTCCAAAACACACATTTTGAACGAATACTCAAGTAATATTCCCTTAAAAGACCCAGTAGCGAATGGACCCCTTACGAATTCAATTCGTCATCTATACTCAGATCTCAGACTCTGCTTGCTGGGGTCGTTCACTAGTTCGCTGCTGCTGGGAACAATCTGACACACACCTCTCACACACACTCACCCACATTTCATGCTATCTCTTTCACTTGATTCCCTCCTCATTTTTGCACTTGTTTGTTTGTTGTATGTTTCTTTATAATCTTAATTTGTGTTTCTTGTTTTGCACTCGTTTCGTTTTTTTTATATGTTGATTTACTGTGACCCAAATTGAAAAAACTAAACGAACCCAAGGCGTTCATTGTGAGACGAACTGTCCCAGCGGTTACTATGGTGAAAATTGCGATAAAGTTTGCAGATGCCTGAACAACTCATCGTGCGATTCCGATTCGGGCGACTGCATCTGTGCGCCCGGCTGGACCGGCGAAGACTGCTCGGAGCCGTGTCCCGATGGCTTCTATGGCATGGAGTGCAAGGAGGTCTGTCCGGAGAGCCTTCACGGTAAGCAACCAGCCATTGCAAATCTCGCATCGATAATTCGAATCTAATCTTTAAACCGTTCTGTGTAGGCAATGCCACCTGTGACCATATTACGGGTGAGGTTATGTGTCGACCCGGCTATTTGGGGCGCACCTGCGAGCATGCCTGCAAGCCAGGACTGTATGGACCCAACTGCCAGCTCAAGTGCAGCTGTGAGCACGCCGGCGAGTGCAATCATGAGAACGGCCATTGCATCTGCCTGCCCGGCTGGACAGGTGCCAATTGCAACCAGTCGTGCCCGCAGGATACCTACGGCAAGGGCTGCACGCAGCGGTGTCGCTGCCAGCATCATCGCACCTGTCGCAAGAACGATGGCCACTGCATCTGCCTGCCCGGCTGGATGGGTGACCATTGCAATTACATTTGCCCCGAGGGCTTCTACGGCGAATACTGTATGAATCCCTGCGCATGTCCCTCCTCCAATTTTCAGTGCCATGCAGCCGAGGGCTGCGTCTGTCGCAGCGGCTACACCGGCGCCAATTGCGACGAGCAAATCGCCATGCAGCGTATTGCGGAGCACGTTGAATGTAAGTAGCACTGACTCTCAAATCCATTGATCCCTTATTGAGTCTCCTTTTTCTTCCCTACTCAGCGAATAATGCGAGTGTTGCTTGGAGTTTGGCACTGCTGACGCTGTTCGCTGCCATCATTTGTGCTGTATTCCTCTACTATCGCCGGCGTGTGTCCAATCTTAAGACGGAGATCGCCCATGTCCACTACACACATGATACGAACGGATCCACCGCATGGCCGCCAGCCAATCACAACTTTGATAATCCCGTCTATGGCATGCAGCCCGACACGCGTCTCTTGCCTGGCCACCTGCGGCCCAAGATGAACAACTTCAACCAGAATGGCTCGGCGTGCACCGAGTATGACGATGATTCGAACGCCAGCAGAGGTGCGTCTGGCAGTCTGTGCTGCACCTTAACTGGTTGCCCTAACTTACTTCTTTACTCTTTACCGCAGTGGGCAGCTATTCGATCAACTATAATCATGAGCTGCTGAACAAGAATATGAACGCTGATCTCACCAATCCGAATGTGTACAATGCCATTGGCGACCCGCTTAAGGAGGAGCATGTCTACGATGAGATAAAGCAGAAGGAGGGCTACAAGGATCCCGGTAAGTTCAGCTTAGGCCCGCTTTTATCAAATGCTTTTAACATTTATAATGCAATATATATATATATACATTCCCATTCGTAATGCACACACACATGCCATAAAACAGTGAAAATTTATAGCAAAATATTGTTTCCGGAGGGTAAGCGATAATTGTCGAGTGTCAGTCGTAGCTTGTTATCACAGTGCCTAGTCCATCTGTTATGTGTCAACTGTTTCGAATAATCGTCTAATAATAAATTCTGTTGCCATCCAACTAGATGAATATGATCATCTGGACTACTCAAGGCCGAGCACGTCGCAGAAGCCGCATTATCATCGCATGAACGACGCAATGCTGAATATCAACCATGACGAGGAGAAGCCCAGCAATGTGAAGAACAGCATGACGGTGCTGCTGGATACGAAGCCGGCGCCACCAACGGAACCGGAGCCACAGCACGAGAGCTTTGATAATACCAATCTGGATAATGCATCGACAGCATCGCCCAGCTCCAGTCCCGAGCTGCGGCAATAAGCGGCATCCAAGAGCGTCAGTCGTCAACTCTTACAATAGATGATATTTTAATGTGTCTGTATTTTGTTTAAACGATTTAGCAATATTTATTATTTAGAATTTGTGTAGCAATTGTGTCCTGTAATTGTTAGCATTTCTCATGTGTACAACGCATTTTTGCTCAACTATTGTAAATGTATTTACTTCAGGGCCCTTTACAACCCAGCTTGTTTCAAAAAGATTTGGTCCCTTCTTTTGTAAATGTTTCGTTTTAAATTTTAAACACGAGTTTGCTCATCAGTTATACACATACATACATATACATGCATACATCGTATACCCAACCCATGGCATACATATTAACATATAAGTACCTATGTAAACACCTCTTCCTTTTGAGAAACGTACTGTGCTGTCGATCGATTGTATAAAAGAATTGTTACCTTTAGTCCCCTTATGGGACTAGCAATAATATAAAAAACCACAGTGCATAACTAACTACATATACATACATCTATTCATATCAGATATTTTAGCATATGATATTTATATTTTAATAAGCAATACATTTGTATAACAAAATAAAAAAAAACGAACAAAAAAAAAACAATTTAAGTTGCCAATAATTGAATGAAAATAAGTCAAATTTTAGTAGTAGTAAAAAAAATTGTATTTTGAAAGACTCAAAAAGAATTGGTCAACATTTTATATACATCGAAATTTAGAACAAATATTTGATTGTTAATTACACATTTAAAAATTAGTAACTTATATTAATTGTCATTTGTTTGCGTAAAGATTTGCCTTTAAAAGGCAAAATTGAATAAACATTTCATTATCGCCCATAGCGGAAATGTGTTTTCAAATACGCTAAAATTGGCGCCAAACGGCGAGAGAGATGATGGGCAACACTTGTTATAGGCAGCACAGCCAACAGCGAGCGCTGGGCAGCACTTCTCGTGCGCGCGAAAGTATGCCACAGTTTTTTATATATTTTAATGCGATCACCTGCTGCTGACTTCTGTTTGCCTGGTAGATTAGCAGTTTTTGGGAGCTGGTTTTGCTGCTAACGACGACTGATCCAAAAACAACTATCGAGTGTAATCGTCAGTTTTGATTGCTTGCCCGAGTCTAATGGAAAGTTATCGACCAAAATGTTTAATTTGATTTAATACGTTTATTTATTTAAATTATGTAGTAGAAGCATCAAGTACAATAATTGTATAAATAGTTTCGTTTTCCATGTGTCATTGTGTGTTGTAAGTGTGTGTGTGTGTGTCTTTGATTTATGTTGCAAGTATGCTAATGCTAAATAAATACATATACATATACACCCATAGCACAGATTACATCTATGTAGATTCTAAAAGCGTACGCATACAATTAAAATTAGTTCAAATAAAATTACACATGATATATTGCTACTTAGTGGGATAGATCTTACGAGGAGGGGGTGTGGCTAATACGCATGACTTTTCATTTGTTTTGGGTGGTGAGCCTGGTCAGTCTGTTGTTGCTGTTGTTGCTGTGGTTGTTGTTGTTGTTGTTGTTGTGATTGCTTACAGATAGCCATGGCCGGCCACCTCGGCTGGTATGAAGCCCTCGCGTCCGTCTCGCGTCTTCACGTAGAACCATTGGCGCTGATCCTTGGACTCGCGGCACTCGCAGAGCGTCACAATTTCGCCCTTGTGGACGCAAATGCTCTCCGTGATGTAGTCCGCATTGATGGCGACTAGAGTTTGACGCAGTCCACTCTGCTGTTGCCTCCGCAGCACGCTCAACTGTTGCTGCTGCTGTTGCTGCTGCTGCTGCTGCTGTGGAATGCTCTTTGGATGCAGATGCTGGCCATTATGACCATTGGTGATGTATGAAACATTGGAGAGACGCCGCACCGACTGTGAGGACTGTGAGTGAAGATGCTTCTGCTCCTGCTTCGTTGTCGTCCTTTGTTGCAGCGTGACATATTCGTCATTGGAGGCGCTGCGCACAGAGGCTGACCCAGATCCCAGCTGCTTGGTGGATCTTAGTTGTGCGTAGGCCTTCTCAACGAGCTTGGGCTGGGAGGCGGCGCGTAGATATAACTTGTCCACATGCTGCTCCCCATACAAGGAACCCACTTGGCTTTTGCTGCAGTTGTTGTTATTGTTGTTATTCGGCTCCTCGACTGCGGCAGCTGCGCCAGCTGCTGGCTTGGAGCTGCTGCTGCGCGGAGTGCGTGCGCCATCGGAACGTGTGCCGCCACGCAGGCGTATCTCCTTCTCGGAGTCGGTCATGTTGCCGCAGGGACGCGGAAAGATGTCCGCATTGGATTCCCAGCAGGGTGTCGGCTTGGAGCCGCGTGCCGCCGATGGCAGAATCCCGAGGGGCAGACAACACGCATAGCCCACATAGCCCTCCTCCGCGTGCGGCGTCTGCACGTACAGCCAGTTCTGATTCTTGAAAACCGCATTGACGACCATGCCCAGGGGCAGTGGAATCTCCAGCTGATAGCCGCCGGGTCGTGTTTGATACAGCGTGGTTGCCGTGGCCAGCACGACGGGTATATTACCCGGTGCAGACAGCGAGCAGCGCGACAGAAACTCATCCACATTTTGGATCTCGTAGCCGAAACGCTGGACACGATTGCGTTCCCGTTCGCGACGCTTGCGATGCCGATGGCGACGCTGTTGTTGTGGCGCAATCCCAACGCCGCCACCCTCAGAGACGGCGACCAGGCTGGGCTCCGAATAGGTGCACTTCAGTGCATCCCCTGAGGCAGCTGTGGATGTGGAACGCTGCTGGCTCAGTTGCAGCTGCAGCGGCTCAGCAGCAGCAGCAGCCGTGACCAATGTGGATGAGGAGGACGCGGCAGCTGCAGCGGATCGTGCCTGCTGCAAACGATTCGCCAGCTTCTTTCTAATCTCGTTGCGTTTGCGTGCGAGGAGCAGCGCCTCGCTCTGCATATCGCAACTCCTGGGTGCCCGCTGCGGGGTGCAGACAAACAACAACTCTTTGGTGGAGGCGGCGGCCACTGGGGCACCGCCGATGGGTGTGCTCCGCGTCGCCTTATCCTTGTAGTCTAGCAGATTCTGATTGCTGAAGAACTTCTGATTCGACAAGTGCCCATTGCTGGGTGCCTGATGGGCGGTGGGCGTGGTCGCATAACCATTTAACGGCTCCGCGCCGCCCGGCAACTGATGCTTGACCCGATAGCGTTTCTTGGTCACGTCCAGCTGCGTGGGCACCGGATCTGTGCGTCGAATGCTCTCAGTGGCTCGAGTTCCTTGAACAGTGTGTCCATTGCTTAGCTTTAGAGGCTCCTTCACTTGTGACTCCTCCGTTTCATTTTGGGCCGGGGCGGGCTGCGACGGCGTTGTTGGCTGCTGATTGTGCTCGCGGAGCACCCAGGTCAGTGAGATGCGCGGGCGTCGCAGGCTCAGGTTCTGACCCATCGCAACTAGACACTCGTCCAGGCCTACAGCATGCTGCAGCAATTGTGGTGTGCTCTTGGCTCGCGGCACAGCACAGCCTAGCGGCAACAGCTCATCAATCTCCACATAATCTGAGCTATACTCAACGCTGCCCCTCTGCCTCTCTCCACCCACCACTACCACCTGCTGGGCCTCTGTTGGCGGCGGGGGCGTGGCCGTAAAGTTGCCAACGGAACTGTCACTGCTGCCGGGTTGCTGTTGGTGCAGTATCAAAGAGCAGGCATGCAACAGGTCCGGACAATAAGCATCTACAAGAGAGAGAGAGAGAGAGGGATTGGGAAAGAGAGAGAAAGAAGAGAAGAAGAAAGAATTGTTGTCAAAACTGTAGCAATTTCTTTAAAAATGCTTTGGCCACTTGTTGAATGCCACACTTAAATTTGGTAACATTTCCCATTCGATTTAACTTACCCCTCAGTCCTTGGCTTGAGCTGTGTCTGCGTCGACGGTGTCGTCTGAGTGCACTGCCTAATTCGCAGTCACTGGCGCTGCTCTGCTCGCTGCTGCTGCTGCTGTTGGAGCTGGTTGCAAATCTCTGCTGCTGATGCTGCTGCAGTTGTTGCTGCTGCTGTTGCTGGAGTTCACGTAGACGACGTCGGCGTCGCGCTTGTTGCCGTGCTGCTGTGTCTGCTGCAACTGCTGCGACTGCATGCTCTGCCGCTGGCTGCGCTTGCGGCGGCTGCTGCGGCGCCGGCGGCGCTGCTCGCTCCGTATATCCCGGCGGCGGCGTCAACGGCAGCGGACAGTAGAAGGGGGGCGGCGGTGAACGCAATCGGTGATTTGACTCCTCGCCAGGTGCTTCCAAAACGTAATCGTTTGGCGGCGCCTGTTGCAACTCTAGCGTGCCGCAGCTTCTAGGCGTCGGTGCAGCAGCTTCGCCAGCGTCAGCGTCGCCAGCATGTCGACGATAAGTGGGCGGTGCCGATGAAGCAGCTGCATTTTGGAAAAGTGCACAAAATATGTGTTTAAATCAAATATTAATGAGCTGCTTGCTTCGCAAAATGCTTATAAAAATTCCAATTAATTCCCATTCCTGCGAGGCGGCAATAAAGACCACTGAGCACAGCGATAACAAAAACCAGGTAAGAGTGCTTGCCAGACAAGGAGATACCCTATATCACTTTAATCTGCAGTCTTACAAAAATATGTGATACAGTCCGAATAATTAAACTCATCAATAACTATTTATTTAATATATACGAGTTTACGTTCAAAATTAATTGATTATAAATTGTAGGTTTGTTAATCGATATTTATCGATTTTGAGGCAAATGGAGGCGTAATCGAAAAATATTGCATTAAATTGAACCACGTTTGCTTATGAGATGCCCAAACTTGACTAGAGAGATGAAAATATGTATACTTCAAAAGTTAAGAGCAATCTCATATTGCCAACTAAGCAACTTTATCATTTTCGAGTGATTCCCAGAGGGTAGCGCAGCAACTGCGATTCCACACAGACAACAGACACCCCCACAAGGAATATTTAAAATATTTGCCAATATAAACGTCAACCTTTGAGCTGTGCCTTCGCTGGCCACAAGGCACTCAAGACCACAACAGCCAAGTCGCAAGTCTGTCGAGCCACAGTTTCTGGCCACATTTAGAGGCGTTATCAAGGCCAAGATCAGCGCAAGCTGCGAAATGGCAAAGGCAAAAACCAAACGACAACAACAACAAGAATAACTGCAACAACAGCAGCGGCAGCAGCAACAGATACGTAAGAAGCGTGGCCAATAAAATTCCAAAACTGATATGCTCAATGGCAACAACGTGCCAGAAGTGAGTAGTAAAATGTTAAAACGTGACGGTATTTCACAAAAATACCAAAATATGGCATGAGATTCTGCACAAACTGCCAGCTAACTTGTTCTATCTCTCTCCCCTCTCTCTCTCTCTCTCTCTCTCTATCTTTGCATCTCTTTCTTTATAGATGAGCACATTTGCACAACGTTCAAAAAAGAGAAGCTGATATCAATTTGAAATGTGACCTGTTGATCTTTTAATACTCTCTTTGGATTTTGAGAATTTTAATTAAGATTTGAAAATTATTTAAGTACAGATTGCAAAATATTTTAGCATATTTTTATTATGTTTCTTGTCATAATAAATATGTTGTTATTTGTCAATTATTTCAATTGCTTGGCATCCATTGCAATCAACTTTTATTAAACATATTTAAAAACAAATCTTTATTTTCTCAGTGGAATTTGCTTAACCAGAATTCCACTTCAATTCCACTCAAGATTTTCGAATGGAGAATTTCCGCAACAGATTAGAAATGGATAGTTTTTAAATGGAAAACTACTTTCCATTTTGGCAACACTTTATTTGTGTGAATAAAAAGCTATTTCAGGTTGCAAGTTTTTAGTGCGTTCCACAAAACTGGCCAAGCATAAATGAGTTATAAACTTCAACAAAAACGGAAATGTTGCAAACTGATTCAGACAGCGTGTATAGCCCTGCCACAAACTTGTGCAACATAAGTAAGGCCTGAAGAAGGCGCAGAAAGGACAATCGCCCTCAGGCACTGAGCTGATGCACAGCCAGCGGCACTGGCCTTAACGACCTTTACAAGCCGGGCGGCACTGACTGTCAGTCTCGGAGTCAAAGTCAAAGTCAAAGTCAGAGTTGGAGTGGGAGTTGAAGTTGGAGTTGGAGTCAGAGTCAGTCAGTCAGTCAGCCAGTCAGCCAGTCAGCAGAGTGGAATGAAGAGAGCTAATCAAAAAAGAGGCTGCAGCAAAAGCAGCAAGCGAAGATCGTGCGAGGATTGCATTGGGGGTGTGACGACAGCAAACCAACTGGAGGGATGGAGGCAAGAGTCATTCAGAGATCGTGAGGCAGCGGCCTTTAATGGCCACAACGTGAGCACTGTGCGCGTTGTGGGCGTTTGGGCGTGGCACGACAAGAAATTGAAAGTGTTGCACAGCAAACGCAACCAAATTGTTGCTGTTATTGATGCTGTTGTTGTTGTTGTTGTTGCTGTTGTTGTTGTTGTTGTCGCTGTTACCCTCTAATTAAACGGAGACGGGCCTGCCAAATTAGCTAATGACGAGTGTTGCACGTTGCACAGCAAATGCAACAAAAAAAAAACAAAAAAGACAAGCGCAACCAAAGCGAGCAACACAAAACGTTGGCGGCGCCCCACAAATGGTCAAAACATTGACAAATTTGTTTTGCAACTTGTTTTGTTGGCCTGGTCAACTGGCAAATATGGTAAGAGCAAACATGGCCACTGGGGCATTGCCGTCGGCAAAAAGGCTTTGTGACCAAGTGGACGACTGACTGGCCAGTTGACTCGTTGTTGTTTTGCCGCCGTCGATAATAATTCAATCGAGAAAATGTCGAAGCGTGCAAATGGCCAAGATGTGGCATAAAAGGCGTTTGGAATTGATTGGAGCTGCATGTGATTAGCCAGCCGGCTGAGTGTGAGACGATCGGGGACTCAACTGAGAAAGCCAACTGAGACAGACACTCAGACTGAGACTGCGACAGAGACGGTGTCTCGCGAGAGACTGTTTGAACTCTGGAGATGAACTCAAGCCGAGTGCTTGTCCCGATCGAACTTAAGTTGGCCAACAACAATTGCGAGATTCCCTCGCGCTAATAAGATAAAAGCATTTTAATTGCAACTAAACATGGCAAACAACATCAACTGGACATGGACAGGCAGCAGCAACAGCAGCAGCAGCAGCAGCCCCCCTCTCCTGTACTGTTGCTGGAGTGTTAAAGCCGTTTGAATGCTGTAGGCCAAACAACTGTAAAATTGCTAAAAGCGTAACGGTCAACAAAGCGCTATCTAATACGAAATCAATCTGAAATACTTGAGTTTAATCAGCAAATGCTCTCCCTTTCTACAACTCCCAGTCTCCGTTTCTCTCTCTCTCTCTCTGTCTCTCTCTCTGTCGTATCTGTTGCCTGCTGAGTAAATTAAAATGCTGGCGAGTCTCATAAAAAAAACGTTAATGGTCATAAAAATAAGACTTCGTCCAATAAAAGCCAACATAAAGTTGCTTGCTTGTCAGTTTGTCAGACTGCGTGAGATTGTCAATAGGTGGCCCAGCCACAAAATCCTTGTTGACATGAGCCAACAGCCAACGGCCAACTTGGCCAAGACCAGCATAATCCCCTCCCACCTCCATCAGCAGTCGCAGAGCGCCATCAAATGCGCAAATTTATGCATAAAATAATTTACACAAATTTCTGTTTTTTAGCTTTTCAATTAGCACGCATCGTGTTACCACAGCGACAGGGGAGGGGATGGGGCAGGGGCAGGGGCAGGCTTAAGCCAATTTTTATGCGCTTTTAATGTGCTGCTGCGTTTTGGGTGGCCAAGAGACAGACATTATATCACAGTTTTCGAATAGGTGCGATTTCCCCAATGCGATCGAAAATCAATTTGCATTTTTATTGTCTTGATTTGAAGACGGCGTTAAGGAAGCTGCTAACCAGCTTACCACCTTTAAGAGGGGGGGTATGGGTAGGCGGGTGGGTGGGGGTAGTCCGTCCAGGTAGATAGACCATACGACTTACTGGCCATGGCAATAAAAATAAAATTTAAACGCTGCCTTGTGTGGCATTTGGTTGGGCTCGTTGGGTGCGTGTGTTGTTTTAAGCGCTTTCAAATATTTATGGGCCCATTTGTGTGTTGGCCAACAAGCAAACGAAAATTATGATTTTATGACGTTAATAAATTTAAATGTTGCGGGTTAAAGGTTTTCTTTGCTGGCCCTTAACGAAGTTAACGCGCCTCTGCTAGAAAGTTAGTCGGCGACTTTTCCCCCCATCACGGATTTTACGAGAGAATCTTTCAAATTTAATGTGGGAGGCGTTAAGTTAAGCCAAGGAGAGCTGTCATTATTTAATAAAATTAACGGTATTAATTAGGCTAATGGCCCAGTTAAGACCATAAAAGTTAAGACGCAAATTAAATGCTTTAATTTGCGACAAGGTCGTAGAGCAGCATAGAATTAATTTGATTACTAAACAAGTCTCAATTAGAAATTCATAAAAATGTAGAAATGATACTGGCTAACATTTTAGGTGAAGTCCTTTAAAGAACTTGCCCCAAGTTGAAACCACTCCACGGCAATAAACTGTGCGGCAAGCAGTGGTCCTGATATCAAACAGACTGTCTTTGGTGTTCAAAGTGTGCCTTTTGTTGCCCAAAAACCGCCAAATGCAAAATGGTAAAGGGAAGTAGACAAGTGGACCACAAGGGGAACGAACACAAGGGGAACGAGCACAAGGGGAACGAACACAAGGGGAACGAACACAAGGGGAACGAACACAAGGGGAACACACAAGGAGCCGCAGAGAGTTGCGAGCTGGCAAGTGCGTATTTAAAGCTCAATGACCAACTTGGAGGACTCCACTCGGCGAGGCTACACTGTGCCCTCTCCTTGCCACTCCATGTACATATGGTCGACTGTTGGCCAAGGAGGCAGACAGACCAAAATCAAGTTAACAAAAGACAAATGAGGCTGCCAAAGGGAGTGGCTAACAGCAGCAGGAGCAGAAGTAGACAAAAGGCACAGGGCCAGGGGGCAAACGATAAGCGTCAAAGGACATGGAACTGTGCGCCTCTGCAGAAGAAATCCAAGCGAGCAGATAACCAGCAAGCAAGAGCGAGAGAGAGAGAGGGAGAGGGAGAGGGAGAGGGAGAGAGAGATGGCAAAACATTTCAATGAAAAACAGTGAGCTGAAATCAAAAGAAAGGGCAGCAATAGGCACAGAGGCAGTGGCATGGGACAGGGGCAGGGGCAGAGCCAGCAGTAGATACTGGGGCAGTGGCAAGCGCAGCATCAGCATCATCAAAGCAGAAGGTAGCGCGTCCTGCGGGCGGCATGCAAATTGAAATATGCCAAGTTCCCAAAATAAACAAAAAATAACCCGAACCTAGCTCAACAGCGGAAACGGAAATGCGATGCAAACGCAGTTGATTTGCTGCCCACTAAGCTGATGAGTTGCCTGCTTGAGCAGCTGCCACTCCATGTGTGCACATGCAGTGCACGCTGCAAGAGTGCTGACGGGGGTGCAGAGTGCACTTCAGCAAATATGTCCTCAAGTGCGGTTCAGCGTGCGCCAGCTGGATGCGTTGCGTGCAACAATTCCAAGGCAGCACCTACACTACACTCAGCAAAAAATTCGCCCTCAAATGTGGAAAATCACCTACTTTCTGCGATTCTTGGGAGATTTTTTTCCGAGTGCAGCAGCAAATGCTTTCAAGTATTTTGTTTCTAACTAGACACTTGCAGCACCGAAAACAAAGCAAGATTAATTTTATATTTTGTGTTCGTGACGCGTTTAAAAATATCTATCTGAGCTAAGCTAAACCCTCCACATGCCCCACCCACCCCATCCACCCACAGAGTCCCTCCTCCCTGCCACAATTCAAATGCCATTCATTGTCCTTAAGCTTTGATATGCCGCGTGCTTTATTAAAATTTCATTGTTGGTGGATGGCAAACAAAAATGTAAACCGAAAAAAGACGAAGTCCCTTTGGGGACATTGTTATAAATTCCAATTCCGAACGATCTGACGAGAAATGTGAAAAATGCGCCATGTAAATTATTTCAGCGTCTTCATGGACGCATTTTTTATTGTGCATGATAAATTTTTATTGTAATTGGCTGTTGATTTATGGGCGCGAGACGAGACCAGGCCAGACCAAAAGTGCCAATGATAAGAGGCGCTAGATAAGGACATGCCAGCAGGAGCAGCAGCTGGGCTCTCGCTGGTGTCTTTCAATTTGCCAATCGGGGCGTGTCATTGATAATTAGGAGTGGAATTTCGAATTTCGAGTGTCGAATTTGAAATTTGAATCTGAAATGCCTTGGCATAAAACCTAATCGGCGCATTATTGCCAGCAAAAATCCAAAACCAAAAAAAAAAATCATCTATGGCAACGATGCGTAACCTGAGCCACGCCCCCTAAAAAGTTCATCCCACCCAAGTAGGAAGTGCAGAGATTCTTCTTCTTTTTTTTGTTGTTGTTGTTGATGCCTCCTCTTCATGGCTAACTCGGCGAAACCAAACGCGCATTGTTGTTAGAAGCAGCAACAGTCAAACACCATAAAACTTTATGAAGCAGGCCCAGAGCAGGAAAAGTGGAGGAGGAGGGGCTGAAACTGGTTGCCGCCTTCGAGATGCGTCAAGTGGCAGATTTTGTAATGCTTTTGTGAAAGATTTCATGGTAATTTCACCGGGTTATAACAATTTACAAATTATGTAATCGAAATTTATTGCCTGCGCACCTTCAGGCCAAAAAAAAGAAAATGAAAAAGAAAATGAAAAATAAGAAAAAAAAAAAAGTACTCTAAGACGGAATTCACGGCACGCTTTCAAGATTATTCCATAGAGACCAGCCCGGTTGTTGGTTGTTGGCCAACTCTCTGTTGGGTGGCCCAAGTGGGCCAGGCCAAAAACGCAGGTGGCTTTGATGGCCAACTGATGTGCACAAACAATTTCTGACTGCAGGCAGCGATGCGAATTTTTCATGACTTGCGAAATTCTAAAGTCGTCTCTAGCCAAGATGAGAAGCAAGATAAAACTGTTTTAGCTTCTGGGTATAACGCGAGTACATTCAGGGCTGAGGTCTTACCAAGAACACTTGGGCTAGTCTACAAAATCATGTTGAATAATATTTATAACGCTACTTATGCAAATAACGTCTTTCGGCTTAAGCACTTCTTATAGTCAATAATCGCTTCTCAGATGCTCAGGCTATATAATAATCTATATGACGGCGATTACTGTAAATTGCAGCTCAAAGTATCGAAACGGTTCTGGGTTCGATTTCGATTGGGGTTTGGAATTTCAGTCTGACAATTTCTGCCCCGTTTCCGGTCTTAAGAAAAATAAAGGACGTGTTTTAAGCGCCAAGGATTACAGTGATTACATAGCTGATCAAAAATATATATATATATGAACTTCACGCCAAAGTTTATAAAAATTAACTCAAATTCAATTGTTTCAATTCCTTGCAACTTGCGGAGCAGTTAGCTTGCCACTTTGTGCCTCTTTGCCAGACAACTTTAGCTTGTCGTGGGACAAGCAGCATGGAGGGTGGAGCATGGAGCGTGGAGCGTGGAGCGTATCGCATTTGTTACGGCAGTTTGCGAAACTCCAATAATGGAGCCATTAAATGCCAACTACTATGCCATCAAGTGCTTTAGTTTGGCATAAATCTGAAGCGCAGGGCAAAAAGTTTTCCACGTCCACGTCCACCAACAAATCTGCGCACGTCTCCTAATCCATTGGATCGACCGGACCGCCTGGCTGCCAAGTCCTATGGATGCTTGTGTTATAGCTTTAATTAACGCCAACTTGATTGCCTCCTACCCGCACCGCCACACTCCGCCCCTACCAACTGGCCAACAGGTGTTGAAACTTTCGACCCAACCACCACCCACAAAGCTGAAGCCCAAGTCCAGCATTTTTATTTAATTTAGAGTCCTTGCTGTCCTTGCTGCGCGTGGGATTCGCATGTTGTAATTTCCTCAAATTTACGACTTTACTTAAGAGGCGGTGGCGCCTGAGACGAGAGGGGCGTGGCTGTTGCGGAAGTTTTAGTTGGAAATAGAGCCCAAGTTTGGGTGGCTAGTAAAAACCAGCGCAGCTCAACGATTTACGGCCGGGTTAGGGAGCTTTTTGGGGGCTTCTGGCTGCTCTGCAACTGCGGCTTGTCAGCGCCTCGTTTTATTGGCAACCAGCACCCGGACCGTACCCCTCCCTTATCGGCGAATACTTTGCGTCGCCGTAAATGAGCAACTTTTCTGTGTGTGCTTGTGTGCTGTGCTGTGTGTGCTTTTTGGCAATTTGGCATGCAGTTTATGACTAGGCACAAGAGCAGCAGCAACAACAGCAGGCAAACAACAACAAACTTACAGCTCGTGCAGCTGTTAGCTGCCACATGCAGCATTCACCTTCGCATCACGCTTCAACTCTCCTCCCACTCAGATAGTCATAAAAGTTGATCAAAATTATAACTGCGCCCCGGCAAAACATTTTTGGCATTGAGGCAGGCACCAGGACCTTCCCCCACCCCCCACACCTCCTTTTAGACAATTAGAGTGGCTCATTGCCATAAAGTTATGGAATTCATGGGGCACATTCAGAAGAGAGCGCATTTCAAGTTTACTTATCGCCAAGTACTGCAGTTTATCTGCCCCGAAAAAAACCAACTTTTATGGCTGCACAGCCAGGCCTAGTTATTAAATGCTCATGAAAACAGCGCATGTGAATGTGCCTTAGCTGATTTAATGAGGGTTTCTATGTTTGCAAGCGTATATACATATATATATATATATATATATATACATATACACATACATACATTATGGGACATAGCCATAATGCGCCTAGAAATTAACTTAATAAGAGATTTCTATTCTATTCCAAGCTGCCATAACTTTGTCCTGCGATGTTTAAAGGTCAGAACTTTAGCTATCCTGAATCCTCCAAGGCTAAAAAGTGTTTAATGAAATTGCTTAAAAACATTTAAAAGTCTGAGAAAAGCAAGAAGAAGCAATCCAATCTCGGAGTCTATAAGAACTTGACTTGATTCTCGTCTGCCATACGCAGATCCACTTGATTTGGTTTTATCGATAACTTTCTCAGATTAATTTCCGATAAAAAAACCATGGTTTGTCCTCTAAATTTATATTTCGTTTAAATTGAGAATTTTTTGTGGTAGTTTATGTTAAAATTGTGGTCTGCTTAGATCGCATATTACTACCCAAACACATCTACAACTAAATTTGAACTCAATCCAAGTAGGCATTCTAATCTTATTGAGGCACATAGCCCCTTGATAGGCCCTGAACCCTATTGTGGTATAGGAAGACACACAATACGGCTTCAAATCATAGATGCGCAAAGGCAGAGGCGAGAACGGAGCTGGGCAGAAGCACCAGGACTCCGACAAGTCAAGAGTCTTTAGGTGGCTATAATCAAAAACGATTTATGCAAGTAATATCCATGGGAAAGAACAGGCTCAGGCTCACCGGTCTAATGACGGGATACTGTAGACTGAGAAGTCATCTAATCAAATTGTTATTTATAGTAGCGAAGGATGTAGGTTTTGTGGATAGGAGGAGGAATCCTTAACGCACATTCTAGTCGAATGCGTCGCCTTAATCAGGAAAAAATGCAGCATCCTAGGGCAGCATGTCATGAGGCCCAAGGACAAAGAAACCCTCAACCCAACAAATATCCTGGCATTCGTGCAGGAGCTGGGACTGATGGAAGAGCTGTAGGCTCTGTAAGGGGGCACAATAGACCTTATAGGTCGCAGTGCTAGCTTTTTCCACCAATTATAATAAACAAACTAATCTTAATAGATGGGTTTGCTCTTGTAGCACAATTATTATCATTCTGATTGAGAAATGAAGGCTTTATGGGCACTAAGCAATCATCAGATGGTGATATAAGTCAAAGACATGTGCTGTCAGAGGTGATTATACGTAATCATGGTTATAATAATGATTAAAAATGTAAAACTGTGTCGCTTCCGCATTTCGCGCAATTATTGCCATAATTATCGCATTGGCAATTATCGAGGGGAGTGAGATGCCATGTGAGATATCATTTGGTTGGTATCGGATTGGATTAGTTGGTTTGCTTGAGTGGTTAGCATTTGTTTATGGGCCTTGGGATAGCGCCTGGTGGAGACTGCTTCCGTTTTGCATTTGTGGCAAGGGCAAGTAGTAGTGGTAGCGAGCAGCGCTGCTTAGCAAATTGTTGCCACTTGTTGGTGGCGCACGAGTGAACAGTAATAGCAACAGCCACGCCCCCATTACATCGCCCCTCTCCTTTGGCCATGGTCCCCTTCTAAAGTTTGAACAAGCGCGGCAACAGCTTGTTAATCATAATTAAACACACGTAACGCGGCGACGCGACTCCCAATGCAAATGTGGCAAGCATGCAAGACATTGGAAGCTGCAGTTGCCGCTGCTGCAAATGCAATCGGCACTCACCAATAATAATGTAACCAGCGCCACATGCTGCATACTTCAGCATAGTGCACTGAACCTGCCCCAAACCACAGCCGATATATAAAAGCACTCGAGCAGCCAGCCGGCTGAAACAGTATGCAAAGCGAACGTGCCACAAGCGGCAGCATTAAATCCAGGATTAAGCATCAATTAATAAGAAAAAAATATAATAAAAAACCAATACAAATGACACAAGTGAGTGCAAACTGAATAGGCTAGTGAGTGCAGTGAATGAGCACCAAGTGACTCACTGACTAAGCGACTTCTGGCGTCGCAAAGTGTGTTTAAAGTCGATAAGAGGAAAACTAAATATAATATATATATAAATATATATTTAAATAAATCTGAAGAGATTGCCCGTTAGCTGTGCGATAAGTGAACTCCACTGACTAAATGGATTATCTATTAGTAACACACTTTCTAAGCACATACTCAAATAAGAACACTCAGAAAAAATCGAAATTAATTTTCAAAATTCGACACTTGATTTCTAAAGTGATTTTCATTTTCTAATTTCCGGAAACAATTTTCCAAAATTTCGAAAAAATATTTTCAATTTCCAGGGTGTTTGTTCACCCATCAATTTCAGTATTATTTTGTTACATTATTTTCCGGATTTCGGTAAAGACTTTATCTAAGAATCAGGATTTGAATTTCTACTTTTTAGATGTCTTTTTACAAATAATCTTTAAAACTTTCTCATTTTTTATTTTCTGAATAACACATTTTTCCAAATGTCAAATCTGAGCCTGCTCATCTAACTGTTGCAACCTCTGTTTCTCGCACAGCTCTCGGCTCCGGCGTGGAAGGCGAGCAATGTGTTTGCGCTACTGTTGCTGATGGCAACAATGCTGCAAGCGCGTCGCATCTCCAGTCGCCGACTTGTCATCCACGTGCCCGTCAAGGTGAAGACCCATCATCACACGCACACCGTCTATAAGGTGCTGCACGGCTCTGGTGGCAGTGGTGTCAAGCAAACCATTTACAAGCTGGTAGGCTTCTCCGGCGAAGGCGGAGGAGGCGGCGGAGGCGGACATAGTCAGAGTCACGGTTACGGCGGTGGGCACGGTTACGGCGGTGGGCACGGTCACGGCCAGAGTCACAGTCACGGTCACGGAATGGGGGGACTGGGCGAGATCACGTATGAGGACCGGCATGGTTGTGAGAGTGGCAAGGTGATGCCATCGTCAATGGGACATCGGGACATGGTGTTCAACCACTATGCACGCCACGACCGGGAGAAGGCGGAGGAAAGCGACTATGCGGAGGAGCGGGACGAGTTCATTGATGTCAGGGATGCCTGGCTGTGAAGAATAAAGTCTCGTCTTGAAACCGTTGTCGATTAATTATAAAATTCCAGCTCCCAGCCCCCACACCCCCAACTACCAACTATCCCAACTGGCAACTGCATTTGCATGCGGCTCGAATGTAATTACAAAATTGTTGAAGCCATGTCGACATCCTCGACCAGGTTCAGCGTCTTGTCGGCGGCGGCACCGACTTCGTCTGGCAACTGCTGAAAAATTCCGTCTATGAAGTTGTCTCTTGTAGTTGCCAGTTGAAATCGAAAAGCGAATCGGATTTGGTGGCGTCTCTGTTTCTTTTGTGCCTCATTCTTTCCATTGCTTTGCCAGCTTTTCTTTGCTGGCTACCGAATTCGCATATTGTTAGTTTGGGCGGGGACAGGGGAGTGTGGCAGGCACTCATGACTGCAACCAGTCGCACACTTGAACCTTAACTTGCAACATTTGCATAGCTCTTGACTTCGGCTGCCGGAGACTGTGGCATATTTTAGTGCACAATTAAAAGTAACAAAAGACAATGGAATGCATATGAATTGAATTCAAAGTACGCAAAACGGATTCTATTTTCATGTGGCACATGATTGGGAACATGATGTGGCATACATATAATAACACGATGAAGGATCGAAGAAAGTTATTAAGCAAAACGGAAATTGTACTTTGATAAATGACCATCTCACAAAATACAAAGATTGATTGCAAAACGGTATTTCATATATATATATATATTATATATATATATATATATATATATATATATAATGTATATATATTAAAACGTTGTACTGACTTTGATTGAAAGTTCAAAATTGGTTTGATTGGCTTTTTACTAAGTTTTAGATTAAAGAAAAATTCACGCCACAGCAGAAACTGGCTAAGAAACTTCCAGCTAAAATGAAATCATGAGAAGACTAAGTAAAACCGCCAAAACATGACTGTTAGATACCCTAAACCCAGCTGATAAGTATATTATTTTAGTGTCAGCGTCAAATTTATATTAAAAAGCTCTGCATACCCAAATGTAAGCAGCTGGGGAAATACTTTCATAGAGGCAGAATGCAGGCACAGTTGATCAATTATATGTCGGGCGATATTATCGATTATGTTTTTATTGCTATCGAAAATCGACTTACATCGATATTCGCAAAACGGGAGAAATTATCGATAAAAAACAGTTAAATACGATAATTTATATGCCAAATTTGAAGTCTCTATCTCTTACAGTATCTGACAGACAGACAGAATTACAGACAAGCAGAGCGACAGATGGGCACACAAACAGATCGTGGCTAGATCATGGAGTAACCTGTTTATCCCCATCAAGAATATATATACTTTATAAATGTAGTTGCTTTCTTCTTCGTGTTACATACCTGTACACAATTTCATTATACCCTTGTTAGCCATTTTGAATGGCTCTGGCGCATAATGAGCAAGTATTATGTCAATGTGTGCGTTTGCTAATCCTTTTGATGATGTAACATTATTTGACTTGGCCGCTTGACGTGTGGGCTACTGTATAAGGAAGCTGGTGCTGCGAAGCTGCCGCTGGACATGACCCATAATCAATTTAAAATGTCAGCAGGCGCCCGGGCAACGAGTCTCTTAATTTCAAGTGTAGCAGCCAGCCGGGAAGGCTGCTGTGTCAGACATAAGTTGGATTGATCACTCACAGCTTGGGAGACAGGTGCCACACGCTGTGCACCAGCCAGAATAATTTGCGTTTAATTGAAGGCGACAGGGTGTCACAGAAGAACGATGAATGCGTCTGCTTGACCAGGCACCCAATGTAGCCAGGCAGGCATGCAGGCAGCAAGCCTGGCCCCGCGGGTGGGCCTAAAGCAAAGAGCTGAGTGAGTGGCAGACGAGCGGCAGGCGCCAGTTGGCCAAATGATATGAATGTGGGCTATTTAAAGACATTTAGCCGGATAATGATGTTTAAGGCCAACCATCTGCTGCTGGCACTCAAAGAACGGCGAACGGCGATAATCCACTGCTTGTGTTTGGCATGTGAAAAGGCTCAGAGATGGCAACGGAGATGGAGTGGGACACGGAGTTGGGGAGGGAGAGGGAGAGGGAGACAGTGACAAGACGATGAGTTGAGTTGAGCTTTGGGCTTTGTCCATCATTGGGAACAGTTATTAAAAATTGTTAAGCCCTTGGGCACACATATTTGCATACAGACTGACGGCCACAAAGCGCTCAACAATTTGACCAATTCAAGTTTGCCAGCTTACAGCTGAAGATAGAAGGGATAACGAGAGAGAGAGAGAGAGAGCGAGAGAGAGAGAGAGAGGGAGAGAGAGAGAGCGAGAGAGAGAGAGTCTGCATTTACTTGTTATACAAAAAGTATCTTTGCGCTGCTAAAACCCAATTTGCATGCTGACCATTGCTAGTTGTTTGGCCTACGACTCTCATTCATGCCCTTCTAGCCTGCGGTTCGAAATAAATCTATTGATTTTGGTAAATGGCTTTTGTGTTCAGCCTTCTGCCTATGCCCCACATGGCCCACATGCCCCATCGCCCTGCGCTGGCTGACCCTCGGCTCAGGCAAATATGCCTCGAAACTGGCACATTTCCACAGACTGCTCAAAATTGACTTACCCTATACAGGTAAACGGCATATTAGACTACTTGAATGGGTAATCACTCGAATGCTTTTAGGATGATGAAGTTATGTTGGAATTCTTCCAATTTATTTGAATATTTTTTGGCGATTTAAAATTGCATTTTAAATGCATTGCTTAACATATTTCGAACATTGATTTTGAAATTTGATTTGATTTTAATCAATCAAAGTTCAGTTGGAATATTTTGTCGCAATTCTCTTAAAATTTATAATATTACTACTCAGAAATTGATGTTGCGCTACAGGGCATTTAAGATTCGTTGCATTTGGGTTGATGCCACGTTCTATGCAACATTTTGTAATTGAATTGTGTGCTGTTAGCTTGTTTACCCCTTGTCTGGACCTGTTTTCTTTGATATTTCATTTTCGATGCTCACTGCCACAATTTCAACAGCCGGTCTGTTTGCCTAATTGGTTTCATTAGCTTGCTATATATATACCTAGATATATATATATGTATATATATTCTAATTGTATAACTTACCGTCTTTACGTTTGCCGGCGCGTAGAATGCCAAAAAAACGACGTTCCTGACTGCCAAAAGCTGAAAGGCAAACAGAAAAATTCAAGTTAAAATGTTGAAAATGTGGAGCAAAAAACAGAAAAATGAAAGCAAATTGTCCAACTTTAAGATGGCTCAATGAAAAAGTTTTGGGTAAGGTTGCCCAGCCACTTAGAGTTACAGTTACACGTGTCGCCGCCGCAGTGGCAGGCAACAACGCACAGCTCCCTCGGGGTGGCAGCATAATTTTCCACAAAGTGACAACCAAATAAACTGGCTAACACAAAAAAAGGGAAACTTTTGGGGCAGCAATACCAGCGAGCAGGTGTCGGCCAGGTGCCAAGTGCTGAATTTTGTCTACGGGCACTAATTTTAACGCCATTAATTTGCAAAGGACTCTACAGAGAGACAGAGAGAGAGAGAGTAAGAGGGAGAGAGAGAGAATTTTAAATTAAATGGACACAACTTTTATTGAATTGAGTGGTTCCAAACGCAACCAGGCATCCAGCCAACCAGCCATCCAGCCAGCCAGCCAGCCAGTCAGGCAAGGACTGCTCAGCCACAGCGTCATGTGGAGTCGGACAAGAAATGGGTAAAGACGGAAACGGAAGCACATTACTCAGCTTTTGTGTAGTTGTTGTTGCTGTTGCTGCTGCTCAGCAGCACGTTTACACGCAAGCCAAAAAGATTGGCAAAGAGACTGAGGCATTGAAGTGGGTGGCACACCACCAATCAGAGGGAACACGCTCTGTCAAAGAGCTCCGGCAAAAGTTGTGGCAAAGTTTTTGATTTCATGATATATTTATGGGTCGCTTCCGTTTGCTCCTTTGGGTAATAAACTTTTGCCTAAAAACTCCAGGAAGGCTGTGGCTTACGAGCTGATGCTGCTCCACCTACACTTCCGCAAACTGCTCGCCTTGCAACACGCTTTAAAGGATTGCACAGCAAAAACCCGTACACGCTTTACAAAGAGCGCCCATTGCGTATACGTTATGCTGGCCCAGCACAACAATTTAAATGATGACAAAACCTGATGATGCTGGTAGTGCTGCTGCTGATGATGATGATGATGCTATTGCCTGACGCTTCTATAGTGATTCCTGTGGTCGACGGCTGAATGCTGCGTTCATGTGTGGCATTCGCCGTGCGAGAAGGGAGCAGGCTGCAAGCTATTGATAACGGTGCCAGGCAAATAGCAATATTGAAATAGCGGTGGCAACAACCGCTGTATGCAACTTAACCTAGTCTGCACTTAAGCTGCCTACGATTTAAAGTGTTGACTGCTTCAGACTGTATTAATTGTTACTCGACTGAAACTGGTTGTGGAAATTGCACAATAATTAAATTATTGCTACTCAGAAAGAAATTTAAATTTAGATTTGATTCCAGTTTTGAGAATTTATTTTATTATTATTTTTTCTAAGTGTGCCTTGCCTTGACATTTCAACAAGGTATTCTCTATGCAGGACGGCATTATTCATTCATTCATTAATTATGCCAAGCAACAGGATAATCAGATAAGCCTGCCACAAACTCGCACACAGACACAGAACAACAATGTGTGGCAAGCGGCAAGCGGCAAGCGTCTGTCCAGGTAGACGAGCACATCAATTGAAATTGGGTTTTTTTGTGTGCCAGGCTAATGGAAAAATCGCTTGGGCATAAAATCAATTAAATATTAAATAAACGTTATCAGCACAAATAGCAATTTAAACCCACCCTCGCCCCACCGCTCGCTCGGCAACGATTCAAGTGAAATGCAAACACTGCCAACTGCGAACTCGTTTCGAACTTTATGATGAGTCCCGGCGTAATCCGTGCAATTATGTATGTGCCACAGTCAGAAGCAAGCCTTGTAGCGCAAACATTATCTCAATATTGCATGGAAGGGAAAGCAGTAAATGAACCGATAAGCAACGTTGAGCCACCCAAAAACGGACACAGGCAAAACACACGCACACACACACACACAAGTACTTTGATCAACTCTACGTGCTTCTGCATGTTGCATGAAAATTGATATGTGAAAAGGATTCCGAGCAGGTGCACAAGAGCATCTGCATATATTGCATACATATATACATATGAGTGGCTGGCAAAAAGACTAATTATGTATTCATTAAAATGGCAAATGCCAGCCAGGAACATCAACCCTATAAGATACCAATACAAAGCAAATAGGAATACTCTGCTCCTGAGAGAGAGAGAGAGGGTATATGCTGCTCTGGTTTATATATGCTCGTTGGAATATGCAATTTGGGATCTTAGATGTCTTCATCGTTAAATGGCAATTCGAATATAATTTCCATGAGACAAATATATAAATATTATAAATTATTTACTTTTGTTTTTAAATATTTGGAATTTCCTATCAATCAAAGTAGGTCTCTATAACCGAGCATGATTCGAATTCATAACACTCTAACACTTCGTACAACAGCAAACTAAAAACGATAACAAAACAAACAAATCAATTGGGAAACCAAAGTTAGTCAAGCCACTTAAATATGGACGATTTGGGAGTGCCCCAACTATCGCTTAGATCTCTGCCCAGTATAACGGAGGAACCGATGGACTGGGAGGATTCACCACCAGAATTACCCTTGATAATACCGGAAATGCCGCAGGTCTATGCAGGTTACGCAACGGAAACGATGATGGTGCAGTCGCCAGATAATACATATATGAACTGGGAGGAAATGTCTGTATCGGAACTCCCTGAAATGAAGCCAGCGACAACGCCAAGAAACCTCCGAGAAAGCTTCAAATTTATCCTATCTCCAAATGGAAAATGAACATAAACATTGAACATTGAACATTGGAAAGAGGGTATACTGATATACACTTTTAGCTTCGAAAGCAGAGAATACACCGAACGTTGCTGCAGGCTGTGAAGGGGGAATCGCTTACAATTTTGGAGCTGAATATAATTTTCCATCGTTTGACCAGTCGTTTTTTGGAAGCAAATTTGAAGAGCACACACTAAAAATATTTGGATTGCGGAGAGCAGCTTAAACATTTCAATCAGTTCGTTTTTTGTCTATGCTATTTCAAGAACATTTTCAAGCATTTTTTGCGAGTTAAAAATTGTTTATTGAAAATCTATTTAAAGCTAGAAATAAAAATTGTTGTAGTTGGCATTGATTGGTGGTGTGGTTAGTTCATTCGGTTTGAGTGGGATTTAGTAGGAGAAGACGCCAAAGACGGATTTGAAGAAGCGATAGATGGGCTTGGGTATCTCCACGGCAAAGAGAACGGAATTATCCTCACTGGCCACTGCGGATTGGGAGCGCTCCTGCACTGAGGGCTGCACAAGTTGCAGATTCCTGAAAATCTCCTGAATCTGATTGGGATTAAAGTTGCCCTCTGCCTGGTTGTTGTTGTTGTTGTTGCTGTCTTTCTTGTTGTAGCTGGGAGTCGGATAAATAACGGGCTGCAGCAGCAGCTGCGAGTTGCCAATGTTTGCATCAATTTTACTGTTTGAATCCTCAGAATTATTCTGTTGCTCATCATCACTTGTGGGGGTTGAGGCTGGTTTCCGGTTGCCTCCCTTGTCCCCTTTTTGTTGGCTGCCAGTTTCCATTGTTTTATAGATGAAGATGTGACCAATCAGCTGAAGCGGTTGCTGCTGATCAATGGCTCCGGGTCTCTCGTGCATATAAAACTCTGCGGGCACACCAAAATACGGCAGTTTGTGGTTGTTGTTGAGCTGGTCATTTGGGGTCAACTTTGAACCAGGGAAGGGAGGCGAAGAGAAACCAGGTTTGCCTTCGGAATTGTCTGGAGCAGTGTTCGGGTTGAAGGGAAAACTATTTTTATTGGGATTGTAGCCGATTGTAATGTAACCAGGCTTGCTGATGGTGCCGCTACCACTACCAGTACTACCACCGTGCTTATTGCCCACACCGCTGGGGCCTGAAGAACCGTATGGTATAAAGAAGAAGGGATGCGGAGGCAGAGGGAGCAACGCCGGCTTGATAGAATGAAGAGGATGCGTATTCTTTACTGGTGCTTCAGTGACGGCGTTGTTGGGAATTTCAGGACTTGGCGTCACCGCATTCGTATCGATTATATAGAACTCATCGGGATAACTCAATCCATTGGGATGGTGTCCACCACCAGATGCAGAATGAGAGCGACCTTTGGCTTGTGCCTTTTTTACAACCTGGTTGTCGCTACCTTCTACTTTGGTGACGACTCCTTCGGTAGTCTCACTCGTAATGATCTCATTGATAGGTTCTTCAGCAGGGGTTTCCTTCGTGATCTCATTGCTGGATTGTTCCACACTGGGCTCCTTAGTGATCTCATTGTTGGATTGTTCCACACAGGGTTCCTTAGTGATCTCATTGCTGGACTGTTCCAAACTGGTTTCCTTAGTGATCTCCTTGCTGGATTGGTCAAAACGGGGTTCCTTAATGATCTCCTTGCTCGGTTGCTCAACACTGGGATTCTCTTCATCTACTCGTGTAACTGTTTGCACCACAACCGAGCTTTCCTGTGATCTGGCTTCTACTTGTTCGGACAAAGCAATTGGTTTTGGGATTTCCTCCTGAATCTCAGAAGCCACAGTTTGAAACTGGATCTGAACTGGTTCAGAGTTTTCCCCTGCAACTGGAGCTTCAATTGGATCTTGAGATTTGATTGGTTGAGGTATTTCCTCTGGAATTGGAACAGCTACCACTTCAGAGACAGCATTTATAGCCCCGGATTTCACTAGTTTAGAGCTTTCCGCCGGAATTTCGGGAGCAATTGGCACCTGGGACTGCACTGCTTCTGGGATTCCTTGCTGCGCGTCAGACAAAATAGTTGGAACCTGGGACTGCAAGGGTTGTGGTAGTTCCGCTGGAACTGGACCAGTATTTGGGGCCTGGGACTCCACTGGTCCTATGGTTTTCTGCTGAGCTGGCTTGTAGGTTTGCTCTATATCTGGAACCTGTGACTGCTCTGGCCCTGAGATTACTTGCTGAATCTCATTTGAAACGGCAGACAGCACTGCTTGTGGTTTATTCTCTGGAACTTGGGCTGCAATTGGAGCTTGGGACTGCACTGATCTTGGAATTTCCTGCTGAACTGCAGCAACTTCCAACTCAGACACCTCAGTTGGAACCTGGTACTGCACTCGCTCAGGAGATTGCTGTGGTCCTGGAGCAGCTACCTCTTCAGACACTACATTTGGCACCTGGGGCAGCTGTTGAGGTTCCGTTTCCTTGGCAATCCCACTGGACACGTTGGGTTCTTCCTGATTTGGCTGTTGCACTACATCCGCCTGTGGTTTCACTTCAGCTGCTTGGGTTACCTCTACCGTCTCTACCGTCTGCGATACCACACTAGGTTGCTGCTCAGTCGGCAGCAACTCCGGTGACCTGATGACACTCGCCTTAGCAGCTAGCAGCAGACCCAGCAAAACAACAAATCGCAGCGTGTATTTGAAAGTTGAATACATCTTGAGGGTTTCAGTTGCACAATTGAACTGTGTCTTACTTGCTGTCGCCAGCGTCTTTTTATACGCAACGGGGACAAAGGTTTTCGCTTATCAGCCAAAAAACAGCAAACAGTGGAACAGAGGGAAAACAACCAAGAAGAACCCAACATTCCAATGCCATTAGATCACAACTAGTTTTGTGTTAAGTATCCTCAGGCAAGAAGACGGTTCATATTATCAGTTTCAGCATTTCCTTCCTTTTCACAAACGTATCGGAACAGAAATGAAAATGCACTTAAGTTCTATCTTTCGCGTGCCTTTTCGAATTGTTGTTGTTGCATTTTATGTGCAACATGAAAATGCCATTGTTTGGAAGCGCAGCAAAACGGAAATCTATGAATCGCATTGTTTGCTTTTCTCTTTTCTTATATTTTTCCTTTTTGCACACAACAAGACCAACAACAGCAAAGTTGGGGGCACAAGTGCAAAAGACTGTCAACTGTGTGGGTGGCAGGGAGGAGTGGAGGGAAAACGGAGCAGCGGCAGGTTGGGGCAGGTAAATCTATTCAGCCGCATTCAAAAAATAAAAAGTGCACATCAGCTGCATATTCATGCCGCAAATGAAGCTCTTGGGCGCTTTATCTATCAACTCTGCTCGTTTTCCCTCTCTCTCTCTAACATTCTGTCTCTGTCTCTGTCTCTGTCTCTGTCATTGTGTCTCACTTGACATTCGGCATCAGCAGGTGAGCGATGAGCTGCAGCTGGCCATTGACTCGTGGAGGCTGGGAGGAGCAGGGCTAACTGGAGTGGCATCAAATTCCCAACTAGGATTGGGTAATTGTATAGCCCGATGTGTTTGTGGCATTTGTGTGTTTTGCAAATTTTGCATTTCACACAATTCCAACTGAAATTCCATACAAAGAGTAGAATTCCATCTCCGATCCGTTGACAGAGGCTGAATTGGTCAGAGGTCTATCTGAATGATTCATGACTCTGAATGATTTACACATGATATGTGTTGCTTAGCAGATGAAGTTCAGTTTTAGATATCTTTCTGCATCTCCTTACTTAATATCCTTTCAACTAAATGCAATGCATAGCTATTTGAACGAATAACACCAAAACTAATTCCATGAGCACCAGTGTATATACATACAAGGAAGGCTGACAGCTGAAAATTAAGCACTCAGCTATTGAAAATTCCAGCAGAACATAAAAAAAGGGCAGTAAAAACAACGTGTTCGCTGCTGCCCAGGATTGGGGAAGATGCCGCACGAAGAAGCAGCAGCAGCAGCAGAGGAGACTCCAAGCTGCAAAAGTGGCAGCTGCCAAGGAACGAAATTGTTTTGCGCAGCGGCAGATGAGCTGTTGAAATTGCAAGTGCGGCACTTGCTCAATTTTTCATGAGCCTCCCACAAGCCGACTTGTGAAAAAGGAAACCAATCAAAGCCGAACACGCAATGCACTAACAAAAGTTAGAGCAGAGTGTGAAAAATATATATTCTAAATCAGAGAGAATGTCCAGCAATTGGCCAGCTTAAAGGAGAAGTGTATCATTTGTTAGCTAGTCAATCAACCAATTTAGGTAGAGTAGCGCAACGATCTTTGGCTGAACCCACACACAAATTGATGGCCAATGCGAATCCGAATGTGGCAATACATGCAAAAGGAGCCGTGCGAAATCTGTGAAAAGGTGAAATTAGCAGGCAACATCATCATCGTCGTCGTCGTCGTCGTCGTCGTCTTCGTGGCCAGACAATAAGGCGAGCTGCGGCCCTTGACTCCAGCGTGCTCAGCACACACAGAGCACTGAATGTATGTAAATAAATGGACAACAACAACAACAACAAAAAAAAGAAACAAAAAACGAAGGCAAATGCCAAAAGCCCAAGGCCAAGCCAGCAAGCCAGCAAACCAGCAAACCAGCAAGCAGCAAGCAGCAGGCCAGCAATCGGAGCAGCAGCCGGCAAGCTCCGTCATCCAGCTTGGAGGAGAGTCCTCCTACAGATAAGCCGCAGCGCAGTTGCAGCAGACGGGGAGACTCAAACACATTCTACGTAGCACGGCAGTTCTTCTGCATTTATTCTGCTCTTTTTTTATTTTTGTATATATTTGTATACCCTGTAATCATTCAAATAGCTGAGCAGGGCATCATCGCAGTGCAGTTTATGTAACAGAGAGAATTCATCTCTAAAACTATAAAAACCATAAGTTTAAATAGTACTTATCTTATTGATATATCTTATAGCTCATATCAATAACTGTAAAGTTAACCTTAATGTATTGCTTATATCCCAATTTTAGAATACATTTTTGAGCATTAAAATATTTTGTACTAGATCAACTAATCAAACTAACCAAAAATCAACTCTATCATTTTGCTTATACAAATATTTTTACCAGATCAAGTAATATCTGTATATATCGCTTTATGCAGGGATTTAGGAATATCTAGCACAGTTTACAGAGTAACTCTTAGTCAGATAACTCTCTGGTCTGATTGTTTTTTTTTCTTTATTTTGGAGCCTTACTCTTTTCATTTTGGGTGTGTGCTCGCTGGACGCGCGATAAGATCAATGTGTGAGCCTGGAGTCCACACGGACGGGTAGGCAGGCAGACAGCTGGACTGTGGCATCTGCAGCAGGTGCTTCGCTTTCAGGTTGCGGCTGCTGTTGCAACACAATATGGGTAACGAGTTGGCCCCCAAAAAAAACGGGCCAACTTTATCGGCGCATAATTCACACGGCTGCTTGCGGCCGAGGCAGATGTCGATGTTGATATCGAGCTGAATGTGGATGTCGATGGATGTGAAATGTGAATGTGAATGTGAATGTGAGTGTGAGTGTGAGTGTGAGTGTGAGTGTGAATGTGAGTGTGAGTGTTAATGTGAATGTGTACGTGCGGCTGACAGCGTTTTGATTGACTCTCGCTGCATGTCACACACACAGAGCTGCTGCTGCCCCAAATAAATAGCTCAGCTTTGAATAATGCATTCAGAATTCAGTTATAAAATAATAGTTTTAAAATAAATATGCAAATCGATGTTTTGCTTGATCTATTTTTTTACAGTGTACTGGACCGTTAGCCAAATAGCCACGGGCTGTGCCTGCAAACGAGCGACCCACACACACTCACAGCTAACACAAAGCACACACAACCCCTATGTTATGTGACACACACGTAGCTACATCATGCAACATGCAACGCCAGGCACCAGGCACCATCATCAACATCAGCATCACATCCGCATCCCGAAGTATAGCACGTGCAGCTGTCCTTCGCCCTCCTTTAAGCTCCTGCCTTTATCATTGCTCGCTTAGAATTCAAAACATTTCAGACAAATTGGCGTCGCTTTCAGCAACGTGTGACAAAATGCAATGCAAACAGGCGAGGCAACCCCAGCTTGCATCCCCCCCGCACACCTTGCCCCAGAAGAGAAAAAAAGAAAAACTGGACAATGCAGGGGCATGCATGAGAAAAGTGCCCTTCTTTAATTTATGCCAAAACGTTGCTCAGGCAACGTTGACGACGTCATTCTGGAATGGGACCGACGACGGCGACGACGACAGCTCAGCGGCTGGGAGTCTCCCGTAGGAGGTGTCGCTTTATATATGCAATAAATAACATGCTGAATACAAGCACAAGCACAGACACAGGCACAGGCACAGACACTGCCACCAAATAGAAGCCTATGGAGGAGCAGAGGGAGCAGGTTCATTGCTGCCTGGCTGCCTGTGGGAAAAATGTTAACGAGCCAAGTAGTCTCATATGGCTCGAAATGTGGCAAGGGTAATACGCGCAATGCATGAATACCATGGGCTAATTTTGGCAGCAATTTAACTAAATGTTTCTTAAATATGCAATGATTTGTGGCGTGAAATTATAATTACAAAAGAGATGTAATAAGACGGGAAATTTAAAGCAAAAAATGAATGAATTTTGTTTGTTGCATAAAACTGCGACTAATAAAATAAATATAAATAAATTATTGTATTTAATTTGAGGTCAAAATTAAATGAAAAATAAATTTATGTTCATTATTTGGCAAGTTCATTAATTATTAGTTATATTTATTATATATTAAAAAAATATATATTTTAACTTATATATTTTGTACAAGCTTAATCTTTTATATATTTATATTTCCTATGCATAATTTCCATTAACTACTAAGAAAATCTTATGCAAATAATCAAAGATTCGTTTTTGTAATAATAATAAGCTAGATTATTCAGTTTATAACTGTAATTCCTGCTGTATTTAATATTAATAATATACGCAGCAAAGAAATAGCAGAGAATTTAAAAATATAAGTTAATAAATTATAATTTGGATGTGTTATTGCGACAGATAAATATATAAAGCTAAAGATGCACTGCAAACTGTTCAAATTTCTAGCTAACAATAAAAAGATCGTTTATCAGAGAGTGTTTTAAGAACTGAATGAATGCATATGTGAAGAATAACTCCGATTCATTAGTCTGCCACACATAAGGGAGGAGAACACTTTACGAGGAGGAGGATTCACAATATGAATGGCAAATGTCTGGTCTGAATCATTTGTAAACTCTTGACATTTCGTGCCGGCAATTAAGCACTCGTCTGCCACAGTACCCGGCTACAATGCAACAATGGGGGCAGAAACAGTTGCATATGTGTGTGTGCAGCAAGTGGTAGATGTGTAAGACGCAAGATGCGCTTATGACACAGTCCCCAAACCCAGTGACAGTGCAACCCCACACCACGCACCCCACACCACACCCCACCCACTCAAAAGCCACTTGTCTCCCCAGCTGCTGAGGCGCCACGAACAGTGTGCAACAAACCATTCATGAGACAAGCATGTGACCCATTTTTGTCCGTCCAGCAGTTGCAACAACTGCTTCTGTTTGCTGTTGCTGCTGTTGTTTGCTTAAATGTTTGCCTATATATGGCCAGAGACAGCTATATAAATATGTGAGCAACTTTTAACACCTCAATGCTGGTGCTGCTGCTGTTGCTGCTTTTGAGTGGCATAGCGCTCGAAGCCAGACAGTGGCTCAGTTCAGGTCCCATTGGGGCACGTGCTTCAGCTGCCACTGCAACAAATTTGGTTGGCCGCGAACAAACAACAAATAGAAGCAGAAGCGGAAGATTTATGAAATCTAGTTGGCAAAGAATACTTTTTCAATCGCAGCTTTATATATATATAATATACATATATATATATATATATATATATATGTATGTATATATGTATGTGGCAAGCGGGCCATTTTCAATTAAGCGAAATTAAAAATTTATTACGACCCACGACCAAAAGAAAACAAAGGCAACTTTTGTGGGCATTAAGCTGGGGCAGGATGGCATTGCTGGCACAAACGATAGCAAATAGAGAGTACAAAAAAATACTTGGGGTAAAAAGAGATGTTTATGTTTTCATTAATAAAAAAACGAAAGGAAAAAAGTAAAAAGCAGCGCAGGATGGGAGCAAGTGCGTCGGTGGATGATTGAGCCATGCCTGCAGCTGTTGGGCGCAAGCCGGCTGGGAGCAAAGGGATACCAGGGTGCAGTCCAGTAACTTTTCCATGCTTTTCGCTTTCGTTTTATTTGCGTTGAAGTCTTAATCATTGAGATGACATTGTCAGGGCTGACAGACGAGGGCAACAGGAGCGGAGAAGGAGTATGAGTTAGGGTAGTCAGTTCTATGAATGTACTTTCATTGGGCTATATGCACAGCAGTCGGAAATATTTATGAGGCTTAAGTGATTATTGAATTTAATATTGCTGCCGCGCACTGTAAAAGTTGGCACATTAAAAAAGTTATTAATCGTAAAAAGAATAAAAACGAATCGCTTTGAATAATGGTGGAAAAATAAGTTCATCAGAAAGTGAAATGTATAAATTGAAAATAAATGCCATTAATCTCTCTGCTATTCAGATATGGCAATGGAAATGGAAAAACATTTTCAAACTGAAATGGTATTTGTGGGATAGAATATAGAACAAGTGGAATAAATATAGTGGAAAATGTTAAAGCATTTATTAAAATTATATAGATCAATCTTAAAAGATAGCTAGATGATGAGATAATAAATACTGAGATGCAGCCCAAACCAATTCTGATCGTTCTTGCAATTTATCATCGCTCTGAAACTTAATTTCCCCATTCTGGAAGTCAGAAATAGTAAACCACAAAAACAAAAAGGGCAAAATAGCTGGACACAGCTAAAAAGCCATTAATCTTTATGCATCATTTCTGTTTGTGGCAGTTAATAATGCGGCACTTGAAAGTGCTTCGCACACGACTTAAACTGTTATTCCGGCGGTAAAGTTTTAAACCGAAAATGTCGGTTTAATTGACATACCTTTTTCAGCACTTTTATTTTGACTGCTCGCTCTGGTTGTGCTGTCAGTGTTGTGTTTCAATTAGCATAACGAACATTTATGTGGTAGCTGCAAAGAGCACGTCGCATAAGTTTTCTTCAATTAAAACTTTTGACAAGCGTGCCACACACAGGCACAGACATTGCAACACCAGCGGCACACACTCGTATGTAGATTTCTGCCAACTTGCCATAAATTTGAATTAATTTGATTTACTTTTGTGCAGCGCACACAACTTTTTTGCCCTTTTTCTTTTGTTGTACTTTATACGCTTTTCAAGTACATTTTAAGTAAATATAATTTAACGGTCGCACTAATAACACATTTCCGCTCTTCGCGGCGGCGGCAACAATGGCGGCTGTGTTGACTTCCGTTTACACACTCACCCACACACCAGCGCTCACACACACACACACAAAGACACACGCTTGCCAAAAAACACGCACACAATTACAGCTTAAGCCGGCACAAATACGTTGACGACTGTCGTTATACGTTTCTTACAACTTTTTTATTTGTTTTGATTTCTTAAGTTATTTTCATTCTTTTCAGTTTAGTTTTGTTTGTTTATTTTGTTTTTTTTTTTGGGAGGGAGGTAAATTGGTAAACAAGAGGCGCAGTTCAACGTACGCTTTGAAAGTCCGATCAGCCGGCGTATTGTTTGGGCGTAAAATTGTGTTAGTGAACGCAAGAATAGACGCAAAGCGCGCGCTGCAAGCGTTCCAAGCGCCAACGACAACAAACGCAGACTGCGAATTGTGTTTTGTGCAAACTGTTGAAAAATCGCACGGGAAAATGTGTAATGAAAACAACGCAAGCCAGCAAGCAACACACACGAAGCCAAGCAACCAGCAGAAGCAACACACACGAAGCTGTCCAGCAAACCAAAGCCGAAGCGAAGCGAATGAACGAACGAACAGCATCAGCAGCATCAGCAGCAACAACAATAACAGCATCCAAATGTTGCCAATGGGGGAATGTTGCTGCATGCCAGAAACGTGCGCATGAGAAAATGTTGCTGAGCATCTTGTTGCTGTTGCTGTGGCTGTTGTTACGTTTTTTGTTGCCAGCGAACGTTTGTGGCTCGTTTGTGTTTTTTGCGTTTAGGCGGGAAAATATGTGTGCCGCTTTTGTTGTTGCTGTTGTTGTTGTTGCTATACTCTTGCTGTGAGCATTATCATTATATGGTGAAGCACACATCTTCAACTCTGTGGACTATATATGCTTTAATTTTATTTAGTATACAATTATTGGAAGGATGTTTAGAAGGGTGTTTAAGCTTCGACTTGCTGTTGTTCTTCTTTTTGTTGTTGCAGCAACAAGCTGCATGTTACAGTGATTATTTTGTCAATTGCAGTGACACAAAGGCATCTATCTATCTTTGTATCTATCTATATATATATATATAAGTATACGTTTGTAACTTTGTATTTATCGGTACTAATGCCACAGCTATTATTCCGCTGTTGTCTTTGTTGTGTCAAAGTCGATGTTGCATCGAGTGAGCAGTGGGGGAGTCGTGAGTGGGGAGTGCGGTGTGCGCGGATAAATCATTGACTCAAAGCGAGGTTAAGTAGTTGCTGATTGTATATAGGCTGGCTCTCGAGTGTATTGCAAGTTGGGCGCAACTTCAAAGCAGACTCTTTGCGAAATTTCTTTCACCCCGCAACACTCAACACTTTCAGATCTCAGATCTCTTTGCCATTGCAATTAAATTGTGAAATTGATATTAACATTTACATTGTTTTTAATCATGCATTATTTACGCAAAACTGATTAGCAGAAAAGCTGTTTTTGTGTGCTCTCTTTGTGTAAACTGAAAATCATTTTCCACTCTATAAACATCCACTCCATCGAGGGGGCGGAAGGAAAAAACAACTATTCAACTATTCGCAAAATTAAATTTTCATAAAGCAAACGCATATTGCAGTAAAGCACATACACACTTACACACAATTGCACACACACACACACACGCATGACCACAAATTGAAATGCATTTAAGTAAAATATTTAAAGCATGCAAAACAACAACAAAACCTTAGCAAAAACATTTTGCGGCTGTTTAAATTAACTTAAAAAAAATGTCCAAGTTTTTTTAAATAGATTTTATAATCAAATAAATGGAATTTAATTTAAACTTTAGAATTTTTATTAAATTAATAGATTTGGAATTGAAATACTGTGTGATGCCCAGTTAAGTTAACTAAATAACAATAGCCACAAATGCAATTGAAACATTCACATTTTTTAATTTAAATAATAAATAATTTAAATTCAAACAAAGCTTTAAGCTGCCCCTTAAATTGCAACTTACTTCAAGTGGTTTTCAGTGTGCAGCAAGCAAAAATAAATGAAAACGCGTGAAATTAGTAAAAATCATTTCAAGTGCGTTATTCAGCGTCGCAACAGGACCCGCAGCAGCAGCAGCAGCTGCCCCAACGACAACGGCAACAGGAGCAGCCATCGAAATGCTGGTAATTAAGCGCTTTTCAGTAGAAAACACAACAAAAGAAAAAACATAAAACAAGAAGGATTTTACTAGCGAGATTCGCAACAAATTAAAATGGAATTTAAAAAAAAAAAAGGACCTCAAGCAGCATGTGGGCAAGGCAGCAATGGGCGCCAAGCAAACAAGTGATGCCCCTCAGCTACAATAGGGACTACGTTTGGGTTGAGGGCAGCGGGAGATGGGGAAATGGGGCGTAGCGGAAGAGTGGTAAATGCTTTAAACCGCCTGCGTCTAAAAGCAACTTCCTCTGTGTTCTGCTTGATGAACATGAAAGCAATGCAATGACACAAGCTGAAAGTGCGATTGTAGATTAATCATTGGAGATCTCAAATTTAATACGAGTTCTATGTTGAAAGTACCCAGCTATAGTACTATATATTAATACTACAGATTGTAGTTGAAAGTGCCACCAAGCTATAAATCAATGCTTGAAGCGAGTAGATCTAATAGTTGGATAATATATAGTGAGACAGCATATAGTAATACTAGTAATATCCTGTAAGAAACTGTATAAAATGATATCCAATTAAGACAGAATTGACTACTGATTAGCTTCAATCTTCTACTGCTACTGTTGAAACAGCCCAACGAGGTTTAAGCCTTAAATTTGACTGTTTTTATTTGCGTTTTTACTGATGATTATTCCAATTGTTATGCACAATTTTATGGCTAGTGTTATTACGAGCTTAATGGCGTAATAAAATCTACTTGTTTCGCTCGTCGCCAAAAGTATGCAATGAAAATTTTGCAGCGTTGATAAAAGCCACGCCCCCGCTCCAACCGTGCAGCAACACGCACAGAACAAAATGTTGCGTACAACACAATACGACAACAACAAGGAGAAGACTAAGAGTGCACAACAAATTTCTTTATAATTCACAAAGGAAACTCCAAACTCAAGGAGTGAAGTGAACACAAGCGAACACCAAACTCACACACGCACTCGCACACACACACTCGCACACACACATGCACACCCACGCAACTATGTAGTCCAAATGTGGCATAAACATGTGTATGCTCAGCTGCCGCCTTCGCCAAGTTGCCCGGCTACCGAAAGGAGCAGCAACCAAAGGATTACAGAGGAGTGGCAGGCAGATGACAGAGAGAGGCAGGCACAGCTGGAGGAGCAGCAGGCAGAGCAAAAGGACAACTCTGCCGTTTTCCTGTAATACGTGCGTTCCTAATACGCAACGTGGTACGCCCATACATCATACGAAGGAAACTGGGGAAACGGCGTCCTGCGCTTTGTGGCCCCCGGGCAAACGTCAACACGCAGACGACAACATTGTAGGAGCCTCTGTGACATCCCCCTTTTGCCACGCCGCCTGCCTGCCTCACCGAGCGACCTTGATTGCGTTTTGCAGTCGACTGACTTACAACACTCGGCTTCCACCCGCAGACTGCAAACGCAAACGCAAACGCATAAAATGTATTTAACACACAATTTATGTCTGCACGAGGCGTTTAACATTTACAGGCCAAGAGGCAAACTGGCAACCGTGCAAACGGGCAACTGGCAACCGGGCAAGTGGGCAAGGGTAACGGGGCAACACGGCAACGGAAGTTGGTGGCACATTTACACAGGTTTATTTTATTAGCGAGCGGGCGCCTCTTACAACATTCTGGACTCTGTGTCTTCTGGTTACGCAGTTAACTCCCAAAATATGCATATATATTCTACACAGAAAAAAAAGAACAAGTGGGAATGTAAGCAAATCGATTTTTATCAAAGTGGGAAAAGTTATCGATCAAATAAAAGAAACTTGATGTGCGTATGGTGTACGATAACTTACAAGATTTCGAGCCCTTACAGTCAGTAAGAGAAGCAGAGACGAACATGGCTTGATCGACACAGCTGATAAGGAGTATATATATATATATATATATATATACGAAGTCGGCTGTGTGGTTGTGTGGACGGTACGGACATTTCCAAAAGCCATAATGGCTTTTTGATAATGATTTGATTTCTAGAAAATTATACACTGATGAGAGAGTTAAGCCTTTCGAAAGACATTATCAAAAACAAGGGCTTCTGATCATGATTTCCTATTTCAGAGAGCAATCATTTGTTTTGGCCTTCTGCTCTGCATGTTGTATAGTTTTTCTCAGTGTAGCTGCTTCTGCCAGCAACCTTTTGTTTTGCCCTTCTGTTGTAGACAAGCAAATTGGCCCGCGGGGCATCAAGCAAAAATCATATGTTTTATACATGCCAAAAGTTCAACCCCACCAAACTTTTCATGTGTGTGTGTTTGTGTGCGGTGTGTGTGTATTATTTTCTGGAGGAAAAAAGTTTAATAGACTTTCCTTTAATACTGCCAGATTTTGTTGCCCTTTATGTTTGTGTTTTTCTTCTTCATTCAGGGTTTTCATGCTGCGCGCGGCGAAAGTTTTTATTTTGATTTTATGACTTTCAAAAGCTTTTCCATTTTTAAGCCATGGCCAAGAATGTTGGCAACAATTTTACGACGCCGAAGAGTAATCTATATTATTACAAATGATCGACTTTCGTTGCAAACCCTTTTTATTTTATTATTTTTTTCTGTTGACACCTAGATACAACAGTTGAACATTCAACTCGTGCCACAATTTAATACACTTTAGTTTATGAGGCATTTGAGAAATGTTTGCCACTTTCATTCAAAACCCATTTGAAACTTGAAAAACCCAAAAATGTTGCAACACATGTGACAAATGCCCAACAACAGCAACAGCAACAGCAACAACAAAAAAATGAAGTATAGTAAAAGGAAAACTTTTAATTTTCCGCAAATGCTTGGGCAGACGACAGACCCTTTTCTTAACGAGAACTTTTCATTTTTAATTAAATGGCAACCGCAGATACTCTATGCCCATACTGTCTACCTCTCTCTCTCTCTCTTGCACTCTCTCTCTCACTCTTAGTCTGTCTATGCTTGCAGCAAACAGGAAACGTGTCTGTGGCAGGAAAAAGTTTATTTATTTTTACTTTTTTTTTTATTTTAGAATCCAGCCTCCTACAATGAAGCTCAATTAGTTAAAGGCAGCGCGCGTTGCTCAATCAAAGACCGAAAACAAAAAAATTGCAAACTATTTCGCTGCTGCCGCTCAGCCCACAAATCGTGCATTATTATTTGTTTGTTTGGAGCTGCTTATCAGCTAAGCCCTGGGAGCTCAAAAAAATAAAGCCAAAACGCAGCTCAGATCATCAGTTCAAGCGCACAGTATGGCAAAAATCATCAGCACTTTATTTATTTAGTTTGCTGCACACAGAAATTATTCGCATTGGATTAAAGCTGCTCTAATTGTAGTTTATTAATTTAATGATTTTACAAAACGTTTTTCTGGTTAATTGTGGGTGCTGGCACCACTGTGCATAGTTCGAGGCAGGCGTAGGGGCAATTGCAGTCACGCATCTCACGATTGCGCTATTATATTCTCACCTTATGATGACTGACTTCGACTCCAGCTCCAAAGCTGAATTTGCAGCCAAAACTCAAGCTAAAACTGAAGCTGAACCTCAAACTGTAGCTGTAGTTGAAGCCAAGGGCGCAGGTAAGGGAAGAAGCAGGCAACGGGCCGGGGCACCACAACTTTATATAGACGAAAATAAAAGTATAACTTCAGCGAAGTCTTTATTATATTGTATTCATATTTTATTCGGCAAACCCCCTTTGCGAAACGCTGTCTACGCCCCTGGCTGAAGCCAGCGTAGCTTGCCGTAGCTGGCAAGGCAATTGAAAAGCCGCAAACAATAATTGCAGTTGCCATGGCCCAGGCCGAAAAAAAAAGCAAGGCAGGAGAACGCTCCAGAGCAAAGATCTCAACTAGGTGAATACCCTGTAATAGGCTAGCAAAGAGCAAAACAAAGTGCTCCAAAAATGCATAACTAGTCAAATATATTTAGAGGGACAACAAAGACCAAAACAAAAATCGCATTTTTTGAGGCAAGCAACTGAGGCAAGCACTCTTTAAACCCCTTTCACCCATTCAACAAAGCTGCTGTAATTCAACGCATAAACTTTCACCCAAATGCTCGCTTAGAGGGTATCCTCGAAAACCACAGCAATTTCAGCACCGCGGCTCATCCTGTTTTGTTTCTGTGGAGCTCGCTGATAGACTGAGTTCAGTTGGGCTGCGTGTGGAGGGGGTTATTTTAGGGAGGGAGGGGGGCGAGGGGTTGGCGCGGTGCGAATTAGGCAAATTGTGTGCAATTTTTGTGCGCACATTTTTGGTTTTTCTTTTTTTTTTGTACATGTTTTGTTTTGCTTTCTTTTGGTGGAAAGGTAAAAAGGTAAGTTAAGGGACTTAACCAACTCGATTGATTGTTTTTGCTCGTTTGGCTGGAGGTGGAAAAAAGCAAAAAACAAATAAATAAATCTTAAACAAGCCGAAGATTGCATACTCTCTAAAATTGTGCTATAAATTTCGAAAACTATCAGATTTTTTCAATGGAAAATATATGGTACAAAATAGAGTTAAACAAAAGAGTTTGTCATACCAGAACTAATATTTCAACCGATCTTTCCCATAGCAGCTAAGTGATATATTGATCCGATCCAGCCGGCTACAATTTATGTACTATTTCCAGCAAAAAGATAGCTTCAAAACTGAGGAGATGAACATGCATTTAAAGTTAAAAACTTGATTCTAGGTCGGAAGACAAGTAAAAATACTGGCCTAAAAATAGGGATTTGGGCACAGGTCGAAACTTTAAAATGCCATAACTTCGTCAAAACTCAACTTAGATTAAAAAGCGAGGGCTTTTTGATCATAGTTTTGTCCCTAAATCAATCGTGCATTTAAAGTTAAAAACGTGATTTTCAATCGGAAGACAAGTAAAAATACTGGCCTAAAAATAGGGATTTGAGCATAGGTCGGAATTTCAAAATGCCATAACTTCGTCAAAACTCAACTTAGATTAAAAAGCGAGGGCTTTTTGATCATAGTTTTGTCCCTAAATCAATCGTGCATTTAAAGTTAAAAACGTAATTTGGGGTCGGAACACAAGTAAAAATACTGGCCTAAAAATAGGGATTTGGGCACAGGTCCAAACTTCAAAATGCCATAACTTCGTCAAAACTCAACTTAGATTAAAAAGCGAGGGCTTTTTGATCATAGTTTTGTCCCTAAATCAATCGTGCATTTAAAGTTAAAAACATGATTCTAGGTCGGAAGACAAGTAAAAATACTGGCCTAAAAATAGGAACATGGGCACAGGTCCACACTTCAAAATGCCATAACTTCGTCAAAACTCAACTTAGATTAAAAAGCGAGGGCTTTTTGATCATAGTTTTGTCCCTAAATCAATCGTGCATTTAAAGTTAAAAACGTAATTTGGGGTCGGAACACAAGTAAAAATACTGGCCTAAAAATAGGGATTTGGGCATAGGTCGGAATTTCAAAATGCCATAACTTCGTCAAAACTCAACTTAGATTAAAAAGCGAGGGCTTTTTGATCATAGTTTTGTCCCTAAATCAATCGTGCATTTAAAGTTAAAAACGTAATTTGAGATTGGAAGCAAGTAAAAATACTGGCCTAAAAATACGGACATGGGCACAGGTCGAAACTTCAAAATGCCATAACTTCGTCAAAACTCAACTTAGATTAAAAAGCGAGGGCTTTTTGATCATAGTTTTTCCCCTAAATCAATCGTGCATTTAAAGTTAAAAACGTAATTTGGGGTCGGAACACAAGTAAAAATACTGGCCTAAAAATAGGGATTTGGGCATAGGTCGAAACTTCAAAATGCCATAACTTCGTCAAAACTCAACTTAGATTAAAAAGCGAGGGCTTTTTGATCATAGTTTTTCCCCTAAATCAATCGTGCATTTAAAGTTTAAAACGTGATTTTGAGTCAGAAGACAAGTAAAAATACTGGCCTAAAAATAGGAACATGGGCACAGGTCGAAACTTCAAAATGCCATAACTTCGTCAAAACTCAACTTAGATTAAAAAGCGAGGGCTTTTTGATCATAGTTTTGTCCCTAAATCAATCGTGCATTTAAAGTTAAAAACGTAATTTGAGGTTGGAAGACAAGTAAAAATACTGGCCTAAAAATAGGGACATGGGCACAGGTCGAAACTTCAAAATGCCATAACTTCGTCAAAACTCAACTTAGATTAAAAAGCGAGGGCTTTTTGATCATAGTTTTTCCCCTAAATCAATCGTGCATTTAAAGTTAAAAACGTAATTTGGGGTCGGAACACAAGTAAAAATACTGGCCTAAAAATAGGGATTTGGGCATAGGTCGAAACTTCAAAATGCCATAACTTCGTCAAAACTCAACTTAGATTAAAAAGCGAGGGCTTTTTGATCATAGTTTTTCCCCTAAATCAATCGTGCATTTAAAGTTAAAAACGTAATTTGAGGTTGGAAGACAAGTAAAAATACTGGCCTAAAAATAGGGACATGGGCACAGGTCGAAACTTCAAAATGCCATAACTTCGTCAAAACTCAACTTAGATTAAAAAGCGAGGGCTTTTTGATCATAGTTTTTCCCCTAAATCAATCGTGCATTTAAAGTTAAAAACGTAATTTGGGGTCGGAACACAAGTAAAAATACTGGCCTAAAAATAGGGATTTGGGCATAGGTCGAAACTTCAAAATGCCATAACTTCGTCAAAACTCAACTTAGATTAAAAAGCGAGGGCTTTTTGATCATAGTTTTTCCCCTAAATCAATCGTGCATTTAAAGTTAAAAACGTAATTTGGGGTCGGAACACAAGTAAAAACACTGGCCTAAAAATAGGGATTTGGGCATAGGTCGAAACTTCAAAATGCCATAACTTCGTCAAAACTCAACTTAGATTAAAAAGCGAGGGCTTTTTGATCATAGTTTTGTCCCTAAATCAATTGTGCATTTAAAGTTAAAAACGTAATTTGGGGTCGGAACACAAGTAAAAATACTGGCCTAAAAATAGGGATTTGGGCATAGGTCCGAACTTCAAAATGCCATAACTTCGTCAAAACTCAACTTAGATTAAAAAGCGAGGGCTTTTTGATCATAGTTTTTCCCCTAAATCAATCGTGCATTTAAAGTTAAAAACGTAATTTGAGGTTGGAAGACAAGTAAAAATACTGGCCTAAAAATAGGGACATGGGCACAGGTCGAAACTTCAAAATGCCATAACTTCGTCAAAACTCAACTTAGATTAAAAAGCGAGGGCTTTTTGATCATAGTTTTGTCCCTAAATCAATCGTGCATTTAAAGTTAAAAACGTAATTTGGGGTCGGAACACAAGTAAAAATACTGGCCTAAAAATAGGGATTTGGGCATAGGTCGAAACTTCAAAATGCCATAACTTCGTCAAAACTCAACTTAGATTAAAAAGCGAGGGCTTTTTGATCATAGTTTTCCCCCTAAATCAATCGTGCATTTAAAGTTGAAAACGTAATTTGGGGTCGGAACACAAGTAAAAATACTGGCCTAAAAATAGGGATTTGGGCATAGGTCGAAACTTCAAAATGCCATAACTTCGTCAAAACTCAACTTAGATTAAAAAGCGAGGGCTTTTTGATCATAGTTTTGTCCCTAAATCAATTGTGCATTTAAAGTTAAAAACGTAATTTGGGGTCGGAACACAAGTAAAAATACTGGCCTAAAAATAGGGATTTGGGCATAGGTCCAAACTTCAAAATGCCATAACTTCGTCAAAACTCAACTTAGATTAAAAAGCGAGGGCTTTTTGATCATAGTTTTGTCCCTAAATCAATCGTGCATTTAAAGTTAAAAACGTAATTTGGGGTCGGAACACAAGTAAAAATACTGGCCTAAAAATAGGGATTTGGGCATAGGTCGAAACTTCAAAATGCCATAACTTCGTCAAAACTCAACTTAGATTAAAAAGCGAGGGCTTTTTGATCATAGTTTTGTCCCTAAATCAATCGTGCATTTAAAGTTAAAAACGTTATTTGGGGTCGGAACACAAGTAAAAATACTGGCCTAAAAATAGGGATTTGGGCATAGGTCGAAACTTCAAAATGCCATAACTTCGTCAAAACTCAACTTAGATTAAAAAGCGAGGGCTTTTTGATCATAGTTTTTCCCCTAAATCAATCGTGCATTTAAAGTTAAAAACGTAATTTGGGGTTGGAAGACAAGTAAAAATACTGGCCTAAAAATAGGGAGATGGGCACAGGTCGAAACTTCAAAATGCCATAACTTCGTCAAAACTCAACTTAGATTAAAAAGCGAGGGCTTTTTGATCATAGTTTTGTCCCTAAATCAATCGTGCATTTAAAGTTAAAAACGTAATATGGGGTCGGAACACAAGTAAAAATACTGGCCTAAAAATAGGGATTTGGGCATAGGTCGAAACTTCAAAATGCCATAACTTCGTCAAAACTCAACTTAGATTAAAAAGCGAGGGCTTTTTGATCATAGTTTTGTCCCTAAATCAATCGTGCATTTAAAGTTAAAAACGTTATTTGGGGTCGGAACACAAGTAAAAATACTGGCCTAAAAATAGGGATTTGGGCATAGGTCGAAACTTCAAAATGCCATAACTTCGTCAAAACTCAACTTAGATTAAAAAGCGAGGGCTTTTTGATCATAGTTTTTCCCCTAAATCAATCGTGCATTTAAAGTTAAAAACGTAATTTGGGGTTGGAAGACAAGTAAAAATACTGGCCTAAAAATAGGGAGATGGGCACAGGTCGAAACTTCAAAATGCCATAACTTCGTCAAAACTCAACTTAGATTAAAAAGCGAGGGCTTTTTGATCATAGTTTTGTCCCTAAATCAATCGTGCATTTAAAGTTAAAAACGTAATATGGGGTCGGAACACAAGTAAAAATACTGGCCTAAAAATAGGGATTTGGGCATAGGTCGAAACTTCAAAATGCCATAACTTCGTCAAAACTCAACTTAGATTAAAAAGCGAGGGCTTTTTGATCATAGTTTTGTCCCTAAATCAATCGTGCATTTAAAGTTAAAAACGTAATTTGGGGTCGGAACACAAGTAAAAATACTGGCCTAAAAATAGGGATTTGGGCATAGGTCGAAACTTCAAAATGCCATAACTTCGTCAAAACTCAACTTAGATTAAAAAGCGAGGGCTTTTTGATCATAGTTTTGTCCCTAAATCAATCGTGCATTTAAAGTTAAAAACGTAATTTGGGGTCGGAACACAAGTAAAAATACTGGCCTAAAAATAGGGATTTGGGCATAGGTCGAAACTTCAAAATGCCATAACTTCGTCAAAACTCAACTTAGATCAGGCATATATATTCCTAGTGGAATCAAAGATGTCTCCTTCAATGCGTTACAAGCTGCACGATCAAATTGGAATGCCCTTTAAGAGGGCTTAACAAGATATTCGTTGCTAGTTGCACGTAACTGTAACTGTGTTAAGAATCGTTCGTTCGCTTTTCATAACCCACGCGAGTTCACGAGTTCAGCGTTGGGGTTCAGCACTTGTGTGTCATCCACCCATCCTCCCACCCCCCCTTGCGCTACTCTCCCGCCGCAATGCATTGCATTCTATGCCCCATAGCCATTTTTAGTCGAGGAACAACAGCAGGACGACAATAACAACAGCAACAACAACGAAACTGTGGCTGAGGATGAAGCAACTCCACTTCCACTCCACCCCACACAGACACTCCTTTTGCCTACCCACTGAAGCACCTTCATTAACATACCAGCTGCAGCAACAAGAGAGAGACACGGGGCAGTGGCAGCGAGTTGAGCCCGCCTCTGGGTAAGGAATTTTTAGCTTCATGGCTTGGAATTTGCCTGTAATCCGATACAATTTAGCGGCTTAAAGCTTCTGCCTGCTTGACGCTCAAGTTTCTCATCATCTTTTGCTGCTGCTGCTGCCATTGCTGCTACCACTGCTGCTTACTATTTGCCTGGCCCTTAGCACTCCTCTCCCACCCGAGATACGCAGCGAGGCACGCGCTTGTTTCTTTTATCCGCCTTCGCTTTTGTTTCGCTTCGTACGACAAGCGTAGCTGGTTTATATTATGAGTGAAGTGGAGTGAAACGAAGTGAGGGGAAGCTGAGGGGGATGGGGAAGGTGTAGGGGGGGTGGTTGTACAGCTGCCGCGATTAGTGATTAGATGCCACTTCAAAGACCTCTTGCAAGCATTTACACTTAAAGCGAAAATCCAACGAAGGTCACACAACATAAAAAGTTCAGCCAAAATATTGATGGAAGTATTTCCATATAAGGCATATGAGTTCTTGATCTCCATCTGAATCTGAAATTGATTAAAATGCGTACAATGAAGTTGTGCAATAGACAGACAGAAGGAAGCCATCAGTATATATCTGCTTGATCAGACTCAAAAGACCAGGATCAGAGGCTATAAGAGCTAGAAACTTAGAATTTGGAATGTAAGTTCTCATCTTATCGATAACTAACTTGCTTAGATATCGATACATATCGTTTTACTACTTCATTAGTTAAGAACGGAGGCTTTTACTTATGCATAATATACATTGACATACTATTGACCAACTGTACAAGTTTCAGCAAGATCTAATCAGAAATACGCAAAAATATAGAAAATTCAAAATCTGAATTAAATTTCTGAACAACTGATGAACTCCTGAGTATAATTTATATTTGAGCTGTTAACTGGGGCAATGCAATATTCAGCGTGCCGAAGATAATCTTTCGCTTTTGTTTTGCCTAAGTTGGCAAAGTGCGTGGATAGATTTGCTCTAAAAGATTCTTCCTGTCATAATGATAATGCCCACCCAGTGGGTCAACTGTGTCTACTTCTGCGTCTCTGCGTCGCAGTTTCTGCATCTGTTTTCTGTGGCAAAACGCACATCTGTGCTCATAAAATATGTCAGGAAATCTGCATTGTTTCTCAGGCCCTGCTGCTGCTGCTGCTGCTGATGTTGCTGCTGCTGTTCTACACCCATGCAGCACTCAGAAAAACACAAATCCAACAAGAAAAATTATCAAATATATAATAAAACCAGAACGACAGCAAGAAAGACAGTGAGGCACGCAGCATCGCAGTGGCAGGCATACAAAATGCATGTTGCAAATAATAACAGAAAAAAAAAAGAGATCTAAACAATTTGCGCTTACAACATTTGCTGGGGTTGGCTCGACAAGGATTACGTAATGTATGTGGTTGCAGCAGGGGCAGGTTGAGCTACATAAATGGGGCAACAGCTCTGCTCTGCTGTTGCATATTCTTCCAGCAATAATTGTTTCCGACAACACGTAGCCAAGGATTAAGGCAGTAGCCATTAGCTTCAATGCAATACCTTTTCAACGAGGGTTGCAATTATGAAGGGTTTAAATGGGGGATGATGTGCGGCATGGGTTGTGGGTTGCAGGTTTGTGAAGCACGCCGCACACAGGTGTGTTTGTGGCAACATTACAATGTTTACAACTTTACTTCTTGATTTTTCACTTTTACACTTTTACACTCGACAGATTGCAAAAGTTGCAGCAAACTTTGAATGCAATTTAACATTTAAAGGCGGAGCTGAAAATCAAATATTCACTGAATATTTGAATGCGAAAACGAGTATGAATATGAATGTGAATGTGCGTTTGAGTACTCGTTCACCTGCTAGCCCCAACCAGCATATTTGTATACGGCATACGCATATTTAACCAACAATTTCACAAGATGCAAAACTGCAAAATTTCATTCGATTCAGCGGTCAAATCTGCAATTTATTTGCACAAGTATTTGTTATGCTTGACTTGAAGGTTGAGCGTTGCAATAAAGCAGAAACTTGACATTTATTATGGGATTATTGATGTGTGGTTGAGTGAATGCCAAACATTCACAATTTCAATCAATTTTGTTTACTTTTGTATCTCTTGTCACTAAATATGTTTTCCCCATTTGACTTTGGCATTTCTTGTGGGATTTACAATCCCAGGACTATTTTCCTAAGTCCAAGTCTCATTTCTTATTAAAAACAACATGTCTTAATCAGCGCACATCATGTATACTCCCCATCAGGAGTACCTTCTAGGCATTAGGCACTTATACTTTTAGTATATTCCTCCCTATCCCTACCCTACTGGTGAATCAATACTTCCCGCATAAAATTGCAACTTCATTTCCTTAATGTACACAATTCAGAATTCACTTCATATTCATAAGCTGGAAACAACCCTATGTTAAGTGAAAGATGACAATAAAATCTGAGCAGACAAAAAACACCTGCAGCAGGCCAGTGTCAAGCTCTTGGCACAGGCCAAAGCAAATGCCACTTGAGGCAAGTACAAATTCCCCATTGGGGCGTGTTGTGGGCTGGCAAGGGGGTGGGGAGTGTGGAGTGAGGAGTCGCAACACTAATGTGCACATAAAATCAATATACACCATCGATAGCCAACAATTTGTAAGGCTTCAACGCTTTAAGCCTGTCATTTTTTCAATTAAATTATCAAAATTACCAGGAAAGGCAGCAAAAAGACGACTTCAAATGACGACAGCAACTTTAGCACGTGCAGTCACGCAAAAGCAGGGTGGGGAGAGGGTGGCCTCGGGGAGGGTAGGGGAGGCTCGACTTCCCATTCGTGACGTGTAGGGCCCTGTTTGCTACCTTCACCTTGGCTGCAATTAATTCAGTGTAACATAATCTTCACTCACAGGTTTTATATACGACACTAAATCAGTGTGGCTTGGGGCAGGGGCGGTGGCAGAGACTTTGGCAGTGCCAGTGGCAGAGGCAGAGGCAGAGACACACACAAAGCGGAACGACACCGGTGTGGAGCTGGGATGGGCGTTGCCCTGCACTGATTTGCAAGCCCCAATTATGCGGGCATAAGGAAATTTAATGCGCTCTGCGTTGAATTTAATTAGTTCCATTTAAAGTACAATCAAAAAACAAAACAGCCAAAAACCAGGAAAACATTAAATAAAAAAAAATCAAGTAAGCTCACAGCGAGTGAACTCAACTATGATATACCCTGCAATCAGCTGTATATATGTATATTCTGTGAGATCAATTTGACTTTAGATTGGGAACTATGAGTTAGGTGTTTTCTAACCGATCTTAATCAAATTTGTCTAGCTCTCTCTATCGAAAATCGATATATAGATATTCGAAAAACGGAGACAGTTATCGAAAGTTAATTCTCGGCGCTTGGTATGCCAAACATACAGTCTCTAGTCTGTAGCTCTTATAGAGTCTCAGTTCGCATATCTTGGCTCAATCAAGTCAACTGTTGATCCTGATTAAGAATATATAGTTACCTCCTGCTGCCTGCATAAATCCATTATACCCTTCTTAGCCATTCTTGAGGGTATCCAAACAGAAAACAGACAATAACAAGCGTATGGGGAATTCTTTCCGCATATTTGCACGCCAGCCGATAATTATCGCTGGAAATTCGGTCAGAGGTTGAGCCCAAAAGGAAAAAAACGAGGCGAAGGACAAGGAGATGGAGCAGGAGAAGTAACAGCAACTGATCCAAAGATGCCCCAGGCACGTTTCACATGCTTCGGCTTCATCTGCATGCGGCGCTTGTCTTGTGAAACCCTTAAACACCTGATATACAACCATAGTGGGGGGATGAGGATGAGCTGGAGGAGGAGAGGGATAGCAGTCGAGACTTGAACTTAAGCGCAGGTGGAGATGGAGGTGGAGGTGGAGGCTGCCCTTGTGCGAAGATCGTTTTGCATCCAAAATGCACAACATTGAACATTGGATGTTGAACGTTGAACATTGAGCGTTGCACACGCACATTCATGGGCCATTTCATTTTCACTTTTGGAACATGCCCCACAGGGCTGCGAAGACAAATCACGGGGCGGTGATATTTCACGGTGATTTGTCGATTACGTGACTTTATTAACAATCATACTTATAGCCATATATAGCGATGGTATATCGTTTGCACTTAATTGTGAATTTATAAACTGGTCTTCACTTTATCATATTAACTTTCACACTTTACATAATGGATATATATATATATTATATATATACAAATAGGTCAGTTTCAATATAGAGAGTGTTAGGTTCATCTAAAATATTACTTTCAAAATGCTATTCCATTTCATATATCACATATCTTTCCAGGCTTTAGTTCAGTTTTTTATCTTCATCTTACTTGGTATCTTTCTTGGAGGTTTTTCCTTTTGCTTTTCATTGAAATACACTTTTCATTAACTCAAATTTATCACGCTCTAATCTTGCATTATAGTATAGATATGATTGAATTATGTAAGATTTGAACTACAATCAATTAAGTTTGGACATGCACAGTCACTTTGTGGATCTGGCATTGTTTGCAGCCCTATTTCGAGTGTGACGAATGCGAAAATCAATGCATTGATGCAAGCGCTCTAAGATTGTTTTTTCTTGCAACAATCGGATGCAACGCGTCAATTCGCTTAAGTTTTCGACATGTTGCGCATGTGATGAAGATTAAGTAGAAAATAATTACAAGCTCTCTCGATGTGTGCTGGGTTGCCTTTGCGGATCGCGATCACTTTGTGATATCGAGGGAGCCGCGTGTAATTACATAAATGGCTATGTCAGTGCGGTGACAGGCCGGCGTCATCGCAACTGTCAGTCAGTCAGACTGAGAGAGAGAGAGAGAGAGGGACAGGCAGACAGTCTGGCTTGGAGTCTCTTCGTCCATCAGTTGATCATCAATCGTGCGAACTTTCCAGATCCATTGGCCCGCCCACTTGCCGGCGATGCGGCCCCCAAAAACCAAAGCGAAACACGTTATTTTTCTTGAGTATCACTTGCCACGCACATCTCTAAAGGAACAGAGGCATAAGGCACAGCTGCACTCAGCGAAACAAATCTCAACTACTTCAAAATTCAAATTTGTAACTTGATTTCTTAGGTGTGTGCACAGAAATCTTATATTTACATTTGTTGCTTATATTATTATTAAACATTAATATTCTAAGAAGTCACAAATCAAAAATTTACAAACTATTTAAATATCAGAAAATTTCATTATTCATTTTTTAAATTTATAAATGATTTTTCTATTTTTTAGAAAAGCATTTCTTAAGAACAAAAAATATTTCTGATCAAGGTGACTTTAATTTAAGGGCGATTTTTGTTCTGAGTGTACGTTTTAGTCAGTTCGGAAGAGCAACAAAAAAAAGTTGATTAATGATTTGAGCCACAATGAAATGCTCAGATTATGACAGTGATTTTTCTGAGTGTACGGCGTGAGTTGTGCTTACCTGTTCGCAAAGTTGCAGCCTCTGCACATAAATCGCAAAAATAAAAAGGGCCAAATCAGCGTGTGTAAGATATATTCAATGCACACACACTAACACACTCACACACACACACAGACACACACCCACAGATACGCGGGGTGCGTCTGGGGGACGCGCCTGATTCCCCACGGTATGCCATAAATTTTAAAGTAATTTTCTCAAACCAACCTCGCATTATTTATGGGAAAATATTACGTAGCATATAAGAGAGCTGGCCCAAATACGAAAATGCGCCTGTTGCCAAGGCTAAGTTCGCCAAGTGGGGATGGGGGGTGGGGGGATATAAACGTTGCAGCCTGTTGCAAATAGCACAAAAACTATGCCAAATAGAGTAATTAAATTAAAGTGTCGTGATATACGAGAGTTCTACATATACAAACAGTCTGTGAGGAATCACAGCTAAAGATGCGCCCAGAGCCGAAAGCGGCCAACTTTCGCACAGCAATTTGCGCAGATTTGAGTTATTGGCCAGAGTCTGAGCCAGGTCTGCTGTATGTGTGTGTGTGTGTGTGTGCAGCAGGTCACGATTATCTGCATACGCAGCCGCCAATAATTTCAAAAATTGGCGCACTTAAAATCGAGTATCTGGGGGTGGGGTGAGTGGCATAAACATAATTTGAAAGTTATTTTGTTCGAGTCGAGAAATTATTGAGCAATATGCTGATCTGTAAAATCATAAATAAAAATATTTGTACTTAGGTTCTGCTCTTGGAGTGGCCTTCTCTCAATCTTGGCTCGCTCCTACTCCTCCACTTTCTGGCCATTTCGATAACTTTTATGTTATTAGGTGAGAGAGTTGCTTTCAGGCATCCTTTGCTTGCCTGGCTGTTTGCTTGGTTTGCTTGGTTTGGCTGGTGTGGCTGGTGTGGCTGGTTGGTTGGTTGGTTGGCTGTTTGGGTGATGCCTGCGCCTGGGGCTTAACGATTGATAAAGTCTTTTTATTTACAAGCTGATAATGATGGTGTAGGCGCAGCTGCTTTTGGCATTGCGACGCTTTTTCATATAATTTATGTGCAATTTGTGCGGCCAGCGAAGAGCTGGCTAAGATGAGTTTCTCGCCGCTTTATAAAGATACTGGCTTATTATGGGAGAATAGGTGCTGAGATTTGCCAGATATGATGAGGGTAATAAGATTCCAAAGTAGTTTTACTACAACTAGTTTGATAACGCTGTGGAATCGCTCTGGCCGAATATCAAATATGCTGCCCAGCACTCAAACTGTGATACTAAAAACGTGTTAACACAAAATCTCCTATAAAGTTGACAAGTTATTGAAGCCATTATAAAAATGTATTTAACACTAAGCATTTATCGAAAAACAAAATCGAATTCTTATGCAAAAATTGTGTTAATCGGCTTAGCCAAATATTAAATAAGCTGCGAAACACTCAAAACTTTTTATGGTAGCTATATTGTGTAGTAGTTTTATAGTGATAATGAAAATTTATTTAACAATAAGCTTAAGCACAAAATATTCTGTAAAGTAGCAATGGGATTATGCCAACTTATTAAAGCCATAATAAAAATCTGTACACCAAGCTCAGACTAAGCATTTTCAATATTATCGAAAAACAAAAAGGAATTTTTTATGCAAAAATGTTATTTAAGAAATGTTGCTAAAATAGCTTAAAGATATAAACAAAAATACATATAACAATAAGAATGTGCCTTGTGGAATTACCAAATTTCACCGATCAATGCGTCACAACAATTTCGAATCAAGATCATAATACTATCAACCAACTACCAACCAAAAAAAAAATAAAAAGCTGAAGACGAAACTCGTAAAAATGTCACAACAAAATGCTGAACTCATTTTTATACGCATATCGGAGCGTGGATTTTACGAGCCGCATAAAACATGCAACTTGATGGCGTTTAAGAAAAAAAAGTCGAAGAGCAACAAAAAAAAAAAAAAACGGAAGACTCAAGGCACGAACTAATAACAAGAATGCCTAAATGCAGCGCATAGGCCCCAAAACGTAAAGTATCTTCAACTAGATAGAGTGACAGAGACAGAGAGAGAGAGAGAGAGCAAAAGGCATGGCAGGGGCTATCTCATTCCCACCTAAGCCGATTATGCGGCACAACTTTTGGGTATGGGGTAAAAGAAGATCATAAAAATGTCGCTTGGCCAGGCAAACGATCTACTAGAATCGTGTTAAGTGTGCGATGCTCGATAGGCGGAGGGGGGGACTTGGGTGAGCGGAGGGGAGATTGGGGGTTGGGGTAAGAGCGGTGTCGATGTCATTGCTGCCTGTCTGCCTGCTTGTTTGTTTCTTTGTTTTTGCTGTTGTTGTTGTGTTTTGTGCCGGGGCTGATGAGTGTCATTAACATCAAATTACCACAAGTCAAAGTCATGTTTGACCAAAAATAAAGAGACCGATCTTCACTAGAAAAGGAGACGCGCAACAGTTTGTTCAAAATAAAGAAGAAGAAGAAGAGTGGCACAGTAAAACCACAACACTGTGGTCCAAACACGTCCAAGTCGCAAAGCAAATCTAAACTGACACTTGAACACCCGGCGAAGTGAAAGAGTGATTACTGTACAGAGAATGCGCAGATAATTATATAAACATATACATATACATATGTACAGATAGTTAACAATCAAGATAAAGAGTAATAATATGGACTATGTCCGATCCATTTGCAGAGCGTAACATTTTGCGTATTGGCTCATTTTCTTAATTTCTTTTGGATCACTTGGTAAACCATAAAGTTACAGGAACTATGACTGAAAAATTCCATACAACCCACGCAACTCGCACTCGTAATAAATGGCTCCACCTGTTCAAACTCTAAAACACGATCTATCGATATACCCTGTGCCTGTTAGAAATGTGTAGAAAGGGTATCATAACAAGGTGTTGATCTATGCAACAGCAGGGTGAATTTTCAAACCCATAAAGTCAATTTTATTAGCTTTAGTTAGATTAATTGCATTTTTCTTTCAAATCGTTAAATATCGATATATCATTCAATTTCTTATTGAAGCAGATGCTGTATAAAAGAGTTGATAAGTTCTAGAGATTTTAACAGCAGTTGCAAAAGTATATTTTATATTTAATTTTTACAGAGTATCTACAATTCGATTCACTCTCAACGAGCAACGATTCTTACTTGTTTTAATAGATCGATCTGGTGGACGTATCTAAATCTTAAGCCCACTGAGCGTTATGCATAATTATGTTAAGCACGTCAGACTCATTCATAAATCTTTTTGGCAAACAGTTAGTCCCCACGAAAACACCGAAACACGATTGAAAACCCACCCAAGCTGAACTGAAGCAGTTGAAGCAACCAGGAGGTGTTATAGAATCAGAACTGAAAGCCAATATTTACATACAAGCTATTATTCATTAGCGGCTCAATGGGTTTTTTGTGTGCTGAGGTTGCTTCACGCAACATCTTTTGTAGGTGATAAAATTTGATAGTAATTTATTATGCAGCGAAACGCTCGAGACACGCTGGGCGAAGACCTGCGATTAGAGGAGTCTTATTATTATATTGCTTCGCTTTGCTTTGGTTTGGTTTGGTTTGGTTTCGTTTCGGTTTATGGGTTTCGTGTTTGGGGTTTGGGGTTTGCGAACGATATCACAAAATGAAATCAATAAACCAGTCAATAAAAACAGAAACCGAAACAATTTTAAGATGCAAATTATGCAAATGAGACGCACGGATTTCATGTACAGCCATAAAAAAAACCCCAAAAAAACAAAAATAAAATCACATTTTTCTCTTCCACAACCTTTCGATTTTTAAACAAATAAGTTGAGGCGCCGCGTGGGCGAACGTTATGAGGGGGGCGTGGCTGGATAGATTTGTCAAATAAATAATTAAACAGATATGGCAAACTTACGTCGGCGCTGTGGCAACGCTGCTGAACTTGTTGTTGTCGTTGTTGTTGCTAGTTCGCCTTGGGGTCGACAGAGTCGTTTCCAAAGCAACATTTTTGGAGATGCGCCGATGCTGATAAGACAACAACTGTGAATGCGGGCGACGATTGCGAAATCTTGTTCACATTTGACACACGACGGCACATTAATTAATTAATTAACAACTCGCAACAATTTGCATGAAATTAACATATCGCTCAAAAAGTGTTTCGATCACAATTTCAAATGGCGCCCAGGGCTGCAGTAGCAGCAGCCGAGCTGCGCACGCGTCAGGAACAGGAGTCAGTTTCGGAATCGGAGACGAGCTTGGCGCACGTGCCGCCGTTTCAAATGCAACTGTGACGCGCACGAACACGAAAAAGAGTGAAAACTGTAGACGACGACAATATCAACGCTAACGACAACAGCGACGCCGGCAGCAACAGCAGCAGCAGCAGCAGCAGGTGTCGGCACTGCCACAGTTTGTTACAAAATGTGTGCTTAATCTCCGGCGGCGTAGTATCAAAGTGAGCTTTTTTTTTGATTGTGTTGTTTTTGCGCCCTCGCTTTGCGACGAATTTCCGCAAAAAGCTCTCGAATTTTAGTGTGTACTTCCGTTAAGCCGGCCACTTCTGCGCCTCACGACGGTTAATTAACGAATAAAAGTCGGTTTTGTGCGCATGGCTTAAATGTGCGGCAGCACTGCTGGAAAAAAATAAAAATAAAAATAAAACAAAAACAACACAAGACTGAAACAAAATCAGAAAAATGAAAAAAGAAAATATGTTACACCCAACGACGATGACGATAACGGCGACGGCAGCGTCGGCGTTGGCAGCGCCCAAGCGCACATTGGGGCCAGGTCAGTGGAAGCATAAAACAGGTGTAAAAGCGATCTCAATGAAAAGTAAAACGGTTTACAGACACAGACGGGTCAGCTCTCCGTCTGTGTGTGCGTGTGTGTTTGTGTGTGTGATGAACTTGTAGCTGTTAAATTTTTACGATTTTATGGGTGTGGACAATTAGATGTTCGTAAAATTCAGTGAACGCATAAAATCTTGATAGTTTTCCTTTTCTGTGTGATGCATAATTTTCAAGCTTGCCCGCATTTTTAATGTTTATTGTTGAATGATAATTATCAAAAACTAAAATATTAAGTAAGCAATATTAATTAAATAATCAAAATTTTCATACCTTTAAAAATTCCATTTGTTTGTGTTAATCAGAAGCGTTGCCATTTTTTTTCTTTTTGCACGGATAAGCACTGTGCGCGCTCTGCCGACGTCGACAGCAACGCATCCGCCATGTTGTTGTTGGTTTTTGTGCCAAAAAGTGTAACAAGCTGGGCGCATTTTGTTGTCTGCTCTTTCGCCCGTGCAAAAGTTCATAATGCACGCAAAGCGTTTCTTTTCTGCAGTTTATTTTTTTGTTTTTTGCAGTTTACTTGCACATTTATTGCTTTACGCTTGACGCGTTTCTCGCTGCTGCTGCTGACCAACATGCAATGTGACGTCGGCTCCGCCGTTGGCTTTTCTGGCCCTGATGCGGAAAACTTCTTCTCATTCTTCCACTCTCTCGCGGTTGACTGTTGTCTATTTGACATATTGCACTTGCTGCGCTGCCAACGTTGACGTCGGCTGCGGCGCTGTCGCTGTCGCTGCTGCTGTTCATTAAGCGAATCAACGTAGCGAAGCATAAAGGCAAATTAACATAAGACAACTTCTTTTTCGACTTCTGCTGTGGCGGAATTAAAGACCCTTTCTATTGCAACACATACACAGACATCTATTTACATATATGTATATGCATGTATGCGGCACAAGTAAATTGCTTTTCATGTGCGTCTAATTGCTATACAAATTTTAAACGAAACTTGGTCTTTTTTTGTTTTATTTTTGTGACAGGTCATAGCACTGCTTCTTCTTCCTCTATTATTGTTTGTGTTGTTACTATTACTGCTGCACAGGTCGCGGAAGCTTTGCCATTCACAATAGACAGTTTTTCGTCTGCAATCTGTGTGTGTGTTGTGTGTGCGCCTGTGAACCATGCAATCATCATCATAATCTTAATTCACTTGCGTGGGTTATTGTGACTTAGTTATGTTATTTGATGTACATAAAGAACGACATTCTTACGCGTAACACAATATTATCAATACACAACGTTTAATGACAACTCCTGGCAATCTGTTTACATAACTATGAAAGCTTATTATGGCAATAAACAGCTTTTTGATGAATGTTAACATTGCAGTTGGTACAAAAATTGTACATTTACCGAAGAGCATTTAAGCTTCGACTTGCAACAAATAAATGTTATGGTTGTTGCCTTGCGCTTGCGTGCTTCAAAATTGCTTTAAATTATGAATATTTATGTGTGCAGATGCGCAACAATATGGAGCACTACCGTGTGGCAACCACACCAGTTGGCTTGTGGCACTTGCTTGTCGTGTGGCAACGATGCGTTGCCATGTTAACAATATTACACAAATTGTTTGAGTAGCTAAAAAAATAAAGACATCAAATACTTTTGCTAATCAGTGAAAATGTCGCGCTTACTGAATAAGGATTATCGATCAGCTGATTTCCAGCAGCTCAGTGAGCTGATAAAAGCTCACCCGCTGATGAAGAGAACAACAACAACGGAACAGCAGCAGCAGCTGCAAAAGCTTCGCACTCCCGAATATCGCACCAAATGTGTGATGAGAGCTTCCCTCGACGATATTGCTCTGGGTGTGAGTATGAGATGGCAGATGGCGAGATGGAGATTTTCGAGATTTCTTTTTTTTTTTGGGATTAGCGATTTTTTATTACTCAAAACTCAGCCAGCCATCTTTATAGATCAACCTGTACAAGTTGCACTTGACTGCTGAGAAGTCTGCACCGAAGACGGAGACAATTAGCTTTGCTGCCGCTCCTCAAAGCGCACGGCAAAGTGGGAAGACACCTGCCACGCCCTTTATTAAGGTGCTGTTGCGCAAAACGCCCATTGTGGTCCTGTTCGAGCGTTGCAGCATGACGGCGGAGGCGGACAGCGAGGAGGGTCGCCAAGTCCAGGCGGATAATCAGCGCTACGAGGAGCTGCTCTCCGGCACGGATAAAACCCGACGCACCATCGATGCGGATACGCAAACGATGACGGCTCTCATGAAATCCAGATTGGTGAACACGGAACGTCTGCGCACAGATAATGTGGCATCGTATGTCTCCAATTTCGAGATGTTCGATACGTACAAGGACCTGCAGTCCTCGACGAAGAGTGTGGATGTGCAGGGTGCCCAGAAAATGCAGGTGACCACCTTTAAAGTTGGTGGCATCGACCAGTTTGTGGCCATCAATAAGTTGCCAAGTTTTCGGGTCGCCCTCATGCTGACTATGCGCATCCTCGCTAGCAATGTTTTCGAACCGCAACAGAGGCGTTTTCGCAACATGACACCACCTGATCCTCTGGCCGAGGATGTCAAGTTCAAGTATCGTTTGCGACTACTGTGGCGATTGAGTGCTCCGTCATCCAATGCCGGCGTGCAGCAGGCGGTGACTTCCGTCTGCTTCTGTCCCAGCAATGGAGACATCCTGGCCGTCTCCTATGGCATCTATACGTGTGCTCGGTCTGCTCGTAGCCCCAGTTGTGGGTATGTCTATGTGTGGAACATTAAGAATCCCGTGAATCCGGAACGTTGCTACGATTACCAGGTGGCCGTGGTTACTGTTCAATTCTCACCGGTGGTGCCACAGTTGCTGGCCATTGGCCTTCACAATGGCGACATTGAGGTTAGGGATATCTCCCGGCCGGATCAGCCCCCGCTGGCCATCTCGCAGCGCAGCAGTTCGCCTCACTTTGAGCCCGTCACGTCCATCAAATGGATTCCGCGCAGCGATGGCGATGTCTCGGCAGGTGCTGAAATTACGCCGTTTCTGGCTGCCTCCCTGGCCGGCGCCATAACCAAATATCAACTGATCAACAGTCCACATTTGTTGGGCTTCGAGCATCAGCGTTTCCAGCGTGCCGAGGGCGAGCTGGAGGGGATTCCCCTGCAGCGTCCGGCGCAGTTGGTGCCGCTGCTTGCCAATCGACATCCGCAGTGTCTCGAACTAGTGCTGGATCCAGTGCAGACAGACGTCTACTACGTGCTCACCGACGAGGGCACACTCTACAAGTGCTCCACCAACTATCCGCTGCAGCATCTGGAGCTGCGGCAGGTGCACGAAACGCCAGCGGTCTGCATGGATTTCTCACCCTGGTCCCCAAAACTATATCTCACCTGTGGCAGCGATTGGTAAGCAATGAGCAAATTTGGGTTAGATTAAAGATTATCACACTCAGAAAAAAAACGCACCGAATTATCGAAAATCGCAAATGAAAACTTTAAAGTTTTTCTTGTTTTAAGAAATTGTTTCTAAATATAAGAAACAAAATTTCTAAAAATTAAAAAGAAATATTTTCGATAGTAAATAATCAATTACTTCAGAGTTATATTTTTTTCTCAGTGTAGGATACACTTTTTTCTTTATTTTTCTTTAGGTGCATTCGCATTTGGTTAACTGGCATCCTTCTGCCTCTAATCACACTCCATCATCATCTGTCGCCGGTTCACTGCGCCCGCTGGAGTCGCACCCATTCGACAATTTTGGTCTCCCTCAGTCTCAACACCGTTGACATTTGGGATCTGAGGAATAGCACACTCAAGCCGGTCTCATCGACCACAATTGATGCCAAAATTGACTATACGACCTTTTGGTGAGTGAACGCCTTATTATTCCATGACCAATTCCTCATCCAATCATTTCCATCTCAGTTTTACGCATTGTGGTCGCTGCCTGGCCGTGGGCAACGAGGCTGGTCATCTGCTGATGTTGGCCTTTGAGGATATGCCCTTTCAGCCACATTTCCAATACAGGCAACTCAAGCGGGCTCTTTTCAATGCTTTGGCTTTGGATCCCGATCTGCTGGAACAGGCTAAGAGCGTGGGCTACTTTGGCTATCCTGGCGGGAATTCTAAAACAAATACTCAATAAAATTAAGCTGATAAATAAATAACAAAATAATAAATAAAAGTTTATAATTAAGTAGATATAAAATCTTATATTTATACAACTCAAACCCAAAACTCAACCACAACCCAACTAATTTGGCATTTCAAATCCAAGTCAAATCCAAGTCAGACACTTGAGCTTAGTTCTGCTCCACTTTGCTATCGCTGCTAACCCCAATTGGGAGCTGCCCCTTATCAGAAACTATGCATACACAATTTAAAGCACACACACACCTGGAGAACACCTTGAGCACACACACACACACCACACACCCCACACGATAGCCACCAAGTTCAAGTCGAGGTTTGTGGTTTGCTTTTTTTCCGATTTTCCGCTATTGGGTTTTTCCTCGTATCACTCGTATTTCAGTCGTAAGTGAAACGTTGTTGAGAATGCCCCAACTACTGCGCCAGAATCTGTTGCTGCCGGAGCCGCCAACGGTGACCCTGCACGATCCGCGGACTCATCTACGACGGCTGCCACCTGCCTACAGCACCGCCCAGACCCCCTTCAGTCGAGACAAGGATTTTGCCCCACAGTTGCGTTATAAGCTGGAGTTGCCACGCAAACCCAAGTTGCGACCCTGCAAGGTCATCTTTGTGGGTGACTGTGCCGTGGGCAAAACAGCCATCGTCAATCGGTGAGTGATCTGCCCTCCTCCCAGCACTCAGAAAAAAATCGATCTTACTTTTTTTCTCGCTCACTGTTTGGTTTGCTTAGCTTCTGCTTTGATAAGTTCCAGTGCAACTATAAAGCAACTATTGGCGTCGACTTTGAGCTGGAGAACTTTAACATATTGGGTCACAATTTTAGCCTGGAAATGTGAGTCAAATGTGAACTATGCACACAGCGAAAATTGTGATTTTTAAGCATATACTTTTTGGCTGAGTGTACTTGCAGGTGGGACACAGCTGGCCAGGAGCGGTTCAAGTGCATAGCGGGCGCCTATTATCGCAATGCTAGTGGTGAGCATATCATATACAGCCTTATGGTGTCTATAATATCACTCCATATCTTGCCTCATTTTAGTAATTGTGGCCACGTATGATATGGCCAAGCGGGAGACTCTGGACTCCGCCAAAAAGTGGCTTTCCAGCGCTCTAAACTACAATACATCGCAAAAACCCTTAATATTTCTAGTGGGCACAAAAGCAGATCTCTTGGTGAGCGGCTTAAGTTTGTCAATTTTTTTTTAAATATTCTATTATTCCAATAATTGCACTATATATACATTCTTATATATATTCATTAACTTCCGCCCAGACAAAAGAGGAATTTATGAGAATGGAGCGTGTTGCTGGCGTCGCAGCTGCAGAATTGGGTGCCGAATATTGGTCGTTATCAGCGCGTTCGGGTTTTAAAATCACCGAGTTTTTCCAACGCTTAGCAGCACTGGCTTTTGAAACGGCCGTGGAGCAGCAGCTAAAAACATTCAGAAGCACAACGCAAGAGCAGACAAAACAAACAACCGAAAAGTCGCAAAGATTTGGTGGGCCTTATTGAAAATTCACACAAAACTTATTAGTAACTCGCAATTTCTTTTATAGATTTACGCAGCTATTTTAGCAGTCGCTCTGCAAAGCAAAAAAGTGGCTGTGCTTGTTGACAGTCTTGTTCAATTGATTTTTACTAATTTTAACATTTATTTTTAAACTTACCGCATTCAAATAAACGTTTAAAAAACAGGGCTGTCGCTGGTTATTATTTTTCCAGCGTTGCCACATAGTCATGTAGTTGCCACACTGTGTTGTTGGCGTTGCCATTTACAACGCAACCCTGTGCGAGCGTTGCCATCCGCACGACATCTGGCCACGCAACTGTCAGATTTGGCTTCCGCCGTTTTGACAACTGCCCCTCAGTTTTCCTTTTCATTTCTTTTTCTCGTAGAAATGCCACCTAAAAAGCCAACCGAGAAGTCCGGTAAGCATTTTTCATACAAAAATGCCATTAAAATGTGTGAATTCAACACCAAAATCTAAACTAATGCATGCTCAATGCGCAGCAATGTGTAGAAATGTCTGAAAGCAATAATTTCTAGCAAAAATAATGCTAAATGTGTAGCCATATTTGCGCCACGTGCGGCAAAAACAATGTAAAATGTGTATGCTATAAAATACACTGTGTGCTTAAGTGTGTGTGACGCACTCATAAATATATAAAAAACGTAAAATGTGTATAAAGTGTGCACTCTAAGTGACACAATTGAAATCTGTTCTCAACACTGCTCGAAGCGTTGCGCGTTCGTTTTTAACCTCACTCATAATTGAAGCTGTCTGTGTTTATCAGTGTTGATTATTTTATTTATTTATTTAACAGCCAAGCCTGGCGATAAGAAGCCCGAGGCAAAGAAGCCTGCCGCAGCACCTGCGGCTGCTGCTGCTGCCAAGAAGGATGCGCCAGCTGCTGCTGCCAAACCAGCGGCTGCTGCTGCACCCAAAAAGGCTGCAGCTGCACCGGCAAAGAAGCCAGCCGCTGCTGCTGCTGGCGCCAAGAAGCCCGCAACTGCCGCCGCTGCTAAGAAGCCTGCCCTGAAGAAGACGGTGAGCAAACCGAAGGCCAAGGATCTGAAGAAGAAACTGGGCGCTGGCAAGAAGCCACAATCGGTGCTGGCCAAGCTATCGGCCAAGGCTCGTGCTGCCACCAAGGGCAAGAAGCCCGCCGCCAAGGCGGGTGCCAAGCCCGCCAAGGGCACAGCTAAGGCCAAGGCAGTTGCTCTGCTCAACGCCAAGAAGGTGCAGGTTAAGGTGAGTCTCGGGAATAAATATGGATTAAAATTGAAACTAATAATTCATCCATCTCATTGCTATAGATCATCAAGGGCGCCTTTGGCACCCGCACCCGCAAGATTCGCACCAACGTGCACTTCCGTCGTCCGACGACGCTGAAGCTGCCCCGCAATCCCAAATACCCAAGGAAATCGGTGCCCACCAGGAATCGCATGGATGCATACAACATCATCAAGTATCCACTGACCACGGAGGCAGCAATGAAGAAGATCGAGGACAACAACACTTTGGTCTTCCTCACACATCTGCGCGCCAATAAGAATCATGTGCGTGCCGCTGTCCGTAAGCTGTACGACATTAAGGTGGCTAAGGTTAACATTCTGATCCGGCCCGATGGTCAGAAGAAGGCTTATGTGCGCCTGGCGCGTGACTACGATGCTCTCGATATCGCCAACAAGATCGGCATCATATAAACAACTGGGAATGCAAACCGGAACATCGCGTTTTACATTTTCACCATAGGAGTTTTTTCTATAAACAACAAAATATTAATTAATCTATGACACGCTAGAGCGAAGATGAACGTTTGCAATGTTGTCTCTGGGTATAATAAAAACAAAAAACCACTCAAAAAAAAAAGGTTTGCTTTTGTTTTTCGCATTATTTCTTCATCTCATTTCAGATATTTTTCAGCATGGAGAAAAAAACTTATTTAAAAAAGGTAAATTTTAAACTAATGTTTTAAGTAATTTTTTTATAATTAATTCTCTTTTTATCTTATATTTTTCAGCTAGTGTTCCGATATCTGATTTCCTTAAGGTGTGTATTTTATTGATTTAGCAAATTTGTTAAACTGAATTTATAATGATGATCTTATAGAGTGGGAATCTCATTGAGCTTCAGTCATTCGTTGCCATGAAATCAAACAGCTCTCACTGAACTCTATAAATAAAATAACTTTTTAGTTTTACTATGATTTCAGCTAATCGAAAGTTTGCTTTTCTTTTACAGTTCTGCGGGAATGCAACTTTATGTATGCTCTATAAGGTGTGTATATTTAAATATTTCGAAACCTATTTTTTTATGATGATTTTATAGAGTGGGAATCTCATTGAGCTTCAGTCATTCGTTGCCAGGAAATTAAACATCTCTAACTGATAAAACTGCTTTAGTCGTAGTCGAAACAGTTTTAAAAATAATTTTAACTAATTTATACAACATTTGTCTACTTTCAGCCATCGAAAACTTGCTGAGAATTCATCTGGGTTTGAGACAGAAGCAGCTGGATTTCTTCTTCACATGTGCATTAAATAAAGTCGAATTATTTTCTTATACAAATTTTGTTGTTTTTAATATCTGCGAAATTGTTTTCGGAACTTGTCATAATGGTAATCGTCTGTGGCACGCTTGACGCCATTTGGATTCGTTTGATGTTGCGCAGATTTACTCTTGGCCTCTTTGTCCTCCCGCTTGCGTCGACGCTGCTCATTGCTATCCTCGATGTTGACTGCGGAACAGCGGCAAGGATTAGGTTTAAGATTGGATTAGCTAAATTGAGCAGCTTACAGCGATTGTGTTGCATGAAGTTCACAGCCATGTTGGTGGGCACAAATTGCGAGGGTCCATCCTTCTTGTTCTTGGCATCCTGGAGCAGCTTCTGCTTGGCATCCTCCGTTGCCTCAATGTTGCGTATCTTGGCGTGGATGCCCAAATCCACTTCGGGTATGCCGTTAAGCATCTGATTCGATAACATTTCCTCGGATCTGTGCGACGACGACTGACGCAGATGATCGGGCAGTGCGTAGAGTGCCGCATCCTCGGGCGTTAAATATTTATGGGCATCGCCATCGTCAGCATTATCAGCATTATCGTCGGCTCCGCCACCTTTGCGCTTCTGAAGCTCTTGCTCAATGTATTTCATCATTTCCTCGTCTTCGTCTCGCTTATTTGTTTCGGCTGAGAACTGTGTACCGATGCCAACATCGTAGGCATCTTCGGGTTCCTTCATTTTGCCCGATTTCAGTGTCTGCATATTGACCAGACCACCCATTTTTACATTGAACGGATCCTTGATGGCCAGCTCCTCCTCCGGCGCCACTTTCTTGCCCAGGGCTAGGCCCACAAGGCTGACTCCATTGGGACGCTGTCGCAAACGTTGACGCTCCTTGATTTCGTCCAGTGTGAGCCTTTTTAAAAGAGACGGATTAGATTAGAGACCAGAATATGTGTATATTTATATTTATTTATTATTTACTGTTCCTCTTTTTCGCCGTCATCGGAATTCTTGCGTTGACGTAAATTTTTGCGGGATGATTTCTTAAAAACTACAGCTGTAGGTTTTTCAGCTTCTTCATTGTCAACTCTTTCGTCAGTCTGCATATTATATTTTGTCCAAGCGTTCTTATAAAAAAAAATGCAAAATGCGAGTTTTGTTTACAATTCGTAGTGACTGAAATAGCGATAGTATCGTTAAGCAAATATATCGATACACAGAGTTGCCTTGTCGGCATCGGCTGCCATTGAAAATCGATTTTTCTTGTATTTGCAAACTGCACATTTGGCGGAGCAGCTGCGTCCTCTAAAACGCTGATGCATACGCAAGAAAAACACTAAACGTTTAAGCCAAGCGACTAGAAGCCGCTCGAGAACATGTACAACGGCATTGGATTGACAACGCCGCGTGGCTCCGGCACCAATGGCCATGTGCAGCGCAATTGGGCGTTTGTGCGGCCAGGCAAAAAGGACAAGGACTATCGGCCCGAAGATAATATTAAAAAGCTGGACGCCCAGCTCAATCGGCCACCAAACAAAGAGATTTTGGATCATGATCGCAAACGCAAAATCGAAGTGAAGTGCATCGAATTCGAGGAAATACTCGAGAAGCAGGGGTAAGAAGCCAAGTTCAATTTGCAATTCAAATTACAATTATAATAGAGAAATATTTGGTAACAGAGCAGACCCGTCACATGTAATGCAATATTGCTGTTATATAACACCGGTCCACCCAACAACACTGTGCACATTTCAAGTTTTTTTTTTTTTTGGCCAATGCACCCGACTTGTGTGTGTGCCACTATTTACATTTGCTCCCCGCCGCTTGCTGTTTTCTGCTGTTGTGTTTGTATTGCTGCGCCTGGTAGATAACAGAGAGCGTGGCAAGCGCACGCAGGCAGAGACGCACTCGCGCTCAGCAAACAAGAGCCACCACCAAACCAGCGAACCACCTTCAACTCAAGCCAACCCCAAAACAACCCACACCTTGTTTTGCGACGCATATGAGCGCGCTCTGGTGGCGCTCTTCTCTTCCGGGTGACCCAGCCAATACTGCCCTGGACTGGTGGTGAAAACTCAACTGCATTTCAGTTGTAGAGATTATTTCACTAGAATCACACATCCGCATAACGCATATGAAAGCGGACAATAAATTTAAAAATAAAAAACATTGAATATTACATTTAATGTTGTTCAAGTCTAAATCAAAACCTGTTTAAAATAATACTCAAAATTCAAATCAGAGCTGTGAAATTAATCGTTTAATACTTTTATCTAAAAGGTAAAAGGATAAAAATGTTAAAATCATCTTAAAGCCAAATCGCAAATATATTGCGATAATTATAAATTGTAACTATATTTGTGAGCTTTATTTATGTGTATATATTTAACTTAAATTTACTAAAATTTGACTTTTATTAATTGTTGTTCTTTTATTGCAAAACAGACGAACACCGGAGGAGATCAAATCGCACGTGGATACGTATCGCCAGAAATTGATGGGCCAAGGCAAAACCGATTTGGCTAAGGATGAATTTGGACGTGTAGCGTAAGTAGCCAATTAATCTCAACTGACAGACAGACCACTTAAGTGCACATAGTATTATGTAATTTAAACAATTTATTGGGCGCCATATAAAGTTGACAAATCAATAAAACGCTTGAACCAAAAACATGCCTGTTCGCGTGTCAAAAATCTCAGCGCCAGCTGTCAACAGTGTGGCAAAATCCACATGCGCCGCCGGCTGCGCACAGCACGCGACCACAGTCAGCACCATCCCCATTCACACCCAGACCCCTCCCAAACACACACGCACACACACACCGCTATGGTCCATTCGCCCAATGAAAACAGTCGGAGTTGTAGAGACACAAAGCTGCTGGAAAAGATTTTTCAGTCACATCAAGTCTTCCAAAGCCAATGCACACAAACCAGAGGTGTTCGGCCAATGTGCTCAGGAACCATAAAATCTATAATAACAATAAATAAATATTTAAATAAAACAATAAATAACACAATTAAAATAAAAGTTAAACAAGCTAAATAAAATGAAGTCGGTTCTTCTGCTGACTGCAAAACGAGTTGCGAGATAATTTTTGGAGCGAGCTGCTGGAAAAATCAATAGCTGACACAAAAACCGAATGCGAAAATGGCTGTTGAGAATGCGGCAAAGGAAAATGCAATCAATATGCATGCATTCGAGCAGCCCCTCAAGTGTGGAAATCCAACAAATCCAGAGAAATGAAGAAGAAACCTAAATATATCTAAGCAATGGGCGGCTTTTGTTGTTGGTGGTGGCTGCCACCAGTTCGACCACCCACCCACCCACTAAACGGATTATCTGCGTCGCAGTGGTTGCTTTTAATGTTGTTTCAATTGAATGCAGAGTGCAAGTGTCAAGTGGAGCATTGGGAGCTGCTGTGTAATGTGAGGTTTAACAGCTCAGAAACTGAAAGCAACAAATCACTAAATAAGTCTTCCAAACATAGCTCGTAATATAGTTTAGTCGTAGTCGGTAAATGGAGTGAAGTGAACGCGCTGGAAGGTTGCCACAAACGGAGTTACAAATACTTAACTTAAATAATATCCAAAGTCTTCCAAACAATAACAAAATAAAACAATTTATATATATATAAATGTAGCGAAGTGTGAAGCTATACAAATGCTAATCCATTCGTCTTCCAATTAAATCGATAACCGGTTAAAGTTAAAATATACAAAAGTATATATTTTTTTATAAATGATTTTAATATGCCAAAGTCTTCCTGATATAAAATATAATACATCAAAATATTAATAAATAAGTTCACAAACGTGTCTATAAAATGCAGAAAATGTATGAATACAAATAATCACAAAAGTTTAAAATGTGAAAGAAGTGCAACAAACATAAATTTAAGTCTACAATAATCCACTGTCTTCCAGATAGAGAAAAAACTAGAAAACATATAATTCATAAATATATTTACTAACTTATTCAAATAAATATATATATTTATAATAATCCACTGTCTTCCTGTTTAAATTGTGGAAAGAATTAAATATAATAATAATAAAGCATCTCGCTGTATTTTATTATAAAATAAATCCACTGTCTTCCTTATAAAATTGTGGAACTAACAGTATTGTTAAAACAAAGATATAGTTAAATATATAACGAATATTACGAAATTGATTAAAGTCAATAAATATTTTTTATAAAGATTATTGAAAACAAAAAAATATAAATAAAATAATTAAAGTCACAAATAATAATAAAACAAAAAATATAATATTAAAATAATATTCGCTCTCTGTATAAACAACATAAACATTAACGCACTTGCCAACAACCCCTTTGAAACGAACTCTACATAAAACCACTCGAAAAATTGAAAATGCTCTCCTCGGAAATCTACACGAACTCAACGACGACGGCGACAGCGACGGCCACAGCAATGGCGACAGCCACCTCAACGGCAGCCACAACGACAACAACAAAAGCCTCCAACAGCAGCACATTGCATGTTGTCCTCAACAACAAGAAGAAGCGACGCAAGAAGCGACGCAAACGCGCAGGACACGCAACCGGCTGCAATAACAGCAACAACAGCAGCAGCAACAACAACAACAACAACAACAACAACACTAACAGCAGCAGCAGTACCATTAACAGCAGCAAGGGCATCGTTGGGTGTTTGACTGGGAAATGTAAAGCACAATATTTTCAGCACGATAATCGCGAGTACATTGCCAAGTATGAGAGTTTCCACTTCACGGCGCAGGCAACGGCAACAGCGGCGGCACTCAACTATGCCGCCGTGGCTAAGAAATTCAAGCCATTACGGCCGGTTTTGGCAAGCGGCGCCAAGAAGAACAGGCGAACAGCAGTGCCCAAAAAGTTGCATGCCGACTGCGCCTGCGTCTGTCAGAGTCCAATGCGGATGATGACGCAATGCCCGCAGGAGTTGCTTCTGCGAACAGCTGTTGATGGCCAACGGGAAATGCCCGTAAATAAAACACCCACAACACCCAACAACAACACCAAGAACAACAACAAGAAAATAAATCTGCCGGCGCTGCTCGGGGAGCTGCTAAAGCATTCATCGAGCTCGTTGCTTGAGACGCTGCTCTTCGGTGCTGGCAGCGCGGCGGTGGCGAGGTAAATATAGGAATATAGGAAGTGGATTTTTCGAGGAAGTTATTCAAATTTGGGAGAGCTTTTGAAGAGCTTTATTTTCAAAGAACAGCACCAAGTTATTTCCACAGCGTTATTATTCATATTATTTATTCTATTATTATTATTTATTGAAGCGAATGCTAAGCCTTCCAACAACAAGAGCAATTCGACACGATCGAAAACACGAGCGTGACACGAATAAATGTTTTGGCTGTAGCAACAAGAGCAATTCGACACGATCGAGAACACGAGCGTGACATGAATGAATGTTATGGCTGCAGCAGCAGCAGATCACCGAGCGCTCTTTGTATAAACAGAAACAGAGAGAGAGAGAGCGCTGTTAACGTTGGTGGCTGCAGTTCAATTGCCCTTAACATAGTGTGCAAGTGCAATGTAATTATAATGCCATCAACTAACGCTGCGCAAAAGTTAAGCTTAACCATTAAGCGTACAACTCATAGAAGCTTCAAAGCGCCTAAAAGCCGATTGCATGCAAATCTGCTTGTTCGACAGCAATTCTCGCTCAGCTGCTCTTCTGGTGCTGGAAACGCGGACCCAAAAGCTTATTTGTTTAACACTTAACATAATTCCTAATGTAATGTTATTACAATTCTATTAACTAACATTAGGCTATTTGTATAATAATAATACTAAATTTGAGTACTGTTTAAAGTGTGAAAAAGTGCAAATTACAACAATATCTTACATAAATAATTAATAACTAAATATTATATCCTTCTGCCATTGCAGCGCTCGCGATACCCATCAAATTGCTGAAGCACAGCAGCAGAAGAACGCCAAATTGCGCGAGGCCTTCAACATATCCGAGTACTTTGTGGAGGGCAGCAGTTTCGATTGTGATCGCAAGGCTAAGGAGGACTTGGCCAAGAGTGTGGCGCTCCAAAAAGAGCTGGACGCACAGCGCGAGAGCCTCGCAGCGGCGGCGGCGGCCGCGGCGACAACAGGCAAATTAGACAAGGAGACGGGCAAACGCTATGCCTTGCTACGCACCCCATCACGCGAGCGAGATGAGGCAGTGGCAAGTGGCAAGGCTGCCACTGGCGATGAGCGCGACCATGTGTCCAAGTCGGAAAAGAAGAAAAAAAAGAAGCGCGCCAGGGAGAGGTAAATGAAATCTTGTTTATAATATTTATATATATACCATATATATTAATTGGTATTCCATTCCCAATCACAGTTCGGCAAGTCCTGAGCGCCGCAAGGACAAGAAGAAAAAGTCGAAGAAGCACAAGAAAGAAAGGTAATAACTCGAAATAATCAATCACAAGCACTGAGTCTTGTCCAAGTTGTGTAGCCTCTGTGTTTATTCAACTAGTTGTTTCTTATTTACTCTTTCCAACTTCTGTTTACTAAAATACTCTTTTTGAAATCATGAATTTTTCTGTTCTCTATCTATCATTTATATATTCCGTACATTGTAAAACTGTTTGGCTTTTGATTTAATTGTTGTTTTCCCTTTTTGGTTTTTTTTTTTGTTTCATTACTGTTTCTATTGTTGTACTTGTTGAAAACGTGATAAGAACGAAAAAAAAAAATATAAAAAAAATAAGTAAACGCAAAACTGAAACGAATCTTTGTAATTAACAAACAACTGCTTAATACTTTTTGTGTTTTTCGTCTCTACTCCTTCTTTTACTACATTGCATTTGAAACTCAAACCACAAAAGGGACTCATATGAGAAAGAAAGTAAAAAGAAGCGAAAAGTTATGTACAAATGAATTTGCATACCAACCATATTATACTTAGTTTATAAATGAGCTTATACTTAAAAAAAACAAAAAAAAAAACCAAAAAAAACAAAAAAAATACTACCAAAAAATCTTATGAATGAAATGTTTCAAATGCTTTTCCAAAATGGAAAGAAGAAAAGTATTATAATATACTTTTAATATCATACTTTTGCCGAAGGCATCGTTTTATTTATTGTGATATTGTGCTTAGGGTTCCAATGGGCTCTCTCTTTTAACACTAATGTCTATAAGCACACTCACATACACACACACACACACACACACATGTGTATTCATATACATTTCTCGTTTGAAAACAACATTCATTTTGACCTTATCAAAAGACTTTGGGTAAGTAAAAATTCGATTTTATAATAACCAAATTGTTGTCTACTTCCAAACTCATCTTCATGACAAATTGACGCACACACTCACACACACACACACACACACACACATATTTACACACAAGTTTAAGACAGTTTCGATGTTAAGGAACCAACTGTGTTTTTGCAACAATTAAAAGCGAATTACTTTCTCATCTTTCTTTCTATTATTATTGTTAACCTACAACTACTACTATTATTAAGACAATGCATTTTTGAGCAGTTTTCGATAAAGGTAAAGCACTAAAAACCACTAAAGTTAACCAACAAACAAAAAATTACCCTTTTTACCAAAGAACCAAACTTCTCTTAATGTTGCTGCCAAGCCCAAAAATAAAAAAAAAAAATCAATTTTTGGGCCTCCCAGTTTTTGGACTGGACACACAAATTTCTAGCTGAAAATTGATGCAGATAAAAACCATAAGTTCCAACACTAATCTCGTCATAAAAACATTCTACTTGCAGTAAGTCGAAAAAGAAGAAATCCCGCAAGCGTAAATATAGCGGCAGCGATACCGCCGATAGCGATAAGGATAGCGATGACGATAACGATAGCGATGACGGGGAGGAGGATGAAGAGCAGGCCAGCAGCGATGCAGAGCGTGAGTTGAAGAGTGCACGCAAGAAAGCCAAAAAGGAAAAGGTAATGCCCACACCACTTGACCTTGGGAATAACCCAAATAAAAACCAAAAAAAAAAAAAAATGAGAGAAATTTTCAAGTACTAAACTTGAAAGTAATTTTCCAGTAATTACTGCCTATACTTGAAGAGTGCATGTGCTGTGTGCTATTCTCATAACTATCATGACTTTAATCTCTTAATGAATTCTAACCACTCTCAACTAATTTTCTATATAATCGCCCCCATTTACTACTATATATATATCTACTAACTTAACTCAGCCATTAATGATGTAACATTTTTCACCTGATGACGATCCTTTTGTAATACAATTTAAAAAAAAGAATTTAACTGATTCTCTCTCAAATTCTATAAAAAATACATATATATATGTATATATTTATATCTATACTAAATATACAAATGATATTGATGATAACTCGATTGACTTTATCGTTTTTCGTTGTTTCAATTGTTCACCAAAATATTAAACATACGCCATTTCTTCTCTTGCTTATTTACTTCTTTTTCCACCAAAAAAAAAAAAAAAACCAAAAAAAAAATAATAATAATAAAGAAACATTTACTAATATAACAATAACAAAATTACTGATCTATAAAACCTGCATATAAAACATTTTCTACTACATAAATATAAAAGCATACCAAACTAATTAGTAATAATAGAAAAAAATATATAAACAAATTCACCCCACAAATATTGTAAAAGGTAAAAAAAGGCTTCAAACGCATACACAAAACTAGTATTATTAATTTTTCCTTAAGTTTTGATTACGTTTTCAGTTCGTATAGCTAGTCGAAAAGAGGACTAAGCACAAACAAATATATCTGATTTTTGTGCCTAGTTCCAACTTTTTGTGTTTTTTGTTTTGCTTATATCTTGTACATATATATATATCTGAAATTTTGATTTGAATGTAGTTTCGAAAACCTTAAACAAAAATCAAATCAATCAATTTTTATACGAAACGAAAAAGAAAATTTATATTTTGTTTATAAAAACCCTTGGCGCTTCATTGATATAGGATAGCTTTCAAAGGCTCTCTTGTAGTTTTGTAAGTACTTTCATTTGTCTCTGTTTTCTTTAAGATATCATATATAGCATATATATATAGTTGCGTCAACCGACTATTGTTTCTGCAAAAAAAAAAAACAACTTTTTTATCACAGTTTAAAATATGTTTTTGCCGCTTGCGAAAAAAAAACCAAAAAAAAAAAAAACGCTGCCAAATTTGTATGCAAGCCACAAGCGAGATATCATATGAGATATACTTACATATATATCATGCCACGATCATATACCGAATGACAAATGTGTTTATATAATTCTATATCAATTTAATGCAGCTAATTGCTAACAGTTAGACTTGTTGCAAGTTGCAGTTCAATTTGTTAATAATCCACACTCTTTTTAATTATGCAGAAAAAACGCGATAAGAAGCTCAAGAAGAAGAGTCGCACACGTGCCAGCTCAACGGACTCGGCACGTTCCAAGTGAGTTGCCAACTGAAATCCATGTTGAACTCCCTTTTAATCCATTTAATCCATTCCTCGCAACAGCTCTCCTGTGCGCAAGTCCAAGAAATCGGGCAAAAGTCGCCAGCCGCCGGCGGATGCTGGCAGTGGCACGCCTCTGGACAATCCCTTCCGCAGTCGTTCGCCGGAACGACGCAAGGAGATCAAGTTGCGGCGCAATGACTCCTCGCCGGACAGTCGACGGGAGAAGAGTCGTCACCACAAGTCCAAGGAACGCCAGGCGGCAACACAAACACCACCCCAACGACAGCGCTCCAAGGAGAAGCGACAACGCTCTAAGGAGAGACAGCGCTCCAAGGAGAGACTGCGCTCCAAGGAGAGACAGCGCTCCAAGGAGCGTAATAGGTCCAAAGACAGAGGAATGTCCAAGGAGCGCCAAAGATCAAAGGAGCGTCAGCAATCAAAGGAAAGGCTGCAGCGTCCAAAGGAAAGGAAGCGCTCCAAGGAGCGACAAAAGTCCAAGGAAAGACTGCGCTCCAAGGAGAGATTAAGATCCAAGGAGAGATTAAGATCCAAGGAGAGACTAAGATCCAAGGAGAGACAAAGATCCAAAGAGCGACTGCGCTCGAAAGAGAGACCAAAATCCAAGGAGAGATTACGCTCCAAAGAGCGTCTAAAATCTAAGGAGAGACAAAGATCCAAAGAGAGATTTAAATCAAAGGAGCGAGTAAAATCCAAGGATATTCTGCGCTCAAAGGAGAGACAGCGATCAAAGGAGAGATTAAGCTCCAAGGAGAGACAGCGCTCAAAGGATAGACAGCGTCAGTCCAAAGAACGCCTCCGCTCCAAGGAACGCAACCGCTCCAAGGAGAGACAAAAGTCCAAAGAGCGACAAAAGTCCAAGGAGCGGGAGCGAGGACAAAAGCGAGAGCGCAGCAAGGAGCGTCGTCGCGAGCGTCGTTCAGTTTCGCGCGAGGAGCGCAAACTGGGTCGCTACTCGCGCTCCCGTTCCCACTCGCACAAGAAGCCGCAGCGAAGCCCAACGCCGGCTGCACCAGTTAACAGCAGGCAACGGACACGCTCACCCAATCCGGTGCAGTCGAAGAAGACGGCGATTACAGCGGCGCCAGCATTCAACCCCTTCAAGGCTGCCGAGGACACTGTCAACGATATACTGGGCACAAAGTCCGTAATGGTGGCGCTCGAGCAGACGAAGCGCAAGCGTGCAGATTCCAGCTCGAGCTCATCCACAAGTGACTCCAGTGACAGTTCCTCCCACAGCGAGGCAGCCACGCCCACGCCACGCAAGCAGCGGCGTCGCAGTCAAACGCCGGAGCAGCCAAAGCGTGAGTTGAGTCCGAAACGGGAGGCAGGAGGAGGAGGAGGCAACTCCCGGAAGAGCAGCAGCAGCATTATCAAGCGCGAACGCTCGGGTACGCCCCCAAAGCCCAGGTCAAAGAACAAGGACAAAGACAAGGATAAGGACAAGGACAAGGGCAACACGCCGAGTCCACGGCCAAAGCGTCGCTCGGGCAGCTCCCAATCATCCGAGCTGCACTATTCCCCCGCCGAACGCAATCCCGAACGGTACCAGGACATTGTGCAGCCGGAGAAAAAAAGGCATCATGACTTCGCCGGCGCCGCCGCCGGCAGCACAAAACCAGCGCCAGTGGTGCGACTGCGTGCCCAAAGCGGCGACGATGGCAGCGATGCGGAAGCGACGGCCGGAGCTCTGGACGAATACCAGCAGAGCAGCAAGCGGGAGGAGCTGCAAGAGTTGCAGGAGCTGCGCATGCTCGAGCAACTGAAATCGGGCATTGCTGCGAAGGCCAAGCAAAAGATCAAAACAATGGAGAAGAATGGCGGCGGCGATGGAAGCAGCAAGGATGCAGCAGCAGCCAAGGATGGCAGCCATGAAGTAAGTGGCGAGGCAGCCAGTCTGATGCTGGTGGTTAACAAACGTAACTCGCTAAATGAATTCCTTGTTGCTAACAATGTAACCGCTTTAATTAACCCACTGACAACAACAACAAACACAACAACAACGACGACAAAACTAATCTCAAGCGAGGAGCAGCAGCAATCTGACATTGAGTCTAACAAAAGGGACACAAATACGCCGCCAATTTGCAATGCGCCCCAACTGGCTGCAAATGGTGGCCCAAAGAGTCCGACTGCGACTGCAACAACAACAGCAACAGCCACAACAACAATGTCAATGCCAATAGCAACAATAACAACAACATCAGCAGCAGCAGCAGCAGCAGTAGGAGCAACAACAAACGCTGCTGCTGCACTAACAATGCCAATAGCAATAGCAAAATACAATCACAGACAATACCAACAACAGCAACAGCAACAATATCCGCATACGAAGCGCGTCTTTCACAATCGAACGCTGAACAACAATCCCAACAGTAGACACAATACTAACCATATTAATAACAATAATATTAACAATAATCATCATGCATGTGGTGCTGGTCCTTCTCATACTAATCCTAACAACAACAACAACAACAATGCGCTGCCCTTTCTTGCCGGCACCCCGGGCACCTATAATCGTACGACGAATCGCTTGAACCATGGTCCGCTCTTAACGGCCACACATTACAATATCTGCAAGAATCAGCACAATAATAGCTTGCAACCGCTGCTCGGTCGTCGTGATCATCATCATCAGCAGCAGCAGCAGCAACATCATCATCAGCAGCAACATCATCTCAATCGTAGTCTAAGCATGTACAATTCTAGTCTTTATGGTCCTGGGCCGCAGCAGCAAGCGCTCTTCTCAGCTGCCGGCGGCCATCATCATCAATTGCAGCAACAGCAGCATCATCACCATCACCATCATCATGCCCGCCATGCGTCAAGTTTGTTGTCCCTGGCGGCTGGTGGTGGTCCAAATGCGGCAGCTGCTGCGGCTGCTGCTGCCGGCCTGGCTCTGCTCGGCCATCCGTCGCCACATGGAGCGTTGCTTCAGGGTCGCAATTGTAGTAGTAACATTACCTTCAATGCGGCTGCAGCGGCTGCGGCCGTTGCGGCCAATAGTCTAAGCTATCATCATCATCACCATCACAATCAGCAACAGAAACAACCGAAAATTCTTATCAAACCGTTCAAAATTCACGATCCACAGCCCTTAGTTGCGGCGCTCGCGGACAGCTCGCTGGTGGATGCCATTGTCTCCAAGGTGTCAACGGCCACAGTTGCAGCGGCTGAGAGTGCCGCTCGACGCAGCCGCAGTCGTTCCCGTCGCACCAGCCACAGCCGGAGCAAGCGGCGCACAAGCAACAGTCGTCATCGCCATCGCTCCAGCAGCCGCTCCAGATCGTAAGTGTGCATGCCTTGCTAATCCCCACTTTCGATGACTTGCTAATCTTGTCTTGTCTTGCCTGCAGTCGCTACAGCTCCTCGAGCAGTCGCAGCGGTTCGGCCAGCTCCAGATCGCGCTCTGGCTCGCACTCGTCCCGTTCCAGCTGCACGTCGCGCAGCTCATCCGGCAGCTCGTCCAGCAGCGGCTCGGGCACATCACAATCTGGCTCACGTTCACCCTCCATACCGCGTCGTCGTGGCTCGCCCAGCTTTCTGGACAGACGTCGCATTACAAGGTAGCAACCAACTGACAGGAATCTCGAGTTTTAAATAGTTTATTTTTTTTTGTATTATTTAACTTGAGTTTTGAAAAAATTTTGCGGAGTTTTGAGTGTCAAATTGTTGACAGTTTATATTCGATTTGATTGCCAACTCTTTCCTTAACTCCGCAAGGTTTTGTCGTCAAATTTGAATATTTTATTTATTGATTTTTAATATATATTTATTTGATTTAATTACGTTGATTTTTGTAGCCGTCGCTCGCCCCGCAGCAACACCAGACGTTGAGCAGGTTAACCGCTTCAGTTGACTCATTTCATTTCCGAATGCTTAAATTATGCCACACGCAGCGCCTGATTTTGTTTCGGTTAATATTATTATTTTATTTCAGCCGACTCAGGAATTATAATTATATATATTTTGTATCTAATTAAATTTTGCTTCTTCAACAATGTAATCATTTTTTCTTTCTCTGTAGCTATCCTTGTTTTATGCTTGTAAACATTATCTTTTCGATTTTTCCAATTAGTCAATGCAAACAGTTGTTGTTTGTGTGTGCACTGCAATAAATTATGTCGAACTCCACGATTTATGTTCTTCTTTCTTTAAACGGATTTTAGTTTTTGATTTCCGCTCTTGATTACACACTTTTCAGTTTGGTAAGTTTCCCCAAAAAACCAATTTTATTTCTTTCTTTTGCTTAATCCAAAATATTCTGCCTATCTAATCTTTGATTTTTTGGCTATTGCAGTGCACGAAAGCGACCTATACCCTATCATCATCACAAGGGATCGGGCGAGGGGGGTGGCATTGCCAATGGCGATGGCGACGACCATGCGGACAATGACGCCTCCAGCTGCTGCTCCAGCTGCTTCAGCCGCGCCAGCTCACCGGGCACACCCATCGCCCATACACCGATGCATCATAGTCGCAGTCCATCGGCGATTGCATTCTGAGTGTTAACCGATTCGTTGCACAAAATGTGCATCGAATCTGGTGGAGCAAGCGTGGATCCCAATTAGCTCTTAGTAAACCCCATTCTAGTCACTAGTCATTAGTCACAACACACACATACACACACACTCCATTTAAATTATACCTAAGCTAATAACAATATTTGTTCTTAGACACAATCCTTAACGGCTAAGTGGTATCATTGATTTTTTTCTAGGCCTTTCTTTAGTAGCTAAATAAATATGAATAATGTTGTCACGACCACGAAGATATTTAATGCCAATAATACTCGAATATACTCGATTATTTGCTAGTTTTTAAGCTGCGTTTTTAAATAAAAACTATTATTTGTTGCCATTTCAAATCGCATTGTTTTATTACAGTTAATACAAAAAGTTAAGATTTTACAGTTTTCTTTTTTCATTCTCTCTTTGTTCAGGCGATAAGGCGACCCTTGAGTTTCCACTTTTAGCTAATCTTAAGTGAACATGCACACATACATCAATCAAATCTTTAAGCGGCACTATTATTTTTATCTTGCCATGAAGATATAGAAAAATTTGTTCTTCCACTAAAACATTTGAAATGATCCAATCGCAGATAAAGTACAAAATGCCTTAATTTAAATAAGATAAACAAAAAAGATTGGAATTGGAATGTATCTAAGCGGATTTGGTTGCTTTCTCAGCTGCCTGCTTTTCCTGGAAGCGACGACGCTTCTTGGCCACATAGACGATCCAGATGAATACAACAATGGACATGGTGAGCGGACGGAACATGACAGGAACATAGGCGATATTCACGTACACAAATATGGACAGATATCGCCAGTTGGCTTTCAGCATGGGCCAATACAACTTCTCCAAATTCTTCACCGCAGTGGCATGTGAATTGCCCTGGAATAGGAAGAGAAACAACAATAGTTAAACATTCTCGGATCATCGCTCCGAAACTCACCTCGAATAGCGAAAGGGAATACAAAGACAACAGTTGATAAATGGGCGAATAAACTAAACGCTCCGCCAGGAAAACAAGAAACTTTCTGAACTTCAAATCACGACTGATCAAACGCTCGACGGTCTGATAGAAATAATGTGGAACACTGCCGCCGAAAAGCAGACCAAACAAGGCATAGGCAAAGACGCTGTGCTGATTCAGTTTCTTGGCGCCCGCCATGCGCTGCGCGGTGACATTCGCCGAGGTGGCCAATAAGCAACTGCAAATTCAACAAGTAGCCGATCAATAAACAATTTTAGATTAGCACACTGGAAGAACTTACGACGTTACGGATTTCGTGCGCACTGGATGATTGAAGAGCTGTTCCAGATATGCGCCAACTAGCGAATAAATAGGCTTTGAGAGTGCCATGGCTGTGGGATAAAAGGGAATTAAATGTTTACTACAATGCAGATTCTATGATGGGAGTCAAAGTGCAAAGTGCGCCTTTCTTATAGAGATAACGGTTAGCAACTAGTTTGCGCTGTTTGCACATTTTACTAACCGTTTGCTTGCAGCGGCTACAAAAGACTAAGCCAACTCTCCATCTGTGATGGGTTGTTTATTTCGCTTGACTGCCAGTGTCACCACAACAATTATTAATTAAATAGCTATGGTCACACTGCCTTGCTTAGGCATTTTTGTAAGAGGTTGGCAGCACTGTCAACCACAATAATTTTCTGCTGCGCTCGAAGGAATTTGGCGACAATTTTTAGAAATACGATTTTCTTTGCAGCCCAAAGATGGAGTTTCCCAATTGCCCGGCCTCCTTGAAGTCCATCCAGCATTTTCTAAAGTTGGCACAAGAGCATGATACGCGTGACGTTGTTATTGCGTATTGGGCTCGACTCTAGTGAGTGCACTTTATGCTCATTTTCTGGGAAAAGAAGAAAACAATTTTGTTTATATATTTGTTTATTCTGTTTTTTGTAAAGCGCTCTGCAAGTTGGCCTAAAAGCATCCACACAAACCGCTGAGGAGACGCAGCTGCTGCTGGGTAAGATGAAAACAATATACACACATACAAGTGTGTAAACAGTCGTCATGAATGATGACTCATCCAATTTGTTTGTTTTGTTAGCTATTATGGATTGGTTGGAGCAAATGAAGAAACAGCATGCGGATAATGAAGCTTTGACCAACGACGTAGCTGCTCAGGCTCACATTGAGAATTATGCGCTGAAACTGTTTCTCTATGCCGACAAACAGGATCGCGAGGAGAACTTTGGCAAGTGAGTCAGAATTGCATTTTCTGTATTAAATGAAAATTACAATAATTTGCATACTCCGCACAGAAACGTTGTCAAGGCGTATTATTCGAGTGGAGTCCTTTACGACATATTGCTGACGTTTGGGGATCTGAGCGAGGAGGCGCTCCACAATCGAAAGTATGCCAAATATAAGGCAGCCTACATACACAATTGCCTGAAGAATGGCGAGACTCCCATACCCGGTCCATTTCCCGACGATGAATCCGCTGAGCTGGACAATCAGCCTGGTGGTAGCAACGATAATGGTGGCAGCTCAAACAGTACACCACCCGATGTATCGTCACCGGGTGCTGCTGATGATGAGCCCAAGCCCGAAGATGATGAACCAGTTGAGCCCGCTTCGCCAGCGCCAACAAGTCCGTCTGTAACAGCACCAACAGCCGAGGAGGTGCTCCAGAATCCGAACAAATTGCCCAGTCCACCCGTGGATGAGGAGAAACCGGGTGGCTTTGAGCCATACGAGCCAACAGGCCAGCCCAATCCGGCCATCTATCAGCCAATTGTGCCCGTGGCTGGGGTGCAAATAACTCCAGATCAAATGATTATTGCCCAAAAGTATTGCAAATATGCCGGCAGCGCCCTCAATTACGATGATGTGAAGACAGCGATTGAGAACCTCCAAAAGGCCCTCAAACTTCTCAGCACCGGATCCGAATAGATGTACAAGCAAACAGACAAATAAACACACTAACTAATCCCGCACAGAGTTGATGCTTTGAGCACGCCAGATATTTATATTCTCAATTATTACTGGCCATTGAAAATCGCTAGATGCTTTTGAACAAAAACAACAAAAATAACAGTAACAATAACAACCACGACTGATGTTGATTAATTGTTGAAAACATTATGAATATATGAGTTATTCAAAATTTATTAAAATTGTTGCTAAAAATGTCATATGGGCATTTGATGGCTGGGTCTGCCGTATTTTAAAGGATTTATTTTATTATAATGCATTAATTTCATTACTCGAAAATGGTCTTTGTCTTTATAGCTATATGAGAGAATGTTTACTATTTACTCGCTTTAATTATATTATTTATATAACTTGAACACTTTCGCAATTATTTATGATGTATGTATGTATATTATGTGTAAATTGTTGTACGAGTACTCGAGTATATATATATATATATATAGATATATGTATTCTCTATTATTTTTGGCACCAAAGTGAAAAACTGTAATTTGCTTTTGCTTTCGATTTTGATTAATTACTCTATATCATAATTTTTAATTTTTATTTAATTTATAACTAGAAATAAGAGTTCTTTCTGAGATTTTCGTTAATATTTGTTGCTGTTGTATGTAGTTCTATCTGAGGATTCCTTGTTCTTTGATGCTGAGCCAATTGATCAGTTTTTGTGCTAAAACAAAGCTGTTTACAAGTGCGTCAATGAGTTTGAGGATTAGGTGACCACAGTACTGGGGGGTGGCAGGCAGGTTCCAGGCTCTACTCTTGCTTGAGGCCATTCGCTTGCGGCGGATTAATCGTCGCCAGATCAGCGGCCTCCTTGCGACTTGTCTGATACCAGACAACCAGACGACCGCCCAGCATAAAGGTAAACACCAGCGCGGGTCCGGAACGCTCGAACGGATCACTGACCATCCAATGCTGGTAGATGCCCAGCAGCATAAGCATCAGCAGCAGAACATTCGCCACATTCTTGATTTTATCTAGATAGCAATTTAGTATTAATTGAAGTGCTCATCTGTTATCCGTATTAGATATATACTTACGATAGGGTATTAGCGCCATGGCCAGTCCGCAAACGATCTCCATGATGCCCACGGTGCGTCTATACCATTTCGAGGGTATTTTTACGCCAAACAGAGCCGTCAACGGAAATACCTTGGCATATTTCACATACTCCGTGCGCTGTAATCAAAAATTCAATCAGTTTGGGACTTCAAAAACAAAAAGGCATAGCAATTTTTCTACTTAATTTCAAATATTATATTATAACATATTTATTGGTTATATATGTATTATCAAGCAATCACACATTTTTCTCAGTGTAAGACATAACGACCCCAGTAGAGAGCAATGCAAGCTGTTTATATTTAAAAACTGAAAAAACCAAATTATTTTGTCATACACACTCACAAAATTGGTGGTTGGCATTCGCCAAGAATGAAATTTGAAGGTAATTATAAATGCTGCTGAATTGCAGCAGAACGGAATTGAGTATATATTTATTTTCAAATCAAATACCTTACCCGAACATAAAACAAAATAAAACCACAGAGAGAAAGTAAAATGGCCAATTGAGAATTTAGAAATATGTATAAAAGTACAAGTACAAAGAAAGCGAAAATAAAAGGAGATGTAAACAAATAAATAGTCTCATAATAAATATGAGGAAGTCTCAAGTACAATTGACACGTTTTCGCATTGTTTATATGTTTCAAGTATATACGTAAATAAATATATGTTCATGTTGATGAAAACAAAAAAAAATTGGAAAATAAAATGTTTCGCCTACGCATTTTGCAGCATTTTCTATTTTCATGAGCAGCGATTACATGAGGAAAAGCAATTCTCAAAAATATATGTAAAATAATGAGTAGTCCAGCAGTGTTTAGATAACAAAAATACACATATATTTATATATATTCATATTCCTGAATATCATTACGTTGTCGAAAAGAATTTGTGAAGGCCAACGGTTGGCATTGAACGAGAAGGGGTCGAGTTCAATGGCGCAACTAATCGTCGTTTCCATCATCATAAGCACTGGCAATTAAATTTGCTTACATGTGATTATCCCTTGCACCCCCCGGTACAATAAACAAACCCATCTCTAGCTGATTAACCTGACCCAGTTTGTTACATAAGAGCGAGCCAGTTGCCAGGACAACAGACAGCAAAACAACGTGTGAACTTATCTACTGCAATCAGCTTATTTTTCAAAGTGGTAGTTTCTGCGCTCTCTCTCACTCCGCCTCACTCTATCTCCCTTTCTATTCTCTCGCTATCCCTCTCACTCTCTCTCTCTCTGTGTCTGTCGCTGGCATGAAAAATCGATGAGAGTTAAAGGCGCGCCGCAAGGTAAACAAATTGCTCGCTTACCAGATCCTTGTACAGATCCTTGCTAATGTGCGGCGTTAGCTTGAGCGTGCCCACAAATATGAAGAAAAGTCCCAGCAAAATGGACAAACTCTTCAGCACAATCGTATTTGAAGCTGGCATTTTTGCTGATTATCCTTATTTTATTTTCCACTCTAACGGTAAATTGATTTTTCACTTCACTTCACCAACAATGAAAGCACTTTTGTTTAATGCTTACAATATTTGTATATCATTTGCACATCTCATTTGCAACAAATAGTATTTAACCAAATATGTTTTTAATTCAGCAATTGGGGTGCCACAGAGAGACAGCCTTTGGGCGCAACGGGGGAGGCGTTGCCTGTGTGTTGTTGGGACTGGGACGGGACGAGTTTCATATACAGCATACAAAACACCCTATGAATACACCGGTCGCTAATTTTAGCGCAAGTCTTAGCTTTTTTTCGTTCGTGCGAAAAGAACAACAACAGCAACAACAAAAATGTATTAAAATTTTTGAATGTTTGGCAAATCACTCGTTGTGGTTTTGGTATGTATAATTTTATGAATATTGTGCTTTCGCTGCCGAATTTTGCGCCGTTTTTCTTTTTTCTATATACCCGGCACACTCGCGTTCGAATTGGGACTGAGGACTGAGACTAAAAACAATCGACCAGTTGCAAAGTGTCTTTTAGTAGCAGCAGAAGCAGAAGCAGCAGCAGAGGCAGCATCCCAATGCCGAAAATCAATATGTTCTCAGAGAGCGAAACAGACAGCGAACGAGAGAGCGAGAGAGAGAGTGAGAAAGAAATAGAGAGGGAGAAAAGTGAGTCGTTATGTTGGGCGCAGGAAGCAAATAACAAGAAATAACCGTAAGAAATTTGGTTAGTAGAAGTTTGCATACCCTTAAGGTCTTCATTTAATTATGAATTTGAAATATTTCGAAACTAAATAGATTAACAAATATAACATCTGCATCGTCTCGGTTTTTTTTGGTAATAATCAAGAATATATATGGTATATTTATTTGCAGCAGTCATTTTCAGTCACACCTGACGACAACATCAAAGTACTCTATCTTAAAGTGTATAGCGGTAAGGCGTCCCCCGACTAACGGCTCACAGAGAAACAGCGAAAAAGAGAGAAAGAATGAGAGAGCGTGAGTAGCGAGAGAGCTGGGTTGAGTTTTCTTCTTTTTTTTGGGGTGGCGGCTTTAAAGTTGGTGTAATTAAGGCCAAAGACCCCGCAGCCTGCAGCAACCCTTACGAAACAATAGCAACAGGGCTACAGAACACATTTGGTTTGCAATAATTATATGTTTTAATTTTATTCAGGTAAAAAAAACGATTTATGAAATATTAAAAGCTAGTTTTACCAGCCCATAGGTGGTCCCGATCCCGGTGCTGGACCCGAACCACGTCGCAAGATATCCTGTGGCGGCGTCTGTACATAAATGCGCTTTGAGTCGTTGATGCGTTGATTGTGGCTTTCGATTTGCTCGCACAGCTGTGCATCCTCCACCAGGGCACGTCCCTCGTCGTACTCCAGACACGCAACCCCATCCAATCGCTCCAGATCCAACCAGCCACGGAAACGCACACAGACCCCGTTCATGATGAAGCTGGAGCGCAAGTGAACTTTACCGCGCTCCTTGTCGAAATCACACTCCTGCTCCTGGGCATATGGATTGTGGTTGGCATTGAAGTACAGTTGGACATTGGTGCCCGAGACCACAAACGAGATCTCCGCATAGCCCTTCCGACAGTCCGTCACGAAACGCATCCGACGCTCATTGATCGCCCGCTCCCGATAGCCCGTGTAACGCACTTCGCTCTCCCGGCTCAGGCGCCGGAATAGTTCATCGCTCTCGTATTTGGATCTCTGATCGGGCACCACCCGCGGCATTTTAAAGATGAAGCGTGGTTTCGGCTGTTCGTACATCGCCATTGTTTCGTAGGGTGGCATTATGCCACCATCTCCAAGACTTTGATGAGGATGATGATGCATTTTTTGAGATCTGAACAGTTCGATGCGTAAATTCATATTGATCTCGTTAACATATCGTGTTTGGTATTTATAGGGGATAAGTCATAACTGTAGCTACCTGTATTTTATAGTTTTATGATCGTTTGACAGCTGCAGTGACACTAATATTCATATTTTCTTAACTACCTGTTGGCAGGTGTTAACTTAGACCCCATAACAAAAGAGAGCCTCATAAACATTTTCAAACCGTTAGCGACGGTTTGCGCAGCATTGCCATACTTTATTGACTAGCAACATTGTTTCAGCACTTCGGACAGGGTGACTCGTTTCCACAAAACACTTCGGACAGGGTGACTAATTTCCTCAAAACAGCTGTTCTTATATTGAAAACTTTTTGTTGAATTTCTGCTCCGACATTTTATTTGGATTTAAGAGAAAATAATAAAGCAATAATAGTTAACATGTCATTAGTTGCCTATGCAGCGAGCAGCGATGAGGAAAGTGAAAATGAGGAGGAGACCACTGGAACACAAGTGCAACTGCTGCAACCAACAACAAAACCAGTTGAAGTGAAAGCAAAAGCAATCAATGGCCACATTAGCGATGAGGACGATGATTTCATACCGCAAGAGGTGTCCTTGCAGGAGCTACGGCCGCCCAGTGGTCGGCTAACGCTCTCCCTACCCAAACCCAAAGTTGCCGCCAACAAGGAGGCGGCAGAGGAGGAGCAGCAGTCAGATGAGCAAGTTACTCAAGCGTTTGCCAAGCTGCCCATGCCAAGGATTACACGGAAAACAGCTTCTATTCCGGAAGAAGCGGACGATGAGTTTCTGCACAAAAAGGCTGTACCTGCATCAGGTAGCACAGCATTGGAAAAGCCAGCGGCAGCTGTCAAGGGTCGCGTGAAGATTAGCATACCATCGCTGAGGGATTTCGCCGACGTGGACAAGGAGCAGGCAGAAAAACAGGAGCAGCAGGACAAGCAGCAGCAGAAAGTCAAGTCGTCAAAGGGTTGTGGACTGCTCAGCATTCTACCACTGGCCAAATCCGAAAGGGTTTTCGCCAAGAAATCCGAACCATTGGATCAGGGAGCTGCGGCGCCTGCAAAGCCTGCTGCACCCGCCTTTGTGCCGGACACAGTTAAGCTGCGACGTGCCGCACATAATACTGAAGGCGTTGATGGACTTGGACGCAAACCGCCACCCGGAAAGCAAACCAAAAGCCAACCACATCCCAAACCAACTGCCAGCGACAGCGAGGAGGATGACGACCAGGATGAGGATGCTGACGCTGGTGATTTCTTTTCACTCAACACCGAGCAACAGTTGCCGGCGGTGAGCAACAATGAGATTAACGCTCTTGTTGCCAAACGTGCCGCCAAAATGGTCGAAGCCAGCCAGAAGTTCTTAGCGGACCAGAAAATTGAGAAGGAGCAGGAGCAGGAGGAGGCAGCAGCAGCGGCTCAACAGCAGGCCGCAGATATGCAGCAAGCCCAGAAACGCTATCACGCACAACACTTAAATACGGAGGCGATGGATGCACTGGTGGGCAAGAATGCAAAGCGCCGACGCAAGGAGGCCCAGGAAATGCAACTAATTGACATATCCGGCGCGCAAGTGATGCCCGATCGGGAGGAATGGATGCGCACATCGCTGGCATCGGCGACCACATTTCAAGCGACGGGCGTGCTCACCGATGAGGAGCCCGTGGCGGGCACGCGACGCAAACATCAAATCACCTATTTGGCGCACAAGGCCAAGGCCAATGAAGCGGAGCTGCAGGCGATGTGGTCGGCCAATAGGCAAACCCGTCGTGCCACCCAAAACAAATACGGATTCTGAACACTGTCGAATCATTCTTATATATCAATTACAAATAAAATTAGCCTAAGCACAATAAAATAAATATGGTTTATTAATTTAGCCAGCCTTCGCGTTGGCGCAGTTTGCCGCCCACATAGACGATGGCCGTGCCGAGCAGGAGGATCAGGGGCGCCATTGTAACATAGATGGGTATCTGTTGTGGATACTCGAGAGTCATGCATATCATCACTTGCGATGTGATGGTCAGCAGCACACCGCCAATGTTCCACTTGTAGAGGAATAGGAGATCAACCAATCGATTCAGGTTTCGCCACTTGCGAATGAATTTGATCAGCACGTAAATGATGAGGATGCAATCGAAGAACCAAAGCGGCGTAAACGTAACAAACCAGTTCCATGTCGTCCGTGGTGATAGTCGCCAACAGAGCAGTATAAGGAATGCCAGCACTATGAACCATGTGAATAGAGCACGGTGCGTAAGCGTCATTGTTTAATTAAAATTGCATTTTCTCAACTGCAAGCAAAATTTGTAAACAAAAGTCTGCGAATATCGTATCGATATATGTACGATAAAAGAAAATATAAGTTATCGATGTGCAGCACATTCAACGAATGAGCAACTTAAAACATTCTAAATCTGTGATAATAGTTTGCAATCGTTATTTATTTAATTTAAGCGGCATTCTAATTGTATTTTTACACAGCAAATTGTGATCAAGTGTCTGTATTATCGTTGTTTAATTTAAATTGTTTTCTGCGAACATTGTTTCCATATATTTGATATATTTTCAAATATAAGATACCGATGAGCGAGTCAACGAATAAATTTTATTTATTCACAGAATATCGCGTCAGAAAGAGCAGCTGCTTAAGGCATGTCAAAACTATGTTAATGGTACGCAATTGTCATTTAAATTATTTATGTGGTTTTCTAATTGTATTTTTGTACAGCAAATTGTGAACAAGTGTTTGTCTATCATTGGATATATCGGCATGAATATCGTCAACAAGAACAGTGGCAACTCTATAAATGTTTCCAATTGGAGAATTTAATTGACGTGTCACTTGGAAAATTTGTGCAATTTGAGTGCGTGTTTTTAACTAAATTAGTTATTTAAATTTAAATTAAATGTGTATTTCTTAATGTTAAATGTGCACTACACGCTGACAAGTATTTTTATATTATTGTAGACAACAAATTGCGTCGGAGTGCTGGAGTCGCAACAGTAAAAGCAAAAACCGACAAAGTCTTTAGACAACAATCAAACAGAAAGAGGAAATTGCCAACATGTTAACAAATTTCGAGTCGAAATCAGCTCGTGTCAAGGGTCTGTCGTTTCATCCAAAACGTCCATGGATACTGACCAGTTTGCACAGTGGCGTCATCCAGTTGTGGGACTATCGCATGCACACCCTGCTCGAGAAATTCGATGAGCATGACGGACCCGTGCGTAGTGTCGCCTTCCATCAACAGATGCCGCTGTTCGTATCCGGCGGCGATGATTACAAGATTAAGGTGTGGAACTATAAGCAGCGTCGCTGCATTTTCACACTGCTCGCCCATTTGGATTATGTGCGCACGGTGGCCTTCCATCATGAGTATCCCTGGATCCTGAGTGCGTCCGACGATCAGACGATACGCATCTGGAACTGGCAGTCGCGGAACTGCATCTGCGTGCTCACTGGTCACAATCATTATGTGATGTGCGCCCAATTCCATCCCACAGAGGATCAGATTGTGTCCGCCTCGTTGGATCAAACGGTACGCGTCTGGGACATCTCGGGATTGCGCAAGAAGAATGTGGCACCAGGTCCCGGTGGTCTGGATGAGCATCTCAAGGGTCATCCCGGTGCCACAGATCTCTTTGGCCAAGCCGATGCAGTGGTCAAGCATGTGCTCGAGGGTCACGATCGTGGCGTCAACTGGGCCAGTTTCCATCCCACCCTGCCGCTGATTGTGTCCGGTGCCGATGATCGCCTCGTTAAGTTGTGGCGCATGAACGAGTACAAGGCGTGGGAGGTGGACACGTGTCGCGGTCACTACAACAATGTGTCCTGCGTGCTGTTCCATCCACGCCAGGATCTGATCATCTCGAACGGCGAGGATCGCAGCATACGCGTCTGGGACATGACGAAGCGCCAATGCCTGTTCACCTTCCGGCGGGACAACGAACGCTTCTGGATTATGGCCGCACATCCCACACTGAATCTGTTTGCAGCCGGTCACGATGCCGGTAAGTGGAGAAGCCCTCAATCTTTAGCACCGATGCCAATTGGGTATATTTTTCTTTGCAGGCATGGTGGTCTTTAAGCTGGAGCGCGAGCGTCCAGCCTATGCCGTGCATGGCAATATGCTGTACTATGTCAAGGATCGTTTTCTGCGCAAACTGGACTTTACAACAACGAAGGATACAGTCGTGATGCAGCTGCGTCCCGGCAAATCGCCCGTGTACAGCATGTCATACAATCCGGCACTGAATGCGGTGCTCATCTGCACGCGCACCAACAATCTGGAGAATAGCACCTATGATCTCTGCCAGATACCCAAGGATAGCGAAAGCGAGCGTCAGAATGAATCGGATAGCAAGCGGAGCTCGGGCATCACAGCCATTTGGGTGGCACGGAATCGTTTCGCTGTGCTCGATCGCAATCAGCAACTGGTGGTGAAGAACTTCAAGAACGAGGTGACCAAAAAGATACCCACCTTCTGTGAGGAGATCTTCTATGCCGGCACTGGCATGCTGCTCATCCGTGATCCCGAATATGTGACACTGTACGAGGTGCAACGATTGGTTTCCGTTGGCAGCATTAAGCTGGCCAAGTGTCGCTATGTAGTCTGGTCACCGGACATGTCGCTGGTGGCGCTGCTCTGCAAGCATTCGGTGACAATCTGTGATCGCAGGCTGCAATATCTGTGCACCGTGCAGGAGAATTGCCGCGTCAAGTCGGGCGCCTGGGATGAATCCGGCGTCTTCATCTATACGACCAGTAATCACATTAAATATGCCATCACCAATGGAGATCATGGCATCATACGCACCCTGGATCTGCCCATCTATTTGACACGGGTCAAGGGCAATCAGGTGTTCTGTTTGGATCGGGAGTGTCGCACTCGTGTGCTCCACATCGATTCCACGGAATACAAATTCAAATTGGCCCTAATTCAGCGCAAATATGATGAAGTCTTGCACATGGTGAGGAATGCCCGGCTCGTCGGTCAAAGCATCATTGCGTATCTGCAGCAGAAGGGCTATCCGGAGGTGGCTCTGCATTTCGTCAAGGATGAGAAGACACGCTTTGGCCTGGCCCTGGAGTGTGGCAATATTGAGATTGCTTTGATGGCGGCCAAAGCACTCGACGACAAGGACTGTTGGGATCGGCTGGGACAGGCAGCTCTGCTCCAAGGCAATCATCAGGTGGTCGAGATGTGCTATCAACGCACCAAGAACTTTGACAAGCTGAGCTTCCTCTACCTAATCACAGGCAATCTGGAGAAGCTCAAGAAGATGAACAAGATTGCGGAGATACGCAAGGATATTTCGGCGCAATATCAGGGCGCTCTGCTCCTGGGGGATGTGCGGGAACGCGTGAGCATTCTCAAAAACTGTGGCCAGCTATCGCTGGCTTATCTTACAGCGGCCACACATGGCTTGGGCGATCTCACCGAGACACTAGGCGCCCACATAACCGGCGAGGGCAGCACTTTACCAGAGGTGAATCCAAATGCACAGCTTCTGCAACCGCCTGTGCCCATCCAGCAGCTGGAGACCAATTGGCCGCTACTCTCCGTCTCCAAGGGCTTCTTTGAGGGTGCCATGGTGACGCGGGCGGGCAGCAGTGCCACAGCTCGCCAGGCGCTCAACATCAATGCGGATGCGGCGCTTCTCGACGAGCACAATGGTGGCGGAGATGGCTGGGGTGCTGATGCTGATCTTGGCCTGGGCGAGGACGATGATGGCGATGAGGAGATGCACGATGCCCTCAGCAATGATGAGGGACACGATGAATCGGGCGGCGGCGGTGGCGGCTGGGATGTGGGCGATGATGATCTCGTCGTACCCTTGGAATTGGCCTCCAAGATCAAAGCCTCGGCGCTGGACAGCAACTATTATGCTGCGCCCAACAAGGGTCAATCGCCGGCCCAGCACTGGGCCAACAATTCGCCACTGGTGCTGGATCATGTGAAGGCTGGTGCCTTCAATAGCGCCTTCCGGCTGCTCAACGATCAGCTGGGCGTCGTCAATTTCAAGCCCTTCAAAACACTATTCCTGCAAAACTATGCCTGTTCCCGCACCAGCTACACAGCTAATCCCAATCTGCAATCCCTCAGCGGCTATCCCCTGCGCAATTTTGGTGAAACGAATCCAAAGCAACAACGGCCAGCGCTGGGCATCAAATTGAATGAGTTGGTGTCCCGCCTGCAGGCAGGCTACCAGATGACCACAACCGGCAAATTCACGGAGGCCATCGAGAAGTTCCATTCCATATTGATCAGTATACCGCTGCTGGTGGTCGAAACCAAACTGGACACGGCAGAGGCCCAACAGCTGCTCAAGATCTGTGCCGAGTATATTGTTGGCCTCAAGATGGAAACGGTACGCAAGGGCATGCCCAAATCAACGCTGGACGAGCAGAAGCGTCTCTGTGAAATGGCCGCCTATTTTACACACTGTAAACTGCAGCCAGTCCATCAGATCCTCACGCTGCGCACTGCACTGAATATGTTCTTCAAGCTGAAGAATTATAAGACGGGCGCATCGTTTGCACGTCGTTTGCTGGAGCTGGCTCCACGGCCGGAGGTGGCGCAGCAGGTACGCAAAATACTCCAAGCGTGCGAGGTGAATCCCGTCGATGAGCATCGACTGGAGTACGAGGAGTTCAATCCGTTCAACATATGCGCCATCAGCTGGAAGCCGTTGTATCGTGGCAAGCCGGAGGTCAGTTGTCCGTTCTGTGGCTCCGCCTACGATCCGCAGTACAAGGGACAAATCTGCACCGTCTGCGAGGTCAGTCAGATCGGCAAGGATTGCATCGGCCTGCGCATTTCCAATCTGCAATTCCGTTGAAAACATCAATTGTATTTTGATTTATTTTTCAAATATATATTCACACACACATAAATGTCATGCATCATTTGAAATGTTAATCAGCTTTTTTATTTATAAGAATTATAACTATTGTTAACGCAATGCAATAAAAAATAATAATCTAAATGGAAATCGACACAAATTCAAATTAAATTCTTCGTTTTTCTTAATTGTAGCTTGGATTCGTCGCAGCCGCTTTCGATTTGAATATATTCCAAATCTGATGCGTTACAAATTGCTTATGAAATTGAATATACCCTTTCCATTCAGTTTGATTCACTTAATGCTACTCAATATGTAAATAAAGAATTTTGCGTCACGGAATTAATATGCGTAATTTTATTCGTGTTCATATATATATATATATATATGTTGTGTATATATATATTTATGTGTAAGACCTATTTCACATTAAAATGTTATGTTTGTTTTAATACCATACAAGAATACGTTAAGTAATTTACTATGAACTAATACTAAGCCTAGGCGCGTACTAATAATTTATATAATAATATATAATTTATATTCGAGCGAATCTAAAAGTCATCGAATCCGATCCGTAATCAAATCTCGCATTTTGGTGGCAAGGTTGGGTTTTTTTTAGTTTTTAGTTTGGAGCATTCTTCAGTTTTCCATAAAGTATTGAGTATTTGCGAATTGAGTCTCATGCTGCTGTTGCTGATGATGCTGCTGCTGCTGCAGTTGGTGCTGCTGTTGCAGTTGCTGATGATGATGATGCTGCTGCTGCAGTTGGTGCTGCTGCTGCTGGTGCTGCTGCTGTTGTTGTGACGGCGCTGATGCCGTCCAAAAGTCCAACTAACGACGCCACATGCTGGCGCCGACACCAATGCCGCCGGAGGCGACACCCCGCCGCACTGCCTCCATCTCGTCCTGGCGATTGTCGCGATAGGCGCGCTTGGTATCCTCAAAATCGCGCAGTCGCTGATTATAGCGGTCGATCTGATCCCGCAAAATGGCATCCTCATGCATGGCTCGCCGCTCATCGTACTCGAGACAACCGACGCCATCCAGACGCTCCAGATCCAGCCAGCCGCGGAAGCGCACACACACACCGTTCATAATGAAATAGGATTTGATGTGCACCTTGCCGTGCTCCTTGTCAAAATCGCACTCCTTGTCGTGCAGGTAAGGATTCTGATTGGCGTTGAATACCAGCTGCAGATTTGTGCCCGATGCCACAAAACTGGCCTCTGTATGTCCCTCACGACAGCCGTTCATGAAACGCACCTGACGCTCTTCAATACTGCGCTCTCGATAGCCCGTATAGCGTACCTCACTCTCGCGACTTAAGCGACGAAAGAGTTCATCGCTCTCGAATTTCGACTTCTGGTCTGGCACCACCCGTGGCATTTTAAAGATGAAACGGGGCTTGGGCTGTTCGTAGAGTCCAATTGTGTCGTAGGGTATCATGTTTGCCAGTGCAGCAGCCTCGTTCATCATTTTGAAAAGTATGGTTTTTGATTTTCTTTAATTGCACGCACCACAATTTAAAGTTTGCTGGCAATTTGCAATTGCAATCTGTTAGTGCTTTTCCTTAAACGTATTTATTTATTTCAATTTGCTGCTGGATGCAACAACGAATACAACAAAAATTATTTTGCGGTTTTGTTATACTAACCGATAGATTGTGGTGGCCTGCCGATAGACAACAACTCAAGTAGTGCTGCCACATGCTACGATTTCGACAGTCTGGCCACGCTACGCACCATATGGTCGGAATCGCAACGCGATTGTTTGTTTACAACGTGAATTTATTCTGAGATGAGTGAAACAGTTCTGCCTTTAGATGATAGCGTTGACAATGAGAAGCGGCCGCAGTTTGGTGCACGTCTGCTTCAGGACGATGCCGATGTGTTCAAGCACAACGCCTGGTAAATATCTAAGTAGCAATACTTGGGAACACACCCGCAAGCGCAAGAAACCGAGCGGAGCTGGCCAACGAATACTCAGCGATGCGCGCGAGGTGTTCGAGTTTAATGCATGGTATATACTCAATTTAATAACTAATGAGTACTCTCTCACTAAAATGTGCTCAACAGGGATCACGTGCAATGGGATGCGGAGCAAGAGCAAGCTGCTCAGGCGGCTGTCAAACTGAATTCGACCGTGAAAATGAGCGACGATCAGCGAGAACGTTTTCAAACCGATGCGCCCAAGTTCTGGGATTCTTTCTATGGCATACACGATAATCGATTTTTCAAGGATCGGCATTGGCTCTTCACAGAGTTTCCAGAGCTGGCACCCATGTCCGCCCAAGAGCAATCCCTGCCACGCAGCATCTTCGAGTTGGGCTGCGGTGTTGGCAACACCATCCTACCCTTACTTCAGTACAGCTCCGAGTCTCAGCTCAAGGTTTATGGTTGTGACTTCTCGGAACGTGCTATCGAAATCTTACGCAGTCAGCCGCAATTCGATGGCAAACGCTGCGAGGTGTTTGTTATGGATGCCACAGAGGAACAGTGGCAGGTGCCATTCGAGGCCAACTCCCAGGACATTATCGTAATGATCTTTGTTTTGTCGGCCATTGAACCATCGAAAATGCAACGTGTGCTGGAGAATTGTTATCGCTACCTCAAGCCTGGAGGACTGCTCGTGTTTCGAGACTATGGACGCTACGATCTGGCGCAGTTGCGCTTCAAGAGCGGCAAGTGTCTGGAGGATAATTTCTATGTGCGCGGCGATGGGACTATGGTGTATTTCTTTACGGGGCAAGAGCTGCGAGATATGTTCACCAAGGTGGGTCTAGTGGAGGAGCAGCTTATAGTGGACAGGAGATTGCAGGTGAATCGCGGGCGTTGCCTCAAAATGTATCGTGTTTGGATACAGACCAAGTTCAGGAAACCTTTGTGAAGCCACCTTTTAATCTTCCACCGAAAAACTCGTACTCGTTATTATAAATAAAAGCTACTCGATACTTTTTGTCACTCCGAAGCTTTCGGTCTCGTCCTTATTCAGTGAGCTTTTTCCACAAATACACATAACAGTTAGGAAAGCTGCAAGTTTTCGCAGTTGGCTCAAAAACGTCGTAAGTGAAAATTTTCATTGTGCTGCGTAAATTTTAATTCATTTATTATTCAAAAAACTATACACATTTCAATTTGAAATAAGTGCTGCGACGACTTAAGTGCATAGATTAAAGCTTTGAAATAGTTGCAGCAATTATTAAAAAGGAATGCTTTGAAAATTTGCCGAAAACCAACAAATGGTGTTGTGTAAAAATTTCATTGATTTTTCTGCCGTGCAAGAGCAAATTTTATTTGCCAATTTTAAAAGCCATTTACAAAGTATGATTAAAATAAAGATTTAAAAGTGCTTTAACGTGCTCCTGGGTGTATGCAACAATATTTTGTTGCTTAATATTTGTATATACACATATATGCATGTATGTATAAGTATGAGGAACTGTAGAGGCATTCAGACAAGTTTTGTGTGTGAGCGTGCTTAGTTCATTTGAAGCCGCCATTCGATCTAGAATAAACATAACGCATAAGCATTCGCATACATACTAAAAATAGTTACAACTATTTATATACTCTACCCCACAAAACAGTTGCGAACGAACGCAAAAGCCACAGAAGATTCCTTCACTGAAGCGCTGCTGCTGCTGCAAAAGCCAAGTCGTCGTGGCAATTGGTATCCGCACATATACACACTCTCTCTTAGACACATAAACTCTCTCGCATCTGCCTTCCTGCCAGTGCCCCCGCCACAGCTGAGAAGGAGCCGTGTGTTTGTCTGTGTGCGTGTGCGTTGAGAGGCCGTTGAGAGCGCCAAATTCATTGACGAATAGCTTCCAAGCAAGAGAGAGAGAAGGAGAGCGCCTGAGAGAGCAGTGCTTTACGGTCGGTCAGCGAGATAGAGAGGAGAGCGCTTAGCCATCGATAACAAAAACAACGAATAGCGAAAAGTTGCGCTGCACCCAGTAAGCACGCCCCACTCGCCTCCCCATCCACAACCCACGCTCTCAAGTGAAAGACGTTTTGCAAGTGCATATATAGAAAAAGGTCAACGGGATACCGAACACACGGACACGGACAACAAAGTCGCAGCCGTCATCGCACTTTCAGTTCGACGTTCAAATTTGTCAATACAACCACAAAATCGACAGCAATAGCAGCAGCGGCTGTAATAACAAAAGGAACAGCAACACAACCAAACAGAAAAAACAATGTAAGTAATGGAAATTATTGATTTATCTTTCTGTCGTACGCGCCAACAAAAGAACTGTTATTTGTGTACACACAATAAAAGGGAATATATAAAAAAAAAACAATAGTTGACCAAATAATGCATTACTATTGTCAATATGACGATGGCAAATTATCGTTGTTTGTGTTGCCATAATTGGTTGTTGTTGGCAAGGCAAATAGAAGCAGCCAAATGTCCGTACAGATGTCCGTATACGTCGCATCACATGGCAATTTCCCACAACCGTACCGCAAAATCGATAAAGACAAGTTCTCGTGCCCTCATCATGACTCAGTCATGCAAATGAAACGGTTAATTTTTTTTTTAATTTTTAGCTGTACTATTACAGTGTACAGTGCACTCTTAACCCAAATAAGTATGCTATTTATTTTCTATTTTAAGGATTTACAATTATATTTATTTCATTATTATGTTGATATTATTATCTTTATATACGCCGCCTAATAAGAATGGGCAAGAAAGACAAGAACAAGGAATCGTAAGTGCCCAGCTCCTCCAAATGGTCCATGAGTAGAGCCCGGCTAGAATTCGAGCACTTTGTGTAGCACACACACACGCGCACATACATACATATATACATATATAGATATCTATCTTTTGTAATGTTGAAACCACATCTCATGAGCGTAACCAGATACAAACCCTTCGAGCATCCCAGTTACTTAATTTGAGAGCTCCATGGGGAGTTGACTAGCAATTTTAGCTATATTCTTTTTGAATGCTTATTATTAATGACTAATGGGGATAAATACGTCTTTCTCTGTGGCTCCACAGGGCGGATGCTGCACCAGTTGGCGATGCACCCCCAGCCGATGGGCCACCGGCGGGCGAGGGTGCTGATGGTGAGATTGTTGGGGGACCACGCAATCCCCAGCAAATTGCGGCACAAAAGCGCTTGCAGCAGACGCAGGCTCAAGTCGATGAGGTAAGCGCAACTAATAATATAAAAAAAAAAAACACACAACATGCTCTGACTCAATTTTTCCCTCTCTACCTCTGTTTCTCTCTCTCTGTTATGCAGGTCGTGGACATAATGCGCACGAACGTGGAGAAGGTGCTGGAACGTGATGCCAAACTGTCGGAGCTGGATGATCGTGCCGATGCCTTGCAACAGGGTGCCTCTCAGTTCGAGCAGCAGGCGGGCAAGCTAAAACGAAAATTCTGGTTGCAGAACTTGAAGGTCGATTATTACCCAAAACCATATTTCTAAATCGAAGATTCTAACACAATTCACTTACAGATGATGATCATCATGGGCGTTATTGGACTGGTCATCGTTGGCATTATTGCAAGTAAGTTCTTCGTGCGGAAATTCCTATGTCGTTTCCAATACACATCCACAATACACAATCAACCAATCTTACACACACATACATACATTCAACTCCACTCTATCCAATAAAATCCCAGAAAAAATATATTTATATCATTTTTATTTACATTTGATTTTGAATAGTACAACTGAAAACTTCTTTTTAGCCTAAATTGCGTTAATTTTGAACTACACACAAAAACTAAATTTATTTGTACTTTTTTTATTCCGTCACCGTTTTTTTCTCTAGGTAACTTTATGTAGATTGCTAAAAAAAAAACAAATATATATATAGTTATAAGAAACTACTACTAATTAGTAACTTAGTTACAACAAATGCAATGCTAACAAAAATCAACCCAACAATCAGTCATTTGATGATCGTTCGCTTGCTGTACTGAATTTGAAATTGACGCCAAAACGAAAATTCTCCCCCAAAATTGTTGTCATTCGCAAATAACGAACGATCCATCGAGCAAACTAGCATCCAAATGTACTTAGCATATCATGCGATTCAACAAAAAAAAAAGAATATTACCTAGCTAAAAAAAAAACTTCAACATCATCTGGTTCCATACGATACCATACAGCACCAGGTTCGGTAATTTTGTATTAAGGTCATGTATTGTTATTGTTTTTGTTTATTTATTTTCTTTATAAGTTGTAATAATTATCGTATCATTGTATATGTGTGTTTATATGTGTTTGGGTTGATATGTTTTGAAAAGCAGCTTACCCTGAATCAACCCCTGTCCGCTAACCAAGTAATTCGAGTGTGGTTAATCATTCACTAGTGAAAGTTATACGATTTACTCATTTGTACCCGTAATTTGTAGGAACTATTTTGGTTCATATTGTATTGGGATACTATATGTATACACATATATAGTTATAGCGTAACCCGTAAATCCGTTAATCCGTAATCTTTGTGGTTTGTCTAGTGTTTCGTTAAAAGTTTATATTTGATTTTGTTTCGATAGACATTTTATGTAACATACTCGAACCTCCTAAAAACGTAGCTGAAACATAATTCCAACTCAGGTCCAACAGCAAAACGCATAAAGTACTGCAATTTTTCTATAAGTTTTTAATATGATTTTCAAATGTTTTAATCATTACAATTTTTTTCTCTACACAACACCGAAAATTTTCTAACACTTAATCCACGCCCAAAAATCTACAACCACACCCACACCCACGCCCATAATTACTGTTACACTCACCAAACTTTTTCTCCACCAATTTACAGAGAAAGACGAAGAAAAATAATTTGTGCAAGCACTTAGCTTTATGTTTAATCTGTTTAACAATCTAAGAAACAATTATCTAAATGAAATTCACGTAAATTTTATAGTTTTTTGAGGTAAAAACAAGCAAAATATTTCAAAATTCAAATATTATTGCTAGGCGCACAAATCATTTAATGGCTACTTTTCATTTGTTAATTATTGACCGCTCACATGCACTCACCCTCACACACACACACACTTAAACACATTTTAAGTAATTATGATAAAGTGGTACTACTTTAATGGCTTGTACTGTATCGAAAAAAAAAACAAAACAAAAAACCAAAAAATGTTGCATATTCACAAATTTTTCGTAGAACCTTTCATGTCGGATGATGCTGCTGCTTCTCCACCTCCTGCTTTGCAGCAGGTTCATGCATCCGCACCAGAAACAGCACCAGCATCAGCATCAGCACCACCACACCATACACTCAAATCCGAACCACCAACGACACTCGAGAAAACTCCATTGGCTGATAAATTGACCGATGAACCACCGAGTCCGACAGATGACGTGGCGACAGGACAATTAAAAAACGCTCACAAAACCAATCAACAACAACCAGAACAACAACAATAAAAGAACCACCCAACAGCACAACAACAATAACAACAACAATAACAACAGCAATTTGAACCAGAATCAAAAACATTTTACACTTTCAAAAAATATAATAACCATTAACGAACACTGTAAGCAACAGCAACAGCAAAAAATTAACATGACAGCTTATCGATATGTAATCGATTATCATTTTATCTGCATGTGTGTTGAGTTCAAGTTATCGTGCGCAAATTTCATTATCGTTTACAAATATTTGTTTATTATTGGTGTTGTTGTTTAAATATATACATGCAAGGGCGTACAAGATGAGGGGGAGGCAGAGCAACCCAAAGATCCTATTATCCAATAAACCTAATATCTTGAGCATGCCGAAGATCAGAGATCGTTGCAGACCAAAGTGCACCCGCTGAAATTAAAATATCATATTTATTGGGATATATTTCGAGACTTAAAAGCAGTGTGAATATAAATGAAAAATTGTAATTAATTAATTAGAATTTAATCGATATTTTCGACAACTTACCAAAACTTTAATATTTCGAACCGTCAGGTATAGTTCTAAAACTACTATCCCCAAACTCCCTTCCCCTTTGTGAAATGCTACGTACGCCCTTGTATACATATACATATATTTTCCATATCTGGGCAATTTACCTCAGTTTTAATGCACCAAACAGCTTAAGGGGCAACGAATTCAGACTAATATGCGAGCCGGTTTGGGAAACATGAAAATTTCTACGCTTAGAATCAGCTTGTTTAATTAGTTGTAAATATTTTGGAGTTGCATTGAACGCAGCTCTAATCAAAATGCTTATACAATACTCCAAAGTCCATTGAAGTGTATTATATATATATATAAATATATATTTACCGTATACGTATTATCGTGTATTATTATCGTATCAATGTAATTTGTCAAAGAAATCCAAAAAAAGAAAAGAAACTCATTCATCTACTGGTTGACTTACTCTTGCCCTTCTCTATCTCTCTCTTTGTTGACACACAACCACACCACACTCACAGACAAACTAGGCCTCATAGGGGGCGAGCAGCCACCGCAGTACCCACAGTATCCGCAGTATATGCCACCACCGCCGCCGCAACAGCAGCCACCCGCCGGAGGACAGTCGGCGCTAGTCGATGATGGAGCTGGGGCTGGAGCTGGAGTCGTGGCCAAATCGGATCATGGCGGCGCATAAGTAAATCTGGACACCAGACGACCGTTTCTTGATTACAAATAATAACAAAAAAAGAAAATATTAAAAAAAAACTACAAACTCAGTTGAACTAGAAAAAAATTTCGAGAATTGCAAACCAAATAAAATTTCTACGTAAAGCTTGTACTAAAAACGATGGCATTCAAAATTGAGAGAATGCTCAAAACAAAAAAAAATAAAACATTTTAAGTAAATTATGACTCATAACATTAATAATAAATATAATACAAAACTAAAAAAGACGCTCCGGACAAATTAAAGTTGTTGCTAATTTGTTTATGGTTACATTATTTCATGCATATACTTATATATAAAAATTACTATATATATATATGTATATACGAATAAAACAAGAAGCTATATATATATATATATATATATATATATAAATTGTACTTAACATCTCTCTGTGCTGGCAACAAGGAGCGCCAGCGCTGGGCAAGTTTCAGGTTGCTTCCCAAAATGTTCGCATTCGCAGCTCTTTGAACTCAGTTTCTTCAGACTATAAAATAAAGGCAAAAACATGACTTTCGGAACAAAAAGCTTAAGCAAAATTTGCTGTAGACAAAATGTAAGCTTTTGTTCCCGCATAAAAGGTTAAAGGATACCCCCCAAAAACAAAAACCAAACATATTTGAAATGTATAATCCAAAAAAAAAAAAAAAAAGAGTATAGATAAAGATAACGAGAAAAACTGAAAAGCAGAACAACAATCTAATTATTTAGAAATAAATTTAAATAAATGTATACATACAAGTTTAATGTGCAACATATTTAAAACGCAAAACGTAGTAGTCAAATGAAATAAAACAAAAACCACATTTAGCAAAAATATACAATAAATAATGATTTGCAATTTTCAGTTAAAGAAAATTCAGCAGATTTGGAGAAAGCCAGAAAGAAAAACTAAGAAAAAATGTAAACCAAAACAGTTCAACGATTTAAATTAAGCGCTTGTCACACAATTTGTTAATTATGTCTATATATTTAATTTGACAAACAAAACAGCTAAAGAAATTATATATGTATATTTCAATGTTATAAATAAAATGATATTTGGCTATTCATTTACAAGCAAAAACCAAAAAACAAAAACCAAAAAACAAAAAAAAAAAACGGAATTAATTAGAGCATACATAAATGCATATACTAAACTATTTAACTATATATATAGGGATGATTACTTCATATGCCATACACTAATAAAAATTAAAGAGCATTCACAAAAGTCGTATTGACAAGCATTTCGGCAAGTAAGTAAGCCATAATAAGCACCTACTTACTGAATGTAATTGACTTGTTTAATAACAAAATAAATACATACATATTTATTAACATAAAATCAAGCACCAGCCCCAAAAGGACACCAAATTAAAATGAATTGAACAATACATAAAAAGGGAAAGAAAAGAACAACATAACAAAAATTGATAAACAAAATAAAAAACACTCAAAACAAATGTGCAGGTATTTTTAGCAATATTCGTAGCGTGTATAAATATGTCGCCAATTGCTTAACAATTTATACAGTTTTGTTCAACAACAAATACATAAATACACACACAAAACACCAATTCACACACACACACACACACACCTCATATGCATATAAACATTAACAAACAAACGTATGACTAAAAACTTAACTAATAACTAATATTCTAACTAGCGACAGTTAGTGTTTTTTGTGTTTCATTGTGCAGTAAATAGAAAAGCGTTACGATTATATATTTTTTTTCATTTTTAACCCAAAAACGGAATACGATATATATATATATATTATGTATGTAACAGTAATAAAATCAATAACAATTGTGTGTGTATATGTTTAAAAAGAAATAAAAACAAATTTACGAGTTGAACTAAACGAAAGAAAAAAAAGCACTCAGTAGGCGTTAGTAGACAAAATGAGGAGAATGGTTAAATAACGGTTTTAAGGCGGGCGTGTAAACCAAGCAAAACATGAAAACTAATTGCGAAAACAAAGTCGATATATAAATTATATATATATCTATATATATATATATATATATACGTATAAATATATATGAACCTTATATAAACAATAATAAATACTAATTAATTTAATGATTAATTGCACCCAAAAAATACATAATTATTTAAATAAATAAACAAAAACCAAAAAAAAAATCACTGGAATCTATTCTATCCACATAACAAATGTCATATTATCAAATTAGAAATTTCAAAATTCACCGACACGATATATATGTATAAATATTTTTTATATGACGAATCCAGAATATGACATGGCCTGGATACCACACAATTTGCTGAGGAATGCCGGCAATCTTATGAACGTGAGCATCGTGGCCAAACTCTTTAGGCTCGCGAGACTGGCCATCCTGGATGTAAGTGAACAATAAGTCCATAATATAATTCATTACATTGCGTTTATTAAAGAGCGTGTTAAGGAATAAAAACCATACAAATACAATTAAAAAACCATGCACTGATTGTGCACAGAGCTACACAACTAGGCTGTATGCCAAAAACAGAGCCAACAATTTTGGTGCGACAAAAGCTGTAAGGATGAGCTATATAATGCTTATGTACTAAACATGTCGAGATCTACAATAATTTCTCAATATCCTTGGCAATGTCCATCGGATCGGTGGTGGGTGCATAACGGTTGATTGGGATGCCCTCCCTGTTCACCAGAAACTTGGTGAAATTCCACTTGATGCCGCTGCCCAATGTGCCGGTTTGTTTGGCCTTCAAGTATTTGAAGAGAGGATCAGCATTATCGCCATTCACATTAATCTGTGGAGACAGAATCGATTAGTTATTGTTTGTAAATTACTAAAGAAGATTAAGAAACAATACCTTGGCAAAGACCTCGCCAATGTCCGCCTTGGAGTCGCGCAGATGGCAGACCATTGCCTCACCATCAGCCTCCGGCATTTGAGAGTTAAACTGATTACATGGGAAGTTTAGAATAGTCAATCCACGTTCGCCAAACTTCTCCTTCAGAGTGGTCAATTTCGCATAGTTATTCTTGGTTAAGCCACACTTGGAGGCGATGTTCACGACCAAGACGACTTGACCCCTATACTTCTCCAGGGAGACATCGTTGCCATGGGTGTCCTTGACGTTGAACTCGTAAATGGACGCTGCGTTCTTGTAATCTTTGTTAGACATGTCGAGCTGAAAATACCATTAACATATTGATTAGTTAAAAGCAAACAGCAAAAGGGCGAGATCGGTAAGCAGGCACAGAAACAGAACTTAGATTAGAACAAAGGCCAAAAAGCTTAGAAGCAAGGGCGCACAGGGGTTAGTAAGAAGCTAGAGTGTTAGTCGAATAACAAGAACAACAGCTACTATCAAACAAAAACACAAAAAAACAACTACTCACGGCAGCTGCTGTTGAGTATTGTTGTTTCTTCGTTGCTGATTCCGCAGCACTGCAATTAACACTGCTGCCAACGGCGACAAATGGCAAAAGCACAAGGCAGTAGCGAGGACTCAACTGGCCCAACTGATTCCCGGCAATTGCTCCAAAGTTACGCGTTGTTAGTGTTGACAGCCTGAAGCACCTGATTGCTTGTTGGCCAACGCTTTTAATGTGCCTGATGTTCATATCTAACATCAATTTGCGACCAGCGCCTGAAATCAATACGCATCTAATATAGTTTATTAGTCGCTCATGATTCCACAAAAAAATTGCCTTCACTTAAACCATAAACAAATAATTCATGAAAGTCCAAGCCACAACAACATTGCCGATGACTCAGCATTCAGTACAGTGGTCAACCGAACAAGAATACTGCCAGATATATGATAATTGCTTAAAAATTAGAATAACAACTAAGCACTTAGATTAATTTAATACAAGTTTACGTGATTTTGAAATTAAGTTATAATAATGACTGGAGTCGAACATTTTCGAAGGACCACTGTAAATGGTAATGTATTCGGCCAATAACACATGTGCGTGTGATATATCGCCAATTGGATTTACCGTTGCCCCTCCCTGTCAACGAGACACATTAATTGAGCATGCAAGCAAATATAAACTCTTTATAGCTATAGTAGAAGGAAATTTTTGTCGTATTGCGTGACAAAGAGTTTACGTTTGTGTGTAATTACTTGCATGGTTAAGTAGATGTAAGTGCCCAAGGCTGTGGCCAGAGCACCGATCATAAAGGACACCAAAGAACGACCGGCCATTTTCCTTCAGAATACAAAATGCAAATGTCAATTCACAACAACAAATTCAATTTCACAATTTTACTTTCGATACACATAATAATAATAATATATATACGGAGACGGACAGAAAGTGAATCTATGTTTGCAGGTGGTGGCAACTGTGGCCGCCACAAATTCTGCAATCTCACGGTGATATGAACTCGCAGAAGGGTACAAAGTGCAACAGTAGGCAGCAGCAAATGCCAATCAACCGATCTATACACTTCGTCCACTCATTGATGATGCCCACTGTACTTCAGATATGTGTTGTGATAACTTTCGATAAAAATGCAGCTGCTTACTTAGTTTATAATATTTATGTTCGAGAGCTCAAAGAAAAACTGATGCCGGTATTGTTCGGGAACCCAAATAAATAGTGGTGCCAGCGGGCGTAATTCGATAACAATTTATGTTATCTCTAACATTTTCTACAACGTTGTGAGTGCCATTAGCATTTGCTGTTTTTGTAATTTAGTAAGAAATTGATAACAGCTGATACAATGAGTCGATAATAATATTACCTAGATAGCATATTAGTTTAAAATAAATTCAGCAAATACCACACTAAATTCTATCTTACAGATGTTAACCGGAATCGCAACAGAGCCCATTACAGAACAGCTGTTCTAAAAATTAACTATCGGATAGAACTGCATATGCGGTACTTAGGCCAAAGCGAAAGCGCGTTGGTCACACTTGTAAACTTCTATTTTGTGCTTGATATATGAAACAAGTCCATAACATAATTGATTACATTGCGTTTATTAAAGAGCGTGTTAAGGAAAGAAAACAATATAACAAAACAATGCACTGATTGTTCATAGAGCTACACAACTAGGCTGTATGCCAAAAACAAAGCCAACAATTTTGGTGCGACAAAAGGTGTAAGGATGAGCTATATAATGCTTATGTACTAAACGTCGAGATCTACAATAATTTCTCAATATCTTTGGCAATGTCCATGGGATCGGTGGTGGGTGCATAACGATTGATTGGGATGCCCTCCCTGTTCACCAGAAACTTGGTGAAATTCCACTTGATGCCGCTGCCCAATGTGCCGGTTTGTTTGGCCTTCAAGTATTTGAAGAGAGGATCAGCATTATCGCCATTCACATTAATCTGTGGAGACAGAATCGATTAGTTATTGTTTGTAAATTACTAAAGAAGATTAAGAAACAATACCTTGGCAAAGACCTCGCCAATGTCCGCCTTGGAGTCGCGCAGATGGCAGACCATTGCCTCACCATCAGCCTCCGGCATTTCAGAGTTAAACTGATTACATGGGAAATTTAGAATAGTCAATCCACGTTCGCCAAACTTCTCCTTCAGAGTGGTCAATTTCGCATAGTTATTCTTGGTTAAGCCACACTTGGAGGCGATGTTCACGACCAAGACGACTTGACCCTTATACTTCTCCAGGGAGACATCGTTGCCATGGGTGTCCTTTACGTTGAACTCGTAAATGGACGCTGCGTTCTTGTAATCTTTGTTAGACATGTCGAGCTGAAAAATACCATTAACATATTGATTAGTTAAAAGCAAACAGCAAAAGGGAGAGATCGGCAAGCAGGCACAGAAACAGAACTTAGATTAGAACAAAGGCCAAAAAGCTTAGAAGCAAGGGCGCACAAGGGTTAGTAACAAGCTAGAGTGTTAGTCGAATAACAAGAACAACAGCTACTATCAAACAAAAACACAAAAAAACAACTACTCACGGCAGCTGCTGTTGAGTATTGTTGTTTCTTCGTTGTTGTTTCCGCAGCACTGCAATTAACACTGCTGCCAACGGCGACAAATGGCAAAAGCACAACGCAGTAGCGAGGACTCAACTGGCCCAACTGATTTCCGGCAATTGCTCCAAAGTTACGCGTTGTTAGTGTTGACAGCCTGAAGCACCTGATTGCTTGTTGGCCAACGCTTTTAATGTGCCTGATGTTCATATCTAATATCAATTTGCGACCAGCGTCTGAAATCAATACGCATCTATAATAATTTATTAGTCGCTCACGATAAAAAAAAAAATTGCCTTCACTTAAACCATAAACAAATAATTCATGAAAGTCCAAGCCACAACAACATTGCCGATGACTCAGCATTCAGTACAGTGGTCACCCGAACATGAATACTGCCAGATATATGATAATTGTTTAAAAATTAGAATAACAACTAAGCACTTAAATTAAATTTAAGACACTTTAATTGAGCAAGCAAACAAATTCAAACTCTTTATAGCTATAGTAGAAGGAAATTTTGGTCGTATTGCATGTAGTTGTAAGTGCCCAAGGCTGTGGCCACAGCACCGAGCAGGACACCAAAGAACGACCGGCCATTTTCCTTCAGAATACAAAATGCAAATGCCAATGCCAATTCAAAACAACAATTTCAATTTCACAATTTTACTTTCGATTCACAATATAATAATAATATATATACGGAGAGGGACAGAAAGTGAATCTATGTTTGCAGATGATGGCAACTGTGGCCACCACAAATTCTGTAATCTCACGCTTTTATAAAGGGTACAAAGTACAACAGTACGCATCAGCAAACGCCAATCAACCGATCTATACACTTCATCCACTCATTTATGATGCCCACTGTACTTCAGATACGTGTTGTCATAACTTTTGATAAAAATGCAGCTGCTTACTTGTTTTATAATATTTATGTTCGAGAGCTCAAAGAAAAACTGATGCCGGCATTGCTCGGGAACCCAAATATATAGTGGTGCCAGCGGGCGTAACTCGATAACAATTTATGTTTTTTCTGCAATGTTGTGAGTGCCATTATTAGTTTGATTTCAGCTGATGCAATGAGTTGATAATAATATTACCTAGATAGCATATTAGTTTAAAATAAATTCAGCAAATACCACACTAAATTCCATCTTACAGATGTTGACCGGAATCGCAACAGAGCCCATTACAGAACAGCTGTTCTAAAAATTAACTATCGGATAGAACTGCATATGCGATACTTAGGCCAAAGCGAAAGCGCGCTGGTCACACTTGTAAATTTTTCTTTTGTGCTGGATATATGTGATAGGCTTAATAATTATGTTTGCAAAATTAATAGTGAAATGCAGTGTTTAACACATAAATAGTATTATGCGCTCCATTCGCGAAGTGTAGTGACGAGAAGGCGTGTTCCTCGCAGACGTACTGCCTGCACAAGGATACACATTTCCAAACATATATATACACACATACATACGTACCACACATTTGCACAGACACACAGAAACTGACACACACATAGAGAGTTATAGGAACAGCCTCTAAATGATGCTTTCATCAATAAACAACTCGTTCGAGCAGGATACTCACGACGTGGACGCCAACTGCGATGGCCCCGATTTGGATTTCATATATGCGGATGTGGATAGCTATCAAAATGAGATCGCCGAACTGTACAGTTACACGGAGTTCAGTGAATTCCAAATGAATGTGAAAGCGTTCGAGGATCAAATGGAACTGTACGATTTGCCACCGAATTGGCAAAAACAGGATGCCGCCTCGCAGCGGAGCATTGTGATGAAACTGGTCGATCAATTGGAGGTGTCGGATCGATCGTTTCGCATGCAGGCGGCACGCTGCATCCTTTATCTGGCGCAAGGATGCTGGGCCGAGGTGCAATCGGATGAGGAACAGCATCAGAATACACGAGACAATGTAATCGTCCTCTATCAGCTGGGCGTGTTCTCCTCGTTCATTGATTTGCTCAACATGGAGATCGAAACTGCCTGCTCCCCCGACATTGTGGCGGTGAAGATCACCAATGTCACCCTCGTCGATTCCACAGATATACGAGTCATTCTCTCTGTACTGTACATCATCACAGAGACGATTCGCGATGAGCGTGAGAAGGCCAGCGAGGATTACATACAACTCGCCGAATCCTTTGTCCAGGAGATAAATAGTCCGCTCCCCGATGGTGAATTGCTCGCCGTCAAGCTGCTGGGGATGATAACGCGCTTTTGTAGCGGCGCTGCCCCGCAGTTTCCGATGAAAAAGGTTGTGCTGCTACTGTGGAAGGTGTCCTTGCTGGGCTTAGGTGGCATGGATGTCCTCAAGAATCTCAAGAACGAGTACAGAGTCAAGGTCGGGCTGGATCCGATCACCGAGGACACGCTGGAGGTGACCAAATGCATGCGCGCCAGCTCACCGCCCGCAACGGCAACGGATATATTGGAGAATCAGTATCCCAAGCGGAACTTCAAGTGAGTTTCTAATTTCTAATTTAAACTTTAACTAAACCCTCTGATTTCCTCACAGGCGATCGCTGATGAAGCAACGTTTCCTCGACGAACCTGAGCAGATCGACATGGAGATGTCGGGCAATGAGGGTGGCCCCAATTCAAACAATGGGAACTCGACGGGCGGCAACAACACGGGCAATGGCGAGGATGAGCTGTCCCAGTACTATCGCCCCTTTGATGATCCCTCCGCTTCCACGTCCGGCAACAATAGCAACAGCATTTGTGGAGGCAATGGAGGCGGCGGCACACAAACAGCGAATCCCAACAATCAACCAAGTCTCACACAGCCGCCGCCGGCAATGCCGGCCGTGCAGATAACGGCTCGTCTGCCATGGACGCCCAAGGTGCGACAGAAGGACATTGATCAGTTCTTGGATATATCGCGGAATAAATTCATCGGATACTCTTTAATTGGGGATCACGAGAGTCTTGCGGGTTTGCCTCAACCGATTCACGAGGGTTTCAAAACGCTACAGCGTCACATGTATGTCAGTTTGGCGGACATGCAGATCAAGAAGGAGGAGGATATTGCACGGAATCCAATCTCAACGCATGAGGACGAGATCAAGCTGACGCCCGCCGAGATCCTCTATCAGGCCATACTGCCCAATTTGCCGCAGTATATGATTGCGCTGCTGAAAGTTTTGCTGGCCGCCTCGCCCACATCCAAATCGAAGACAGAGAGCATTAACATCATGGCCGATGTGCTGCCCAAGAAGATGCCGTTGACGGCAACACAATCGACGAAACTCACGGTGGACATGGGTCGACACAAGGAGATCATTGTGAAGGCCGTTTCCGCAATTATTCTTCTGTATCTGAAGCATTTCAAGATCAATCATGTGTATCAGTTTGAGTTCATGTCGCAGCATCTGGTCTTTGCGAATTGTATTCCGCTGGTGCTCAAGTTCTTCAATCAAACGATTACGGAATATGTGAACACAAAGAATTCGATACCACTGCTGGATTTCCCATCGTGTGTGATTGGCGAGCAACCGGATTTGAGTGGCGATAGTTTCGTTTATGGCGGCGAAATGTCCGACAAACCCTATTCCTGGCGCAATGTTTTCTCCTGCATCAATCTGTTGCGTATCTTGAATAAGCTCATCAAGTGGAAACATTCGCGTGTCATGATGCTGGTGGTCTTCAAATCGGCGCCAATTTTAAAGAAGACCCTTAAAGTGCGCCATGCCATGATGCAGCTGTATGTGCTGAAGCTGTTGAAGATGCAGACCAAGTATCTGGGGCGTCAGTGGCGCAAATCGAATATGAAGACTCTGAGTGCCATTTATTCGAAGGTACGGCATCGCCTTAACGATGACTGGGCCTTTGGCAATGATCTCGAGTCGAGACCGTGGGACTTCCAGGCGGAGGAGTGCACACTGCGCGCCTGCGTCGATCGTTTCAATCTGCGTCGTTATCCGGAGGCGACGCAAAAGTGTGGCGCCGGTGGCGGTGGTGGTGCTGGTGGTGGTGGCAACAATGGCACCGCTGCCCAGAATGCCGAGAATGCCCAGCAGTCGAATATGCATTCGGGCAATGGCAGCGGCGATCGGGATTCCAATGGTTATGGCAACAATGGCAGCAGTGTTGGTAGTGGTGGTGGCGCCATCAACAGTGGGCAACAGCAGCAGCACCAGCAGCAGTTGCACGATTATGGCGTCGAAGGTGGCTTCCCCAGCGATGAGATACTCACCCATTCGGACTTTGCATTCTTCGGGCATTCGGGCTGGTGGGATCGCAAGGTCGAGCTGACGGATTACTTTAAGGCCAACTATGCCGTTTGGCTCGAGGAGGAGGTATACAACAGTCAAACCGACTGGGATGCGCTCTAAAGGTGAGTCCCTGCCAAGAAAAAACAATCTCTCATTTTGGGCAGACACATAAAATCCGTGAATCTTGAACAGAAAACAGTTATATTTCCATCAAACTGTTGGGGCTCAAAACTAAGACTACATCAGTGACTCTCAAATTGTGATTGAAATTAAAATTATGACTCTAAAACTGTAACTATAACGTGAATAGACGCATTCTAAATTTGAGTGTCTGCCAAGAAATCCAAGCTTACCAACTATACAATACTCTGTTCCGTGAAAAATAACAGCTCCAATTTTGGGTGACTTTCAAACTGAGACGCTCTCTATTGCTTTCAAACTTTCTAAGACGCTAAAACTGTGACTTCAAAACTCCTTAAATTGTGACACTTAAACTGACTTGGTAACCAAGACAATAAAGTTGTAGGGCATATAGACTCTCGATATTTGTAGAGATCGTTAGTGGAAACTATATTCTAAACTTGACATGAAATCTAAAAATATGCTTGAGTAACTTTCGTTCTCCTTTCTTATTTTGTAGCTGTTGTTACTGGATCGGAAGCATTAACTCGGCAGCATATTTAAGCATAAAGTTATTAACATAATCTTAAGCATATAAAGTTGACAATTGATATAATCGCAACCATCGTGTAACCAACCATGCAACCAATGCCGCAAGTCAGCCGCAATCGCTACAAGGCCCCGGCACCAAACTTAACCCATTCGGAGATTGGCAGTAAATTGTTGTGCATGCAGCAAACCAGACAAGACAGACTCCTCCTAATCAATCTATCATTAATATCAAATGTTGAGCCAAAAACCCGCCCGTTCGACAAGTAGTACTGTATATTTAATAATCGTACATACTTTCTTTATTATAATTAATGTATTTATTTCTTTTCCATTTCTTGTGTTCTGAGGCACGCTCTCAAGCCCACTCCCCCTGCTCCAATTCTCTTCAATGTCGACCCAAGAGAATAAATGCAATAAAATTTATAAAGTTAGCAATGCAAAAATGTTTTCCTTCTTTTCTCCAGGGGTGAATACACATATGTATATATCTTTATTCGTGGCTGTATCTGCATCTGTATGTGTTTGTGTATATGTGTGTGTGTGTATTTGTGTGTTTGTGTGTTTTGTTTCGCACAAGAAAAAAAATTAGAGTTAGTTTCAGAGGTCCTTAGTCTTAGATCTATAATTTGTAAAACATTTATTATATATAGTACACTATTTACAGATGGCTAAGCTATAAATTGGCCATTAAATGAAAACACTCCTTGAACTCCCAGAGTTTAAACTAATTCTAGAGAGTGTATAAGTTACACACATACATATATATATATATATATATATATATATATATATATATATATATATATATAATATTGAATTTCATTCATGTGATTTTCGCAGTTAATACACAGTTTTGTTTTTTGCTATTTCACATTATTAGTAGTTAGTTAGCACAGCTATATGAATTCCTGAACCATTTTCAAAATATTTTACACAATCAGATTACCAGATTATATATATATATACTATATATAGTCTTTACAGGGAGAATGTGTGTCCTTATATTAAACTACGAGCCTAAACAATTCTACCAATAAATCTAGCTAATGACAAAGAAATTTGCATATAGACGGTCGCTGGAACATTAGAACTTTGCAGAAATGGTAATTTTAAGGAAATTCGAAGCCATTTTTAGTGCACTAAATTTAAGGAAAGTATAATTTGAATATGGTGAAAACCCAGTAAAAATGTTCTATAGAAATATTTTAATTTATAATAATTTTGTAATGACTAATTTTGCAAATTTTGACTAAAATTGAAAGTTCTTCTAGAACTTTTGAAAATACAATTTTAAATGTAACAATAATCATTAATTTTTGTTGCAAATCCTAAGAAAATTCATATAATGTACAATAATTTATATTACAAATTTAAAAGTACAATTTTAAATTTTTCATATTTTTTCAAGAAATAGATCTCTATAAAACTCTGCGTTCTAATATATCGAGCGACTACTGTATTACAATGGTAAAACTATGTTTGAATGTACATCGAATTGCTTTACACAAATAATTTGCAATGTTTACATAATGATCTATATTTGAATGTAGTTTATATATATTATTGGGTTTATGGCAGCAAAAACTGCCCCGCCTACTGTTCCATGGGGCAGGCTGTGGGCATATGATTGTTATTGCTGGCCACCGTGCCCATATAGAGCATACCGCCGAAACGCTTCTGTTGCGGCGGACAGGCGACGACTGGCGGCGGCAATGTGGCTGCTGTCGGTGGATCGCAACGCTCCTCGAAATAGTGAACGATCCGTTGCAACACAAACTTGAAGATCTTCTCCTTGGCTATCTCTCCATTGAGAACTGTGATATCCTTGCACTCGCGATACTCGGCAAAGTTCTTCTCGTAGTACGGCCAGACGCACAGCTCAAAATACCCAGTAACATCGGGCGGATCATAGGTGCGTTTAATCCGACGCTCATAGCACTTCTCGTACGGCAAATGGAAATGATATTTCAGATTGCACAGCGCCAACACCTCGGGCTGATTGAATATCATGAAGCCCTCAATTAGGAGCACATTGATCTTCTTGTCACGCAGCTGGGCGGCGATCTGTGCGTTGATATTGAGACGCATTATGTGATCCGCATGTTGTTGCTGTTGTTGTTGCGGGTGATGTTGTCTATGTTGCTGATGATGATGTTGCTGTTGCTGATGTTGCTGTCGCTGATATTGATAAGCAGCTGGTAAATGTTGTTTGCCATAATAATTGGTGTTATATTGCTGATGTTGCTGTTGTTGTTGCTGCTGTTGCAATTGCTGCTGCTGCTGTTGTTGTTGGTATTGCAGGGCATAGTGCTCGAAATTGGCATAGTTGTGTTCCGACTGTCCATTGATGATGTGCGCTATGTCCGCCAGCATTTGCTTGGTGTTTAGCGATGTGATTAGCTCAAAATTGATGGCATTCAGCTTCTCGACACGCTTATGCCGTCTATCGTCCACGGGCAGAAAGTAATCATCCTGGGAAATGAGCTGCACATCGCCAATCGTATACGGCGTATTCCAGAGAGGTGCATTACGCAATCCCTTGAAATAATCACGGAGTCCATGTGCCAGTGTCGTCTTCCCACCGCAGGTGACACCCGAAATGCCAATGACCAGCCACTGTGGCATCTTGTTGCCGACTGGAGCAGCCTGTTGATTTACAGCAGCAGCTGTTTGTGTTGCGCTTTCCAATCCGTGTATAATCTTACCAGGGCCGTGACCTATTCTGCCGGGGCTCTCTCTCCGCTCATCCGTGTGTGCGCGTGTGTGTCTGCGTGTGTATTGGTTGTTTATTTTTAAATACGTGTTTTTTTATTACAATTAGCAATCAGCAATCAGCACCTTCAATTTGGTGGATTCGCGCGAGTAATGCTCCAAATGTGATAGAAGGAGAATACGGCAATGCCGCCCAGGCAGATGACACCAAATACCGTGGGCACAATGAATGCGTACTTCAGCGGCGGAAATAACGAAAGTATGGGATTACCTAAGAGAGAGAGAGACAGAGAAAGAGAGGGAGAGGGGAGGATTAGTTAACATGTAAAACAATGACCTTGACATTGACTGCATATATATATATATATATATTAGCAGGTAAGCGTAAAACAAAAAACATTGCTAGACTAACAAATACCCTGTGCAACAGTCTAAAAGCATTTTCATTATTAAGTGCAAATATTTACTCACATTATCTAAAACTAAGTTTTCGATTTAACGATCGTTTGCTAAACTCACAAATAATCCTCAATTCCAATTGCGAACGATTGCTGTAATACGTATAACACTATTATTTATATGTGTTATACTCATTGCTTTTATACACGTATTACTGTAAACCGTAAACCTTTTCAATACTTGTTAATGATCAGCTATCATAGTCAATAAAGCATAGAAAGCGGGAAGCTTTCTTTTTGCCAGCTTATCGGCAAAACAAACACTGAAAGCATTTGTGGCAACCCCTGCGGTCAAACAGAATTCCTCGAATTACCATTTCAGAAACATACCTTCATCATTATCATCATACACTCACACACATGCACAACAATAAATTATATTTTTATTGTTGCACGAATTTAATCTGCGTCACTTTAATTACTGCACAAAAGCCGCGAGAAATTGCGAATCAGAAGCAGTAAAATGCTGGTATAAAACAGATTATTTAATAAAAGCAAAACATAATATTAACACACTGACACACGCACATACATTGAGTTTTGTTTTGAGACTCACCTTCATCGAGTATCATAAACGGCAGTATCGCTACCCAAAAGAAGTAGTAAGAAAAGACGGCAATTGCGCTCAACAAAATGATTTTTCCGAGCTGTGCATTTGAAGCCATAAATAAGTAATATATATTCAAATGACACGCGACCAGCGAGAATGTCAATTGCGCATGGGTTTATGTACAATGCACGTACATACGTATTTTTACTATTATTATAAACAATTCGCAACAACAACAACAACAGATGTCAAAGGTACAGACGCAATGTGTTAACAATTATTGTTAGTTTGAGTCGCCGCCATAAACAAACAGGTGGTGACTGACCCAATGTCAATTGTTAGTGGCTTTCGGCTTACAAATGTACACAGTATATATATTATATGTACGCATGTACATATATACACATATGTATGTATGGGCAAGTGTTTATTCTAGGTATTGTCGTCTATGTGTGCGTGAATATTCGTTGGGTAGTTTTTTGGCCAACAACGCTGTTGTTCAATTTCTGTTGTTTTTCACTGCGCACTTTTTTAATTCTTACGTAAATTGCGTGTAAGTGCAGTTCGCTTGTTGTGTTTTGGCGCACTTTAATGTTATATTATTGAATGTTTACGTTGCTTCAATTGAATTTAAACGGCTAATTGTCATAAACTCAAGCACAATCTGTGTGCGGCGGTTTCGCGTATTAGTTATAAACAAAATGCCAGGGCTGCAAAATCGTTCTATATTGAAATTATCGATTACCCTATATGGAGATATCGAACAAAATTCACTTGAATTGTGAGCCCTGTAAATAATACTCGGTATCGTTTAAGTGATGCGCGCAACCACTGCGATAAAAATAATTTGTAGCAACAAACACAAGTGTAATATACTAAAATTAAAGAAATTCATTGATGCGCCATTAAAAATTTAGTTACCTAATGGATAGATAGAGTATACATTTTGGTAGAATTGTACCACATGGACGATAAACATACATATCGACCGTTAGGAAGAACATGTACTCATCTGTGTACTCATTTCGGTACTCACAAATACGTATACAAAGCACCCATATGTGATGAAATTCATTTACCAGCTGCACTACGCAGTCGACATAACAACAAAATAAATAACAGCGAACATATTGTCTAGTGTTTTTAAGTTTATATACATTTCAAACCACCCTATGAACTTGTCTTCCAAAGATGACCAGGTCTGCGTACGAAGTGCAACGGGATTTTGCACTGAGCTGTGGATTCCATTCGCAAATTATTTGGGACGCGTAAGTATTTTTTTTTTTTTTGCAAATGTGTTATCGATGAATTTCTTTGGCAGACTTGCGCCCGATCAAGCTGATGTGCTGAAGCAAAAGATTGCCAATCTAATTGGCCAGAATGTAACCAAGCTGACCAAGACGTTGGAAAGACAGCGCCTGAAATTGTTCGAGAATGTTTGGGAACAGAGGAAATATACGAATCGAATGCTGCTATCGGCAATTATCTATGTGCTGGTCACAAGTGAAAAGGATCCGGAGTTGGCGCTGGAATCGACCAGCTTTACCTGTCATCCCGTCATCCGGACACGCAAATGCATGTGGGAGGATAATAGTGATAATAGCGACAGCTGCTGCATGATCTTCATTGATGAGCACGGACGCGTTTATCCCAATTGGCAGCAGTTTATCTTCAACAATACGTTGCCTCGGGGCACAATGATTGCGCCTAGCCAGGGCATCTATACGTTCACTAAGGATCAGGATCATGGCGTACACTTAATGCTGTGCTCCACACCAGCGTCGCGTGTTAATCGTCAAATCCTCAGTGTTGGTGATTCCATTGCCACTGTTGGTGGCTTAGCTGCGACGGTGCCCCTTGCTGCTACGCTTGCCTTTCCTGTGGCGGCACCCATTATACTGACAGCCACCGTTGTGGGCGTGTCTGCGGCCGCGTATAGCACAGTGCGCTCGGTTGGACGACTATTTGATCGACGTCAGCACAAACAGTCCGTATCGCTGATGGACAATGAGGCGCGCAACAGTTGGCTGAATGTGGCTGGCGGCGTTGTTGGACTGGGTGCGGCTGGCGCCACCACAGCGTTGACAGCGGCACAAACGGAAATCAATGCCACAACTCAGTTGGCCGTGAAGAGCGTCAGTGTGTCGTCTATTGTCTTATCCGGCACGGGTGTGGCCAATGGCATCTACGATCTATATTTGGTGAGTTCGATGTGCCATTCATACTATTAGTTTTATTTTGTAAGCTATTTTATTTGGTTTGCAGAAAATCAGTGATGATCAGCCGCTGAGCAGCATCGATGTACTCCAAATTGCCTCCGGTCTGGTCATCTTTACGCACTCGATTAACAATCTGCGCATAGCCAACAAGGCAACCAATGGCACTGCCCTGCGAGACGCTGTACGCAATCAATCGAGGTATTTTTGTTAATATATGCTTATTTTATCTATTATAATGTACAAATTCTATTTTGCTTGCAGCAAAGTCTTTGGCCAGATTGCTGAGGAGTCGGCAAAACTGAATAGTGATGTGGCAGGTGGAGGCAAAAAGTTTGATATTGTGCGCACTTTCAATGATATACCCTTTAAGGAGGTGCTTCTCAGCATGCACGAGATTCATCGGAACTTGACGCAGGGCTCTACAGCGTTGGGTGCTGTCGGTGCTACTCTGCTGCCTAATCTGATCCGCTTGGATGATATGGGCCAAATGCGTTTGAATGTGAATCAGTTGGCCAGTTGGCTTGGCTCCAAGTTCGTCCAGCACATCGGCAACTTGGGCAGCCTGTTGGATGTGCTCGACGCTCTGGCCAGGTACTTTTGTGTCGGATCGGTGGAGTTGATTATGCAAATGGCACGCAACTTTCTGGAGGAGCACGTGGATGGCATTGATCGTGCCCTGCACACATTTCTCTCCACGGAAATGGTGCTCTATCGCATTTTTATGCAGTGCGTCAACAATTATGAGAATTTCACCGTCGAATTCCTGGAGAGTCAACGTGATGAGATTTTAGCTATAGTTTCCAAATACTTTCAGTCAATGCGGCCGATTGACGAACAGGACAGCCGTCGCATCAAGTGTGCAGATTGTCATGGTGTCCATTATATAACAGATATATAGAAGCTATATACAGAATGTGATTATCAATAGTTTTACTATGCAAATAACTGCACAAATGTTACATATTTTTGGATATTTTATATATACCAGAGCACACAAAAGAATTGGATTTATATTTAAATTTACAATCTTCTCGATTTAAGCAACGAAATGATATTTTTTTAACTTTGATTTGCAATATCACTAAGTAAATGGCCTTATTCGAATTATATCTGTACTAACTTGTTAATCAATATGCTTTAAGATAACTTAACCCTGTGACCACCATGTCTCCAGATCTGGAATTGTAGCGCACGGTTGCCTCGTACAAGTAATCTTCCGACCCCACCTGCAACTGTAGACGATGCAGAGATATATGCGGATTATCGGCTTTATTTTTGATGGCAACATAAGCCCTGCGGATCAAGTGATTCGAGTGATTTGTGTAACGGCCAATATAACGCATAATCTGTTCGGCCATCTGGTAATCAGTTGGAGTATATTGCTGGTAGCTCTTGTAGGACCAGCAGGTGCACCAGTGTTCCAGAATGCCAGCATCCTGGCATGTTCTATTTGCGAGCACTTCGTGCAGCAGACTTTGACAACTGTGGCAACCACGCTCACCTTTCCCCTGCCCTCTGCCCGGACTAGACAGCTGCAGGATGTGCTTCAGCGTGGCGTGAAGATCAAATGGACTCGTCAAACGATTCCGATTTAATTGCAGCGCTTTCACGAATTCCGGATGCGATTGCCTCAGATGTGGAGGCAACCAAATATAAAGGAATGGCAAACGCTCCTCCAACCAGCCAAGGCGGCCCACCCGAGTTGGACCCTCTCTCATGCCATGATCACTTAGAAAGACCACCACACTATGCTCCATGGTGCCCTGTCGCGCGAGTCGCTCGAGGTACATCCGCATATAGGAATCCATGGCGCTGGTCCTCGATATGCTATCGCCATGACTGTGTGAGTTTGTCCAGAAGAAGCCAAAGAAGCTATCGTTGCGATAGCGACGGGCAAACTCCAATGCATAATCGTAAACATGCTCCGAGGTATGCTTATAGCCCAGACAGGATTGCTCCCCATCTTGGCTGCTAACGAGCCACTGTTCCGCTGCCATCAGATAAGGACGCATATAGTAGTCAACGGGCTGATCACCAAAGCCCTTTGCCTGAAAATTGAACGTATTGATCAGTGTCTCATCCTCACCAAATGCAGTCACATAGCCATCCGCCTCGAACTCCTTCCAGATGAACGGGCATTTGTCCAGACCGCTGACCTTCCACGGATTGCATATACCTGTTAGGCTGCTGACACTGTAGCCCGTTGTCAGTGGCAAGAGATTGGGCAACGTGTTATCCGCAACCTGCAAAAGAAATTTGCCTCAATTCAAACTGCTGCGAACTACACCCAGATAATAAGTTAATTATTAATGCAGATCTCTCTCTTACCTTATTGTAGCCGGCCAATTCGAACCAGCCATCGTTGTCCTCCAGATGCTTGCGTGTCTCTGGCATGGCACGCATCAAATGTAGCCTGGAGACGGTATCAATGCCAATGAGTAGGACACTTGGAGCACGCTGATCAGCTCCATGTGCATTCGTCCATTTATTCAAACGCTGGCGCACTTTTGGACGCTCTGGAACAGTTGCATGTCCATTTGTATAGATGATCTTTCCATTCGCCGAGCACTGGATAATGAAGCTATCAGTTTTATTGGGCAGTTGTTCGCCATTCATAATCTCCGTGCATTTTGTGTCCAAATCAACGATTTGCTCGCTGCGACGCTTTATTTGCATATAGCAACAACTTAAGATGACTTTCGATTGGATTGCGAGTTCAGGATCGATCTTTAAATATCTTTTGAAGATTGTCTCATTGATGGAGAGTTCGTAGTGCTGTGTTTTGAGATTATAATCCACGCGAGTGAGCGGCTGGAGGGATGTGCATGATTTATATTTGATTCGATGGAAATCGTCAAGTTTTATTGAGTCCGGCTCGGGGATTTTACATTGATCTGTGTTCACAACATACCGCTGAATATCGACGCACTGCAGCACGGGTAATAATATTGCGCCATATAACCAGATAACTAAAATTTCCATTGATCAACTCGACAAGACTCTTGATGAAATGGAAGTATAATCGCTTTCAGGCGTGCTTTTTAAATTATTTCCATTTGGTTTCACTTATAAAGTAACCTGTCTGCAGCTGCACTTGTCCATTAGTTGCATTCGGAGAATTCATATTTTTAAACATTGTTTTCATATCGATGTTTCTTGCACTTAATAGGTATGTCAATTTTAGAATACTCTTTAAAATATTTTATATTATTCGATAGGGCTTAAAACATATTTTTAAAAACTTTTTTTACTGAAGATATGAAAAATTTATGCAATAGATCTCAAGACATATTTTTTCTTAATTTGGGGACTTGTGAATCGTTCAGGGCGCCAAAGCATTTCCCATAAATTAAATGCAGCATACTCTTAGGATGATTGTTATTAGTATGCCTAATAAAACCATTGCATACTTTCAGGATACATGAAAATTGTCAATGGGATCAGCATTTAAAAATAGCATACTTTTGTGCTGAAAACTAAACTCGTTATTACAGGGTTGCTTCAGAATATACAACATGTTAAAGCCTATTTGTAGGGTGATAAAAAATAATTGTGATTAAAAAAGGACCTTCTCAATTAATCTCAGTAATTTTGAAGCATTTTCCTCATTCTTATTACTAGATTCGAAACGACAAGTCAAGGACTATTTGTGGTCCACAGGACATTCGGATAATCCTTGATACGGCCAAGTTACGCAAAATTCTTCGATTTTCCTCACATTTTTGTATTTTTTGGCCAAATTTTTTTCTCGAATCCTGGAAATGCTTGAGGGCCTATCGCCTAACGAACTGCATTCAAGAAGTAAACTCTATCATTGTTTTGCTTAGTTTATTGTATTTAATACTTAATTAGTGTTGTATTTTATAAGCAATGCCTTATGAACTAGGAGCTTAACAAACTTAATTCTTTATTCATTGTTCTACTGTTTAATACTGTGGCAAGATTTGCTGGGGTTGCAACAAATTAAGGTACCTACTCTATAAGAGTGAGAGCGCGTGGATAATATCAATATCAATATGTATATAGGTTAGATCTAAGGACGGAATCAGTTGCTGACTAGCCTTCTGAAGGATTTCCTGTGGCGGGAAGGATTTTATCTACTCCTCGTTTCAGCAGAAGAACTCCTCGTTGCAGTTATGATGGCAGCAATAGGAGATGTGGTTGTAGCTTTTGCTGGAACTATCCCGTCGGAAGCGCAACTTCTTGTTCTGGTACTGTTTGCGTGGCTTGTAGCGGGGTATCACATCCAGTCGCAATAGCTGATGATAGTGCTCCCTACTAACCTTTAGATAGCCACCGTGTGGATAGCTACTCCTGCCAATATAGTGCTGATCCTTATACATTTTGTCATCTGCAAAGAGTGCATAAAAAAAAGAAAAAAAAAAATGTTTAATGAAGACTCAACTTGAACTTGTGCGCCTTGAAATCGGACAAGCTTTAAAATCGGAACTGCATTATTTATTGAATTATTAAATATGAATTGTTTGCTTGTTTGAGTTTCCGATTCCGTTTCTCAATGCACATCGGGTTGATTGACTCAGTGGCCTTATTTAAACGTCGCTGAATACACTTACGTGACAGTTTATTTGTGTGATGACCACTGTAGTCTATGGACCGTCTCTCCCTGGCCTCATCCTTTTGGAACAGATGCTCGCAGGCATCCATCGCCAACCCTTTCATCATGTCCAGCGAGCAGAAAGCCTGTGACTCATTCACCCAACAGCAGCCAAGGATTACAGCGAGCAGCAGGCAACGGCACACATTGAACTGCAAGGCAAACGCATAAGTTTAAAATAAGTTGCTTAAATATAAATCTCAGCTCAGAATTAACTGCCTATATGTGTGTTAACAGTATACAACAAATGTATAAATGTTTGTGGTGGATAAACCACTTCGAATGACGCCAGCTGCTTATCGGATCGTGATGCTGATGTTGCCGCTTGTCCTTGTTGGGTGGTGGGGTAGTTGGGGACAAGGGGGGCCAATAAACTGGGTCACAAGTCATGAGGCAAGCATAAAACTGGAGCGCATTTAAAGGTCGTTGCAGCCCAAAATGGCATTTTTAATGAGCAAAATTTCCCCGAATTTACAGTGGGAAATTATGTAATAATGAGCACGCTTTCTCTCTTTCGCTCTTACAGTAAGGCATTTCCGCAATCACAAAATTCACAAAAATTATGCTTTATTTATTTTCGACCAGTGTCTTTGCTGAGAACAAAAGCGCATTTGCTTTTTTTATTTTTAGCCCGCCCACAGACAGGTTGTGTGTTACAGGTTTCCAGAGTGGTACACACCCCTCTTTAAGCAACGCCAGCAACAACAATCACAACTCCTCTCAATAATCGAAAATATAAACAACCATAAAAGGCAATCAAAAATGCCTATACTATCATTTCATCATTAGCTTTGCAATTGCCTTTTTTAGTCATAACTATTGAATCTTAACGTTATTTTTTGTTTTTAATTAACTGCTGAATAAAACTCACCTTTGAATGCATGTTTGTTGCTTTGATTTTAAATACAATTGTTGTAATTTATGTTTTGGCACCTGATATTTGTATTCACTTGCCCCAGTGGCTACGCGGCGTATACGTGCTTTTTAAAATGAATATATGTTATTTGTTGCGCGGGTAAATATAAAGGGTAAATGAACGCAACACGAAAACAACCACCGACCCGTCCGTCACCTGATAAGCTGCGAACTCAAATGAAAGCTTCGCCCAAAAGTTGTTAGCTTTTATACGCGCAATATATGCAAATAAATGCCAGAGCGCAGGAGCAGCAGCGACAACAAAAACAGCAGCAACGACAACAGCAGCAGCGACTTCGGCTTCGGGTGCTCTTGTGCGTTCGGCGTGTGCGCGCCCTAAGTAGGAGTGAAAAAAAGAGCGCATGCGTAAGCGAAAAGGCGCGCCGCAGCTAACTTTAAGTCGGTTATAAAATCGTGTGCTTAGAAGCGAGCCGACGTCAGACTTGGAAGGATGCGCCGACGACGACGTGGGCAATTAAATAAATGTTTTCCCCTTTTAAATGGTATTCTTTTTTAGTCATTGCCAAGGCTATTTCAACATGATTGCCATGAATTTAGCTGAGTCATGTGCGTTGTTATTATTGCTGATAAGACTTCTAACGTGTGCCGATCATTTTTAATCTAAGCACCTTGAAACTGTAATATTTATCGTAATTGTCATGTAATGAGGAAGCCAACGACGCTTGGCGGTCAACCTCTGGGAGAAAGTGATCGCGTGGCCAGCAGCCAACTGCTCACTCTTGGCGGATACCTTGTTGCTAGGGGAATTCCGTTAGCACACTGCTTTTGACGTTGTGAAATTCATACATACACACACTTATGTACGTGTAGGTGTGTGTGTTTGTTTGCATATGTGTTCACTTCATTCATAAAACGTCACGAGCTTTACGCCTGCGCATTATGATTTATTCAAATTTATTCGTTACACATACACACAAAGACATTACATGTGTTGTGCTTTCACATAGAACTTATGCGCAAGGCCAAACAGCTTACTCTCTCTCAACATATTCCACACTCTCTCTCTCTCTATACATATTTCACTTCAACATATTTCGCTCGCATCACTCAAGTGCACTCTCGCTTTCTACGCTTGTTGTTGTTTTGCTGCTTCGGTGCATTCAACGTAAGAGCAAAGCAGAGAGCAGAGCAGAGGAATGCAGGTGCTGCAGCAGCAGCATTGACGTTATACTGACATTGAGCGCTTAACGGTTATTTCTTAATAAAAATTTACATTTGCTGGCATTCAGTTGTGTTCTTATTTTACTTGCAGCTTTAAGTGGTGCATTAAAAAAAACAGATGCATACGCATGCGTATTTAAAAAAATATATATATTTATGCGTTAATATTTTTGGTGTGTTTTGGATGATGCCGGTCAATGCACACATTCGGCCGAGTTTTTTTTATCGTTAGCCGGAAACGGGTCGTATGCGCGATGTGTGCGCATTTAAATAAGACGCAATTACAGACGTATTACAGGTGCAGTGTGCAGTGTGTCTGCGTGTATTGGTATATTTGCTGATACGTGTTGTTCCCGCTGCTCCTGTGGAATTTGCAAACCTTCTAATGGTATCTATCGCCGGCACGTTTTGTGCCAATAATACTGAAATTCCATAATTTATATTTTTATCGACATATTCACATACAATACTTCGCCAGCAGAACGAGCAAGAATGTGTATTAACAGTGCCTTTGGCATTTACTAAGGTATGCATTTCATTATTTTTTTTTCCATAACTTTTTTTTTAAATTGTTTTTATGTTTTTTGTTGTCATAATACCGTTGTTTTTTGTTATTGTTGTGGTCTACAAAAATTCCAAGTCCAGATCCCGGTTGGACTGAAAAGGCCACGAGTCGAGTCTCATTCATGAAATTCAGGTGAAATGTATGTGTGTATTTATGTGCATATGCTACGTATTTCACAACCTGATTTTATATTAAAAAAAAAAAATAAAATAAAATATAAAAAAACCACGCCACTTGCGCCATGTCAACGATCTGTTTTCTTATGTTCTTATCTCTCTTTCTTGTTCTTATAACATACCTGGGCAGTCAGTCTCTCACAAACTCATCTACCGCTTCAAATTTTGCAGCCAAAGCCAAACTGGTTCTCGTTCTATTAGCTAGCAATCATCATTATCATCATTTTAATCATTATGATCGTCATCAGCTCTCGCTCTGATGTCTAGACGTGCTTAGTCCTTGGCAACAAGCAACAAGCAGAAGGGCCAATGTCTGCTGGGCTTTGTGTGAGAGTCTGTGATCTTGTTGTTGTTTGGTTTTTTGGTGGTAGGCGTGTTACTTGAACTAAGGGCGAAAGTGGTGCGTCATGTCCGCCTCGGACAACCGTTCACTCTCTTAGTTATCCTCCTCTGCGTACCTTTACCGGTCTGCCAAATAATTTTTCGGCTCTTTTTGTTCTTTTTATCAAGATAAAAGTTCAAGAAACTCTGCGCACGGAATGTGCGAATTTCTAATGAAAAAACTCGGCTCGTTAAATGGGAAACCGACATTCCCATGCTCTACCCAAATATATATAATTAATTTCAATTCGCGGAGGCATGACTAATAGATTCAATTCCAAATAAGCATGATTAAAGTCCATTGATGCCGATGGCCAAACAGCTTCAACATCTTAGTCATAGCTGTTTTTGGCCAACATAAATCAAGTTCGACGCAACGAAATCGAAAGTGTTTCAAAAGAAACGAATAAGCGTGTAGTGAGCCTCACATGCGCTGGATGGCGCTGCAGGCGGGCGACATCTAGGGGCAGTTATTACACACTACACACAGCTGTTATGCACATTAAATTAAAAGCCGCATTCCCCAAAAAAATAAAGAAACCAAAACATGTTCGTTGCAAAAGCGAGGAATTTTGTTAGAAAATCAAATATACCCGGGAACTGGAGCTGGTGCCGCTGGAGCAGCACAACAGAACCGGTAACAGCAACTACACAGAATGCGGCAACAAGCAAACGAGAGCAGCTGCTCAAAGAGCTAGCGGATCCTCTCGAGCAGAGCAGCAGCCGGCCAGCAATCGATCCCAAGGAGACGACCGTTGTACTGTTTCCCGGCCAGGGCACACAGTATGTTGGCATGGCCAAGGATCTGCTGCGGTTTCCCGGCGCTCGACGCATCTTTCAGTTGGCCAACGAGGTGCTCAAATACGATCTGCTCAAGATTTGTTTGGAGGGTCCGCGCGAGAAACTTAATCGCACCGAGTACGCACAGCTGGCCGTGATGGTCTCCTCGCTAGCGGCACTGGAGCAGCTCCGCGAAGAGCGCCCCAAAGCCATCGAGAGTTGTGTAGCCACCGCTGGCTTTAGTCTGGGCGAGATCACAGCTCTTGTCTATGCCGGAGCGTTGCCCTTTGACAAGGCTCTTCAACTGGTGCAAGTGCGCGCAAATGCGATGCAGGCGGCCTGTGATCAGGCAGCGGGCGCCATGGCCATGACACTGTACGGCCCGGACACCAATCTTGGCGAAGCATGCGCCAAGGCGCAACAATGGTGTCTGGATCGGGGCGTGGAGTCGCCCTATTGTGGCATTGCCAACTACATGTATCCCCATTGCAAGGTCGTGGCGGGCAATGTGGAGGCCCTCGAGTTTCTGGAGCAGAATGCCAAGGCGCTCAAGATACGCCGGATGAAACGTTTGGCGGTCAGCGGCGCATTTCATACGCCATTGATGCAAAGTGCCGTTGAGCCATTCGCCAAGGCTCTCAAGTCCATTCGCCTGGAAGAGCCGATCATACGCGTCTACTCCAATGTAGATGGGAAGCCGTACAAGCATGCGACGCACATCCTTCGTCAGCTGCCCAAACAAATTGTGCGTCCAGTGAAATGGGAGCAGACTCTGCACGAGCTCTACGAGCGGCGGCAGGGCGTCGACTTCCCGCGCACCTTCGAGTGTGGTCCCGGCAAGGGACTGACGCAGGTGCTCGAGAAGGTCAACGCCAAAGCGGCGCAAACGGCACACAATGTACCAGCTTAATAACTACCACCATCCAAAATATATACACTTTTTGTATGCTTCATATAAAAATGTTTACTCTCTTGGCTAGAGGAAAAGAACAGAAATGCGATAATCTTAGAAGTAGGCGGGCGGGAGCGGGTATCTGGGCTGGTGGGGCTAAGTCTGGGTCTGGGTCTGGTTCTGGATCTGGTTCTGGTTCTGGGATTCTAAGGTTTGTATTCTCTTGTGCTCATGCGATGCGCAAAGGCGGCTCCCTTATTCTTGCGAAACCTTTCAAACGGATCATTCAGATTATTGCCCACGCCCTGCAAGAAAAATATACAAATTAATAGTGGTCAATTGATGTTCCTAGTCCTCTGCTTACCTTGTACATATCTTTGCGATCGCGCACCTCACCACCCGAAATGGGAGTGTCAATGCCTTGACTCTTCGAGCCGAGCCCAGTGCCGGTGCCGCCCCAGCCCATTTTCATGAGCATTTGATGGCCCTTGTTGGTCTCCTCAATGAACTCCTGCGGCTTGGCAAAGCTGCTGCCACTGTAAGGGAAATGGAACATTAAAATTTAGAATAGATTTGGAGCAGCTTAAATAATCTGGAGAACAGGTCGTTACCAGCGAGCAGAAGAACTCAAATTAAGCTTTGTCTACTCTATAAGATTGGGAGCATTGCTTACAAGAAACTGGGTGGCGTGGGCGATCTGTCGCGTTCCACGCGCCTGGAATTGTTAACATTGTTGGCGGCATTGTTGCCGTTATTATTGTTGCTGTTGTTGTTGCTGCTGTTGACGATGTTGTTGCTGCTGATGTTGTTGATCCGATCTGTGCGATGCTCGCGACTATTGTTGATGTCACGTTCGTGCCGCGGCGAACGATTGCGAATCTTGCGATTACTGCCACCAGCACCGCCACCTCCTCCAATACCTCCTCGCATACTCCGTTGCAGTGGTGGTGGTGGCGGCGGCGGCGTCAGCACACGTTCTAAGGATTGCGATTTGGAGCGTGAGCGGGATTTAGTGCGAGTGTTGGGCGAGCGGGAGCGCGAGCGACTTCGGCTTTTGGAACTGCAACGGGAAGTGTATTAATAAATATAATAACAGATTTTATATTATATTTCTAGATCTGCACCCACCGATAGCAGCGCTTGTTGCTCTTCTTCGTCTTCTCCAGGATAATGGGACTGGGTGAGCGCGACTTGTCGCGTGTGCCATTCTTAATTTCCTCCTCCTTTTGCTTGCGTGCCGCGTTCTTCACCTTGTAGTACTCGTAGAGACCCAGTTTCTCCCAGCCCTCGCTGAATGGTTTGCAGAATAAAGATATATAAATATGGTTTAAGGGGATTTGAACATCGATTAATTGCTGGATAGCTACTCACTTATCTCGGGGACGATCGTGTGAGGGGGCCGCATAAAAGGCATTCAATGCGTTTGTCAGACGCTCGCTTTGCGGCGCCGGCGGTGGCAATCGAATGTCAGCGGGGTCCAATGGCTTATAGTTATAGTCCTCCAGACGGATTAGTGGCACCATTAGACCCGCTGGCAAGTCATAATAGGGCGCTGACGGCACTTGTGGTTCCTGCTGCGGAATCGTCGGCTCATCCGCATCTCGATCTTGATCCGCATGCGATTCGGAGCCGAGCACTTCATCAGGTGGTCGCTGCTGTTGCAGCACAACATGAATGGCTGCATTTAAGGCGCCGATATCGACGCCAGACTCCAACGGCAAATTGAGTGGCATTTGTGCAAATGGCGGAGGTGGTGCTTGTTGCTGTTGTTGTTGTGCCTGTTGCTGGTGCGGATGCGGATGTTGGTGTTGCAGCTGCTGTTGCTGCAACTGCTGCTGCTGGTCATCGGGAAGCCTCTGTTGCTGCTGCTGATGTTGCATTTGCATGACGGCCTGAATTGCTGCATTTAGCACACCCAGATCCACAGATCCATCACCACCACCGGCAGTGGGCAATGGCGGATATTGAGCTTGCGGCGGCGGCACCTGTTGTTGTTGCTGCTGCTGCGGCGGCACCTGACCTGGAAAGCCTGGCGGCGGCTTTGACATGTCCGGAATGAAAAAGTTTGGACCGCGAGGATCAACATAGTGATTTGCTGGTGGAAGCTGTTGTTGTTGTTGTTGCTGCTGCTGCATCTGCTGTGGATAGCCAGCATAGATGTTGTTGTTCCCTGCCTGCGGATGTGTTGGTGGATCGTGTGTGGCCACCGTCGGTGGCGGCGGTGGCGTGTGCATATGCTCCTTATCCACGCCGGGCATGTTGATGCGTTGCGCCATTAGGGATGGTATTGATTTGCCTCCTTGAGGCGAGTGTTGCTGTTGTTGCTGCTGTTGTTGCTGCTGCTGTTGAAGCTGGTGTTGATGCTGCTGTTGATGCTGCGGTTGATGCTGATGTTGTTGGAGCACCTGCTGCTTTTGGTGTTTTGCCTTTTGAGCAATCAGAATTTGTTTCTCCAGCTTCAGCTTCTGCTGCTCCAACTGGGCAATTTGTTGGGTCGCATGCTGCAGAAAGATTTGATGCTGCTTCTGATAGCTGCAAAACGATTTTTATATATTTCGAAGTAAATAGATATAGACATGCACTCACTTGTCTAGCGTTGCCTTGGTGCTCTGCGTGTACTTGGCCACAATATCATGATACGTATTCTGCAGATTTGTTTTGTATTCCTGCATGGACGAGTCCGGTGATTGTAGCTTCGAGATTACACAGGCATCAAAGAACTTGGCCTTGGACTCCCACAGCGATAGCAGCTTGGACAGCTTCTGACGCTGATCATTGTTGGCAACTAAGCAAAAGGAAACGTATGCACAAATTAAAAAACACTTGTAAAATTACACTTTTTGGATTACTTACTCAAGTCGGCGCTGCAGAACATCGGTATAACGACATTCTCGAGATTGTTCTTCAAATCGCTGATATTTTTTCGCATGCTGTAAATAGATTTGTTGCGCTTAAACCAAAATGCCTGGCATTTTGGGGTCTGCTCTTTTTGAGGATGCAGTTCGTCAATTCCCACGGGTCAATCATTCCTAGCCAAAATGTGCAGTCCATTCGTCTGTCTGTCTCTGTCCATGAACTAGGCAACAAAGTTTCAATGTAGCCTACTTGGCTTAAGTTTAACGGATTTTACTTTCTCCTTCACTCGTGTGAGCGTGAATCATGTGGTAGACCAGCCAGTTGCGTTTATGAATTTAGCACTTCTGGTTGTACCTATGTGCTCTAACTGTATTAGGCTGGATAGGAAGTGACTTCCTGAAAAGCCGAATCTTTTTCTCGCCAATGGCGGGCAGTTCTCTATAGCGTTTACTGTATAAGTTGGCATTTAGCCATTTGTCATTCGACTCGTGTCTATTGATATCACTGATCCTGAGCTTACAGGTAGCTAAATGATTAGGCTCGTGTAGAGATTAGCGACAGCTTGTTACGGACATCGAGTTTGACATCGCAATGATGGATTTGATTGCCGCCTGGCTATCAATATATATATTTACGGTACAAGAACTAATTTTGGACCTCTTTAGACACTCAAGTGCTTCTTTTCTCTGTTACTTAGATGTGGTGTTTTTTTTTTTTTGCAGTAATTTTATTGATTTTTATTGTTTTTTTTTTTTGCGAACTTACCAATGATGGAGTATATCATTAACTAAATATATAAGATGCAATTTTTGCTGAAACGTTGAACCATTGACCAAAGCCCTAAAAATAAATTAACAAACGAAAAACATATTTTTGTCCATTTCTTCTTCTATTTTTTTTTTTTTTGGGTTTTTGTTGTTTTTTTTTTCTTCTGTAGGCACAACAACAATTACCAAAAAGTGTTTGTTGTGCTGATGTTTTTTTTCTTTGTATTTTCTGTGCTGTGATTCGTATTTGGTGTTGTATGTGAGTGTGTGTTGAGGTTGTGTGTGTGGGTGTTTGTGTGTGTGTGTGTGTGTGTGTGTATTTTGTATCTTAACTAAGCAACTTTGGATTGCTGCCTAACACTGTGCTCAAGACTCGAAATGTTTACTGAGCCAACGCTAATAAAATCGCGCGCATCTTCTCTCTAGAAAAAAACAAAACCAAACGAGTCAACGAATTAAATTGAATAAAGCAACGAGTAGATAAACCGTTAGCTCAGCTCTCTCGCTCTCTCTTAATTGATCGTCACACACGCTCTCTCTGTCTGCTTCGCTCGCAGCATTTGCATGCATTTCATTTTGTATCGTTTCGTTTCGTTTCTCGCTTAACACTCGTTGAAAGAAAGAATCACAAATGGTAATTAATAAATGTTAAAGGATCATTAATTAATATATAAACTGAGGCATACTTCTTTAAAAGATATTGTAAAACGACATTGATTTTTGCGCTGTCGGTTGAATGCTGTAAAATCCAGTTCTTGCCTAAAATTGCAATATCAAACGGGTTACTCAGATTGTCAGTAGTCTCTGTGCAAATTAAGTTTATGTATTTAAATGTTTTTTTTATGTTTTTTTTTTTTAAATTAATTTACGTTTTTTTCTATTATTATTATTTAAATTTTGAATTTCTTTTGCAGTTTTGTCTAGCTCAAAAGTTAACAACTGACGTAAACATATAGATATATATAAATATTCATAGATTTAAATTTAAATACTAGTTTTTTTTCTCATAGCCACACACTCGTTGGAGAGCTGGGCATATATATATTTACCTGCAGAGATGCTATCCTTGGTGCAGGACTCAATGATCGGCTGCAGCACGCCATCAAAATCCCGTAATACGATACCCTGCTCATTGGCCAATTGATCCAGTTGGGTTGTTTGTGCTGCCGCCATCGCTTCGTCGATTTGCTTTGTTTTTTGCGTCATCAGCGCCTAAACGTTCATTTTTGATTTGGTTTCATTGGATTTGATTTCGTATTTTATTTTTATTTTTTTATTTCGTTGGTTTATTTTGGGCGCGCAACAATAGATTTGTTATTCGTTTTTGATATTTTCGAATGCGACAATAAACGAGAGTTTCGTTTTTAACAATCAATATTTTGTTTCGGTTTTGTTACATATTTTATTTTGTTTATTGTCAGTTGGTATGAAGAGTGGTTTTTTTTAGGTTTTATGTTTCAAAAAATATACAATAAAGCAAAAATTTAATGTAGCATTGTTGAAATTGTTAATTCGGTTGTTAAAACATAATAATATATAAACGTATTGCAAATATTGTGAATCGTTAAGGAAAATGCTTCTTTTTTCTTATTTTTTTTTTTTTTGTTTTTTGTATAAGCTGAAAGTATATGTACATATATAACATATCCAGGGGGCGTGGGGCAGACGATAGTGATTGTAGAACGAAATTAACACACAGAAACATTTAGCCCCGATGCAAAACAGGAGAGGAGTTGGGAGATTGTTTAATAATAAGAACGAGAAAGGGAAATTTTCATTTCAAAAGTATCAATCAAAAATTGTATCGTAAAGGTAAAAATTTCAATCGGTTCCGCTAAATATATAAATTAGGATGAAGTAAAGATAAGAGCTCTTAATTGCAATGGACGCCTGAGCTAATATTTAGTTTGCAACCGTTTTAACGTCTCCGGCAATTGTAGTAAAAGTATTTATAGTAAAAAGGGTTGGATTTATTCTCAGGGTCTGCTTTCAGATTAACTGCAAATTGTCTGCTTTCTAGTTTTTATAAGAATTTGGAACAGCAACAAAACAAGCAAGTTTTATTCGTCCAAAGTCAGAATGGGAATACTAAGGTATTGAAGATGACACTGTATGTTTTGGAAGTGGTGGGACACATTCAGAGCTGCTTTCCTCTCAGAAGATGTTTGCGCAAAAAATATATATTTATATATATATATGTATGCATGTTTATATCAAAGATAGATATATTACACCTGTGAAGAGAGCGATTTAAGTTAATATATTTACCGTATGCTGTGCGGAAAGATTCGCATCCGATTGTTTGATTTGCTCCCTCAACGTTTTCTGCTGCATTTGAATGGCATCCAATTGGCTGCCAAGATTCAATGTTAACGGTGAGCCATTTGCGGATGGCGCTGATCCAGGTCCTGGCCCGGGACCCGGTCCTTGTCCGGGATTAGCGTTGGGCGGCCACAGATGTTGAGCAAGGTTTTGTGGCTGTTGCGCTTGCTGCATTTTGTCCGCTACATTTTCATGCATATTGATTGGAATTTGTTGCTGTTGCAGTGGCTGCTGTTGTTGTTGCGGCGCGTAGTGAGAAAGAGTTGGCGGCGGCTGTTGCATATAATGAGCACCCGTTGGCATGCCACCCTGCTGCTGTTTCAGCACTAAAATAAAAATATATGTCGTTCAATGTCACACTCACAATAGTTGGATAATTTGCATAATTTTACTCACTTGCCTGCTCCGCTGCCACACGGAATTGATAATAGCTGGCGAATTCGCCGCCATATAGAAACTCAAACTTTGGATTATTTTGTTGCTTTTGTTTGGTAATTGCTTCGAACTCGGGTCCATTGCGTGCCACAAATTCAGCCAGTTTATCTATAATATTGCGTAAACTTGCATCTGCAAAAGCAATAACGAAAAAAAAAATAGGTAAAGCATAAATGGTTTTTTTTAGCTTAACAGCTCCACATTTTGCTTGCATGTGTGTGTGTGCAGTGCGATTTAGCGGACATTTGCCGCTTACCTCTTGGCGCTTGAACGTCCATATTTTGTTGATCTTTTACAAACTAGTTATTTTGTAAGGTAAGGGCTTAAATATTGTTAACTTTTTACAAAAAATTCATCACTTTTCCGGCAGGCCACAAAGAATATTTTTTTATAATCTCTTCTTCTTCTTGTTTTTACTCAGACGCCATATTTAGAGCCAGAGCGATAAAAGAAAAGCAGACACGATGAATGCCATTCATCGATGTGTTCGTTTCGATATATAGATAAGCACAACTAGCAAAAAATCGAGCATCTTGCTTTTTTTTGTAAAAGCTGCCAGTCATTTTCCATTTCATCTTCAATTCATAGTAAATATGTCAGTACGTGTTATTAACGACGAATCGCATTTCCAAACGGAATTATCGCAGGCAGGCGTCCGCCTGGTCGTTGTGGACTTTACGGCAACATGGTGCGGGCCATGCCAAAGGATTGCACCCATTTTTGACACGTTTCCCAGCAAATATCCCAACGCCATATTTCTGAAGGTGGACGTGGACAAATGCCAGGATACAGCTGCCGGCCAGGGTGTTTCAGCGATGCCCACATTCATATTCTATCGCAATCGGGCCAAAATTGATCGCATTCAGGGCGCCGACGTTAATGGCTTAGAGGCCAAAATTCAGGAGCATATTGGATCGGGCGGCGCCGAGGCTGGCGAGGATTATGGACAAGGTTTGGTAAGTAAATCAGCGGGACGTCAATAGAAAAAGAAAAAAATCCATAGCCTAATTATATGACGTTTGCATTTCGCTATAGATGGAGCTGAACTCGTTCATCTCGAAGCAAGAGTGCGAGTGCCTAAATGAAGCCGATGATCACAATTTGAAGCATGCTCTGGCTACTGCTGGCGGCTTCTTGCAGTCGGACTGTGACGAGCAGCTCATCTTGTCCATAACATTCAATCAGGCGGTGAAGATACATTCTCTAAAGTTCAAGGCACCGCCCCAATTGGGACCCAAGGATGTAAAACTGTTCATCAATCAGCCGCGCACAATTGACTTTGACATGGCCGAGTCCATGAGCAGTGTCCAGGAACTGACGTAAGTCTGTCAATCTCAGCACGGCTGATTATCAATTAATTTCGCTCGCATCGCTTTCAGCCTGGCGGAAAAAGAGCTGGAGAATGGAAATCCGGTCAATCTGCGCTATGTGAAATTCCAGAATGTACAAAACATACAGATCTTTGTGAAGAACAATCAGTCCGGCGGGGATATTACTCAAATTGATTACATAGGATTCATTGGCTCACCGATCGTTACCACCAAGATGACGGACTTTAAGCGTGTCTCCGGCAAAAAGGGCGAGAGCCATCGTTAAATATAATTATTTGCAGCATTTGTGTTATTAAACCCGGCTATAATTGCTCCCATGTACTTTCGACTTAAAATTAAGCAAAAATTAAATGAAATGCATTAATAATAATGACAACTAACTACGAACACAAATTAAAAAGACATTTATATGGCAATCATCAAAGACTACTCGGCGTACGGTCAGCTTGCTCCAGTTCCTTGTTAAGCATTTGCCAGGCACGCTCGGCCTGCCGCTGCGTAAAATCATGATCCCATTGTGAACTGAAGATCACATGTGATTTGGACACAATATCAACATTGCTCACTTGTTGGGCCAGACGATTCCTTGCCTCGTTCTCGCTTAGCTTGTTGCGTTCCATGACACGCTTAATCACCTCCTCGGCCGGCACAATCATGGACCACACTTCATGACAATTGGACTCCCAGCCGGCTTTGAGGAGCACAGCCGCTTCAAGTATCACCACTTTGGGCACATGTGCTCCTGTACGCAGTACGGCCAGTCGCCTATTGACGTCCACCCGTATCTCTGGCCAAACAATAGCATTTAACGCTTGCAACTCTTGTGGATTGCCAAAAACTCGAGGTCCCAGCTTGGTGCGATCGATGCGACCATCGCTAGCGAGTATCTCCTGGCCAAAGTGTTGCACTATCTTGTCATAGCACGCCTGACCCGGCTCATAGATATCATGCGCCACCTTATCGCAGTCGATGACATGGGCGCCCATATTGCCCAATCGCTCAGCCATCTTGCTCTTACCGGATGCAATGCCACCGGTCAGACCAATGATGTAGGGACGCCTTGACAAATCAGGACGTGCCTGTAAATAAAAAATTGGGCGCATTAAAAACATTTCCAATTCAGTGAGAAATCGAGTAATTCTACCTGGGGCTGTTGCCAACGTGTGCCCAACAGATCGATACGTGTGTTGCTGGAGCTAACCTTGGACTCGTGGATGCCATCATTGACATTGCTCTCCACAATATCAATAACAAAAATTTCCAATTGACAGAGTTGCTTAGCAGCCCTTAATTCGTTAATCTTTTGACCGCCACGCAACGTTTCCGCACTGACCACAATCATGTCCATCTTAGGATCATGTAGTGTCGGACCAAATGGATCATCGATTGGCACAATTTCGTATTGCAAGGTGTTGTCTATATCCAAGAGAAACTCACGCAGCTGAGCAATTCGCTCCTCAACGGGCAATACCAGTTCACCCAGCGTTTTGCCTATAAGTAGAAGTTGATAGATAAGAATGATAAGCATTTTGCTAATTCATCTTTGCTCGGATTATGTAAAATATTCAACTGGTTAAAGAGTGCTGCAAAGTTGGGTTTTCTTCCATACCCTTTGTTAATGCAGCCGTTGTCACTCCGACAACGAGACGCTTGCCGGCGCGCAGCACAGCCTGTGTGAGGAATATCTTGTGCCCGATGTGTATGCGGTCAAAGGTGCCGCCAAGCACCACATCGGGATACACTTTTACATTGACCGATTGGCCGCTGTCCGCCTGTAAATCCGTGCATCCCTTTGTATCCTGTAGAAAAATGGTTGGCTTGCTTATATTCAATTCGGATCGCAGCCTGTCGCACAGTTCTGGGTGATGCGCATCCGAGAATATGATATCAACAGGTTTGCGTAGAGTCAGTGACCCAGCATCGTGTTGTTGCTTTAGCGGCGCCACCAGGACGCGCAGATCCAGCTTGTTGCCAACATAGCTGCTGCTATCCGCATACAATTGTGATATAAGTCGACCCCAGACTGGCGGCGATGTTGTCACTGTTGATGCCGGAACATTTAGGTGAATGTACAGCGAGTTTACATATTTTTCAATGCTGCGCAACGATTGACCAAGTTGCTTAATGTTGGACACCACGAGTAGTCCAGTTGAAGCCATGTTATTGTTGTGATTTACTTGAGCGGATCCTGCCGCGAAATCGTACTTTGGACTAGGAATGTGCAAAAAGAAAAAAGAAGCGATACATCGATATGTTGCGGGGGTTTGTCGACATCCAAATAGCTGTAACCATGTGCGATAGATCGGTAGTTGTGCAATAAGCCTATCGATTCGACCGAACTATCGCAACTATCTGTCTCACCCATCACTGAAGAAAAATTTTTTATCACAATTTGCGAAGCATTTTTCAAATAAAACTAAAAGCTCGACAAGATGTCGCGACAAGCAACCAGATTAGACGCCAAGAAAGTGGTAAGTAAATAGCTGGTAGCAAGTACAACAAGAACGCTGCTCAAATTTAGTTAGTCTAGTAAGCCCAGTTGTTTTGGTCTACTTAAGAAACATTGAAGATGCCATCCACCCTCAAAATCGGCTTCACATATTTACGCTTTTACAGTAAGTGTTTAACTGAGAGAGGGACACGAAACCCACACAATAAATAGCGCAGCCTGCGCGCTATGGATAACCATTTTAGCAGTAATCGCACAACAACAGCAGCCACACCAGCAACAATAACAAAAGGAAATCCAAAAATGAGCAACGCAGCCACCGCTGGCAACACAAACAACAACAACAGTGGAAGTAGCAGCAGCAGCACCAACAACACGACGAGCAACAACAATACAAATGCAAGCAACGCAGCAGCAACGGCAACAGTTGCAAATGCCGGACAACAGCAACAGCAGCAACAACAGCAACAGCCAATACAGGTGATACCGATGCCCATGATGACAGGTGGCGGCGCTCAAATCATAATTGGCCAACAGCAACAGGCGGTGGGACAGGTGGGTGGTGCGTCAGTTGCAGGTACGGGTGGTTTGCAACCACAATTGATACCGCTGCAAGCGAATCAAATAATGCTGCAGGCCGCCGCCGCACAACAACAGCAGCAGCAGCAGCCACAGATGCAAGTGATGCAGCTGCCCGATGGCCAGACCATATTCTATCAGACACCTACACTCGCCTCACTGGATCCGAATGCGGCGGCAGCAGCCGCAGCAGCAGCAGCAGCGGCCGCTGTGGCCGCCCAACCGGCACCACATTATCTCAATATCAATGGGCAGCTGGTACAGATAACGGCGGCACCAACTGCGAATGCGGGCCAGCAAGCAACTGGCGGTCAACAGATCATAATGGTGCCACAAATGACAGCGGTAAATGCGGGAACCGCGAATGTTGCTACCGGTAGCAATTCAAACCAAACAACCAGCAATAATAATGTGCAACAGCAACAACAACTGCAACAGCAACAACAGCAGCAGTCACAGTTGCAAGTCACAACCGCCTCGGCTGCCACAACTGCCGCAAATAATGCGAGCATGTCTGCAGATGTCTCCACAAGCACGACGGGCACGAATACGAACAGTGAGGATGAGAACTCCAAGGGGGAGGCGGATGAGGAGCCGCTCTATGTGAATGCCAAGCAATACAAACGCATACTGATTCGACGGCAGGCGCGGGCCAAACTGGAGTCACGTATACCCAAGGAACGTTGTAAATATCTACATGAATCTCGCCATCGGCATGCCATGAATCGAGCGCGTGGCGAAGGTGGACGCTTTCATTCGGCGCAGGAGAAGGGCGATGCTGGGGGGTTGGATGGCATTACGCTGCCGCTGTCGTCGAGTGGCGGTGCAACGCTGAGTCGGGGCACTGCACGTGCCCCACCCAAACTGATAGCACCACACCAAACGCCGAGCATCACAATCACGGCCATCAAATCGGAATAAGCTGCAGTTGAACATCATGTTTCATGTTGTTGTAGATAAACTTAATGTTAAGCAATAATTGTTAAGCTCAGGTCACTTTGTACACAATTGCAAACAAATAAATTTGTATTTATTTAAATGTGTTGTGTGTGCCTTTAGAAAGTGGATGGATGGTTCTTCATAGTTCATCTCAATGTTACCCTTAAAAGTGAACAACTGAATTATTTATGTACGGTTCGATTTCACTTTCTTTATTATTTTGTTTGGCTCAAAACTGCTTTTTCTTTTTACACACTTTTGAAGAACTCGGAGTTCCTGACGCTCACCTATGGTGCACTGGTGACCCAAATGCTGCGCGACTTTGAAAACGTGGATGATGTGAACAAGCAGCTGGAACGCATTGGCTACAACATGGGTATGCGCCTGATCGAGGACTTTCTGGCACGCACCTCAGCTCCGAGGTGTTTGGAGATGCGCGAGACAGCGGATCGCATCCAGCAGGGGTTTCGTATCTATTTGAATGTGCAGCCAACCATATCGAATTGGTCGGCGGCATCCGATGAGTTCTCGCTGCTGTTCGATTCAAATCCGTTGACGGAGTTCGTTGAGCTGCCCACAGATCTTAGCAATTTACGCTATAGTGCCATACTCAGTGGCTGCATACGAGGTGCTCTCGAGATGGTCCAGCTGGAGGTGCAGTGCTGGTTTGTTCAGGTATATATATACATATATATTTGTTATTATAAAAAGGCAGTTTATTTTATAATATTTTGTATGTGTGTGTGTGTGTGTGTTTTTTTTGTGTGGAATACTTTGTGGTTGTTGTCTCTTCATGCCGTTCACATATTGATTTTGATTTCTTTGCAGGATCAGCTGAAGGGCGACAATGTGACGGAGTTGCGTGTTAAGTTCGTGCGACGTCTAGAGGAAGCCATACCAGCTGGCGAGGATTAGACATACATGTATATATTTATATATATATATATATATATATTCATAGGAGGAAGAGAGTCGAATGCCTAAGCGCTTCTCATTTTAGAATTTAGTTAACATTTTTTCGCTTTATACAAAAAGCTGCATTCCGGATGCGAAGGCGCAGGAGACGCAACAACAACAAACAATAAATAACATCAATTATTATTATAAACAAACGAACGCAAAAAAAAAAACCAACAATTTTAGTTATATTTTTTATTCGACTTTATACACAAAATGTTTTATGTCAGATATAAAATATATGTATGTAATTATGTAGCAACATAAAGCATATAAAGTTGCATTTATTGTGCTTTGTGAATATTTTTATTTGATACGCTTGCAGTTGGGTATTTTGATTGTGTTATGCACTTTGTAATGCTTTCAAGATCAGCGAACTTTAATATCGATTATTTTTTCAGATATCTTGAGGCTATTTGGAAAGATCAGATTGATATTATGTGTGACTTCCAATAAATCGGACTACAATATCATAAATGCTTGAAAAATTAAGTTTTTTAAGAATAACTAATGCTATTCTTTATAGACCACATTTTTAAAGGTAAGAAAAAATATATTTTCTATGAATAAACGAATGTTATCCCTTATCTGCAAGTGTATTTAATATTCGGCGCGCCGAGTTTTAGTTTGTTTTTTTTTTTTTGTTAACATTTTTGTAACTTTCTTTACAAGTGTTAAGAGTAATAATTGGGTAAAAATATCAAGTGCCTGACCAAGATCCTTGACATAGCTGCTTAAGCATTAGATTAAAGCTTTAGATGTGTGTTTTTATTGCTGCTCGATTGCTTTTAGTTAAGGCGGCTTCAAAGTGGGTTAAGTGAAACAAGTTAACAATTTTAAGGCGCGGCCAGCCGCCATTATTTTTGTTCAGGTTTTTGGTTTATATTTAACAAGATTAGGTAATCCTTAGCGGCGTAAAACAACAACAGTAACAATATTATGATAATAAACATTTTAATTTTTTTTTTGTTTTTGTTTCTTTATATGGAATACTTTTCAAGAGGCACTCAAAAATACAATACTTGATGGTGAAACTTGATTAATTTCTTTGGATAAGGCTTTGTTGTAGTAGAAATTGTTGTTGCTTTTTGGATGGCGAATTTAATTCTGCTGCGGACAAAGCATTAGGTTGAGGTTCCGGCGTGTCAGAACTTTGCGCAGGGCTTGCAATGTTTTCATGCAGATGACAATGCAACAGCCATTGGCGACGCCCTCCGCCGGACTCTTGCACGTGCACGCATTGCCCTTGGGAGCGCTTGTGGAGCTGTGGATTACAGGCGGCGGCGGTGCTGGCTGTGCTTTCATGGAGCAGCAGCTGGAGCTGGCAACGGGCGGCAGCGGTGGTGTTGCTGGTGTGCAGCAGCCTCTAGAGTTGGAGGAGCAGCAGCTGCTGCTGACAGGTGGCGGAGGTGCTGGTGGAGCACAACAGCCGCCATTTGGCGCCGGCTTGGGTACAGGTGTGGAGCAAGCGCAAGCCGAGGCTGGAGTTGCTGCAATTGGAGGAGCAGCAGAAGCACCACCACCACAGCAACCACCACTACTGCCAGCAGCGCTGCTGCTTGCGCCACTCATGGAAGCCAAATTCTGGAGCAGTAAAGCAACATCCTCGATGTTCTGATTCATTTCCGCATCGTGTCTACTCACTTTTTTGCTGGCCACGCTGCCACAGATGCGTTTTGAGTTGCTGTTCGCCATTTGTATTGTTGTTGTGGGTTTGTGGCTGATTGTTGTGGTTGATTTGTTGGTAGCACCACAGTCACCGCTATGACAGCTCTTGGTCTGATCACACTTGCAATTGGTGCAATTGCAGATGCCCGCATCTGCTGTAATCTGTTTAAGTGTCGGCTTATTGTCCCTTATGTCCAGTTCTACCAGACCCGATGCATCGCTGGGCACCTGAGCTGCCTGATGGAGTGTCGCCTGCAGCAGAGCACTGTTATTATCAATGGTCATCAGGATGTCGTTGAGCAAGGATTCGGTTTCCATATCCTCATCGTTGTCAAAACTATCATCACGCAGCAACTCCTCAATGTTCTGCGGATTCAGCTCCAGCGTGGGCAGATTGCCAGCTGCATTTGTTGGATTTGAATTTGTGCTGCTCAACATTTCCACATCTAGTGGTGTTGGCTCCTCCATGTTGGCACCACTGATGGCGGCATTGCCAAATGTGTGCTTCAAATCCACAAAACTGGGCATTTCGGTGGCGAGTGCAACGCAGGCATCGGTCAACGGTGCCATCGGAATAATGGGCTTGGAAACGAGCACACCGGCATCAATCCAAGGACTGGGTATCTCCTCCTCGGCGGCATAGGATAAAGGATACGCTTGCGATGTCTCTGGCAGTAGACAAACATTGGCCAACTGTTGAATGACAACGCCGCTATCGTTGCTAGTTGTCTTCAAACTCTGACTGCCCGTGTTGTAGAGCACCATATCGTCTGTCTTTTGCAGCACCAACAACTCCTGTTTCAGTTGCTCCTGCTCCAGTTGCTCTTGCTCCTGTTGTTCCTGCTGCTGGTGCAGTTCCTGGTGCAACAATTTCTGAGCACGCTTTGATTTCTTTTTGTTGCCACCCTTGCTGAGCAGCTGGCGCTGATGCGTCTTCTTGTGCGATTTCAGGCTGTGCGATGTGCTGAAAGACTTCTGGCAGCTATCTTCCTGACAGGGATACGGTTTCTCGCCGGTATGCGTGCGCCGATGCGTTTTCAAATGATGCGATGCGGTGAATGCCTTGCCGCACTCATCCTCGGGACACTTGTAGGGTCGCTCCTGGGTGTGGGTGCGCATATGCTTCTTCAGATCGCTGAGTGTCGTGAAACACTTTTGACACATTTCGCAATTAAATGTCTCGCCATTGTGCAGACGCAGATGGGCGTGCAATCTAACAGATAACAAATGATAATACTGATTAGCCAATGAATTACTATTTATAAATGTATGTCTATTATTATTGCCTGTATCGCGTGTTGAAAGCCTTATCACAGCCGCTGACTTCGCATTCATATGGTTTGATTTTGGTGTGGACGCGTACATGGATTTTCAGGCTGTATGATGTGAGGAATGCCTTGTTACAGCCCTCCTCCGTGCACTTGAAGCTGTAATCACCTGTAAAATATATACAAAACAATGTATCAAGTAAACAGAAATTCAAATAATTACGTGCGCAAATGTTTACCCGCTCCGTCAACATTTCCGGCGGAGAAAGCAAGCGCACGTCTCTGGCAGTGTTGGCAAACATGGCATAACGATAACAATCTTAAGCATAGCATAATTGTAAGAGGGTAGATGACAAATTTAAAAACAGAATATCACCTATTTTGTGCGTACTTTCAGCCAAAGTCGTCTAACTAAATCTTATGCATGGCAAATTTATAAGAGATTAGGTGACAAATTTACCAAACCAAAGGACAACCAGTTTTGTACATATTTTCACCCAAAGTTGTCTGACAATGTTCAATTTTCGATTACAAATTATTATATTATGCAAATTAAATTATTTGCAGCTCGGAATTTTACTGCTTTATTATATTCGCTTGATTTTCGACGCTCATGACGTCACGCGTGTATATAGCGGATAGAACACGCCTGTCTTTGAGCAGCACCAGTGTTGCTTAACACTGTGGCAGCAAACTCTCGTACGCGTTCGACTTCAACGCATACGCACGCATGTAATTTGTTGAAGTTTATTTTGAAAGCAAAACGAAAAAAACGATAATGTGCGACATTGACAAGATATTAATCAGAAGCGTTAAACATAACGCTTGCTTATACAATAAATCACATATGGGTTTTCGCAATGGCCAGCTTAGAGACATAGCGTGGGCGACGGTCTCAAGCGAATGTGGTTTGCCAGGCAAGTGCTGCACAAATGCATATAGACAAAATTACAGTTATGTTTATTAAATAACTGTTATTTATGTTTTGCTTGTTTTAGTTAAACAAACCCAGAGCAAATGGAAAACGCTGCGCGACCGTTTTGTGCGAGAATATCACAAATGCGCCGATACCCAAATGGAAGTCATAAATTGGCGTCATTTTGAAGAGCTCTCCTTTCTGGTGGAACACATCAAACCGCGCGGCTGCTCGTACGATTATTACTATCATAATATATACATTATACTATACATGATTATAATAATAATATATACACATTGTATGCAGCAAACTTGAGGATAGCCAGATGGATTTGGATGATGTGGATTTATCAAGTAGACAGTTAACTTATGAAAACGATGACTTAAATCGCCGTCCTATAAAACATGAAGACGATGACTGCGCAATAGATGGAAACACCCGGGAAGCGGTGTCGCCAAGCGATGCATCCAGTGAGAAACCCCAGCTGTGTCTCCAACAAGCACAGCAGGAGTTTCACAAAGTTATGGGCCTGTTGGAGAATGTGCTGCAGCAGAAACTCAAAGAACAACCATCAAATATAGTTGCTACCCAGCACGATCCTTTCTATAATTATCTAGAGAGTATATTGAATCGGGTGGATGCAACCACCCGCGCCGATATACAATTGGAACTGCTCAATTCTGCTAATACTCTAGTAAAAAATGCAGAAAACACAAATAAATAGAAGAATATTCTTAGAAAATTAGAATATCTAGAAAACAGTTATATATACAGTTTATATTCATTCCTTCTGTAGTCTGCTGTTTATAAGAACCATTATAAATTTTGCTGCATATAGTATAACATTTAAAATAAAGTTGTAGCAGTCAAAGATAAATTATTATTTAATTAATAATTATTAATTTACAACTCATCTTCAAGCAGATGATCGCATTATTATCGATATCGATGTCGTATGTTACGTACAGTGTGTTGCCTGTTATGCTACCGATGTTATTACAGTAGCCTGTTAACTACATTCCCAATGGCATTTTATAAAGGTTTAAAAGCTTAATATATAATATATCACATTAGATTTGATTCAAAATTATATATAAAAGTTTTAATCTAAAACTGAAACTGACCTGTGTGTGTCTTTAAATGTGTGCGCAGATTTCCAATTGTGCTGTAGCTGCGATAACAGTTTTCGTAGTTGCATTTATAGCGGCTGAGAGCTTCATCGGAGCTCTGTGATGATTTAGGGAGGATCAGACAATATAGTACAAGTACAAGTGTATATATTAGTTATTTAAGCAAAACATGATTGTATAGAGCTGAAGTTGAACTATGTACAAAGTCAAAGTGGGCTAATAAAAAGTCAATAGGTCGCTAAGTATTATATTTATATGTGTAGTACTTCGTAGTAAGTCAGCAAATAAATATCATGCAGTGTGAGTTGTGTTTATATATATTATATGTATATAGTAGGTAGTATATATGGTGAATGAGGAAGAGTGTTTGTTTGCTTTTTTTAGGGATTAACTAAGACTACGCACCAAGTTGAATTGTTGCAAAAAAATGCGAGCAAAAGTAGTTAACATAACTGAGGCGAGAGCGGCGAGGATTCGTGAAGAGCAACGAGACGCCCGCCTGGTTGCCCCTGCTAGACTATTGATTAACAATTAGAGCTAAATTATATGTATTTTTTTTGTTGTAATTTTTGCTACAAAAAGCGGCGTTACGAAAAAACAAAAGAACGTTAGTTACGACACAATTTTGCGACTGTGTACGTTTTTTTGAGTGTGTTTTTATTTGTTTCGCTTTGATGTTGTTGTTTTTTGGTTTTTTTTTATGGAATGTGGGGCTGAGTACCTCGTAGGCCATCGCCATCATTAGCTGATCCTCATCGGTGTCCTTGTGCAGGGCGCCCGGATGAATGCAGTGAGCCAGCTCATTGTCCTCATCGGGCTCTGTTTGCTCTTCGACATAGCTGCAATATCGTTCGGATTACATGTTTATATATCGATCACTCTCTTTTTCTCTCTCTCCCACACTCTTTTCACTCTCTCTTTCTGCATGTGTGTATTTGGGGGTGTTTGTACATGTGTATATGATGTGTGTGTATCGCTCGCCCAGTTGGAAACAAACAAAATAAAAAGAAATAATGCGTCGGGCGAACGATGCTGCTGCTTCTGCTGCTGCTTTCAATTTGTGTCAGTGGGCCGTTAAACATCTTCTATATATATGCACACACACACACACTTCTAAATATGTGTATATATATATATATTTTAGGCAGTGATCGCTTGCTAATTAAAACTAGCCTTTGATTTTGTCTTTTTTCTATGCATACAAAGTAATTATTATTATTTTATTTAATGTTACTAATTTTTCACATTGTTTTTTTTTTGTTGTTTATCAAATGCAACTCGATAACATTGTATTCTAATCAGCGAGCGATCAATGTTCTATGCAAACTTGTTTACAGTTATGTCTGTATACATATATATGTGTGTGTGTGTGCATTGATTAGTGAGGTTATAAAAAATACCAAAACAGCAACAACAAAGAAAAACATTCATTAATAACATTTGACAAGCAACAAAGTAAAAACTATCTATCAAAAAAAGTCAAACAAAAAATACACAAAAATAAATAAATAGATGAACTGGAAAGCGCCTTTAAGCTACAATATCAGGCAGATTAATTAATATTTAATATTGTCATGGTCAAACACGACGTCGCCAAGAACTATAAAACAAATATATTAAAGGAAAAACACAAAACACGCAAACCAAAAATATTGTATTGAAAATAAAATTGCAAAAATAATAACAACAAGTGCGTGGGACTTTTGTGGACGAATCGCCTGACGACGAAATGACTGGGCTGGCATCCAACTAAACACTGCCTTTCATCCCTCCCCTACCTCAAAATTGCTCAATCTGCACTGCTCATCTCTGTCGCTTTCCCTGTCGCAAACACACAGCTGTGCCTTCGTCTCCCATCCCTCCCCCTGCCCAACTGTCTAACAGCCTGCCCTAATCGCACGAGTGTTGAAAAATGAGAAATATGATTGAGGTGCAACACTCATCGTGTTAAAAATAGCCTTAGTCTCAGTGGGGGTTGGGGGATGTGGGTTGAGGTTTGGGGTGAGTGCTGTCTGTGAAATACAAAGTTTAAATAAAAATTGGAAAAAACATTATGGCACGAAAATGAGTGAAAACAACTACAAAGCGAAAGGCTAACCAAGTCATTTAAGTTCATTTTGTTCATAAAACTCATTCCAGATGCTAGTTAAAAGTAATAGAAGCAACTCAAGCGAATTCAAATCAGAACATGTGACAATGCCAAGTGTTTGATTTTTAACAAGAATCTAGTTGTAAGTGCTTTAAATGATATAGAATTGATTAAAAAAATAAACAAAAATACAGTAATTTGCCAGAATCAGACTAAATTTCTTATTGGTCAGCGATAACAGACAGCAAACCATTTCAGTCAATAGATTTAGTAAAAAGATTGTGTCATAAATAAAGTTGAAAACGTGCTCTATAAAAAAGCCATATTTAAAATCTGGAACAATTAACAGATGAGTTTCTTATATGCATTTCATCTGTTTCGCGTGCTCCACATGTTGGAATATTCTCGAATGGAATTTCACATTTGCTCATTTAAATTGGAAACCGACTCTTTTACACTAAGTGTGAATGAATTCAACTAGAAAATAGAAAACGTGTTTTTTCATCATCTTACACATAAAGTATGTATATGCACATATATTTGTATATATATATAGTTATACATAATTCTATCAATAGATTTGTGAATTTTTTTGTGGTGGGGGTTACTTCTAAAAGCGTTCATCGGCATACCTATTTTTAGACCAAACAATCGATTTCGATACAATTAGCGAAGAAGACGGCGGCTGCAGCAGCAGCATTAAAAACCGTTACATTCTCATTGCCAGCAGTATTGAGTACATGCATTAGGCTACATACACATAATACATACAGGCGCACACAAATGGATGTGCGTCTTAGAGGTGGGTGAACACCGGCGAGCACATATCCATAAATACAAACACGCACACATGCATACATATGTATCGGCCAATTAGCAACAACATGCTGATCATTTTCGAACATTTGACGGACGCGCTTTGTAATAAGTGGACATTGGAATTGTTTAAGATTTGCCAAATTGTCAAAAGAGAACAACAAAAAAACATTTCGTTAGCTTTTTACAGGCGATTTTTGAGTCTAATTAGCAATCAACAAACAAGCAAAGCAATGCAAAATTGCGATATTTAGGAACAAACATACATATATAAAAATATATAAAAATAAAGGCACGTCAAACTCGAGCAGACGGAAGAAAAACATGCAGCGCAATCGGATTTGTTGTGTGGGCAGTGGAAATTTTAGTCATGGGCAAGGGCGTATCCAGCTTATTGCCAAGAGGGGTGGGGGAGGGGGGCTATTCTTAAAATTGTTCACACATTATTTATAATATTTATTACATTTGAATTGAATAATTGAAGAGGTGTTGGCAAATTTATCGAAAATGGGACTTTTAAGGATAAATAATTTATTATAGTTATAAATAGAGATAATTAATTAATTATAATAATAATCAAAGCGAATTATATGAATATTAACATAGCTTGTCAGCCAGCTGCTGAATCAGTTAAATAAATAGTTTCAGTGGCAGAATAAGTAATCGCAATCCACTTATTGGGAAAGGGAAATTAATTGGCAAGTGCAATTCTTTTGTAAAATTTTTAACAATTTTTGATGATATCATCCACCCAAAGGGCAGCTTAAGCATAAAAAACAACTTTAAAAATCGAACTTTCAAAATCATCTGATTAACCCTTGATAACCCATTAACCCATTGTCTAAAATTTCCAAAAGAGCAGACGGAAGGCCATTGAAAAATTATTGCATTACGATAACAATAAGTGCAGACAATAACATAATAAGCATTAACATAACAACAGCAATAAGCAAGCGATAAGCGAATGGCAAACAAGCAAAAAAGGCAGTGTTGTGTAGCATGCAATGATGTGCTGCTAGTGCTTACTACCTCGTCCCAAGAGTGAAATATGCAGTTGTTGTTCTTGTAGGAGGAGAAGAAGAACTTGAGTTGTTGTTGTCGCTGCTAGTTGCTGTTGTTTTTGTAGGTTGTTCTTCTTCTTGCGGTAACATGCTGAAGGACGCCACTGTGGGTGGCTGCACCTGGACGAGCTTTTGATTTAGAAACTGATATTCCAACGTAAAGCAAATATCGTCCAGATTATATGTGCCCATTGTTGCTATTACAGGTATCGGTGTGGATTGTGTTTGATATGGTGAAATTGGTGTGGATAATGTGTGTGTGGATGATGTGGTATTGTTGTTGTTGCTATTGTGGTTGTTGTTGTTGGTGCTGGTTAGCAACAGGGGTGCACTTGTCAGTGTGACCAACTCGTCCTCAACTAAGTCATCGTCATCGTCCTCGTCGGCTATAACTGTCTGAGCCTGCAATTCGGCCGGGCCGTATAAAGTATACGTCGCTGTTGTTGTTTTTGTTTTTGCTGTCGTCGTCGCTGTTGTGGTTGTTAAGCCTAATGGTTGCAGCACCTGTTGCTCCCCAGTTGTGTAAATGCTGTTGCTGCTACTGCTGCTGCCGGCATCATCTAATTTGGGCGCAAGCAGCGATGCCAGCAGCGCTTTGTCCTCAAATCCATTAAAGTCCAAGCCAGTTGATGATGTTATCGGCGGCGAACCAGTCAGCGATGTGCGCGTTGAGTTTGTATCATAATCCCTGCTGTCTGATAAGGAATTCCCATGATTGGCTGACTTCCAACTGTGCTCGTAGTATTGTTGTTGCTGCTGCTTTTGTTGTTGTTGTTGCTGATGATCATTGCTTGCATCCATTTTGTACTTATTCTAGTATTTCACTCATACACACATATACTTTTGCATTCGCCTTACGCATGCAGTTTCTTATATATACTTAAATCACTCTGCAATGCCGATACATATATATGGCAAATGTATTACAAAAGATATAATTTTATAGAGGCGCTTCCGAGCGCAACATTCACGTCTATTCAGCGCAACAACAAAGATAAGACTGGTAGTGATGGCAGCAGGAATGTAAGAATTCATTTCGATATATCGATTGTGTTAACAGAGTTGATAAATAGTTTACATATCATTGTTCTTGCTGTTGTTACGGGCATTCCCTAAAGTAGCTTAAAATACTTGCTCAGACATGGCAAGTATGTGTTTAGTGAAAAGAGCTCCCAAAAATAAACTTTTCATGCGTATACATAACATTACCTAGCTGCGAGTAGTTACAATTGCGTCAAGCATTAATGTCAAGTGAGAGTTGCAAATAACATAAAATTATTAAGAGTAAACAAAAACGTGAGTTTTAATCGTATAAAGAGAGATTTTATTGGCACAACCAGATGTTTGATAGATATGCGTGAGCTAAAAATCAAAGTAATTTTAATTTGCGCGCCCCTAAATGTGCTGGCTGGGAGTATCGATAGCGATTGCATATTGCACGCACGGTCACACTATGCGCAAAGGCAAAGGCAGTACATATACAAAATTCATTGATTTTGTCAACGTAAAACACACACAGCGCATAGCTACACAGGCGAGCAGCATATATATAAAGTGTGAAGTTAGTTAACTCTAAATTGGGAACGAGTGGCAAAATGCACAACAACATTCAAGACGAACTGTGAGAACTGCAACTGAGACTCGCAACGCCACCAACAAAAGTTCCAACAAGAGTTTTGCTGCTCGCTGCCCTGCTTCCAATTTCCAATAAGAAAGAAGTGCAAGCAAAAAGAGCATACGGTGTAAAAGGCAAAAAAAAGGCAACAATAAAAAAAACGAAAGAGCAAAAGCAATACAAAATACAAAAGTAGCCAAAAAAAAAAAAAACAGAATAAAAATGACAATCGTTCAATATCAGGTGGCATATTGACGACGCACATTGGGCGCTCCTCCGAACAAAATGCCCAGGATCAACACTTGCAGGCCAAGTGATGAATGTGTAGCTAACGGTAATCATAATAATGCCACTGGCAGCACCAGCAACAACGGTAACAACAACAATAACAACAACAACAACATTGACAACAACAACAGGAGCAGCAGCAACAGCGCCATTGTTAAACAGGAATTTGATACAACGCCGCCCGTTTGCCACAGAAAATCGGAGCGTCGAAAAATAGCACGGGACATTTTCCTAGTGTTCGAGGAGCAGCCGACGCGTCGTCGTCGCGGAGGACGTGGCGGTGCCCGTGGCACGAGGGCCAAACAAAAATTTGGCCATCTAAAAGTGGCGAATACGCCGCGCCTCAACAAGCATGTCCTGCGCGACATCAAAACGGAACCAAAGTGCAGCACAGCAGCAGCTGGAGCTGAAGTAGCAACAACAACGTTGCCTGTTGTCCAGGAGCCAGAGCCTGAAGCCGAGCCGGTGGAGCAGGAGCAGGTGGAGGTGGAGGAGGAGGGGGAGCCTGAAAAGCTGCCGCTCAAAATGGCCGCAGTGAAACTTGAAACCAAAATAACAGCCGCAACAGGAGCAATAACATCAAAAGAAGCAGCAATAGCTGCAGCAGCACCTCCGTCAACAGAGGCATCAACAGCTGCAGCAACAACAGCAGCAACTGCAACAACAGCAGCAGCAACACAAACAACAGCAACATCAACACCAGCAGCTACAGCAGATGTTGCTCCCAGCCCTATGCCGACAACAACAGCACCAACAACGCCAAGCGTTAATCCGATCTTTCTGTGGGTCAAGCAGGACGATACACGCATTGTAGAGGTGCGCTGCGAAGATTATGATAAACGCAATCGCATTCGTTTGACCAAGACGACAAATGGTTGGCGTTCCATGCCACGTACCGATGCCTCATCCAGTCGCATTGTCAAGTTCTTCCACAGCGCAGCGGGTGCGGCGACGACGGCGGCGACATCGCCCTTGATCAAGGTCAAGCGGGAGCTGCATCAACACCAATCATTCGAGGAGCACGAGCAGGAGGCGCAAGATGAGCAGCTGCAGCAGCCACAGCAACAGCAACAACAGCATGCTTGGACTGTGATAGATGAGCAGGTGCCACATCAGGAGCAGGAGGAGGAGCAGGAGGAGATCAACAATCTGACGGTTATTGAAGATGTTGTCGTTATGCCGCCTGCCCAGCAGCAGCTGGAGGAGGAGGATGAGCAGCAGCAACAACAAGAACTTTCAAGGACTCCGCCGGCGGAAGTCTGCTTCGATGGTCTGCTGGATAGCGAGACGAATGCATCGACCAAGGCGACCAAGACCAGCAATAGTAATCCCAATACGCCCACATATCAAAGCTCTCACTCCCGATCCCGCTCCCGATCGTCTTCAGCCGCCTCGGCGCCGCTGGAGCTGCAGCTGTGCCCCAAAACGGGTCTGTTTCTGACCAATGTGCCTGGCCAGGAGTCCGAAGAGCCGCCGGATGATACGGATGATGAGTTGCACGCGCAACACCATCATCATCAGTCGGTCAAACAAGATTTGTCCACTCTCGATGCGAATACGAAGCAGCTGAAAGATCTGCTGGACGAAGCCGATGATCTGCTGCAGCATTGCAGCAGCGAAAATGGCAGCAGCAATGGCGCCGATCTGCTCGACTCTCTGGTGAAGCGTAGCTGCGAGGATAACCTGATGCACCAACAGCAACAGCAGCAATCCCAATCCCAATCAGCAACAGCAACAGTTGCTGCTGGCGCTGGCTTGAGTGCGTTTTGTGTGCCCGATGTGATTTCTGGCAAGGAGCTGCCCAGCATTTTGGGCATGGACAGCGCGGATGATGCGCCCAAATGTCTGTCCTTCAATGAGGCCGGCGAGATTGAGGGCCTGCATGGAGATCTCTTCCTCAACATTGACTCCTTTGACAAGCAGCCCGAGGTGGTCGTCGAGGAGGAAGTGGAGGAGGTAGAGGAAGAGGAGGAGTTGGAATCGGTGACCGAGCCTGACACTGTGCTGTTAACCAAGGACAAAGAGTCGTCGCCGTCGTCGTCGCCACTGCCACTGACTCTAACGCTGACTGTGCCCGATGAGACGCCCAAGGATTTGAGCTATAAGAAGCGCGAGGAAGTCTGTCCGCCGTCGGAGTCCAGAAGTCAGTGTGCCGTCACCTCCAGTTCGGACGTCCTGAAATCGAAGTCACCGGACCCTGAACTGCTGCAGCTGCCCGCCACAACAATACCCGCCGAGGTGGAGACCACCTCGGAGACTATCAAGCATCTGATATTGGAACAGTTTCTCAAACTCAATGGCAATGCACAGCAGCAGGCCGAACCTATGGATCTGGGCAAGGCGGCGGCAGCGGCGGCGGCTGCGTCGACTGGCGGAGATAAGCTCCAAACGGTGGTCATCGATGACGAGGATGATGAGACGGCCGATGCGACGGAGCCAAGCCATGAACCCTTGAAAAAGCGAGCGAAACCCATCAAAATGGACAAGGATCCGGATGCATTGACCCAACTGAAGATGCTCATCAGCAATCCGCAGTGGAAAGTGCCCGATCCCATACTCGTGCCAAAGGATCGACTGGGCGCCGTATTGGCCTCGCCGGCCCGTGAGATTCCACTGCTGTTGACCACGCGGCCGGAGTTGCGGTTGCCCGAAGCCTTTGCTTATCCGCAGATCATACAGAATCCGAACATATTGGTCGTCACCATGGAGCAACTGGAGGCTATTTTGCGCAATGAGGCGGATCAAGCAACTACCAAATCTCAATCCAAGTTGTGTCCTGCGCCACAGCAGCTGGCCACCAACCAGCCAGTGGTCGGCCGATCGCCCGCACCGACGCCACCCGAGCTGCCGAGCAGCAAATCCCTCCCCAGTCCAAGTCCCCGCCCCAGTGCCAGTCCAGCTGTCATCAAAACAACAAATCACCCCTCTCCATTGCTGCACCAGAAACAGCAACAGCAGCACCAGCAACAATTGCCACACAAAACACACACGGCTGGCAACCCGACCAATGCTGCAACGGCTGCAGTGCCTCCATCGCTCATCTCACCGGCAGCAGATTCGAGTATGTCCACGGAGCTGAATGCGACAACGTTGGCATTGCTACAACAGATGCTTTGGTTGCCCTACTTCGGCCAGTTGTCGCAGGAGTTCTTCAAATCCCTGAAGGATCCCCTGGGGCTGCAGCGCAAATTTATGAGCAATCTGCTTCCACTGTACAATAGCCAGTTTGGACTGCAGCATCTGGATGAGCTGTACAAGCACTGTCTCAAACAGAAACCCAGTTCCAGTGAGGATTCGACGACGCCTTCTTCCTTTTCTGCGCCTGCGCCAAATCCAGCTCCTGCGCCTGCACCTGCGTCTGCTCCGAAGTCAGCGCCGCCTGCAGCTGCCTTTAATGGGTTTAGCAATCCCATGGAGCTGGCCTTTATGCAGAAACTACTCCAACAACAACAACAGCAGCAGCAACAACAATCGCAGCAGCAGCAGGAACACCAGCAGCCACTTTCTAGCAAGGATCCTTCCTCGCATCATCAACATCCTCAGCAACATCATCATCTGGAGCACAAACGAGCCCGACGTGATCCGGAAGCCACGCCCCTTCACATACCCGACTTTAACTACAACAGCAGCAACAACAACAGTAATAACAAGCAGCAGCAGCAACCATCCAAGGCGCCAGCAACTGTTGCTGCTGCTCCAGGCACGCCACCAACAACAGTTGCTGCTGTTGCTCCTGCTGCTGCTACTGCTGCTGCTGCTACTACTGCTACACCGGCATCGACTCCACCCGTGGAGCACAAGCCGCGCCTTACCTGCAAATCTCTCTCGAATCTACTGGAACCGGAAAGCAATATGGTTCCACTACTCAGTGTGCCCTTCGATGCACTGCGTCTCCGCGGGCTTCACAAGACGACGACGGCAACAACGCCACCGGAGCCGTCGCACAACGGACGCCAGCTGCGCAGCAGCAAGGCCTGCCTCACCTACAATCCGCAATCACAATCTCAGCTCCAACTGCAGCAGCACCTGCATCAGCGTAAACGTGGCAACATGTTGCCACACGACGTCCAACAGCAACATCTACAACAGCACCAACTCCAGCAGCAACAGCAACACCATCAGCACCAGCAGCAGCAGCAGCAACAACATTTGGCGGAGGCAGCCGCTGCAGCAGCAGCAGCAGCTGCTGGTGGGGCCACCATGGATGCCAATGGCGCACTGTGGCATCCTCTCTTTGGCAGGTAAATATATTGAAGATCTATTTGTATATATAGTATATATATACGTATTTTTTCTTGGACAGCAATCCCAAGCAGGGCTACAACAGCCCCTGGCAATGGACGACGGTGACGGCCACCGGGGAATGACAGTCAAGTCGGGCTCACAAGGAGCCAGCATCAGCAGCAGCAGCAGCAGCAGCGGCAGCAAACACAGCCAGCCACAACCACAACCACAGCAGTAACAGCTACGAGGATCATCAACATCATCAGCAGCAACAACTTGACTACAGCAGCAGCAGCAACAGCAACATTGGTGGTTGCAACTACCACCATGCAGCAGCAGCAACAGTCAAACAGCAACAGCTGCCAGCAGCAGCAGTCAAAAATCAGAGCAACAATTTTTGTTATCCGACAGCAGCAGCTGCTGCCATGGAGAATATGTTCCAAAGCAATCAGTTGCTCAACTCGTATCTGTATCAAAAGAATGATGCTGCTGGTGCTGCTGATGCCACTGCTGGATACATGGCAGAGCAGAGCTACTGGCAACATCAGCAACAACAGCAGCAGCAACAACACCAGCAGCAGCAACACCAGCAGCAGCATCAACACCAGCAACACCATCAAAAGCTGCAGCAGCAACAGCAGCAGCAGCAACATTGGAACAATCACAACAGCAATCAGCGCAACAGCAGCAGCAACAGTTATGCGAATAACTATGCAGCTGCAGCAGCTGCTTCGATGTACATGCAACACTTTAATCCCTACATGCAACAGAAGGCAGCGCTGCTCGCCGAGAAGGCGGCACAAGCTGCCGCCGCTGCAGCAGCAGCAGCACATGGCGGCGGCGGTGGCAACAGCAACAAGCATGGACGATATGCGGGCGACTATGGCTAGAAACTGGATGTGGCTACTCGACAGATAAGGAGTAGGAGGAGTAGGAGGAGGAGGAGCGCGTTAATATAACCAAAACACTTGCATATTAACATAAACATAAACATAAACAAAAAAACACATATAGTATATAGTAATGACTACGTGGATAACACACAGCTATACTTGAGTATACATTTAGAGGCAAAGCATATTGGCCATTTTATCGTCAAGGAATTGCTAAGGAATATTTATCCTTAATATAAAAAAAACACAGCAACAACAACAAGGTAACCGGAAAGCAACAATAATTAAAAACAAAAAAAAAAAGAAGAAAAAAAACAATTAGTAAAAATTTGTTATTGGTAGTTTGTTAAAAAAAATACAAAAAAAAAAAACAAAAAATGTGTAGATGAACAAGCAGAAAGAAGAAGCAGAGGCAATGGAAGCAAAACAAGATAAGAAAAATAAGGAATGGAAAAACCTAATTATTGTATTATTGTTAACCCAAGCTGCGTTATATTATTATTATTATTATGATTATTATTATTAACTCGTGTGTGTGTATATAGCGTTTTTATCTAGATGTATTACACTTAGTAAGTCCTTCCCCCTAAACCCCTAACTGTAAACCCCCCAACTAGACCAACCCCTCGAACTACCCACAAAAAAGCACCCAACTGCTAAACAAGATCCTTCGCGGCTCGAAAAAAAAGGCAAAATCAAACAATTTGTATTCATTCCGCATTCAGAAGCAAAGCTATACGAAGGAGTTATTGTTTTCACAAATTATTCCTTTATAATTATTATTATCATTATGCTTATTATTTATATATGAAAAACAAAAACAAAACAAAGAGGAATCCCTAAAACAATGTGCAATCTTTATACATAAATATGTATTTATGTTTTAGCGACAACAACAAACAACAACAACAACAACACATGAATCACAAAAAAAACTTATAAACGAGAAAATGGCAAAACATGAAAAATAAAGAAAAACCTTTTAGAGAATTTCGCTGATAAAGGCAACAGAATAGCTAAAAAATTCGCTGTTTTTATGGTATTTTTTAAAAATGGTCCATAGAAAATGTATTTTCTTGTCTCGACTTTACTAATTTTAATGCTTGTTAGATTTCAAAATTTCGACAAAAAATTTGACTGAAAATTACACAAGGAAAATTTGAGAAAAATCGAAACCGCCGTAGAAACTTGGCTATTTCAAGGACTGTCCTTTTACTTCAAAGGACTTTAAAAACTGAAAGAAAAACTAGAATTTTGGAATTTCGACTCGAATGCAGTTCGATGGATTGCATCCTTTAAAAGTCTGTAAGGTTTTGGCCGATTTAGCATATTATTTTCGCATCTAAAAAAGTACAATTTGCTTTAGCTTGAGGGAAATTTATCCAATGCACCAACCTAAATAGTGTCCTTGCTAAATGTGAGAATCACTTTCTAATATTATTTTTGAATTTGTATCGTCCTTGAAAATATCATTTATTCATGTGTATGTATAAATATATCTGTATATACTTTTCATTTCGGTGTATAGATATATAAATGTTAATTTTTTGTATAAATACGCAACTTTTCTTTACTTACAAACAAGATTATTGATTAAATTTATAGTTTAGTTAAAAGCATATCTAATATAAAGTTGTTTTTTTTTGTAGTTTTTGATACTATTACTTTTTTTTTGTCAAGCATTTGAAATGCGCTCGTGCGAATGTTTTCAGCTATTTAGGTAAAGTGTACGTTTACGTGTGCTTATTGTGCTCCCAGCCGGTTGATCGGTTGTCCAACGTTAATCCTGTGATGTGCCCCGTTCGCCAGACTCTGCGTCGAGTACTCTTATTCAATTTGACGATGTGCCTCCTCAAGCCGTGCAACGACTCCCTGATAGAATTTAATCTGCTCGGCAATGAAGTCCTTGAGTGTCTGCTTCAGATGCGTGTCCCGCTCGGTTTTGAAGTGTGTCAGCTCCGCCAGCAAGGTATAGGAGACACAATCCGTGCGCTTATTCACCTCCTGCAACTGAGCATTGCTCATTTTGTTTTCGGCGGTGGAGCGCTCACAATCCTTGCGCTTCTGTATGGCGCCCTTGTGTGTAGAGAATATGTCCGGAAAGCAGTTCAAGACGCCTCTGCAAAATTAATGGTTAGAGTAAAGATGCCAACTAAGATCAAATTTGCATATATTTTCTAAATACACTTGCTTACCTGTAAATATGTAGCCGATCGCAGAGTGGAACCCAATCCTGTTTCGCCTGATCCCCGAACATTTGACCAATGCCAATGTAGATGCCGCCAATGCGACCCACACTCTCGGACAGCGGCACCATGTTGCGTGTGGGTGCGCGACGCTCATCGATGGCCAACGATTTGGCCAACTCGGAGAGCCCATCACCGATGCGCTGGTATTCCTTTTTGCTCTGACCCAACGAACGTTTGGCCATATCGTTGGCAATGTTGTTTAGATTACGTACGGCGACGTCCATGCTGTGTATGAACTGTGAACCGCTCTCCAGTTGGGCATCAACTTTGGAGTGCAACAGATTCTTATCGGGTGGCAGAATGGCCAGACAATAGTTGACGCCCATGTAGGGATCACGTTCGGCTTTCCGTTTGCCCGATTTCCATACCTTCTCCTCCCGGCATGTGAGAAAGTGATACCAGACCTCACACTTCGAGATGACCGGATGGCGGCATACCCAATCCACAAATTCCTGCAACTGTACCCGACGATGCTCGACAAATTGCTCCTCATAGCGGCCAGAGATCTGTTTGTCCGGCAGCGGTGGCACCGGAATCAAACAGAACTTCTCCGCCAAACGTTCGTGCAGCCAATCGAAGTGCTTGTAGCGACGCGACACCTGTATAAGTTCCAAAAACAGATTAGATACAGAAATTCAATTACGAAATGTGATACAAACAAAAAGAATAAACAAAAAAAGTGACTGACTCACTGGGTTTGTAATAGCAAACATACACAGACACACACACACATACACACACATATACACACAAACAGACACACACACAGATACACAAAGAATAAATGAATTGCAGCACTGTTGGTCAGCAGTGCTGGTTGCCCCTTCGCTTGCTCCCAATTGAACTCGCAACTTCAACTCACATTCACATAATTACACTGTACAACAAAATAGTGTGCGCGAAATGTTCACTATCACCAATTCGAAATAATATAGTGTAGATCAACAGATGGATTTGAATCGTCCCTTTTCTCTTATACATCCAATTGTAAAATCTTCGTTGTGATGAAAAAATTCCCTACTTCGTCCTCCTTATTGAACTTCTCTTCCTAACTAATTGCCATCTTATGCTACGAGTTTAATTTCAATTTAACTGAGCCAAATTAATTTTTTTGTCTAATTAGGTTTTTTTTTATGGTTTTTGCTAAAATAAAGACTGTGCTTTATGGAAATCATTAAATGTATGATGCAAAAATAAAATATTTCATTAAATGCTTTACATAATACGACTTAAAGGTTCAAAAAGTTTTCTAGAAATTTCTACATAAAAGTTGTCACTTGTTGCACAGTGTAACAAGTAGCTGCCACCACAAGTAAGCAACTAACACGCATTTGAAGCTTATCTAAGTGAGTCGGAGTACAAAATGGCTATAAATAACGTTGGCTGTATACTTACGGATATATTGTTAAAACTTGGCGTCAACTGATACGCAATGAATGTTTTCATGCCCTTAAATTTGGATTCCTTCTTGGGACTGGCCACAACAACAGAGTAGGGTGAATGATTTTGTGTCCACTGATAGATTGAATCTTCCAATGGCGTTATGTATGCCATTTCACATTCGGGTATCTTTTCCTTGGGCGAATACAAGCCGAGTATATACGAATCGGAGCTCTTGGCAAACATGCCCTTCTTCATGGTGGCATTAGTGCCACCAGCACCAGCCGCATTGGAGCTTAACGAGATGCCATCCTCACTGGGCGCAACAGGTAAATGCCTGTTATCGTAATCGCTTGCGGAATGTGATAGGCCGCTGGCGCGTGCACCCGACCCGTATTTACCACCCGCCGGTGCAATCTCCGAATACGTTTCGTTGTCATCGCTGTCCGACCAGTCAGTGTTGTTGTCATCATCGGCCGTCTCATCGTAGCGTGAATCCGTTTGATAGGTGCTGGGCTGCACTGCTGGTTTTGGGGTTAACACCTCCATTGCTGGAGTGGTGAACTGCCGGGCCTCGGCGGCCGACATCACCTCGACGTAGGCCGCCGGAAAGAGACCAACTTTGCCTTGACTGTTTTTGCCCTCCCACCAGCCTTCGCCTACGTCGCTCCGTGTCACGGTTAATATGTCTCCGGTGGCGATCGTTAGTTCCGATGAGCCGGGCTCACCAGAAAAATCGTACATAGCGCGTACGTAGGATGTCATTTTGGTTATTGCACGATATTAATGCGATTGCTTTTTATCTAAATTCGCTTCCATAAAGCAATTGAGAAAAGACAGTGTCTCTGAGTCAGTGTATGTGACTAGTGTGACCGTTGCAGATGTTGTTGCAATCGCAGTATGTTATCGATACATCGTTATATGTTTTATGGTCGTTATCGGTATCGGTGCAAGAGCAACCTTGCATTGCAGGCATACAAAAAAATCTGTCCGTGATTCGTTCGATTGGATTTTTATTAATCATTCGCTAATTGCGCGTTTGCCGATTTGTTTGGTAAGTAGAGCATATAACTTTATGCATTGCTGCAGATTTGCACAGAATGTGCACACATATAATTGGACTGTACACAACACAAACATATGCCATTGTGTTCCTATAATTTGACTATGTTGGCATATTTTGGTTATTCACCGACATTTTTCCTTTTTTTTTTTTAGTGGAGCACAAGTCGAAAGTCAAGAAAATCCCACAGATTACACGAAAATACCAGGAAGTAAATAAGCTAAACGGAATCCGTGCAATTTACGATTAGAAAAGCAAACAAAAATGCAGCTGCAGCCCAAATATTTGCTATTATGTCTGTTTGTCGGACTGTTTGCCTCCTCAGGTCGTTGTCAAGCGGCGGGGGGAGTCGGAGACGAAGGTGAGTTCTCTTTTGCCACAACCAATTTCATTCAATGCGTGTGTGTGTGCCTGCATTGAATATCAAATTTGTAAATGCATGTGTATGGGAATTTTAAATGCCACTTTTGTATGTGTGTGCATGTGTGTGTGTGTGAGTGTGTGTAAATAAGTAGGCAGCGTAATTGAAGAAGATTTCAGCATAAAGAACTTTCTATTGAATTATTATTATAAATTGGGGAACCACAACTTTGACCTATAAGGTCTTCTATCTTCTTCTGAATCAAGTTGAATTAATTTTTAAATATGTATGTGTGTGTGCGTGTGCGCGTGGTTCTTTAATTTTGCAGCCAATGGAACTACGGAGCCAGTGACCACGGTGACTGTGCCGGTGCCGGATGACAAGAATACAACAACTAGCACTGAGAAACCTACAACAACAACAACGCCACCGACAACAACAACAGTGGCACCAACAACTCCAACAACAGCTCCCACAACAACAACTCCGGTACCAACAACAACAACTACACAGCCAACAACTACAACTGCTGCACCGAATACAACAACTCCGGTACCAACTCCAACAACGAGCACCACAGTAGCTCCACCCAACTCCACTACTACCACTACCACCACAGTGGTGCCACCAACAACCTCAACTCTGGCTCCTATTACATCGACTACTCCCAAACCCGTACCGGTGCCATGCGGACACTTTGATGGTCCGTCGTTCATTGGTGGCATTGTATTGACACTGGGTCTCCTGGCCATTGGGCTGGTTGCCTACAAATTCTACAAGGCACGCAATGAGCGTAATTACCACACTCTTTGAGCCGCCACAGCGTTTACGTCGGCATTTAATGCAGCAGCCGGTGGTGCGTCATCAGACGTAAATAATGCCGCCGCCACAGATGCCGAACGTGTGCGATTTGTACAGCCATCGATTCCGTTGCGTTCGCCGCCAGCGCAACCGCCACCTCCTCCTCCTAATTATCCATTGGTCGGTTCGGCTTCCACTGCAGCGGCAACTATGCAACATAATTCTCCGTCAGCTAGAGATCGGCTGCTGCATACGTAATTTATCTCGGGGTACAATATACAAACAACAAACAAATAACAAAAGCTATCCAAAGAAATCCCCGATAATCACTATTCTTTATAAAAAACCTTAGCTCTCACTCACTCACACAGAAACAAATTGAAATCCAGGATTTGTCCGCTTCTTCACTCGATTTGATTCCCAATCTTGGCTCCGCCTTCTTCCCTTATCTATCCATATATATAAATACATATATATATATATATATAAATACACATTTAAAATATAAAATATACATTTCGAATGGCTTTTATGAATCATTGTTTTTGCTGCAGTCTAATCAGCAAATTGAAGCGGACGTTCAATCGCCTTATTAAAATCTGAATGCCCTTAAGCTTGAAAAGTCAGCAATGGGGAGGAAAAAATAAAACCATTACTGATATATATGTGTATATATATATATATTATGTGGGTGTATTTATCGAAAGGAACGTATGTACTACAATAACAGCAAAAATGTGAGACTGCTTGGTGAAGAACGTTAATTAATCTGAAACACACGGTGTTAGTTTTTCTCTTTAAAAAATAAAAAATATTTAAAAATATTGCAGATACAAATTTTGATTATATTTACAAAAGAAAAAAGAAAATAAAAATTTGAATAACTCATAGGTATCTAAGATTATAAAAAAAATAACTATTTGAAGAGCTCTCGAATCTAAAGCGCGTTTTCAATTATAATCCCGCTTTCGTACAGAACAGAAATATAATGTACATTATTGCATAAACCGCTGATTACATTTTTGATACTTGCCCCAAACACATACTATACATATACATATATATATATATATAAATATTTATATATATGTGTGTACTTTAAAGCTTGTCCGTATCGTAGCTGTCGTCAACAACAAATAAATCAATAGAGAAACAACCGACACGACATCTAAACATGAATCACATTCGAACAAAGAATAATAATAAATATGAATGTTTGTCCGGGGAGTCAGTCTCCCCTATAAGATAATGAATAACCAATATCATCAGCTCCACTTGGAACCGAAAGAAGAAAATACTGTGAGTTTACACATATGTATATGCGAATGTTAAATATTTTTTATTTGATATATATGAAAAAAAAAACAACAGAGGATATGAACAACACACACATATGAATGAATTATCTACCCCACACTTCTTGTCGGGCGTACATACTACTTACAAATTGATATCCCCGAATCCCTGTGCACAAGTAATCTCATAACTACATATATATATAGGCTTAGTGAACAACTTATTGTATATCCAGTAAACAACTCAAGCAGCTTATTAATGAAAATACCTAAAGCTATGTATGTATGTATATCGTGTACGATAATAAATATTTTAAAATTTAAATCGCTTTCCACTAATTTGTAGTGCATGAAAACATTATTTCTGGGCAAAATCGTTAATGTCGGGGTTTTCCATATATAATAATGTATATTTTACAACTTAGAAAAGTATACCAAACATTTGCTAAACATCTTAAACTTCGGAAACATTTAAACATTCAAAATTTGTTTATTAAACATTTAATAATTTTATTTTACTAAATTAATGTAAACAACCTCCGCTTGCATCTTGTTTTGAAAACCCGTACTAACAAAATAAGTGAATTCTAATAAGCCAGGTATTTCATCATGTCCATCAGGTAATTATCAAAGGTCCCAAAATGCAATTAGAGCCACTAACTGGGTAAGATATGGCAAAACCAACGGATGATTATGGAAACTACAAGTAGTTTGAAAAAATGCGGCAAATAAATCGACAATGGCCAGATCTGAGTCTGCAGTCATATTTTCAAAATGTATGGTAGAAGGAAACATAGTGATAAAATGTAATGTGTTTTGTTAAAATAAATATTGTAGCAGTCAAAACTAAATGGCTTTTTTTTTTAAACATGTCTGCTCTCACTCTTCTTCTTCTTTCTTTTAGTGATCACACAATTGATTTCGATCGACATCGATATCAATGTTAAGTGCGCAGTTGCATGTTAAGTTACAGATGTTATGCTACAGTCTTAGTATTACATCTCTAGTAACCTGCTACAATCTGTACAAATATAGCTGCGAGCCACGAAAATGCATGTCAAACAAATGTGTGATATGTGGCATGACGTTTATCTGTGTGGTGAGCATGACTGATAAGATATTTTCTGTAAACATTGTGCATATAAATGTTCTGTTATCAGCAGGGTTTGCGGTTTTCGCCAGTTGCACTATTTAAGTACGTGAGCTTAATCAAATAATTCAGTAAGAGAACAAATTTCAACATGGTTATGGTCACGGAAGATACTTTCGCAAGCGGTGCTGTAAATCCGTTCACCAAGCAAAAGGAGCAAATACGACGCTTCACGCTGAGCAACGATGAGCAAATGTCCGTTCAAATATTGACGCTGGGCGCAACAATCAGCAGCATTAAAGTGCCGGATGCTCAAGGTCAAGTGGAGGATGTGACGCTGGGATTTGATAATCTAGCGGGCTATGCCAACGAACAGAATCCGTATATGGGTGCGACGGTGGGCAGGGTTTGCAATCGCATCGCAAATGGCAGATTTGTCCTGGATGGCAAAACAATTGAAGTCTCCCGCAATCGAGGAGATTTTCAGCTGCATGGCGGCTACATTGGCTTCGATAAGGCACATTGGGAAGTCGTGGAGCGGCTGCCCAATGGTGTCAAAATGTCGCACACCAATCCCGACGGTCACGAAGGCTTTCCTGGTGAGGTGCAAGCAACAGCCACCTTCATCCTCACCGAGGACAATTGCCTGCATGTTCGCATGGATGCTGTGACCACAAAGCCAACGCCCGTCAATCTCACCAATCACTCGTACTTTAATCTGGCAGGGCACAAGGCGGGCCCAGCTGGAATATACGAGCACACGATTCAAATCAATGCCTACGGCATTACCGAAACGGATGCAAATTCAATACCCACCGGTGAAATTCTGCTCGTAGATGGAGGCAAATTTGATCTGCGTGTGGCCAGTAATTTGGGTGATCGCCTCAAGGAATTGGAGCCCGCTCTCGGCTACGATGACAATTTCTGTGTGAAGTTCACACCGCCTGAGAGCATTGTGAACATTGCCCGGATTACACATCCGCCAAGCGGTCGCTGGTTAGAGATTGCCAGCAATCAGCCTGGCGTCCAGTTCTACACGTCCAACTTCTTGCCCGACAAGGAGGGGAAGCGAGAGACACCATTGGCGGGCAAAGCGGGTGCTGCTTACATCAAACATGGCGCATTCTGTCTGGAGACGCAAAAGTTTCCCGACTCCGTGAATCATGAGAATTTCCCCACAAGCATTCTGCGACCAGGCGAAAAGTATCATCATGAAGTTATCTATAAGTTTGGTAAGCAGCATTGACTAACAATTGTGTAATCATATATATATATATATATAATATATATATAACGTACTCCCAATAACTACCAAAATAATGCCATGAATGCGTCTAATCACTTTTATATTTTTTTACTAATAAATTGCAAGCAATGTAAAAAATATTGTTTAATATAAACTCAGATTTGACTAACAAACTTAAAAGTAGATTCTTTTCCCCGAATTCCTAAAAAGTTAAATGATCAAAAGTAAATTGCACTACTCTGCAAACAGAAGGTATCCGATGTTTATGATTGGTATAGTGGTAGCGTCGGCATCATGTCCGGTTGGGGCGTGACCGGCAGTGGGCGACCCACAAACATCTTGCAATATGGCCATGCCCACATTCTACACAACACCAGATGCAGGTTCACGTGGCAAAGCCAAATGCGCAAAAAAAATACTGGACACCTACATGTGCATCAGTTTCAGCAATTCAGGGCCATGTGGTGGCGACTCTGGTGGTCCTCTAATATTAGAAGGCTCTAACCGAACCCTAATCGGGGTGTTCTCATATGGCTTGGATCCCACCTGCCGAATCCGAATGCCGGATATATTTACACGCGTCTCCTACTTTGTTGATTGGATTGAGCAGCACACGGGTCCCCTCCAAGTGGTCTGAATTTACTTGGTTTAACTGTGCGCCTAAGGTTTGGTGATCAGTGCTGTTTCTACCAATAATTGCACGTTGAAATATCGTTTATTACGTAAACAGTGATAAGGGAAGTGCACGAGTTTTTGGAGCTATAAAGTGGATCGATTATTGCAGGCCTATATAAGGCGCAGTTATTCACTGCAACTCCATATTCAAGTGCACCAAATGGGGCTGTTACCAATATTCTTCTGTTTGCTGCTGAGTCCGAGTCTAATACTCAGTCAGGGATACTTAAGGATTATCAGCGGAGCCGCCTCGAGGCCCCAGCAGTTGCCCTACCAGGTGTCCTTACACTGCTATTTTGGCAACTCGCGGGATGAGCCCAGTTGGTGTGGGGGCACCGTTATCTCACCGCGTTGGATACTAACAGCCGCCCACTGTCTGCAGGAGCCAGACACGTATCTGTAAGTTGAACTCAGACAACTATTAATTATATAATAATAAATAAATAATTTCATTTCGCAGTATTAAAGTAATTGTCACTGCGGGCGCTGTGAATAAGACAAACAGAAAGGAACCGGGCTTCGTACGGATGGTGGTGAAGAGGAGGGAAACCATTGTGCACCATCTGTATAATCGCTACACGGTGGCCAATGACATAGGACTCGTCAGGCTGTCCAAGGATCTTAGGCTGAATGCTTATATCAAGGCCGCCAAGTTGCCCAAAAAGGTTCCTTCTGATAGCTATATTGGTCGTATCGGAATCACCTCCGGTTGGGGGCTGACCGCGTGGGGAAAACCCACCAATGTCTTGCAATATGTCCATGTCAGCATCATATCCAATTCGGAGTGCGAGCGTAGGTGGAATTCGCAACTGAAGGGCGTTCGCAAACTTATGCTGGACTCCTTCTTGTGCATCGATTCCAAGGCTGGACTGCCCTGTCGTGGCGACTCTGGTGGTCCCTTGGTACTCACCGGTGGCTCGCTAACTGTAGTCGGTATAATCTCACATGGCTTCGATCCTGAGTGCAAACTCCGATTGCCTGATATTTTTACGCGCGTTTCCAGCTTTGTTGATTGGATCCAGAAACATACGGGTCGCCTGTAAGAGATCTGAATTTAATTAGTTCAACTGTGTGCATAAGGTTTCTATTTATCTATATATCTATATCTATCTGGAGTATATATATATATAAAATATAGGAAAAGAATACTGTATTATTTCTCTTGTAAGAAATTCTGCATTCTTATGTTTTTCTAGATTTTTATACTCAATTCGATCCCATAAAGTATATAGATTTTTGATCAGCAACAAAAAACAATTAGATTTAGCCAATCCCAGAGACTATAAGAGCTATATACTTCACATTTAGAATACAAATTTTCGTACACCAAGTTTATTTCATTATATGGAAAACTTTTCCCGCTTTGCGAATTTCAATTTCCGTTTTCAATAAAAGTGACAATTCTAAAGAACTGATTTATAATATATCCCGACTATTTACTATAGTAATTGGTAGTAGTAAATATATATACATCTATATATATACATTTATATACAATATTTTTGTTTAGATAAGTTTGGCAAGCAGCGCTTAGTAACAAGAGGGATAAATATAATTAACTGTCATAACTTAAAATATTCCTAACAATTACGTAAAGAGTGATACGAAGAGTGCAAGAATTTTAGAGCCATAAGCTGGGGGGATTATTCCAGCCCTATATAAGGCGCAGTTATTCACTGCAACTTCACATTCAAGTGCATCAAATGGAGCTGTTACCAATATTATTTTGTTCGCTGCTGATTCCGAGTCTAATACTCAGTCAGGAATATTTAAGGATTGTCAATGGATCCGCCTCCAAGCCCAAGCAGTTTCCCTATCAGGTGTACTTAAGGACCAAGTATCACAACTTACCATTCGAATATGGATGTGGGGGCACCATTATCTCACCACGTTGGATACTAACCGCCGCCCACTGTTTGCAGAAAGAAGAATATGATCTGTAAGTTGAAATTAAACGATTAATTTTACAATTTATATAATATATATGCAAAACATTTTCACTTTGCAGTATTGATGTGACTGTCATTGCGGGCGTTGTGAATAGGGAAAATACAAACGAACCGGGCTACGTTAAGATGGTGGTGAAGAAGAAGGATACCATTTTGCACCATCTGTATACTCGTGAGCCGGCGACCTATGACATAGGACTCATCAGGCTGCCAGAGGATCTTGAGCTGAATGATTATGTCAAGGCCGCCGAGTTGCCCAAAAAGATTCCTTATGATAGCTATAATGGTCGTGTCGGAATCACCTCCGGTTGGGGGAAAGACGAAAATGGACTATACAGCAATATTATGAAATTTGCCAATGTTAGCACCATCTCCAATACGGAGTGCCAGCATAGTTGGAATGCGTATCCGAAGGCCGGGCACGAAGTAATACTGGACTCCTTCTTGTGCATCGATTCCACGGCTAGAACATCCTGTTGTGGCGACTCTGGTGGTCCTTTGGTGCTGAACGGCTCACTGACTGTAATAGGTATAGTCTCATTTGGCGCGGATGTCGAGTGCCAAACCGGAGTTCCCACTGTATATACACGCGTTTCCAGCTTTCTTGATTGGATCGAGGAGCACACGGCAGAGATCTGAATTTACTTTTATTAATTAAAGTCTACTGATCATTAGAAATTTGTGCTGTTTATTCAATCTCCCTGGAGTATATATCCTAAAGGAAAAGGAAACTAGAATATTTGCTAAGTGGCAAAAGATTCTACCATCTCAGAAGGAAAGATCTGGAAACCCAACAGGTAAAGATGCAAATATCTTTTGAGAGTTTTTGAAGTTGAACAAGGTTGAAATAATTATGTTTGGCGATCAATTGGAGTAGCTTCAATAAATAGAGAAAATATTCTTTTCAAACATGTGCTTTATTCTTATTACTCATACAAACTCCATACACTTCACTTTTTCCCATACTGTCATTTTTTTGTGGCTTTGCTAAATTTGTTTATCGTTCGTTTTTTGCTTTTGTTGTTTTCTTTTTGTTTTTTATGGCTTTGATAGTGTGTTTAAACAATTCGCTTATGATAATGTTGTGGGATTTGTTGTTGTTGTTGTTGTTGTTGTATCGCTTACGTGTGGCTAATGTTGCTGATTAATCATGAATTAATTTGTATATTACTTTCTTGCAGTTGTTATGTTTATGTAAATGCAATTTTCAAATGTACAAAATCTAATCGAAATGATAATAGTTAATCTGATTACAATACTTTTCCATTAATCTCCTCATCATCATCATCATCATCATCATCATAAACAAGAGCATTTTTCCCATTTTCCATTTTCGTTTCGTTTCTTTTAGAATTACATATTTATGTATGTACACAAGAGTTAAACAAATTTTGTTTTTTTTTGGTTTTTTGTTAAAATATCTATACAATTGGTTGATAATAAAAAAGAGTATTAAAGAACAATTGAAAAATAAATTTGAGGCTTTTATTGTTTAGATAAGAACTGCTTGAGATTTTGGAAATTTTTCATTGTAGAGCTACTTAGCTTACCAGCTCTTTGTTTGGTTTTGCTTTTAAAAAATGCAAAAAAGTTTTTAACTTGAAAGTAATTTGATTTGTTTTGCGGGCCTGTCAAACATATATATATATATATATATATATATATATATATTTACTATGCGTTTAACTAGTTTATATGTTCCATATATGTATGAAATATTGTTTTGCGTTTATCATTTGCCTATGAATTCATGTATATATATATATATATAAGTGTCGCCTTATCAGTTATTATTATCGAGCCATTTTCCGATATATTTAAAAACCAAAAATCTCGTATGTTTTTTTTTTGTTTTTTGTTTTTTGTTTTCTTGGAACACTGCGATATGATATTGGGAATTTTCCATGTGATTGTTGTGAATGCCGAAACATGATTCGTATTTGGTATTTCAAGTATAGATTTTATTTAGGTTGTCGTATAAAATGTTTTTTTTTTTGTTTTGTTTTTTTTTTTTGCTGGGATTGTTTTAAATTTAATTTGTTTAACATACGCAAAATATATTTTGTATATATATTTATGATTTTTTGTTTTGGTTTGCTTAACTATATTTTTGTTATGTATACATGTATGCATATATATACATATACATAAATATATATATGTATAAGTAATTATTATTTTTGCTAAATTTTTTGCTTTTTGAAACAGTAACTTTCAGTCATCTTGTAATCATAATAATACCTATATGCAATATTACATACGTACAATATTTTCTTTTCATTTGTTATCATTATCATTATCATTATTATTATTATTATTATTTGTTGTTGTTGTTGTTGTAAGCGTTGTGTACAATAAAAAACGCATTTCTTATATAGTGTGTCCGTGTTTTATATATAAAGATTTAAAGTTACGATTTTATTTCTTTATTCTCCACTTGTATAAAAGCTAAACATTTATCGCTGCGTATGAAAATGTTTTTTTTTTCATTTTTTTTTTCATTTCTTGTTCTGCTCTAATTTCATTCGTAAAAAGTTTTGAAATTTTGTTAAAATTGCTGTTGAACTAAATTTGATTTCATTTCTTTTACATCTTCTTCACTTTTGGCAGTTATCGTTTTGTTAGTGTTATTTTTTTGGTTTTATCTTCTTCTTCCTCCGTTTTCTGCGTTAGTTGTTAATCGTGTATATTTTTTGTATTATTTGTAATATTATTATTAGTATTATTATTATTATTATTATTATTATTATTATTATTATTATTATGTATATGCTAAGCAACTAACATTGGACCTTTCCATTGCGCGACGCACTATATAAGAAAACTAGCTACTTGATTATTATTAATATTAATATTATTATTAGTATTATTATTATTATTATATATGTATATCGCGTATAATATATGTATTTATAGTTATACGTTAATATTAGCTTGTCTGTATGTATTGTATAAAAAATTGAATATGCAATTTCGACAATTAGCGGCAAAAAACATTATGGATCATTATGAATCAGTTTGTAGCTATATAGACCAGCTCCAATCTAGCGTTAAAGTATTATACACAAAATGCAACAACGAAAACTGTCTATCGAGGCAGTAGAGGGCTAAAAGCTGGAAAAGCTGCTGCCTCATCATATAGATAATTACGACTAGCACTACCACTAAGACTACACCCAATAAGAGTCATCAGTCGCACTCGGGTCCCTCCGAGAAATGGCCGCGCACATCCAAGGCCGATGCCAGCTGGAAAATGATGTGCGACAGCGAGGGGTGCTCGAGCAGCTCATTAGCCGGCAGCTGTGGCTCGCAGCGCGGTCGCATATGTCGTCCACGGAAACCGCGATGCAAACGCAAAACCACATCACAGAACACAAAACGTAAGATGAGTGTGCGCAGAAAGTCATCGCCAAAGAACTGAACATATGACGAGTCTGCAATCCAGAAAAATACACCATTAAAATCTACTCCATTTAAAGGGCAATCTTTTTTCCGAGTGTATAATAGTATCGATGACAAACCTATAAATCCAATGCCCTGCTCGATCTCATCGATGCGACAACGGGTCACCAGACGCGACGCTTCCGTTATGAAACGATCCACATACGTCTGACAGCGTTCCCAGTGATGAATGGGCACATCTCCCACATTGCAGATGTAGCAGAGCGCCGTGAGCGGGGAGTGCAGGAACAATGTAAACAGCGAACCATGATGTTGCACATCAGCTGGAATATATATATATATATAGATTTATCAGAGTGTTTGGCAAATTGGTCAAATATCAAAATCCGCAGAAGCAAAGCATGCAACAGTTCCGAGCCTACCTTGAAAAGCGGGCGGCACATCCTGGGGCGACATTAGAACGACCAGCGGCTGGCCAAAATAGCGGGGTATGTGCTGAAAGACAAACGAATTATCCGAATCGATGATGATGAAGAGCGGGCGGCGCGTGAACGGATACAGATCGCCCGGATAGAGGCAGTGGTTCTCCTTATACGATTTGCCGCGACACGATAAGCCGCCGCCATCGACGCTGTCCCGCTTCACACTGGTGCCCAGGCCGCCCAGTTCATAGCCATCTGCAGTGGAGGATTGGATTAGTACAATTGACAATCAAATTCATCGAGGACTTACAGTCCTCCGGATGCTTGGTGGTGGAGAAACAGCCATCGGCTGACATGTACAGGAGCAGAGCACCACCGATTGGCAGTTCCTTGGTGCCGCTGGCGAGGAACACCATCAGCTGGCTAATCGAAGGCTTGTACAGCAGATATTTATGTGGATTGTCTCGAAAGTTGCGACCGTTCTCCAAATAGCCCTTAGAGCCCGGCACCCCATATGGTGGTATCCGACTGGCCGCCGGACTCGCATCGTGTCCATGCAAGCCATGCGCCATGCTCAGCGGATTCGTTGCCGACTCCGTCGGCTCGCGTTCCAGCGTTTGCAGCATTCTAATGATGACAATAATGATTATAAAATATGTGATTACATTGCGGGATTGGTTGGCTCACCTAAACATGTCCATTGTGAGCTCGGAGAACTTGGCCTGCTCGCATGCCGAGCCCACAATGAGTATCTCCTGCAGGCTCAGCGTCATATGGGGCGATCTCTCGCACGGCGGAGTCGTCAGCGGCGATAACCTAGAACCGGAACCACTGCCACATCAGTCGTTGTAGTTGTGCTGGTCCACAAGCAAATTGCGGGGGCCCGTGCTTTCACAGAAGAATTGAGAATGTGGCGCACTAATGAGGTGACATTTGTCGAGGGGGGAAGTTGGGGTAGGGTGGGGAGGGATAGGTATGGGTATGTGTGTTTGTGTGTGTGTGGATAGAACATATGAAATGATACCAAAAAAGTGTGTGTTCGGTGAGGATAAAGTGGGCCACCAACCAACCACTGAGAATTCTAATCAATTACGGCTTTAAGGACTCTGAATCTCAGATCGCCTACATCATACAGCTAGTCAAGGCTGATGCTGATTAGGAATATATATATATATATGTATTCTTTCTTCTGTCTGTTACACACTTTACAAACTTTATTTATTATATTCTCTCGAATAACATATGAAATTTAGATTTAGTAATTTCATATGCGAATTTAGTTAGAGATTAAATGATTTCTAGAATTATGAAAAACTTAGAACAAAGTTGAAGCAAAGTTCACTATCTCATGAAGATTTAAAGTTATTAATTTCCTGAATCATATTCAAACTCTTTTGGTCAGGATGTCCAGTTGCAAACGGAGTCGCAACTTTATCGATTGAAATTCAGCAACTGGACCAGTTGGAGTAACCGATTTTATTATTAAATATTATATACATTAAATATATATATATAGTGATTTTTATATATTATTTATTATAACGAAACTGTATACTGAAAAAGATTTAGAATTAATTTATAACTCCCACGGGTATTCGGTTTGACACCCTGGCTTTAATCCTTGAAAGATTACACATAAAAAAAATTCAAAATCTTAAAATTTGATTACTCAATTTTAAAAGCTATGAATAACTATATATGTATAAATTTAAAGGCTAATCAAAGAGGGATAAATAACTGTGTAACTAATACTCAATAATGATTATATTAAAGGCGTCTAACGCATATCGAAACTATATTTCTAGAAAGTTATAATTCTCAAATAAACTCTATATTTTGAGTATATAACTTGAGGATTATATTCTCGGTTGGCGTAAGTGTAAATGTATGTGTGTGTGGGTGTGTGTGTGTGTGTGGTTGTGGGTGTGTATGAATGTTGGGGGAAAATGAATGGAACAGTGCATGACATGAAATGGCAACGGTGAGTGTTTCTTTGGTGTTTTCAAGTCTTCTGTGATAAGCACATAAAATGATTGAAAATAATTGGATAGCAAGAGCAAACAGAAGCAAAACTCGTATACCTGAGCGCAACAAAAAACGGAAACTGTAAACGGAAAATATAAAAATAAAGAGCCAACCCACAAGAACTACCCCACAAGCAGTCCATACTCCACTACTCCGCCGACGAAAGCACGGGCAAAGTGTATCCGGAATCGTAGAATCGATTGTGCCAACGACTCACCTATGTGATAATATGATGGGATTGGAATCGGCATGGAGCACTGCCACCGCTGCCTCCGCCTTGATGAAGCCCTTGATCTCCTCCAGCACCAGTGACCATTCCATATGATCCTCCGGCTCGTAACTGTGAACAGGTAGAAGAATTTTAAAGCTGTAATCAGCGACTGCCATTCGTTTATAATTTTACGTGTTTGTGTACTCCTGTATTTGCTTCTCCAGCTCCGTGACCAGCTCCCGCACCAGCTTCATCTTCTTCAGCAGCAGACAGACGACAATGAAGCGTGCATAATACCGCAACTTCTTCACCATCAAATCGGGTCGATCCTCTTTGGCGGCACGCGAATAATACGCCCTTCCCCGTATTGCCGCATAAAACTGATACGCCTCATTCAGGTAGTTTGTTTCGCTGGTTCTTAAACTGCAATCAAACGATAAATAGTTTCAGTTTAGTAAATCAGGATTATTAGGGGTAAAAAATGTAATCCAAGTGCATCCAAGTCTTTACCTATCATAAGTCTTAAATATTCAAACGATTTTCTATAGTCTTCCACAAGCGATCTTGCTGAAATTTATACACTACAATCGTTAATCGATTTGTATCGATATTGTGATAAAATGAAATAAACATGAACTGCAAATTTAAAGTCTCTGAATCTTACAGATCATTAAGATGATCATCATAATGCTGATCAAGAGTATATATATGCTATCTTCTATTTGTTGCGAACCTTACAAGTGGATATAATATTTTTACCCATTAAGATAATCCATATCAAGGATAGATTTAGGTGCCTTACAGACAGATAGTCTGCTTGATTTGATAGTACTTACTAATAGTGATAATAAAGCTGTCCGATTTTGCTGGCTATTTCGCCAATTTGCCAGCGCTTCAGTCCATATTTGGAGTCGAGGACCAAGCGATGTTGCTGCTGAAACTTCCACAGCTTTGTGTACACATCGAAAGTGCGTCCAAAATAGGCTTGCCACTGACGATGCCCATACTGCGGCAGATCTCTGTTGCATATATATAATACGAATAATATCAGTATAGACATGGGTATGGAAGCATATTCGATCAATTTACCTGAGTCCATTGAACAGCTGTTTGGATTTTTCGAGCAGATGGCAAAATTCCAAAACAAGCTTTCTATCCTGTTCCTCAGTGGACTCCATTTTCACCATGCCGTTCTCTGCCGCCCCAAAATGTTATGTCTGCGAATCGGATTTGCTGCAATGATCAAAATAAATATTACATTTTTTATATGAATTTATGATAGATAAGCATAAATTGCTGATGTGACATGTTCTTTTATTAAGCATAATTTTAAATCAGTAAACTTTTGATTGGGAGAAGATATATAGACATATTTTTGATCTATTAATCTAAAATTCCGTTGCTCATTTATCCATTATGGCAATCATAGTCATAACAACAATGCGACACACGCTTAATGGCCCTTCGGCTTCAGATGCTGCATTAATAAATTTGAAAATTTTACGACGCATTGCTCCAATATGCAACCAGGAAAAGAAAATGAAAGATTCAAGCTTAAGCTGAATACGAATTCGTATTTAATTAAAATTTCAATTTGGCGCAAACAATTACGTTTGAACGTTTAAGGACAGCACGGCAAAGGGAGAAACAGCAGAACTAGCGGACATAGAAAGAGAGATGCTCCTTTGACGGCATCCTGTGCATCAAAAGCTCAATTAATAACGCCCGAACAGGTGACTAAGTCAAATTGGAAACCAGTAAGAGTGCCCAAAGAGAGTTTGCCAGACTAATATATACCCTGTGAGCCAACATTTAGCTATGTATTTTGCAGTAATTTAAACGACAAAGTGAGTGTTTGGAACAACTATTAAATTTTGTTTTGTCTGCTATTCAACTGTTGATGGTTAAGAAATGTCTGACGCTGCTAAGCAACCCTTTTAGTTTATTTGAAAGAGTGCAGGGTATTCAAAAATGCCAAAGAAAATGTAGAAAAAATCATCATTTAATGGCGGAACGCAGGCAATCGGCAGATCAACAAAGAAAAACAGAGATGAGCTGAGCAGAGCAGACCAGAGCAGAGCAGAGGAGAGGAGAGTGCACAAAGGGTCAGGGAAGGTGGAGTGGGGTCGGCAGTGCAAGTGGCGCCACAGCGACCACATTGATTTGGGTTGCGCCAAACTAGGTCGCTGGCACAAAAAACTTTCAATATGAGCTCATCAGCAGCCAGCAGTCAGCAGCCAGCCAGAAGCAGCAGCAGTCACATCTAAAAGCTAATAGCAAGGGGGTGAGAGGGAGAGGAGGGGGCGCAGTAAATATGGTTTTAGGAGGCTGGCGAAAGGAGGAATGCGTCAGAGAGTCGAAGAGAAATTGTGATGGAAGCGTTGTCGTCGCCACTTCATGTTTACGGCGCCCTAATCAAATTAAGAGTCCATTTAACAAGTGTAAATTACATAATGTGAAAATTACGCATACGCAACATGGACGACAGGATAACGACTATGTGTGTGTGCGTGTGTGTGTGTGTGTGCGTCTGTCTGGCTGTGTGTTTGTGGGGCAGGGTAAGAAGAAAGCTAAACAAAGCTGATAAACTAAACAGGCTGACTCACTTACGACCCCCTACCCCCTCTCTCTCTCTCTCTCTCTCTATCTACTAATGCTGGCCATAACTTGATGCTGACTTCATCATCATCATGATTGACATTATCATTATTATCAAGAGCAACAGCAGCAGCAGCAGCAGCAAGAGCAGAACTCAAGCAACATCAGCAGCAACAGCAGCTTGTCAACATGTGGAAACCGGAAATGAAAAAACACAATGTTGAGCAAGAGTCGTTGCCACTGTGTCAATGCTTATTAACACACACACACATACGCACGCACACACACAGACAGATACACGCACACATAATAAGTTTGCAGGCACTGCAAGAACATACAACAAATCACAGTTAGTTCGCTTTGGCTCAATTCCAGCAATAAAAAAATGCTATTTCAACATCGAAATTAAATACAAAAAAAAAAACCAAATAAATCAAATACGGAAACCCATTTTAAAATTTTATAAATAATTATAATACTGATTTAATTTTAATAATATTTAAAAATGTAATATAGACTATGAACTTTACGGAACTTGAACCTAAATTAATTTCCCTTGTCATATAGAAATGAACTAGGACATTTTTGTCGCCTGGCTGGCTGACTGACTGCATATGTTTGTCAACGTGGCAAAAAAAAGAAGAGAGAAGAAGAGTTGTGCCTCTCTCTCTGTTGCCTGCTTGTTTGTTTAACTACTAGTTGTTGTTGTTCTTGCTGTTGCTTCTTATTGTTGTTGTTGATGTTGTCGTTGTTGTTACACGATGATGATGATGGCGATGACGACGTCAACTGCTGGAAAATCCCAATTCCAGTCAAACAAAGCGCGCTAAAAAGTATGCAACGCACTTTGGCGCTCATCGCCAGACGCTTTTTGACTGACTGCCAAGCGGCACACACACACACACACACGCACACACACAAAAGAGTTTGTGTATGGTGTATGTGTGTTTTCAATGCCCGCTGGCACTTTAGCAAATATTACTCGCTGCTACTACTCCATGATGCTCTTTGCTACTTGACAAAGCTGCACATTTCCTACTATTTTTTTTTCCTTTTTTTTGTTTGTTTGTTAATACTTATTTTCAGTTTTTCTTCCTCTTTTTTTTGTATTTGTTGTGTGTGTGTGTGTGTGTGTGTGTGTGTAAGTCCTCAAAGGCATTGTGTGTGTGTGTGTGTGTGTGTGTGGGTGTGCTACACATTTAATGGCATTTTGACACTGATAATGATGCTGTCAGATGCCTCAACAAAAAAATCAAACATTTCTAACAGTTGCAACGGGAGCAGCGACTACAAATTAAATACCACTCTAATTGCAATAAAAAAAATATAAAAAAAAACAACTAAATGGAAAACATTTATGTATAAGAAATGTATACTATATCGTCTTTTATATTAAAATGTATATATATATATATTTTTCATTTATTTTCTGACTGTAAGTTTCCGGCCAGATAAACTTTTTGATATTTGATGCTCTCTCTACCTCTCATTCTCTCTATCTGACTGCAGGCACAGTTCGAACAATTTTTTGGGCATTGGCAAATCCGTATTTATCGAATTGATTAAATTACATTTCCTGCAGGCAACATAAGCGAAAGTTGATGCTCTTCCAAAAATCCATTTCGCCAACAAAATTGGAGCGAAAAACATTTTGTATAAAAAGTAACTCAAAGTGCTGTAATCGCAAGTGAAAACTATTAAATCGGTGCTTTTTTTTAGTCCTGATTAAAAATATATATTCCTTATGGTTCCCTCTCTACTTGGAAGTATTTTTCTACAAGTGTTTTATACACATTTGCCCAAAATAAACCGAAAACTGTTTCTCTCTTATTTTGGAGATTTGCAAGTGAAATTGCGGAACAAGGTAGCCATAAGGAATTAGGATTTTTAATTGACGTTGAATTGAATCTTAGCTATTTTGCAATTTAGACAGCCTTAGAAGAAGTAAAAAATTGCAGTGGCATTTGCATATGGTAAATAAATAAATAAAAATCGTCGCTTGCTTACCTTATCATTGTTGTAACTGGCACAGCCGCTGCCTCTGCCGCTGCCGCTGTTTCTATCGCTGCCGCTGCCTCCAGCACAAACAACAACAACAACAATAGCGCTAGCACTACAACTAACAGCAGCCGCCAGCGCAGCCGTTGCAGCAACGGTTGCCGTCGACGTCGCCGTTGCCGTTTTCCGTTTGTCACCGCGACGGCCGCTGGCGATATTTGAAAAGTTGCCGCTGCTGCTGCTGCTGCTGCTGCTTGTCGCTGTCCTTGTGTGCTCGTTCCTCTGCTTCTGCCTCTGCTTCCTCTTCTTCTTCTTCTTGTTGTTCACCTTTTGCTTGCTGCGCCGTCGTTGCTGTTGTTGTTGCCGATGCTCCGCCGGTGATGATGTCGATGCTGCCGACCGTTATCTTCAGTCTTCGACTGCGCTAGCAGCAGCAGCGGCAGCAGCAGCAGCAGCAGCAGCGCTCCACAGCCGCCACACCTAGCATATTATTATGTTTTGTTGTAACTGTTATTGTTGTTCTTCTTCTTGTTGTTGTTGTTGGACTACGCGTTTGCCATGTCACTTTCACTTGGTTCCTCTATGTGTGTGTGGGTTTGTGTGCGTGTGTGCTGCTGCTGCTTTCTTTGTATCTCTTTTGCCGGTCGCCTTTTTCGCGAAATACGATTTGCCTTTCACGCACTTTTCGCCCCTTTTGCTTCACTTTACTTTCTTTGCTTTATTTCCTTCTTTTTTTGCTTATTGCTTTCGTTTCTCAAAACTTTTCGAATGCAAGCGTGTTGGCAAAATTTCGATTTACTTTTCGAGTGGGGAGCACACAATGAATGAATATATTTTGTGGAAACGCGTTGCGAGCGTCGTGTATGGCTGCTGCACAGTATTGAATTTTTTCGCATTTACATTTTTAACGAGAAGGGGGCTGGGGTTGGGGGTTGGTATTGATTTTTTGTGCCCAAAACTGACATTTGATAGTGCAGCGCTCAAGCCGCCAGAGGGCGTATCGCGTATTATTTGACAACCCATTCGGGGGTTGTTCGACTTCGAATTCAAACAGCTGACTCTGTGTAGAGTTGCCGTTGCACTTTGAAAATAACTTCAAAAGCGATTTTTCTATTTTGGTCTGCAATCGAAATAAGTTTTTTGAATTGCAAAGTGAGCTAAATAAATTGGTTTTTTGTTTTCAGTGGCTGACATCGTCATAAAATCTGGGTTTTTCTTTAATATTACTCCTTTTTATACATTGAACCATTAAATATGACAAAAAGGTTAAATATGAGCATATGTTGAGATACATATTTAACAAATATATATATGTTTGTCTATATAAATATATCCGCCTGCCTATCTATGGGAACAAGTCCATCTCACAGACTATATAGCTAGGGAATGGAAAAAGAAAAATGTTTTGTAAGAGTTATACTACATGAACACACATTGAATTTTATTGCATTATATAAAGTACAATAACATTTACATTGTTGCATTACATCGAAAGCGCCATTTGATCAGTTTATGTATACATACATATATATTTATATATAATAAATAATAAATAATTTATGTAGTAAACTGGAATTGTGTATTTTTAGTGTCTGTCTATCACAATGAATAAACTACATTGTTCGATATCAGCATTGCAGACCCATAATAATAATCATTAAGAATATATATATTTATATATATATATGTATATTAACTATATCTACAATATGTTAAAAACAATAGCTACATGCATATATGTATGTATATATTATATGTATTTATCATATGTCTGACTTTTAACTCTCTACTTAAGCACTTGAGAATCTTCACTTTCTCTTTATTCTCCATTCTCACTTTCTCTTTAAAATATACGCGTAGCTTTCAGTCTTTAAATAAATCCAGAAATTCAGAAACTGTAATGCGTCTTCATATATATCATATACCTATATATATATCTGTATGATTCTAAAGTGGATTACCTGTTTCGCTTTAACTGTTCCTAACTGTTTTCAAGTGCTAGTTAAAATTTAAAAATTTGGCTTAGTTGCAGCTGCAACCAAAACTAGTTTTGCTAATTGTTTCGATGTTCTTCCCCCAGGTGAATAGATGAATGCACTCATGAGTGCCAGACGGCTTACAAATGAATGATCTTAGATGTGTTCAGTAATCGCTATATTGCATTCTGTAAATTGAGCAAAACTGAGTCATTCACTCAGCTGAATCGTTGGAGTGCATTCATTTTGTTTCCTGGATGCTGAGATCCTTACAAGCGTGTTGCCTCCGATACGGTGGCAACATCGCATCCATTATTTGCCTGTTGCGATTGTTGTTGTTGGGATTGTTGCGGCTGGTGTTGTCCCGTGGAGATGCCCACATCTGCTGTGGGCCTGGGCAGATGGGAATAGTAGCCCATTTGGCAGGAGTTCTGATGCGACAACTTCTGTGTTTGGCTCAGCTGGTATTGGGCTGCCTTCAGCGCCTGCTGCTGCTGGGGCGTCAAGCAATCGCAGGCCGCGAGCAGCTCCTCCGTCGATTTGGCTGTGATGGTCGTTGTCGTTGTGGTTGTCAACTCACCCACAAATTCGGTGGGTGGCGGTGCATAGTTCTCCACATCGCCATAGGTGGAGAAGCGTCCATACGGATTACGACGCGGCATCGAATGCCTTTGCTGGGCAATCTGGAGTTTAACCGGCGGCTTCATGGCCACCGTATCCAGGTAGCCATAGCCAAAGCCTTGGGCCGCCAAATTATCCCAGGATTTAGGCTTCTGCACATAGGCCATGGTATTGGGATAGATCTGGGACGGCTGCACCTGTGTCGCAGTCACATGATAGTGCTGCTGCGGATGATGATGATGATGCCCCTGAACATGTGACTGGGATGGAGTTTGCTGCTCATAGGATTGCCTGGACTTGGTGGAATGTTGTCGGGACGCCGCTTGGGCCGCGTCGCTCTTGGGTTCCCAGAACAGCGTGTCCGTGCTGATGGAGGTGGTATACGAAGCGGAATCCCCGGGCGCAAACTCACTTGAGGTGCACGAATGGAGGCTGCAATGACTGGCCAAGCCGGAGGCCAGGTCAAAGTAACGGGAACGCATACTGCCCGCCTGGGATTGGGATTGAGATGGCGGCTGCTGGTGCTGCTGCTGCTGTTGATGATAGTGCTGATGTTGCGGCTGTTGCTCCTGTTGCTGCCCATGCCGATGATGATGATGATGGTGATGATGATGATGCGGATTCACCGGCCGCTCAGCACCAGCAACCGCCGCTGGCGAAGCATGCGGCTGGGATTTGGTGCGTGCGTTGGCTGTTGTTGTTGTGGGAGTATGCTTCTCCTTGGTCTCGGAACGTTCCCTCTCCCGCTCGCGATGCTTGTGCTTGTGCCCGTGCTCCTTGTGCTGGCGATGGCGTCTCCTGCTTGGCACACACTGCGTATCGCAGCAGGGACTGGCCAAATCGTAGGCATCCAGGCTGACGTTGTCCCCGCCCCCGTTGCTGTTCGGAGTGGCTGTAGTTGCCTTGTCGGCGGACTTCCAGCGAAAGTGACCCAGGCAGGGATTACACGAATGACCCACATGACAATGTTTCGACTTCTCGAGCTTGCTGGCTGTCGGCTGTGACTGCGGTGGTGGCGGCTTGTGCTTCTCACAGGTGCGTGGCGGTGGCGCTGGTGCAGCAGGTTTAACTGTCGTAACGCCTGCACCACCAGCGCTGGCACTATGATAGGGCTGTGTGGTGCTGACGCTTGCCTGACTAACACTAACACTATTCGTGTCCACCGATTCGGTGCGCTGCAGCAGATATCTCTGCTGTTGTCCGCGATGCTGATCCCCACTGCTGCTCCGCTGCAGTCCACCATCCATGTAGTTGTTGGGGCTTAGCACATAGCGATATGTGGGATCCAGATAGTGATAGGTGAGCATAAATTGTGCTGGCGGTGGTATTATAATCGGTTGTTGCCTGAGCGCCAGATTGGCCACATCCTCCGTGGAGAGGGCAACGGGACGATAGAAGCCCGTCGCCATCGTCGACGTTGTCATCTCATTCAGATTGGACTCGTTGGTGGGTGAGATGCCGTCGCCATCACTTGGTGAGGTGGTGTTCGCATTCGCCTTCTTGCGCGCCGGCAAACTGTGCGTCTTCCATTTGCCCTCGAGCAGCTCCCGTTCCCGCAGATGCACTCGCTCCAACTCGTTCATCTTCTGCTGCAGCAGACTCTGCAGCTGAATGTAGCGCATATGCAGATCCACCTAGGAGCGCAGAAGATTTGGAATTATTTACAATGCTAAACTCTTCTCAAATCTTTTTTCTTGCTGATTAGTAATATAAGCACACTAGTTCTGACTACACTACTGCAGTCTCTAAATCTCACTCATATTTAATGAGTACAGGGTATATGAATAGTCTTGCTCACCTTTCGCACACAATCCTCGAAGAGGACGACCATTCGCATGCGCATATCGCATTTCTTGATGAGCTCAACGATGGTCTTGTGATCCGCCTTCTCCATGTCGCTGCCATTGATGGAGAGTATAACGTCGCCTTCGCGCATTCCCGCACGAAACGCTGGTCCACCGTATTCCACATAGTCCACATAGGTGATCATCTCCAGCTCCTCGTCGCACTTGTAGTGAATGCCATAGCTCTGCAGCGTGAACCCATACGAGTCATTCTTCTTCTCCACGATGATGGTGCGACGCCGTCGATCCTCATCCGGATTGGAGGCCAGCAGACGCTCCGACTTGTAGCGACCCAGGATGTGGGTGGAACGCGACATCTGCGAAACGAGCCAAGCGAGGTTGTTGAAATAAAAGTGTAAGGACGTTTTATCTAACCACAAATGTGGCACACCAAATAGCCGCAGGCGGATAACGAGCTGCCATTTAAAAAATGATGTTTGCCCAACTGTTGACCTGGCCAAGAAGCGGCGGCAAGAAGAAGAAGACGAAGCATTCCTTCCTATTTGCCCATCAGATGCACGTTTTTCAACTTTTATCAAAAAGTTTTCCATGAATACGCTATGAGGCAACACTTTCACTGAGCAGACACTGAGGCAACAAACGGTTGAAGCGGCAACAGAACAATGGGAGGCAAACATCAGACACACACACACACACACACACACCTATACACACACACACACACAGTGAAATAGACAGCCTTTCATTAAACCTTTATTGCTCAGGATGGAGGGAAAGCAGCAGGACATTTGTGAAAGTGGCATAAATGGCTTAAGGGCTCCCTTCCCGTAAACCTCTGTTCTGGCAAATGAATCGTGACTTTTATGAATAGTCAGTCTAAAAGCGAAAAGTTAGTTTTACAAATATAACCGAAACATTTAATATTTATCAATTTACCGAGCACATTTATAAATATTATATGTTATTGGACTCTTGGGCCAAAGAAATTTTGGGTGGCTGCTTTTTTAGAGGAATTTTTATGTTCACAAATCAACAGTGGAAAACTTTTACTCGGTACACTTCAACAAAAACTCAAGCAACTCTAATGTGTATCTAGCAAAACAAAAATAATATAATTTAATAAACTAAACATTGCTGATAATATAAGAAATATATTCAGTAAATATGATATGTTTGGAATACATTCCATAAATCTCCTTTCATTTTGATTTTCATTAATTGAATTGATTATTTTTTTGAGTGCAATGCACAATAAAAAATAACACATTCCAAATATATATGTAGTACATATGGTAACCGAAACTTTTATTATAATAAAGTTGCGCTTTGGCAACAATTTCCATTTCTCATGCAATACGCACAGAAATGTCATAAAAACCATGATTCAATTAATTTCCGGCTAATGGGTGGACGAGAGCGGAGAGGGGAGCACGGTATTTTGGTTTCGGGGTGTTTTGTATACTTCCGGGGCATTGAATTATTTAAAGTTGATTGGCGAGGCGCAGCTTTGGTTGTCGCTATTTTTTTTATTTTTCGTTTTTTTTTTGTGTTTGTTGACGGCTGATGGTTGTGTGTTGTTATGTGTTTGTTGGTCAATTGTTTGGCCAAGCGTAAACTTCACATATTGGCCATGTAGTCGAGCCAGAGGTTAAACAGCTGAGGCAAACTTTAGCCTCTGGCTTGTAGCCCTCGCCCACGCCACCCACTCGAAATCAGCCATGCTCCCAGCATACCCAAAAGCCACCACCAAGAGTATATGTACAGAGAAACGGTACACACACACACACCCCCTCCACACACACACACACACATAGAACCACCCTGAGCACCACCCGCCGCAAGGCAATTTCAATTGAGCCAACGCTGCAGGACATTCATATTATGACTCAATAAGCAGCAGCCAAACCACCAAGGGAACTCATTATTACCCAACCCAAACCCAACCGAAGCAGCTCATCTGGTCCCGGGTCATAGATATCAATTAATGATGTTAACCACGACATACCTGCGCATACTCGAGCTCCTCATCGCTGGCATCGAGACTCTTGTGATGAAACTTCAAGCGACCCAAGCTGCCCGTTCCATTCACATAGTGCGATGCGGTTGTGGTTGATTGCTGTGGATGCTGCTGATGATGGTGCAGCAGATGCGGATGCTGCTGGTGCGGATGCTGCTGCTGCATGCAGGCGGCCGCAATCAGGGATCCTACGGAGGTGGCATTCGAGACGGACATGGAGACGGCGGCTGCTGTTGTTGCCGCACTGCTCGCCGCCGTCGCAATGCTCTGGCAGCTGCTGCTCATATATACATATATATTGATTTCTAGCCAGCAATAATCATAATTCTGTCCAACTGAATTTATGCGTCTAAATTTCTCAGCAAAAAAAGGCTGACAGATACCGACGAAAAATTGCACTAAAAGTTTTCCCTATATATAAATTTAATATTTAATACAAAATCAACACAATTTAAAATTGCACAGCCAGCGCACTTCAAATGCTCGCCGCGTATTAATTAATAATTAGTCATAAGGTTGACCAAACGAAATTGCTGCTATTATTATGAGTTTTGTTGTTGTTGAAAAAGTTTTCCACAAAACGGTGCGGCGGCCGTCGTGTGTGTTTCCGCTTCGATTGTTCCACTTCCGTTCGAGTTTGGTGCCGGACTGAACTGAAAGAGGCGAGCGGAGAACGAACGAACATGCACCCAGAATATTACCGTTAGTATTTATGGCACATGTTGACTGTTAGCCAGCCGTTGTTGCATGCTCAAAAGCCGTAGAAAGAATTGAGAGCGCTCAATTTAAAACTGCACATGCGCGGTGTTGCCACCTAACCCAATAAATTAACTACCTGGCTGGCAGCGTTCTGAAGTGTGACCAGCTCGAAATAGTTGATATTTTTGTAATTGTTTTATTAATGTTTATGATTGTACAGTAAATGGAATATTGTTATTCGGCCAGCTCGCCACCAGGCACCAACTGCAAATAAGAAACATAATATAATTAATTGGAGTACAGTTCCTTCTCGCTCGCTCACGCACCATTGTTATGTTGTTGCCGTTTAGGAGGATCTGATCCAATTTGGTGATGCGTCGTCCATCGGGCGTATTTTCATATTCGGTCACATCATCCAGCAGCATGTTGACAAAGTCATCGAAGCCAAGCAGTGTGCCTACCATTTCCTTGTCGTTCTTCATGATTATGTGGATTCGCGAACCAATGCATTTGTCCACCAGTTCTGTCAACGGCATTTAAAATTGTCAATTGTTTATTAATGCCATAAAATTCATTGCTTACCCAGTGGCATCAGCGTGGAGATATTTGCGGGCGGTGGCACAGCAGTCATTTTACTTATTTATCAGTCAGATACTAAATGTTAACAAGAAAAAGCGCATGAAATGCTTCCTAATACAAATCCTGTAACTACAACACCGATTCACGATTACTGTTATCGATATATCTGAAGAAGCAAGCGTGCAATCAGCATAAAACAGCCGGTGCTTTGGTTTTGAGCACAAAGAAGAAAAACAGCAATGAACGACGGTAAATACTTGATTTAGATATATTAAATCTAAATAACAAAGTGTTTTTTTATAGAGGAGATTATCAAGCAGCGTCTGCTAATTGATGGCGATGGCACCGGCGAGGACCGCAGACTGAATGTGCTGCTAAAGCAGTTCCTAAAATGGGCCAACTCCAAAAATGATTCGCCAGAAACCAAGTAAAATAAACAAATAATTAAATAACTTTAAAAAATTGTTGAACATTTATAATTTCAGTCAAATAATGTACGACCGTCTGATGGCGCAGTTGGCACAATGTCAATTTGCTGCATTGAAAAATGTGCACACGCTGAGGATGATTAAGGAGGAGCATGAAAACTATATAAAACTGATTGAGAAACACGAGGAAAGCATCGAAATCGCCAAGGAACAGATCGAAGCGAGCAAAAAGGAGCTAATCATAGCCAAGGAGCTGCGTAAAAATAAAATGGAATACGATTTGCTCGCCTCTCTGATTGAGGAGCAGCCCGATCGCAAGGGGACGGAGAAAAACATCGATGTCATCAAGAAGGAGATCGACAAACTGACACAAAAACAACTGAAAATGAAGCAAAAGTTCCAAAAGCGTCGCAACGATTTCACACTGCTCATGTACACCATCCATGAGCTGGAACAGCAGCTGGAGGAGGAGAACAGCTCAAGTTCGTCGTCGTCGTCTAGTGAAAGCGATGCCGGCTCCGAATTGAATGATAATAATGGCATTATGGAGGTCAGCGACGATGATGATGACGATGAGCTGAACAACATGGGCGGACCCAATAAATTCGATGGACTGCGCGATAAATTTAAGGAGAACTCGGCATCCACAGAGAGCTCCAAGGAGCCCATTTCCTCGATGTCGATGTCGGTGGATGAGGATGCTGTGCTCGAATTGAGCATCGAAAAGGATGATCATGTGGGAGATGTTGCCGTGGCCAGTTAAAGACACAGTCCACACAAATAAAAACAATTTATTTACAAGATTGCAGTTAGTTAGATTTAAATGCTAGATCTGCGATGAGGGAGACATGGTCAGAGGGAAATGTGATGGAAGGTATTGCCTGATGTTCGCTCAGCTGTTCCACGCTGGGCAGCGGCACCGATTGCACCAAATCAAGGCGGTCAGTTTGATAGAATATATAATCCAAGCAGGCGGCAAAGAGCGTGGTATAATTGGTATAATCCGGTGTGCCACATGCCGAGTTCATTTGGAAGGGTTGCCTCAGTTCAACGTCCTGCACAGCCTCCTCCACATTGCTGCGCCAATCCACGAAATCACTGCCCACAAACTGCTCCGTCATCAGCTTATAAATACCACATTCTGGCACACTATTGAAGTCCCCACAGAAGACTAGTCCTATACTCAAGGGATCGATTTTATGCTCCCTCATAGCCTGCTTGTAGATGTGTTCCACAAAGATGAGCGAGAAACCAATCTGCAGCAGGCGTATGTGATCCGCATCCGGATGGAAATACAAATGTGTATTGGCCACGAGCAGAAACCGACCCGAATCCCTCAACTGCAACAGGCACAGTTGCAGCGTTGTAGACCGTTCACAAATGCGCAACGCCAACTTTTCATTGTGCTTAATCTTGTTCCAGAGTCCAGCAAAGATGGGCAAAGTGCTGAGGTTGTCGCCCAAATGCAAAGCATAATTGTGGAGCAGTTTAAAGCGGGACGAGCGATAGAAGATCGCAATGCCCTCGGCACAGTTGCCTTTGGGCGTCATGATGCCATCGTAGCCATAGGGCGACTGTTCTAACACTGGTCTCAAATCATGTTCGAATATCTTTAGATCCACCTCCTGCAGACACATCAGATCCGCATTATAACCGACCAGCTCCTTGATGAACAACTGCTTGCGATAGTCCATCTTCAGAGCATTTGCTGGGCAATAGGGAAACAATGTATTCCTTGCATAATCGCCATCTGCATAGAGATCCGCCAGCAGATTATAGCTAACCACTCGTAGGCTAAGTGGATTGCTCAGTGGCTCTTTTGTGTATTGCTGTCGTTGCTCGAAGGGAAAAGCTATTGGTGCTTGTTGTACGGAAGATTTGCTAACACATTCGGTTGGTGGTCCCATTAATCCTTTCTCATTGCCTGGCGTCACTTCCAACTTTAGATGGTAATCAATATCCTCGGCTGTAACCTGATAAATCAATCCCTTTCCGCATGGCTCCCACTGGGTTTTCTCATTGAGTTGGCCGCCTGCTTGTGGCTTTTGTGTCCTGTACCATTGACCCAAACAGTGTTGCCGCGTGGCAAACTGTAGCTCTAGTTTCAGGGGATAAACCAGACAACCAGCTAAAATACAACTGGGCAACTGTAGAGCTCCCGTCCACGGTTGATTGAGCACCACATCGAATGTGGTGTCCAGCACACGTAGCTTGAGTCCATCTCCAATCTGCGATAGGAGCTGGGCGAAAGTGATGCCCAATATGCGATCTTCGCATCCTTCTCGTTGAAGTTCTACAATAATTTCGCTGGGCGTTTCGGGCAGTGTACTCTCAGCTGTTTCGGTTGCAGCAGCTGCTGCCGCCTTCTTGTTCTTCTTTTTGTTGCGTTTGGCCAACTCCTTCTCGACATTGCTGCGTATGCGTATGAGTGCTTCATCCACACGCTCATCCAATTTCCGGCAGAAATTAAAATCGCGATCCACTTTTAGTGCCTTGTTGGCATAACGAAAGGTGATGTGCAAGTCATCCGTGTCCTGGGCATTGCGCAGATACACTCTATCCATGGCGATGTTGGTGCTATGCGGGCGCGATTTGTGTAGTAAATAATAAAATTGTGCTTGAATCAATGATCTTTGCAAAAGTAAATGCTGGAATTTCGCTAGCATTCCCTTGCCGGCTGATGTAAATAATAAATATTTATCGATCAAATGTGTAATGGTTAATCGTTATCAATGCAGTTGTCTCGCACTGTTAGGTTAACATAACATAACATGAGCCTGAACACTGCTAAGTTCAAATGAGCGACAGTCAGTCACTGCGTTCATTTGAGTAGTCGTTCGAAAGAATTCGGTCAAAACGTTTTGAAACAATTTCATTTTGCAAATGTCAAATTGCGCACCAAAGATTAATTAAAACGTTATTATAGCAAATAAAACAAGCAGCAGTGCATGTCTCCATGCGCTAATAGTTATACACCATGACGCGAGACGATGAAAGGTAAGGAAAATTTGCAAAAGCGAAGCTTTGTGAGGTTATATGCGATTGTGTATGTGTGTATGTATATTAATATTTTTTTTTTATGGAGTAGTTACGACTCCAGCGACAATAGCGAGGAAGAAGAAGAGCGTCGCGACAAGCACAAAAAATCGAAAAAGCACAAAAAACACAAAAAGACAACGTCATCGAGCAAAAGTGACAATAAAGTGCACAAGAAACACAAAAAGTCCAAGAAGCGCTCTCATCGCCCCAGCGAATCCTCAAATGCATCCGACAAACAACAAATGCGCAACTCTTCCTCGTCCACCACTGGAGGCGGCGGTGGCCTGAGCAGTAAATTCACAGAGATTATGCAGGCGAGCCGTGAACGCAGCGCAATGCGAGCACCGAATGGTGCCGATTTTCGCATAATTAAGCCAAATATTCAAACGGATCCATGCAGCCTCGTTGAGGAGATAACAAAAACCATACAGAATAAAGTGCTGCCAGTGTTGGAGGTCGCCTCCTCGGGCAGTGAGAGTGAAGTGTAAGTGTTGCAAATATCGCAAAAGAATATTAAGAACAGATTATATATTAAAAATTAATAAGCTATTGTTTATTGTATTGGCAACAAATTAAGCAATTATTAATATACGTTTCCTACATTTCTTTCTATAAGCAGCCCTATTGATATTGATAGTCCAGTGTTGCCGCCAAAACTGGAGGATGAGCTCAATCTGGAGGAGCTCATGAGGCAAAAGGCGCTGCTGCAGGCGCGTCTGGGCGCCTACATGTCCGACACCGAAGGCGATGAGAGTCGCTCCAATTCGGTGCAGCTGGTGGTGGTCAAGCGTCAGGGCGATGACAATGACAAGGATGACGAACAAAATCAACGCCACTCGCATCAGCATCAGCCGCAGAAGCGGGAGCAACCTCAACAGCAACTAGCAGCAAAGTCAGCAGCTGTCGAGACGCTGGCGAAGCGTAGGCCAAACTCGTCCTCGCAGTCTGCAGGGCCAGCAACGGCGGCAACTGCACCTAGTAAACATGTTAATAATAAGAAACCAACTAACATCCATAACTCAAACGATACCGATGTTATATTATTGGATGATTCTAGCGGTGGCCAAAGCACACCATCGCCCAAACCGGAGAAGCGACGACGTCATGCCAGTCCACAGCCAAGAAACTCAGCGGGTGCTGGAGCAGCGGGAGTGGGACGCAAGCCTATTCGAGACTCACGTGATCGACGCTCGCGTGAACGTTTACCACGTGATCAACGCAGTCGCACGCCACGTCGACGCCAAGAGCAGCAGCAGCCCCAGCATCGTCGCTACCAGGAGAACAATCGGAACATGGAAGATCTGCGTCAGGAGATAAATCGTGACAAGCAGCGCGAGCGACGCGAGCATAGTCGCGAACGTCCCCGGCAGCAGCAACCGCAGAAGCCGTCGGAGCGTGGCGGCGCTGGCCGGATGCGAGAGCGGGAGCGAGATCGGGAGCGGGACAGAGATCGTGATTCGCGCTGGAATCATCGTCCACGTTCGCACAGTCGCAGCAAGTTCGAGTCCGATAGGCGACGCGAACGCGAACGCCAGCAGCTCAATCAGGATCGTGGTGGTGGTGGCGCACGCGGTGCACGTGGCTCTGGCAACGGCGTGGCGGAACGGGATCGCTACAAGGGTTCCCTGAGCGAGGGTCAGAAAATGCATGACAAAGAGAGCAGCGATGAGGAGGTTAATCTCCTCGATATTAACATCAATGATGACGACGACGATGAGGAGCGCATCATTGAGCAGCGTCGTAAGCGGCGCGAGGAGCTGCTAAAGGTAAACTTATCGATTTTTGTCAACATTTCCTTTGCTAACATTTGAATTTGAATCCTGGCAGAAATTTGGTTCAACTGAGTCGCGCACGGCGAGCCCAACGCCACGCAAATCCAACTCTTACGAGTCACCGAGCTCTTCACCTGGTTCATCTAGGCCTGAACGCGGGCGCACCATCTCACCAAATCCGAGCGGGGAAGTCAAGGAGCAGCAGGAGGAGCAGGTGCTTCAGGAGGAGCAGGTACAGCAGGAGGAACAGAAGGATGAACATGATAAGAGCGAGCCACTCGATGCCAACTCCTCGTCCAAGAATAGCGCCACAAAGGAGAAGCGAAACGAATGGGACATGTTCGCCGATCAGGATGTCGATTCCAATTTCGATGTGAGTCGCAGGCTTGTAACTGTCTTAGCGCCACAAAACCAAACCAAAAACATACCCAATTAATGCCATCCATTTCCTTAGTCACCCAGCACAATTGTGCACAGCAAGCATCAGAATGAGAATCCGGCGCTGACCGACAACTGGGATGATGCCGAGGGCTATTATCGGGTGCGCATTGGCGAGGTGCTCGACAATCGCTACCTCGTCAGCGGCTACACCGGCCAGGGTGTGTTCAGCAATGTGGTGCGTGGTCGCGATCAGGCGCGTGGCGCCGCCAACGTTGCCATCAAAATCATACGCAACAATGAGATCATGTAAGTTGGCAATAGCTAGGAACAAATGTGAACTCTTTCTATAAATTGAAACCGCTTTCACAAAGGCACAAAACTGGTCTGCGCGAATTGGAAATCCTAAAGAAGCTCAACGATGCCGATCCCGATGATCGTTTCCACTGCCTGCGTTTGTATCGTCACTTTTTCCACAAGCAGGTACGTTTTTTTTCTAGACTTTTCATCTTAGACCAATTAACCATTAACTTTTTTCCACTTTTAGCATTTGTGCATGGTGTTTGAGCCGCTGGCAATGAATCTGCGCGAAGTGCTCAAGAAATATGGCAAGAATGTGGGTCTGCACATTAAGGCGGTCCGCAGCTATACGCAGCAGTTGTTCCTCGCCCTCAAGCTGCTCAAGAAGACGGGCATTTTGCATGCGGACATCAAACCCGACAATATTCTGGTCAACGAGAATAATTTGATATTGAAGCTGTGCGATTTTGGCTCCGCTTCAGGCATCAGTGAGAATGAAATCACGCCGTATTTAGTGTCACGTTTCTATCGTGCACCGGAGATTATAATGGGCATACCCTATGATTATGGTATTGATACTTGGTCTGCTGGCTGCACCATCTATGAGCTGTACACGGGCAAGATTCTGTTCAGTGGCAAGAGCAACAATCAGATGCTCAAATTCTTTATGGATGTCAAGGGCAAGATACCCAATCGTATTGTGCGCAAGGGACAGTTTAAAGATCAGCACTTTGATCAGAGCTGCAGTTTTCTCTATCATGAAATTGACAAGCTAACGGAGAGGGTAAGTAGCTGAATATGTGAAAATACCCCTAAATCCTTGCTAAACTATTTGTGGGATTTGCAGGAGAAGATCGTTGTGATGCCGGTGGTGAAGCCGTCTCGCAATTTGCAACAGGAGCTCATTGCCGATCAGAATTTGCCCGACGATCAGTTGCGCAAGGTGACACAACTAAAGGATCTGTTGGAGAATATGTTCGCATTGGATCCGGGGAAGCGTATATCTCTCAATCAGGCACTAATGCATCCATTCATACAGGAGAAAATGTAGTACACTAACAACTCTCACTGAACCTCAAAGACCACACTCACCCCAGATACACAAATCTATATATTATACGATACTACTATATACCATATATACTATACACAATTATTACGAGAATAAGACAAGTGTACATAAGTTTTCAGCGATTAAGATTGTTATGTATGTTGTGCGCGTGCCTACATCATTTTATTATATACCATCTAAGTAAAACATAATAATACATAATACATAATATATATGTATATAAATATATCTATATATATATATATATATATATATGTATGTATGCATGTATGGATGTATTCATAACAGAACAAAGCTCCCACCATACCAATTACTGACACACACACACACACACATACACACAATATAAATAGTATATATATAACTACTACGCCTAGTTGCAGTTTACATCGAAATTGTTATTAATATTTGATACCATTTCAGTGGGCCCCACTGCTGGTAGAAATTTAACGTCTAAAGTGGATGCCTCCGTCTGCACAACTGGTAATAATTTATATTTGGGCTGTACAAAAATCAGTTTATACCATAACAAAAAAAAAAAAAAAACCAAAAAAATTATGGGCAACTATCTCTATTTATTTTCCCCCCATTTAAAACGAAAACAAAAACCGATGCGGTTTATTGTAAATCCAAAACTAAAAGCTTTAATTGTTGTTGTCTTTTCTGAACCTTGCAGCAACCGGTGGAAATGTTGGGGAAAAGTCGAGTGCGCATCTTGAAACTGACACAATGCCACACGTCGGGGCGTAAGTTGTCTGACCTTCAAAAATCGCGTTTTTTGCTGAGAAACATATTCTCTCTCTCTCGTATATTTAATCCGCAGATTGAAACTGGAGCGCGCCGATCCAAACTGAAATCCAGAAACAGGTAAGGAAAATAGGTTGAAGATTTCCCTTTAGTTAAACAGCCTGTTTAAATTGCCAAAATGCAAAAGATAAGCTCGAAGATCAGCAAATAATATCACAAAGATTTTATAGGAGCGAAAAAGAAGCAGAAATTTATGGGTATTTTTATAGGCAATTTTTTTGAAATAAATAGTTTAAATATTCTTTTTGCTTTCCTGCCATTTAGATCTATAATTTTTTTGTCTTATTTAATTTTTCATTTCTTAAAAAATCAAAATTAAGTCAACATTTTCAGTTTTACGGCAGTTTAAACAGACTAGTTGTATATACAAAATATATATAGACTAATTAAATAAATATCCACACATTAACAAGAGCTCTTAAAGTTAGTCACAGCTGGTCCAGTGCATCACTAGGTGCTGGCAGCGCCAGTGCCTCCTGCAGTGTATCGCATTCGGTTAGGGTGTGCAGAGTGGGTGGACTCTCTGCACTGCGCAGCAGGCACTTGAACATTTTGGGCTTCCAATTGTTGCACGCATGCGGATCGCGCAACAGGCCAAACGAGAACTCGAAGACACCAACGGATCTCTGCTCTAAGTGCAATGTGCCGCAGCAGAGCACCACAACCTGACCATATGGATCCATCCGGCCCTGGACACCCGAATGTGACAGATTCGGATTGAAATAGAATCCAAATGTTTGCTTCGCTTTCACTAGCACATCCAGCACCTCTTCAACGCCAACGCACTCCTCGTCCCTTACTCCATCATCTGCAATTACTTTTAGTTTCAACGCTGCATCGCTCCACAGATCCGACTGGTTTAAACCATTATTGTTCAATTTGTTGAAAAACCATTCGCCAAATTTTCGCGCAATTAAGTGTATGGGAAATTGCTGTTCGTCGGCGTTGTGAGTACCAGCGGTTGCCAGGCTCTGAGCCCCATTCTGATCCCAATATTTAATCACTCTCATAACCAGATCAGCTTTGGTGAAATCTGTTAATGTGCCCGGCAGGCGTGTGTGCAAATATCTAAATAAGAGATCCCTGGTGATGTGACGCTTGTGCAGCAGCTTGTTAATATCCTCCACATGCGAAGTTAGATAGCCAAGCGCCTCTGTGAGGATTAGTATCAAAAATAACTGGGTTTATGTCTTGCTTTCTTTAAGTCAAATTTGTTTTACCTTCTGGCTGCTCGACGCTGCAGACATTTTTTGTAACACTTTTGGTTAGTTGCAGCAGCACGGGTATATTTCTTTCGTTAACTAACATATCGCGTAGTCCCATAATGTGTTGCTCTGATATTGACATGACTTTGGCTCACATTTATAAATGCGCAAACAAATTTCAAGCATTTGGCTGGCTTTTTCTTGCGACAATCAGCAACAGCTGTGACAGTGTGACCGTCTGTAGCAAACGCTGAAATGACAAAGCTGGTTACAACTTGAGTGGCAATGCTACAAAATGAACGAGTGTGATTACTGAATAATTATATCCGAGATTAATTTCACAGCTGTTCTAAATGTTTCCACCGCAAATATAATATGATTTCTTGATTTTTAAAATCGCGTATTCGTTGCCACATAAACGCCGTTGTTTTGTGTATTCCGCTTGATTCCACACTCATTCGCAATATTTACGTTTTCGGAACGGGCTTTGAGAGGGGGCATAGTTCACGTCACAGAAGCTTTTACAGAGGGGCTGGGCACAATATCTTATCACAATCGGTCGTCCAACGAATATGGCAATAACGGCAATCGTAAAACAGCTTGCTTAGTGCTTATACGTGTTTTGGACTTGTATCCGGTCTCTGTGCATACGCAATCCCTCAATACATATTGATTAAAAAATGAATAGCTCTGAAAGTGAAGCAGGAGATGTCAGTATGGCTGGCCCATTTGTTGGCGCCATCGATGAGGGCACCACATCGGCTCGTTTCATGATATTTCGCGCGGGCACCGATGACATTGTCTGTTATCATCAAATCGAGGTGCCTTCGATTTTCGTCAAGGAGGGCTGGTGTGAACAGGATCCGTGTGTCATTACCAACACTGTCAACGATTGCATAGAGGGCGCCTGCCAAAAGCTGGTCGCACTGGGCGGCAAAATCGAGGTGAGCGAATAAATATGAGGTTTTACCAATCTGTAGTCTGTGCACCCTGTACCCTGTTTTTTAGATTGGGTGTATTGAAATTGAGGTGTTATCAGTTTTTGTGAACATTGAAATTATTGTGTTACCAGCTGCAGTTATATTTTAAAGGTGTGTATAAAAGTAGAAGTGTTATCAGTCGTAGTGCACCCTGTATGTATTTGAAAGGGGTATATTGAAATTTATCTGCTGGATATACCCAAATTGAGGTGCTACAAGTCCGTAGTGGGTATGTTGACGGTGCACCCTGTACATATTTGAAATGGGTATAGTGAAATTTAAGTGTTAACAGTCCCAGTTGAATAATATTGCTGATCTCAAAAAATTGAGCCCGCTTTTTGATAGCAGCGTAATTCTCATTTTGGTAGTAATTTGAGTTGCTTATAAAAATATAGTTTATTGTTACACACACATTTTTATATGGCATACATAATATGGAAGCTGGTTAACTCTGCGATTTCTGGAGATAGTCGCGATACCTTTGGGCTTCATCCATGCGCTCCTGGAGCGTTCGCGGTGGCTGCTTCTCCACGCAATCCTCGAGCTTAACATAGATCTGATCGTTGTGGCCGAAGTCGCCATGGCGTCGTGGCATCACATGGAAATGGACGTGGGGCACCGTCTGCCCCGCATGGGCGCCATCCTGGACGGTGACCGTTGCCGAGGTGGTGCCATAGACCTGCTCCAGCATACGCTGCACCATGCAAACGGTGGCAAACAGATCTGTGACCTCGGCACAGTTAAGTCCATGCAGACGGGGAACAACACGCTTCGTGGAGACGAGCACATGTCCAAGGACGACACAGCGGAGATTGGTGAAGGCATACGAATGTTCCGTCTCATAGAATATGGTGCGACTGTCCACCGTGTTGTCCGCAAAGCGACGATCTTCGTCCTGCCCCAAGCTGGATGAACCCAAATTGTAACCAGTCAAGCTGTAAATATCGTTGCGACGATGCTCAAAGCAGGGCATGCTCTCGTAGATACCCTCCAAGCTGCCCAGATTCAGCTCAGCGGTGGCCACGCCCAATTCGAGTTCGCCGCCACAATCGGCGAGCACCTTACCCCACGGGCTAATGATCAGGCTGTGGCCCCAGCTCTGACGCTTTGGGTTATGCCAGCCTTGCTGAGCAGCAGCCACCACAAAACATTGGGTTTCTATGGCACGTGCCCGGAGCAGAATCTCCCAGTGCGCTTTGCCAGTGGTGTAGGTAAATGCCGCCGGATACGTCAAGAGTTGCGCGCCCATTTTGCGCAACAGTAGCGCCGGCTCAGCAAAGCGCAGATCATAGCAGATCTGTAGGCCCAACCGTCCAGCAGGTGTCTCCACAGGTGCCTCCAGTCGCTCACCCGGTGCCACAGTGTCCGACTCCCGCAAACGGAACTGCTTTGTGGCCGCATCGAACAGATGCAATTTGCGATAGACGCCGGCAACTTCACCTCTGTCATCCAGCAGAACATGCGCATTGTATATCTTGTCTGCAGCCTCATCAGTGCCTGTGCGCTCATGGATGCCGCCCAGGGATAGCCAGATCTGATGTTGCTTGGCCAACTGGCGATATTTGGCCATCAGTTGGCCGTTGAGTGGCTCCGCCAGTTGCAGCGTCTCCGCTCGATTCTCGCCCACGAAATCACAGCATTCGGGCAGAAAGAGCAGCTTGGCCTGCTGCTCTTTTGCCTGCGCCACCAATTGCTCCACTTGTTGCAAGTTGCCGGCTTTATCGTTTGTTGCACGCATTTGTCCCACGGCCACAATTGTTGTTGCTGTTGTTGTTTCCTCCGCGCAGCTGGTCATTTTGCGCATTTGCTGTGGCTTTCTACTGACCTGGGCGACAATAGTTCGACAGAGAATTTTGACTGTGTGTGACATTTAGGAGAAAACGGCTAAAACGTTCACTAATTTCCCAATAATCCACAGCCCACAGCCTGTTACGTCGCCTTTTGCGTTGCTTAAGTTCTCTCTTTATAATTGTTATCAGCTTTCTTTCGTTTTCTCTGTCTTCGCTATTTTTTTTTATTTATTGTTCGCCGCTACAGCAGTGTTGCCTCACCAGTGTGACATAAGAAAAAATAAGCTTTCAACTGCGCGCCAAATTCAAAATCAAGTTTTCCATAAAGCTGTTTTTGATTTCATAGCAAATTATTAGTTACATTTGTCATTTTCTTCTACAGCCCGCCTTTTATCTGTATGTGTGTTCTTATTTATGTCATCCACATGTCTATTATTCTGTTCGCCGCTACACCAGTGTTGCCAAATCACCAAAATCAATGTAACAATGATAAAAGTAGCTTTCAGTGTGGCGGCAAATTGAAATTTAAGTTTTTTATAAAGTTATTTAAAGGTCAATATTGTTTTTGTATTATTTAATATATTATTATTTTATAAGCGTAATTATTATCTTTTAACATAGATTGAGAATTTTTTTTTATCCTTTTATAATTAAAAAAAATGATTTCAATGCTTTCAGAATATTTTGGCTATTGGGATTACCAATCAGCGTGAGTCGACCGTAGTCTGGGATCGGCATACGGGTGCGGCGCTGGCAAATGCTATCATTTGGCTGGACAATCGTACCACCAGCACCGTCGAGGATCTGCTGGAGACGATACCGAACAATGCGCGCAACATTAACTATTTGCGCCCGCTTTGCGGCCTGCCACTCTCGCCGTACTTCTCCGGCGTCAAGTTGCGCTGGCTGCGCGATAATGTGGCCGCCGTTAAGAGGGCAATGGATGCGGGCGACGCCATGTTCGGCACCATCGACACCTGGCTGATGTACAATCTGACGGGCGGACCCAAGGGCGGTGTGCACAAAACGGATGTGACAAATGCGTCGCGCACAATGCTGATGAACATTGAGACATTGCAATGGGATCCGGCATTGCTCAAGTTCTTTGGCCTGCCCACCAGCATTCTGCCCGAGATCTGCTCGAGTGCCGAGCACTTTGGCACTATTGCCGCGGGCACACTGCGCGGCATCAGCATTACGGCGGATCTGGGGGATCAGCAGGCTGCCCTCGTGGGTCAACAGTGCTTGGCCAAGGGACAGGCGAAGGCTACTTATGGCACTGGTTGCTTTCTCCTCTACAATACGGGCCCATCGATTGTGCACTCCCAACATGGCCTGCTGACCACTGTGGGCTATCAGCTGGGCCGCAAGGCAACGCCTTATTATGCGCTTGAAGGTAGTGTTTCCATTGCGGGTGCTGCCTTCAACTGGCTACGTGACAATCTGGGCCTGATCCAGAATACAGGCCAGATTGAGAGCATGGCCAGCACAGTTGATAATTCCTTGGATGTGTACTTTGTGCCGGCATTTAATGGCCTGTATGCGCCGTACTGGAATCAGGATGCACGAGGCGTCATATGCGGCCTCAGCGAGGAGACGACCAGCGAGCATATTGTGCGCGCCACTTTGGAGGCGGTCTGCTTCCAGGTGCGCGATATACTCGATTCCATGCACAAGGACTGCAAAATTCCGTTGGCCAAACTGATGGTCGATGGCGGCATGACTGTGAATAATCTATTCCTGCAGCTCCAGGCCGATCTCGTGGGCATCCATGTGCTGCGCGCAAAGATTGCCGAGACTACAGCGCTGGTGAGGCGAATCCTGCTCGCTTTCATTGCTTTTGTTACATTTGCTGCTGCTTTCAGGGTGCTGCAATGGCTGCCTACAAGACAGTGGCTCCCCAGTACAACATAGAGGGACCACTCTCCAAGGCGGATGAACGCAAGGCCGTCAAGTCAAAAATCAGCTCAACGGAGCGCAATTTACGCTATCAGAAATGGAAAATGGCCATTGACCGTTCCATCAACTGGGAGACGTCCACGCTGGTCCAAGGCGAACGCGAATCCTTCGATGGTGCCTAAGCCAAGTCGTTGTTACAAATCCAACTGCAAACTCCATGGCAATGTGTATTTAATTCGATTAATTTTGTAAAGCTAAAAGTTCTGTAAATTCATAAATAAATTAGACAACTTCTAATTGGAACGGGCTTAAACTAAATAAATATTAATAATATATATATATATATATATATATATGTATATATAACTCCTGTAACTCTTAATCCTCACTGATATTGGGCAAATCCAGAGTTGTTTGTGTTTTCGTTTTTTATTTTGGATAGTGGTGTATACAAAATTTGGATTGAAAACGTAGAAAGCATTGTTGTTGGTTTTTCTTTTCTATTTTTTTTTTTGTGGTGCGCGCAGCTAAGATGGCAGTGTGTTAATTGCCCATGGGGCCACTCCTCGCCTAGACGTGCTCATCAATGATGCCCGGGGCAGCGATCGCTGCACCCGCTTGTTGATCCACCTCGTTCAATATGACAATGCCGCCGGCGGCTTCATCAACGGCGACCACAGCGGCAACGGCATCAACATTAACAACATTGACGCCAACAATACCGATGTCAAGGGCAACTCCTCCAACAAGACCAGCATTATTTGCTTGAGCATTGATCACATTGGCGATAGCTGGCGACGCTATGGGATTGCCACCTGCAGCAGTGGAAGGATTTTGGAGTAAACAAGGATTTTAAGTGTTGAGTGATCTTTACTGCTTACTTGCATCCAATTCGAGAGGGGGATCAGCGTTCGCTTCAGCGAGATTCGTCACAGACTTGGACTTCACGCACTGGAAGTCGACGTGGCGACTCTTGGCCTCCTCCTTCTCCCAGGACATGTGTATAAACGGACGCTGCACATAGCTGTAAATGACCTCGGCCCGCCCGCCCGGACGTCGACGTATCTTCTCCTTGTGCGTGGGATAACCCTCGATGCCGCAGCGTATCTTCTTCAGGCCACGATCCTTCATCACCTGCTTGGCCACATCGCGATTCTCGATGTACTTGAAAAAACGATGCATGGCCGTCGAATGAACAGCTGCCAGAAAGGATATTAAATATAAAAAATATATAAATTATGATTTATTATAATTGCAACATACTCTGACAATATTCCTCGCCCATTTGTGGGGGGAACTCCTCGTCCCAGTCGACCATGTCGTCGTCGAGCAGGACAACAACGTGGCATTCGCGATCGCCGCGTTGTGCGGACGCGACCATCAGTGGCAAGATGAGATCCTCGAGGAAGACCTCGAACTGTTGGCGGGCGCCCTCGTTGCTCAGCTCATGGAGCAGGCCTCCTTTGAAAATCAACATGGTCAGCATGGTAAAGAAAGAAAGAAAGAGGGAGAGAACGGGGAGAGCAAAGCGAACGACACAAACTAAGAGACGCCGCCTGCATGGGGGATTACCAGCTATTACTCACTTAGATTCTGGCAGCGCACAGTTGTCGCATCAAACGGTATCAACAGATAATCGCAGGCCTCCTTCAGCTCCGGCACCGAAACGGTGGGCGGACAACGGATCACGCCGCTCTTATAATATTCGAGTATCGAGCGGAATACCAAATGTGAGATGCCATCGGCCAGTTCGTATTCACCACGCTCGTTGGGATGCACAAATTGGAATCCGGTGCCAAACATGGTGCCCAACATTGTATTTGGATGGGCGGTGAGCAATGTTTGCTCCACCGTGAAACGGACACCATCAACCAACATTGAGATGCGATCCGGTGGACCGAAACGTACCGATGCTCCTGCTGCTCCACCAGCTGCTGCAGTTGCTCCGCCAGCGGCGCCGGCTGCTGCTGCTGCGCTGCTTGTGGTTGGCGTCAGAGATTTGTCATGGTGATGCTTGGAAATGGCACCGCTCGACATGTTGACCTGTTGTTGTTGTTGTTGCTGCTGCTGTTGTTGCTGCTGCTGCTGCTGGCGTTGCATGTAGTTGCTGCTGCGACTGCGGTTTTTGAGTATACGCCTTCTGCGCTCCTCGGCAGCCTCAAGATTCTCCTCGATGCTGCTGCTGTCGCTGTATGTGTCCTGTTGTTGTTGTTTTTGCTTTTGGCCAGTGTTGTTGCTGTTGTTGTTGGTATTGCTATTGCTATTGCTACCACTACTATTCGAATTTGGAGTTGTTGACATTTTTCGCAATTTTTTTATTTTTTTCGCTTCAGGCACTCGTTTCGTAGATTATTCGAGCAACTTGCAGACAAAGAAATGCATTTGCAGCTGCTTCTTGTTTTTTTTTTCCGGCTTGAAAAGCCGCACTATATATTATAGCTTATCTTTTGATTTAATCTACAAGTCGCATTTGCTATTTGCTGACGACTTACACTTACTTTTAATGATGTAAAAAATATATTTGTGCGAAATTGTTTTGCGCTTCTTTTTTTTTTCTATATTCTCCGCTTTTGCTGCTGCTGCTGATGGTGGTTGTTGGGCATTCGATAACAAATTGGTTGGTGAACATCGGAACTGCTAAATAACCGTGAGCCACCACTAGTTACGTACTGACACACAATGGGAAAACAAAATGATGAGAACTAAATGCTTATCTGTGCAGAAGTTGACTTTTCTTATTTGAATTTTGTCAATGAATAGTTTTTGTTGTTGTGGCATATCGGTTCCGATAGTCGTGAGTTCGACCTGCTTACGAATGAACGAACTAATGCATTGGCTAGAGCCGCTATCGATAATCGATTCCGGTACAGCTCTAATAATCGATAAGCCGAAAAGCAAAATGGCAGACGTAGAAAAGGAAACCGAGAAGAAAATCTTGTAAATAATCCGTAAAAAATTGCATATTTGTCGCAAACATTGTGCCAATTGCGCGAAACGCGAGTGTAAATTAAACGTAACGCGCAATTCGTTCGCAACGTCCACTTCGCCAAGGCAGCCAGTGCTCGCGTGTGTGTCTGCGGCGGCAAAAGCATAGCCCAGAGTAAAATATCCAATCAAAATTCGCTCGAAACGCGACAATCAAAACAGGCAAACAAAGCAACAAATGTCGGGACAATGCCAACTAGCGGACATGGCCATCATTTCGCAAACATTCTTAAAATGTGCAATTTGCCAAAACAAATAATATTACTACAATAAAAAAAAGTAAGAAAAAAAGGTGCAAAAACGTCGAATCGAATGTGTGTGTATGAATGAAGGAAGGGTACGATCGGGGGAGGGGGCAGCAGTGCGTTGAGGAGCGGAAAAAGACGTTTGCACAAAAGCTGACAGCTGCAAAACGCACGCCACCTGCATCTCACTCGCACCTATATCGCCAATGCGCGCGCCCTTAAAACGAGCGTGCGAGATGGATGGATTCGGATGGCATTTAATGTTGTGTTGCGTGCTGCAGTGGCCAGCTTTTGTTTGAAGCAAACGCGATTTTCTATTTTCCTTTTGACCATCAGTTTCAGTTTTTTTTGTGTGTATTTTTTGTGACGAAAAATGCATAGAAAATGTACAGCGAAAAAAAATTTTTTTTTTGCAAATTCAAAAAAACTGAAATTTATAGTAAAATATAATTAACAGTGCATTTCGTTTAGGCGTGCGTGCATCATAAATCACAAAGGTTGACTCCCAAAAAAAACTGTGCAACAAAAAAACAACAACAACAAAAATAATCAAGAGAAGAATACGAAACGAAAACAAAAAGCAAGGGGAGACAGTGAAGAAGGGGGAGTGCAAGAGAGAGAGAGAGAGAGGGGAGCGGTAGCGCGGCATTATATTGCTTATATTGCCAGTGCACGAACGGCACACAGACTGCAAAGTGGCGGCGCTACTCAGGATTAGTGCTGGTGCAGCGGCAGCGGCTCCCATGTTCAACGGGCGCCAGCAGCAGCAGCACAATCACCAAAACAACAACAACAAAAATAATAATAACAATATTTATTGCAAGTGTAATACAATTATAAATAACAACAGCAGCAGCAGCAGCAGCAGCAACGAGCAGAGGCATCTTCATCAGCAGCAGCAACAACAACCGGCTGTGTGGTTGTGGTGTCGCCAGTTGTGGCCTTAAGCATGTAGTAAGAAATCAATAAATAAATCTGAATCATTTAATTAATTCAAATCTCCCCCACCCAACACTATATCATCATCCGCATCCTGTCTGCAGGTCGCACTTGGCACGCGGGAGGTCAAAGTAGCACAAGGGAACACCGACGGTTCCTCGACGGATAAACCCAAACAACACACACCCACACACACACACACACACAGATAGTACACACACTAAGAAAATCGTACACACAAAACACAACACCAATGAAAAATGTCACAAAGAGGTAAACGCGGTAATCAGCAGCAGCAGCAGCAGACGCCGCAGCAGCAACAACAACAACAACAACAGCTGCAGTTGCAGCCGCCGCAGCAGCAACAGCGACAAGATGTTGAACCGCAACCGCCGCCCACAAAGCGACGCAAAGGTCGTCCGCCCAATGGAGCAGCAACTGCAACAACATCCGCATCAACAACAACAACAGCTGCAACAGCAGCAGCAGCAGTTGTCGCTGCCAAAGGACCGGCGCTGCTGGAGCCACAGGAGCAGCAGCAGCAGCAAAAAAGCAGTAGTCAGCAGGCCAAGTCAACATCGAAGCTGCCGGGCAAGGCCAAAATGGCCAGCAAAAGTAAATCGCAGAGCAGCAGCAGCAACAGCAGCAATAGCAATATCAACAACAACAACAGCAACAATAACAACAACAGCAGCAGCAGCGCGTGGCAAGCGCGATCCGTCGCGGATATTAAAATGTCGAGCATCTACAATCGTAGCTCCACAGAGGCGCCAGCGGAACTCTATCGGTGAGGAGTCTATAGAAATTCTATACAGATCTGTTATCATAATTATATATATTTAAAATTATAGCAAGGATCTCATTAGCGCAATGAAATTGCCAGACTCAGAGCCGTTGGCAAACTACGAGTATCTAATTGTAACCGATCAATGGAAGCAGGAATGGGAGAAGGGCGTACAGGTGCCGGTCAATCCCGATTCGCTGCCCGAGCCATGCGTCTATGTGCTGTCCGAGCCGATTGTGTCGCCAGCACATGACTTTAAACTGTGAGTTGAAACTTGCTTCTTTATATAATTTTTTTTCTTTAAATATGTATATATAACCTATTCGCTTTTGCAGTCCAAAAAATCGTTTCCTGCGCATCACCAAAGACGAACACTACTCGCCGGATCTGCATTGTCTGACGAATGTTGTTGCCCTGGCGGAGAACACATGTGCCTATGACATTGATCCCATCGATGAATCCTGGTTGCGTCTCTACAATGGCGATCGTGCCCAATGCGGCGCATTTCCCATCAATGAGACGCAATTCGAGCGCGTCATCGAGGAGCTGGAGGTGACTACCAGCCGGAATAATGAATGTAAATTCAAAACTAATGTTGTTTGTTAACAGGTGCGCTGCTGGGAACAGATTCAGGTCATACTTAAGCAGGAGGAGGGTCTGGGCATTGAGTTTGATGAGAATGTTATATGTGATGTTTGTCGCTCGCCCGACTCCGAGGAGGCCAACGAAATGGTATTCTGTGATAATTGCAACATCTGCGTGCATCAGGCTTGTTACGGCATTACAGCGATTCCATCAGGTAAATTCAAACAGAATTGAATCTTAATCTTACAATTACTCAATGATTGATTGATTGTGTTGCAGGCCAATGGCTTTGTCGCACCTGCTCCATGGGCATCAAGCCGGACTGTGTGCTCTGTCCGAACAAGGGCGGAGCAATGAAGTCCAACAAATCGGGCAAACATTGGGCGCATGTCTCGTGCGCCTTATGGATACCGGAAGTGAGCATTGGCTGTGTGGATCGCATGGAGCCGATAACAAAAATCTCAAGCATTCCGCACAGTCGCTGGGCACTGATCTGTGTACTTTGTCGCGAGCGTGTCGGCAGCTGTATACAGTGTTCGGTAAAGACGTGCAAGACTGCGTACCATGTCACCTGTGCGTTCCAGCACGGACTCGAGATGCGCGCCATCATCGAGGAGGGAAACTCTGAGGATGGGGTCAAGCTGCGTTCGTATTGCCAAAAGCATAGCATGAGCAAGGGCAAAAAGGAGGGTGCCGCCTCCTCGCACACATCTGCCGCCGCCGCTGCTGCAGCAGCCGCCGCCTCCAGTTGCATGCAGAAGAACAACAACAACAAGCTCGCCAGCCATTCAACGGCAACGGGCGATGAGCATCATACGGCCGGCGCCAAGGGTGAGGATCATCGCAGACGCAAACAGCATCGTAAGAACGACATGACCTCCGAGGAGCGCAATCAGGCGCGAGCGCTCCGTTTGCAGGTGAGTCGAGGATCGAAATATGACATTTCTTTCTTGATTTATTTGCTTAAACTCGTAACTATAAATGATATATTATGTTTTTTATATTTTATTATTTTCTACAACCTTTCAGGAGGTGGAGGCGGAGTTTGATAGGCATGTGAATATCAATGACATTAGCTGCCATCTGTTCGATGTGGACGAGGATGCAATCGAGGCCATTTACAACTATTGGAAGCTGAAGCGTAAATCACGACACAATCGCGAACTCATACCGCCCAAATCGGAGGATGTGGAGATGCTGGCACGCAAACAGGAGCAACAAGATATGGAGAATCACAAGCTGGTTGTGCATCTGCGACAGGATTTGGAGCGTGTGCGCAATCTCTGCTATATGGTTAGCAGGCGCGAGAAACTCTCGCGTTCGTTGTTCAAGCTGCGCGAACAGGTATTCTACAAGCAGCTCGGTGTATTGGATGAGTCCGTGCAGAAGGGCAGCCAGGGCACAACGGAGCAGCACCAGCAGCAGCAGAAGGATTTGCAACGACCCGCACTCAATACAGAAGCGATCATTTATGCGAACGATGGACCGACGCTGTATGATCGCTTCTACAGCTCAACGGATCAGTTAACTGTGCCGGCGCAGTACAAGAGCTTGGAGTACATACTGGAGCAGCTGATGGGCAAGGTGCAGGCACGTGGACGCGCCTCCCAATCGCCCAACAAGCGCAAGCAGCAGCAGCCGGTTGCTGCAACGGCGAAGGGTTCGCCCAAAAAGAAACTCAACAATGGTGCAATAACAACAACAACAACAACGGCCGCAAATAAGGCCGCCAAGCCACGTGGCTCGCCAAGGGCGCAATTAACGGCGTCCACGGCGATGCCGTGTGCGGGGAGGCGTGCCTCAAAGAGCGACAAGGCAGCAACGACAACGACACCAACGACGTCGACGTCGAGCCTCCATCATAAATCGCATCCACTTAAATCAGCAGCTGTTACGGCTGCGTCCGCCCCAACGTCTAGCGGCAGCTCATCATCGGCTGATTCCAGCTCGGCGCGCAGCAGTCGGAGCAGCAGCCGTAGTCACAGCCGGAGCCGCAGTCGGAGTCGGAGTCGAAGTGATGGTGCCAGCAGCAGTAGTTCCTCTGCTACGAATAGCAACAGTGATTCCGCAAGCGATAGCGGAAGAGCGAGAACGGGTGCGGGAGCAGGAACTGGAACGGGAGCAGCTAGTAAACCGAGTCGAAAGCAATCGTATGCGAGGAGCGTTGAGCAGCGACAGAAGCAGCGACAGCGTCGTCAAAGTGAGGCAGCTGCGCGTGCTTCTGCGGCGTCTGCCGATGCACGGTCCGCAGCCACAAGCAGCAGCAGCTCCTCCAGCGATGAACCTGAGCGTCGTCCGACCGTCGAACGCAAGCGTGTCAACAACAGCAGCAAGCAGTCAGCAGCAGTACCTGCCAAACTCCAAGCAACTAAGTCAAAGCATAGCACAACAACAGCACCAACAGCAGCAACCACAACAACAACAACTGCAAGAAGAAAGCTTGCGAGTAATGGAGCAACTGCATCCACAACGACCACAGCGACACGTGGCCTTGCTCAGATGGACAAGGAGATGCGTCAACGGGATGCCTGCAGTCTGTCCAGCGATGAAAGTGAGGAGCTGCTGCCGGTAAAGCTCGCCGACTCGCGACACGCGCGCTCTCAACCAGCGAGCGCCAACAACAATGCTCGAACCACAACAGCGATAACATCGGCAACAGCAAAAGCAGCGGCAACAGCGAATAGTGCGACAACAGCAACAGGTCGCAAATTGGCGCAGCACATTTACTCCGATTCGGATAGCTCCACGTCGACGGTGTCGCAGCAGGAGGAGGACGACAACGAGGTGGAGGAGGAGGAGGAGATGGAACTGGCGGCTGTTGAGAGCAATGTGAGCGATTCACAGAATCAACAAACGATACGCACCAAGGCGGCCATGAAGGAGTTTGTGCCAGGCACAACAGCAGCAGCAGCAACTCCAGCTGCAACAGCAGCAACAACAGCAGCAACAACAACAGCTGCAACAAGCAAAGCCAAAGCCAACACTAAGAAGAGCAATGCAGCAGCCGCCTTTCCAGCTGTGGATCTGCTGGTGGTGCCGCAACGTCAAGCGGCCAAAAAGGCCTCCGAGAATATGCGCATCTCGACGAATCTCGCCACAGCGCTGCCCGATGCCAGCGAGCGTTTGCGCGAACCGGAGCCAAGCGCTGCCAGTGCCAATGCCAACAGCAGCAGCAACAACAACACTGGCGCCAAGAGCAAGGCAAAGGAAACTGCCTCGCGGCTGGCGGCAGAGGATAAAGCAACGCGGCCGAAGGAGCTGCAGAAGGCAGCGGGCAAATCAGCGGGTGCGGAAACAACAGCAGAGCGAGGGAAACGCGGCAGACCGCCCAAGGTGCAAAAGGACAAGGAGAAAGAGAAGGGCAAGGAAAAGGAGAAGGACAAGGAGAAGGAGAAGGAAAAAGAGAAACCCGCATCAACAGCAACAACAACTTCCACGCCGGCTGCAACCCGGAATAATGAGGTGGCCAAGCTGCAGAACTTTGCCGTTTCGTATGTGCCACAGCGACAGGCAGCCAAAAAGGCAGCCGAGCAGCTGAAGAGCAGCGGTGCCGCCTTAGGCAAGTCCAACCTGGACGCACAGAGCGATGAAGCAGCATCAAGTGGAGCAGCAACAGCAACAACAACCGCAGCAACATCCTCAACAACAACAGCAACACCGCCTAAAGCAACAGCTGCTGCAGCCAAGCAACAAACAACGACTCCTGTGCGACGCGCCTCGCTCAAAGAGCCACAGAAGCGTCGACCCAAGGAGCTGGTTACGCCCGTCAAGCAGAGCATCGCTGCGCCCAATCTGTCCAGTTCGAGTTCCGGTGATAGCGACAGCAGCAGCAGCAATTCGAGCAGCAACAGCGATAGTTCCAGCAGCGGCAGCGCCAGCGACTCGGACACCGATAGCGATGCAGTGCCCGAGAAGCGCAAGCCAGCAGCTGGAGCAACTGCAGCAGTATCAGCAGCAACAACAGCAACAACAGCAACCTCAGCGCCCAGTTCCTTGTCGACGGTGCCAAAGCGTTCGCCGCGAAAATCGCTGGATAAACCACAGACGGCGACGCCGCTGGCCAGCAGAACACGTCAGAATTCCACAAATAAATCGCCAAAGAGAACGCCCGTCAAAGCTGTGCCGGAAGTGAGTCCAAAGATTACGCCTGTTTCCTCAGCCGTTGCCCCGGCGAAATTAACCGCAGCGCAGCGACGCAAATCCTCGCTAGATGATGCGGTCAACAAGCAGCAAGCGGCGCCAGAGCAGCAAACCAAGCGGGCAACACGCAACTCCAAATCGCGACCACCCTCACCCATTGCAGTGCCCCCAGCGCCCAAATCCTCGCCAGAAAAGTCAACAACAGCTGCGGCTGTCAACAGGCGCAAATCCCGCGCTGACGAATCCCCGAAGAAGACGCCACCGAATCTGGAGCATGAGATAGCACAGCGCAAGGCGGCAACGGGTCGAACGACGAGTGCACTGGATAAGCTGCTGGACAAGAAGCAGCAGCAGCTAAACAATGCCGCGCCAGCAATAGCAACAGCAACAGCAGCTCGCACGCCGTCTAAGTTGGCGCCGGAGCCAAGCCAAGCTGCCCCAACGGTTCCAGTTCCTGCCACAGTTGATGCCGAAGCGGAGCCGATTGTTGAGCCAGCGCCTGCGCTTGCTCCAACGCTGATTATGCCGGCGCCCGCTAACGAGGCCGGGGAGCAGCCCATGGATATTGATGAGGAGTTGACCACCGCACCCACGCACACCCAGCTCTCGGCGAATGCCAGCAAGCTGGCCGAGTTGAGCGCCGACATTGATGAGCGACCGCCAGCTGCACCGTTGCCCGCCTCCCCAACACCGACGCCCTCGAACGATGAGTTGTCCGACGACGATGATGACGATGACGACGATGATGACGAGGCGGCGGGCAGTGAGCACAGTGAACGCAGGCGCAGCAATCGCTGGCGTTCGCGTCGGCGACGGCGAAGAACGCGCGACGAGGATGAGGAGGAGGAGCACACGCATCACACCCAGCATCTGCTCAACGAGATGGAAATGGTGCGTGAACTGGAGGAGGAGCGCAAAAATGAGCTGGCGAATGCTAGCAAATACTCCGCATCCACATCGTCGCCAGCGGTGACAGTGATACCACCTGAACCGCCCGAGATCATTGAGCTCGACTCAAACTCCAATTCGGCGGAGCAGCAGCAGCAGCAGACGCCGCAGGAGCTACAGCTGCCGGAACCCGTTGTGGTTCCACTTGTAGTGCCCGTTCCAGTTGCAGTTGTTGCTCCACCTCCGCCGCCCCCACCGCCGCCACCGCCAACTGCTTGCGCCGCCCTGGAGCTGGATGCAGCGCATCAGCCCATTGTGGATGCCATTCTCGAAATGGAGGACAGCAAATATGCAAACAATTATGCCTCCAACATGGCTAGCGTTGCTCAGGTGCTGAATCCACCGAACTCAGGACTAATGACCAGTTTGCTCCATGCCGGCAATAGCAACAGCTGCATCGAGGAGGACAGCACGCTGGCCACACGCAATCTTGTCGAGAAACTGAGGAAGACCAAACGCAAAGCGTTGCTCGACGAGTGCAAGGAGCCTATGGATCTGTTGCCACCCACACCCGCCATTCCCTCCGTCTTTCCATTTCACAATGCAGCCGATCCCGAGGATATTATACTCGCCCAAAAGGAGCTGCAGCAGCAGCAACAGCAGCAACAACAACAACAGCAACAACAACAGCAGCTGCAACACCAGGTACAAAGTTGTTTGTTTAGCAGTTCGGCGCCCAATTCGGTGGCCAGTCAGATGACCATCAAGGATTCACCGCTGACGGCGAACAGCGGCGGCAGCTATGCGAATAGTTTGACTAATACGCCCAATGCCACGCCCACCACTAATGCGAACAGCAACAACAATTTGGCCTACGCCAATGTCAACTACCAAGCCACTCAAGCAGCGCTCAGCTGTTACCTCAACAAATCTTCACCGCAAACACCGCAACAACAGCAGCAGCAGCAACTCCTCAAAGCTAGCAATGGACAACAAGCGGCGACGGCGGCAGCGACTCCAACGCCGGCGCCCGACTTTGTGGACCTGGCAGCGGCAGCCGTCAAGAATAGTCTCAGCAGCTATGTGGGCTCAACGCCTGGAGGTGCACTGCCGCCGCAGACGCCATCGTCGCAGCTGCCCAGCGGTGGCAACAACAGCAAGTTGAGCGACTACGACGAAAACACTCGAATGCAATCGCCATTTGGACGCATGCAGCGTTGGAATGAGAATGATTTGATTGCCGCCCGACGAAGCAGCTCGCCCAGCTCCGTCTCCGAGTCGAATGATCAGCCGCCGAGTCAGTTGGCCCAGCAGCTGGACAAGAGCTACTACAATAGCTATGGAGCGGCAGCGGTTAGTGCGCCAACAGTAGCAACGGCAGCAGCAGCAACGACAACTCTGCCAGCAGTAGTCAACGCGAACAGCAACAACAACAACAGCGCCAGCAGCAACAACAACAATAACAGTGGAAATGCAAGTGTCGCTTCCTTTGGCAGTCATACGCCGCTGGTCAATGGCATCGATCCCATGTCCATGTACAATAGCAATCCACAGCATCAGCAGCAGCAGCAGCAGACGACGCCAACGCATCAGCAAAGGACGCCCAATGCCCAATTCAATGGCAGCATTTATCCACAATTTACTGCACTGTTGCAACAACAACAGCAGCAGCAGCAGCAGCCTGTTGTGGAATCCTCCAGTCAAGTGTTGTATGGCTCACAGCCGGCCACTCCGTATGTGAACACGCCGTATGCCACGCCCAATCTGACGTTGACCACTACGCCCAATCATCAATATCAGTTGACCTCGCCGGTGGATGGCAGCTATCCAAGTGGAATGCTCAGCAGTTGTGCCGAGCAACAGTTGACGCCGATGGTGCAACCAGTGCCCTTGGAGTCGCTAACGGTACCGCTGCCCTTACCAGTAACGGTGCCCGTGCCGACGCCTCTACCACTGCCCACAAGCAAAGACAACATCTCACCCAGCAAACGCAGAACCAACTCCAAGCAGCACAAGCAGCAGCAGCAGCAACAACAACAGCTGCAGCAGCAGCAGCAACAACACAAATCTCCGCAATTGCCGCAGGGCAAGTCACCCGGCAAATCACCTGCTTTGCATCCACCAGCTGCACCTGTTGTCACGACCACAGCTGCCACAGCTGCAGCAGCAACACTTGCCACACCCGCCAAATACGATCCGTTGACGCACACGTTGACGGGCAAGTTGCGTCAGCGTGCGCCACGTGGCAGTGGCGGCACAGCCGGCACTCGCGGACGCGGTCGGGGCCGGGGTCGTGGTCGCGGCGGAGGTGCTTCAAGTGCAATGCTGCCACTGCCGCCACCAATGTCCGATTATGGAAACACGCACATCGTCAACAATCTGGTTGGTACCCCCTTTGAGTTCAACAACTACGATGATGAGCTGGCCGGACCGGGTGTGGAGAACCTGCAATCGTTGCGTCGACGCAGCTTCGAATTGCGTACGGCACCCAATGCGGCGGCAGCAGTAGCAGCAGCAGCAGCAGCGGGCGGTGGTCCAACCACCACCAGCTACTCGAGTTGCAAGCTGCGCGGCCAGAACAAAACACAGCCGCCACTGTTGCAGCCGGTGCTGCCGGGTCCCGTGGATATGCGCACCTACAATCTGGGCTTTGAGGCACCGCACAGCACCGCCTCCCAGGAAGCATATCAAAATAATCTTCTGGGCGCATTTGACTCGGGTACGGCGGATCAGACACTCAGCGAATTCGATGAGGAGGATGAGCGACAATTTCAATCCGCATTGCGCGCCACGGGCACCACCACCACCACTAGCAACAGCAGCAACAACAACAGCACAACCAACACCAGCAGCAGCAACAATAACAACAACAATCATCACAGCGGCAACAATACCTCACCCACCAAACTGGTTGGCGGACCTGGCGTGGTTGGCCTGGCAACGGGCATGCCTGCGGTGCCGGGCAGCAGTCTGCTGAACAGTGGTGCACTCCACTCCAGCGAGGCGAATCAAGCGCCGCCAAATAGCACGCTGATTGTGCCGGAACTGGTGCCCAACATGGAGGTCTCGCTGGAGGCGACGTCCGAGGAGGTGTCCATAGATTCGGACACAACAACGCTGACCACCAAGGCCTCGCTGTCGGATGCGCGCAATCAGCTCAAGCTGAAGATAAAGGGACCACTCGCGTATCCAGATCTCCACTATGGCAGCGCCACGAACAGCAGCTGTCTCTCGAGTGGCTCGCTGGTGCAGACGCAGGTGGTGCAGACCACAATCACCACACAACTCAATGCGACGGTGGCAAGCGGTACGGCTTCCGTTAGCGGCAATTCACGGCGTATGCGCAAGAAGGAGCTGCTCAGCCTGTATGTGGTGCAGAAGGATACACTGAATGATGATAGCTCGTGTGGTTTGCCAGCCGCCTCGGACTCTTTGCCGCTGGAGAATATGCGCAAGTCGGATGCGAGTGAGCTGGATGAGGAACAGATAACGGCTGCAGCTGCAACTGCCGCAAATTCCAAACGCTTCAAGAAGAACTCCAGCAGCAGGGAGCTGCGTGCACTGGACGCCGCCAATGCCGCACTGGAGGAGCACTCGTTGCCGCTCAATGCCGGTGGCGGAGGAGTTCCGGGTGGTGCGGCTGGTGGTGCTGCTGGCAATGATGGCAGGCGACGCAGCGCTTGCAGCACGGGCAGCGTGGACAATGGCAAGACCGGTGCGGCAAGCAGCGCGGGCAAGCGACGTGGACGAAGCAAGACCCTCGAGGGCAGCGAAGATGACCATCCCAAGCTGATGATTAAGCTGCGAGGTCTGCCAGCAGCGAGTGAAACGAATGCGAATCTGGCAGCTGGACTCAATCTGGGTGCGGAGGGTGGCAGCAGCAGCTACAGCTATGAGATGACGCGACGCGCCTGTCCGCCCAAGAAGCGATTGACAAGCAAGTACAGCACACCGACGCTGGAGGAGATCAGGCGCGACTCAATGAACTTCCGCAAGACGGTGATGCGTGCCTTTGACAAAGGCGACGACAGCAGCAACAACAAACGTGAAGTCTCCGGCGACAATGAGACGCTGCTCGTCAAACCGAAGAAGGCGAAGCGCGACAAGAAGGAGAAGAAGCGCCACAAGCAACAGCAACAGTTGCTGCTGAACAGTCTGCACAGCACCACAATGACAACCACACTGATTGAGAACACCATCAGCAACTCACCCGGCGAGAAGCCAAAGCTTATCTTGCGGATTAACAAGCGCAAAACGGAGACGACGACGGCGACGCAGCAACAGGAGCCACAAGTGGAGGCGCCACTGCGCATGAAAATTGCTCGCATCTCTGCTGGTGGAGGCTATGTGATTGGCACCAAAACGGATGCCAAGGAACAAAGCACAACAACAACGACATCAACAGTTGCCTCCTCGCCAGCAGCAGCAGCTGTAGCAGTAGTTGCTGAGTTGCCACTGCCACTGGTGCCGGATGTTGCCTCGCCTTGCGGCCTGTTGCCGAACAGTTTCACGCCACACTCTCAGAATGCGAATGCATCGCCAGCGTTGCTGGGCAAGGATGCGAGTACTCCGTCGCCGCCCTGCCTGGTGATTGACTCCAGCAAGAGTGCCGATGTGCATGATTCTACCTCATTGCCCGAGAGTGGTGTGAGTGGTGCAAGTGGCTCTGCAATGGCTATGACAGGTGGTGGTGGTGGTGGTGTTGGTGGTGTTGCCAATTCTGTTGTGGTTACTGGACCAACATCGCCGCTCTGCGTCAATGTGGGCAACTATGACAATAGCAACAATTCGCTGCCCTCGGCCAGTGGTTCCGGTTCGAGCAATTCCTGCAACAGCAACTCCAACAACAACAACAACAACAATAATAATAATAGCAATAACAACAACAACAACAGCAACAGCAACAATAATAACAACAACAACAACAACAACAACAACAGCAGCCGTGGTGGAGCCGGCGGTTTACTTCCATTGAAAAAAGACTGTGAGGTTAGATGATAATCAGCGAACGAGCGACCAAGTGTTAAATCGATCAATCCAAAGATCGTTTACTTCCAGCAGCAACAAGTGTCCTAATACCAAAACCAAAACCCCTTCCCCGCTCTCCTAGATCACCCCCATTAGTCCCGTAGCCCCTTTTAAAGTTGTACAGCACTCGAAGCAGCAGCACCCAAAACTATATAAATTGTACAGTTAGTTCGTAAGTTGAAGAAACACACAAAAATCCAACTCTCTCCTTATCTCGTCCCCGGCTTTGTCCTACACAAGACAAACAAGATATTATATACCATATATATATATATATATATATACTATATATATAAATAGCATATTTATAGCGATGCCTCACATTGCAGGAGGATTAACGAACTACAAAAGCAAAAGCAAGAAAATCACTAATGCATAACTGTACATTTTAATTAAAGCGAATTTTATATATATATATATATATATATATATGTGTATATATATATATATATATATGTAGAAGTGTAGTCTAGAATATTACAAATATTGTATTAAAGTTAAACAAAAGATTCGCATTATGTGTAGCCTAAATATCAGCGATGAACGATGAAGAAGAAGATAATCGAACCATGAACGAAGAAGAAGAAGATGAAGAAGAAGATGAAAATGCTCGGTTTAAATAGAGATGAGGATGAAAATGAACCGTTATCCTGCTAGTTAACCCACTTCCATAAAAATACCTACTCATAAACAAAAAGCAAGTAATATATATATATATATACACATATATACATATATATATGTGTGTATATATATATATATATATAATTCTATATATATATTTTAATTATTTATTAATAACTATTTAAAATGACAAAAACAACAAACAACAATGAAAATCGCATGTAATATTAATCGTAAAACTTAGCAAAAAATTTGTTAAAAAAAAACAAAATAAGAAAAAAAAAACTAAAATGAAAAATGCGAGATGAAAACAGATAAAAAGGAGAAAGGAAAAGGAGAAAGGAAAAAGGAGAACACTTAACAGTTGTAGCCTGTAGTCATTAATTGTAGTTCTTAGCGAAAATCAAAGTCGGCTGCCAGAGAGGGGCGGGGGCGTGGCCGCAACTAAGTGCATATATAAAAAAGCAACCAGCAACATATACCTAGACATAAACAACAACAACAGCAACAACAACAACAACAAAATGTTTGTATTTTTAGCGTGTAAGTGCAACGTGTCGAAAACTCCAAAAAAAAAAAAACAACAAAAGTTACAACCGATAGTTCTCAGTTATTGTTATTATAGTTTCTGTCATACGATTTTTTTTATAACAATTTTTTTTTGAAAGCATGTCGAAAAATCACACAGGATCAAAATACTATATATATAGTATTTGTGGCATACGCTCGATGTGTTTGCGCATTCCAGTTTTGAAAATCCACACAAAAATAAAACCAAAATTTGCGTACTTCTCTTAAGCGAAATTTGTAATTTATAAATATCTGAAGTTTTGTTGCATCTCGAAAATTTCAATCACATCGAGCGTAACTGTATATATATATTGTGGATCAGCATATATTATTTTGGAAAACAGAACAACACGAAAAGCTATTATAATATTAAACAAAACAAATGAAAAATAAAAAATTAATACACATACAAGAAAATATTTATTCCAACACAAAATATTCAGAAAAAATTGTACTTTTAGATCGATTTGTGAGGTAAAAATTTGTAAATAATTGTGTGTCTGTATGCATGTATGTGTGCGCGAAATGTTTTTATTATTACGTTCTAATCTAATTATGAATTAATTCTGATTATTAATTTTAAATTGTAGTTTTTAGCAAAAATTTAAATAAAAACAAAAAAGCCTTATTTAAAAAACAAAAAACAAAAAAAAAACAAACAACAAAACAATTACACTTAACAGCTGACAGCTGACAGCTCAGCACAACCAATTACTTTTCATCAATGCAGGTTAACAATAACTATCCCATTTTATACGATATGATATGATAGGATACCTCCTTTCGAAAGCCCCCGAAAAACGTGGAACAAATGTGGAACTTGACTAGAAATCACTCAAAGAAATGTCAATTAAAACATAAAAACAAAACAAGAAGTGGAAAATTCAGAACAGTTCGTAAAATAGTGAATAACTTAAGGACTCGGATAAACATTTTTTTGTATGTGGTGCCGTTTTGTACAAATGAAGCAATAATCTCTGAACTTGTTACTAAACAAATATAGAAAACTAGAGTTTTTGAAACAGCAGCAGTTGAATGAGTTTGAGTTCGAGTTCGAGATCGAGTTCGAGATCGAGTTCGAGATCGAGTTCGTGATCGAGTTCGAGATCGAGTTCGAGTTCGAGATCGAGTTCGAGATCGAGTTCGTTTCTCGAGTTGAGTTTGTTTTTTAGTGAGGACGTCAACAGCCAGACCAAGTTTTTTGTATCAAGTTAATAAATATAACGATTAGGATTAGGAAGTCAATCGTTTTTTGCAGAAAGGTTAAGCAATTACGTAATTAATGATTGAAATAAGTCGAGCAACCTCTAAAATATGCCTAAAATTGAATTACAGTTAGTTGACTTAAGCGAACACACATCAAGAACATATATATATATGTATATATATATACATATATAGAGAGAGAGAATAGAATAGCAACAATAAGTATTACTAATGAAATTATTATTATAGTATATAAACTATTACTATTATTATGATTATTATTATGAGAGATACAAGTGTAAGTGTTGTTGGCAACAGACTTGGGCTTAGTCAGTCGCTGTTCGGCTACATAGGGAAATATATATATATATAGTGCTAGTACATTAGAGTTAGACTTGTCTTGTGTGTGTGTGTGTATGTGTAACACCAACAACACCTACACAACAACACAACAACACAAACAACAACAGCAATTCGAGCAATTGTGGGCAGAACAACAATCTAAGCAGATGCCTAGTAAATCCAAATATATAATTATTGTGTAACATACTGAAAAAAAAACAACAACAACAACAACAACAGAAAATCACAAACTTTTTTTGTATGTTAAATAATTATGATGATTAATTTCTACACATTTTCAAAAATCGAAATATATATGTATAAAGAAATATATGAAACTGCTGTAAAAATAAAAAACCAACAAAAAACCAACAAAAAACCAACAAAAAACCAACAAAAAACCAACAAAAAACAAACAACCAACTAGTAAAGCTAAGTTGTATCATAAATATGAAAATATAGAAGAAATTATACATAAATTATTAAAAAAAGCAAAAGCCTTTTACTTACCTCAAAGTTTTTCTTTTAAATAATTGACTAGACTTATTTTTATATATGTATGTATACATATATATATATATATTTCTTTCTGTTTTCTTTATAAGTACATATATAAACTTCTTTATATATATATATATATAATTGTTTTACACATCTTAGAATTGGGCTTTCAATATTAAGTAATACTAGAAAATTTGCGTGAGATTTTTGCTGTTAACTTTTGTGGATAAATGAAAACTTGATAAGCAGCAGTAGTCGGATCAAAGATATTAAGAAAATTGCAGGATTTATTGTTACTGCTTTGGCCTCACAACTAGGTAAGTATGGTAGCTATAAGGTCCGACTTGAATTAAGAGCGGTTTGTGCATATTCACGAATTTCATTTTCTTTTCTTTTTTTTTATTGTTATTTTTTACCGGATTTGCGTGGCTCTCTATGAGTTTCACTTAAATTGTCTAATCGCTGTGTGGTTGCTTTGTGTTTTTTCTATATTATTTTTATATTTGTGTGCTTTCCGAACCGAAATGAATTATTTACATTTTAAAGAATTTAGGAAATATATTCGATAGTTTTCTATTGTGAGCTTAAGATTTTCTGGCTTATTTGCTTTCTGTTAGTTTTTCATTTTGACGAAGACCAAACATTTGTGGAGTTTTTTTTATTGATAATAACACAAAAAATATATAGTACTATATATATATATGTGGTATTTTGTAAGTAATCTTTGAATTTTCTTTTTTTTTTTTGGTTTTTCATTTTGTATTTGTAACTTGCGCTCTACTCGATGTAGATGTCCTCGATGGGATAAGCGGTTTCAATAAACTTTTGATAGAAACGCTGAAAGGCGCGACTGGAAAATGAGATGGGAAGTGTGATTAAGCAGCTGGGTTTGGGATAGTTTTTGGAGGAGCTTACCCGACTGCTTCGGCAACGGGCCGAGTGGACTCGTTGCCCTTGAAGACGTGACAGGCGAAACGCTGCACTGTCGGATGCTTGGTGATGAAGCCAATGAAGCGATGATCCCTTGGATGAAATGCACAGAAGGACACATTCTTCAGCGAGTAGAAGTAATCGATGCAGGGTTTCTTCTCTTTTTTGTTCTACGAAGAGAAGGGGAAGATTTCAAGGATATTGCCATACATTTATACATTGTGCCAACTTACATTTGGAGACGAGCGATCGACCATGCGTAAACCCTGATCGGATACCTCCAGAATGCACGTTTGTCCCGTGGGTGAGTTGCCATATTCGCCGACAATCTTGCGCACCGCCTGGCAAACGACGCCGGTGCCTTTGTGGGCGAGCGTCTCCACAGATCCCAGGTAGCCCAGCAGATAGCGCTCCTTCTTCACCAGCTGCACAGTTGGATCGAACTCATTGTAGTCCAGATCAACGGCATAGGCCGAGGGGAAGATGCCCTGGCGACCTGTGCGCAGATTGACGCCTTCGCACCACAAATCCTCGGCCTCCTTTTGCACATAGATGGCATCGCCGATCTCCAGCTCAATCTCATCGTGATGCCGTGGCACAAATTTATGCAAACCCCGATGTGTCGCCTCCAGCATCTCCAGCTGCCCAAAGGGTACACCCCCAAATGGTGGAGGAAACGGTGATTGGGACACTGGCGATGTAATCTGTGGCGACATGCTCTTGAAATCATTTGGGGAATGCGCTGTGCTATGACCGCTGTCCACGTCGCCCAGGCTTTGCAATCGCTCCGAATCCGGACTGGAATCCTCATCCAGCAAATAGCCACATTTGAGTGTGAGAAACGAACGCTGCTGATTCGAGCGTGGAGCAGGCACCACTCCGGTTACACCAGCCACAGCGCCAGCATTTCCAATGCGAATCTCATCCGCCAGGGACTGACCGACTGTGGAGCCACCTAGAATATGGAGAATGGAAGCTGCAACGAACCCATCACTAGATTAGCATCAACTACGAGGGATGGGACTTTCTACCTGGCTCATGCGGGAAGTAATATCTAATCTCTACAACTTGGGATTACTTACATTTCTTGTTCTTGGGTATTTCAGGCAACTTGCGACGACGTCGCGTTGCCGCCGAACCGGGAGTCAACAGCTCTGTGGTGGCTCCAATGGTTACCGGGCCAACACTTGCTACAGCCGTTGACGCCATACCATTGATGCCAATGAAGCCACCGATGGCATCCTGATGATTCAACGGATGATGGCAATGCGAATTGAACGAATCGTTCGTATCGAGTGACCCATCCGAGGAGAGAGTGACTTTTAGACCATCGCCCAGTTCATCATCCTCCACCTGACGCTGCAGCTTGCTGTCGATGATGCCATCCTCCTGATCGGAGCCATCGCTTTTCGAGGAATGCGAATCCTCTAAATCATCGTTGGGTATTAAGCTGTGCAGTTTAAATAATGGGATTAGATGAAAATGTCATGCTTACAAGTATATGTATATTATATATATCAGCTTCAGATAACTTGGAAGATAATTTAAAGGCATCTTTTAGAATCTTATAGAAATATATAGTCTAGGAATCTGTTAATATTTTTAATTTTGCCAAGGTGAAGGAATATTGCCAATGCTCAACATTTGCTCAGCTGTCGTCCAAGGACTAACTGCGTCCGTGATGGGGAGCTGGCAGTTGGTTTGCGTGGAACACGTGTTCACTTCACTTACTTATGCATGGCAAGTGTCATTGATTTTTCGCATCGCATCTCGAGTGGGCTACTTACGAGTAAAATGCATGTGTGGTTTTCTTCTTGCCAAATGTGTTGGCTAACGCATGTGGCTCGAAGATGGGCCTGCGGAATTCCTCGTATTCGCTGTCGGCCATAGCGCTGTTGGCGCAGCTGCCACGCCCACACAACTACACGGGCTGCACTTGATTTAATAACTCTGTCTGTCTCCAACTGTTAATTTCTTTTCAACTTTTGCAGTTTTTCTACAATGCCAAGTGCAGGCGAAACACTTTTTCACTTCGCACACCAAAAATCAATAATTTCCTTTTGACGTCTTCTCTTGGCGTACTTCAGCTCAGTTTGACGTCCACTTGACTGCTAAATGCTTCCAGCTCGCCTCTAGCTGGGAAATTTCGAGCTTCAGCTGTCAGGAGCATGCTCCATTATTCTCTCTCCCTCTCTCTCTCTCTCTCTCTTTGACGACTCTCTCTGTGAGTGCTTTGCAACTTGTTTTTGTTTACAACCAAAGCGAGCTTCTGGAGCTGCATCCGTTTGCTGTTTCTTTCTTTTCATTTTTGTGGGGGTTGATTACTTAACGCGCAAGCGCATCCCCTAACCGATACTTTTATTTGGGGGTGAGTTGTGAATTGCATTACTGTTGCTTTTCCTCTTGCCTCTTGTCACGCAAATGTGAGCGAATGGAAGCCTTATGCAATTTCAAACGGTGGCGCCACAAAGTGTGACTCAAAAATATATATTTCCCAACGAAAGTTCTCCGCTGACAGATTCATATCAAAAACTTTCGATATAAGATACTTTCGTTTGAGGATTGCGCGAATAAATAATATATAAAAAATAAATGAAATTAATTATTGCACATCATTTTATTTAGAACATCAAAATTATGAGGATTTTTTAGTTTAAGTTATGAGTCAGGTGTACTGATTATGATTTTTAATTTTTATAAATATAATATAGTAATAAGAAATGGCTATGAAAATAAAAATCAATATTTCACATGTGAACGAACGCTTTTTTCTTCGAGTTTTCGTATTGTTCCCCCACTGAAAGTAACAGGCGAACAGAAACGTTTAGTTAAACGATCTACCTGCAGAATAACCGCAAGCACAAGTCCTATGCGAAGTTGAAAGTGCCGCACAAAAGTATGCTGCACAATTTAATGGTGTGCAGCTATGTAGCTTAATAGTGCGAAACTCTGCTAAGAAGCAGTGTACTGTGCACTGCTTTGCAATATGCATACAGTTCATTTTAAAACCGCTGCTTAGCAGAGTTTCCCACCTATGAGTTAGTTTATTCAATTTAGTAAAAAACAGATATTTTCTTCGTAGGGAGGAAAATGTTGGCAGTGACCCAAATTGAGCTAGTACAATTCGTAGGAGGACGCAAGCGAAGGCTATAAATTGGCCAAGTCTTTCCACTTTTATGTATCGTTGGGAACTGCTCTATCGAACTCCATTCAAGGATCTTGAGTCACCAAAAACTCAAGCAATTTTTCGTATTTTCTACAACCTCAAATAAACCACACAATTATGTATAAAAATCATTGAAAAATTTGACCCATATGAGTTAGATATCTGAAAAATTAAAGTGTGGGTTAAATGGGATGAAATTAAAAGTAAAGTCAAGCAACGTTTATAGACAGGAATAATTAAGATTGACTAAATGGGAAAAGGAAAAGTGCAAATACGTTATCCACGCATATATACATTTATGTATAAGGATATATCTACACACACACACAGACACACATATATGTATCAGTTGAATCAGAGAATCCTTGGATCCCCTTGCGCTCTAGTTGCCGTAACTTAATTAGACGGAAATCAACAAGAAATTACAAGCACCATTCATTCATTCATTCACTTATAGAACTCAGTTTTTGCTGGTGATTGCTGAGTGCCTGTTGCTCGACTGACAGTTCTCAAGACTCCCAGGAGGCTGTCTTTAACTCTGTAACTTTGTCGAAGGTCTTTAAGAATCAGTTGGCAATAAATCCATCAAACGCTTTCAACGTACGCAAGCAGCAGCAATCACTTTGAATGCTCTGTCCAAACACACTCAGGAGGAGAAAGGGGTGGAATTGTAGCCATTACGTTTATCACATCAACTCATTCGTGGACCACACACACACACACCCACACACGTCAGTGAGTGTGTCTGCTTGCCACACCCGCATATATTTTAATAGTCAAGTAGCTCTGCTGACTGTGATTCTCATTCTGCTGTTTGCTTTTCACTAAGCGCAAACAATGGGGTCTACCCCAGAAGAGAAAACCAAACGCAGCACCGCAAAAGAAATTGCCATTTATCTATTATTGACTCTGCCGCTTGGGGCACAACTTTCTCTCCAACTTTCAGGACATCAGCCTGAGAGCCAAGAGCATCAAGTGGTTGCCCAGTTGCACGGTTGCCTGATTGCCTGCTTCAAAGTGAAAGTCCTAGAAATGGGGTAGTTGCCTCTGAACGAAGTCGATATACTGCCAAAACAAGAAAGGAACATTTGGCTCTAATAAAAAATATATAAAAATTCTCACTTAACGCTTTTAAAAGTTTTCGGAAATATATACCTTATAGTTATTGTGAGTTTTAAAATACTTTGAACACAATTGGAAACTTAAGCGCAGTGTTTTTTGACTTTAAGCTCGAATCCTTTTTTTAAATTTGAAATATACCTTATATATCTATCAATCCAATCCTCAAGTTTAAAATTCAAAATAGAGTGTTTTTTGAATTTCGAACTGTCATGCTGGCATTATTTCACCCTTACGAAAGATGCCCATGCCCGCATAAATTAAGCAAACGCATTTGAAAGACAAGCGCTGACAGCACAAATAATACAGAAAATACAAAAAAATACAAAAAATAAGTAGAGCAGCAGAATAAAAGTCCAACTGGAAGTTGAACGCAACGCATTAAATGTTGCCACTGCCACAGCCACTGCCTCAGCCACTGCCTCAGCCACTGCCACAGCCACTGCTGCTGATTAGAAAGTGAAATGACGTCATGCGTTAACTGTTGGCTGTAGCCTGATTTCAACATGATTTGGCCAATCAAAACGAGCGCATCCCTCTCAAAAGCAGTCAGACACACACACTTACACACACACACACACACACACACAGATACAGATACAGTCAAAAGGAGGTGGAGTCTGTGGAAAAGTGAAAAAGTCACTTGTAGCTTTTATATCCTTGAACAAATTTATCTTCTCGCTACGCACACTTAATAAATACAATTGAATATGTATGCTTCTGTGTGTGTGTGTGGGTGTGTGTGGGTGTGTGTTTGGCTTGGTGTGTAAAAGTTGCTGCCTATAAAAGGCGCCTGTGCTGCGGAAGGATCTTGCAGTTGCCGTTGCGTTTGCGTTGCGCATACGACGCGTGTGTCCCACAAGTGAATAGTAGCAAATTAGAAGTGAGAAAAGTGAATATTGAAATTGGATTATCTGCATAGATATATAGATATATATATATATATGTGACTATGAGTGCATCGGGCAAAAGTCTGTTGGGCCTGTGGCTGTATCGCAGCGGGGAGCAGGAGTGGGCCGTCAAGCAGGGCAGTCCTTTGCACACGCCCAAAAAGGAATCCGGCTCAATGTCAACCACGTCGTCCTCATCGACGGCTTCGGCGACCCATGCAAGTCTCTCCCGTCATGCCTCGGCGCCTGGCGACAGTTTTCTATTGTTCTCGTCCAAAAAACAGGAACGCAGTGTCGAGGTGCCACGTCTGCAAATCAACGCTGGCTCCAACGATGGTGCAGTGCGTCATGGCGTTGTGCCCGGCGAGCGCATCTCCATTTTATTCACGCTCAAGAATCAGGTGGGTAATCTGGCACGTGCGCTGCAAGTGTTCCAGGAGCTGGGCATCAATGTGCTGCACTTGGAGCTGTCGCCGCTGGAGATGACCAGTAACCAGGCCGATGTTCTGGTGGATGTGGAATGCGATCCCCGTCGCCTGGATCAGGTGGTGAAGATGCTCAATCGCGAAGTCGCCTCGGTCAACTATACGTCCGTCAATGCGCACACTTTGGCCAGGGCTCCATCCCTCTCCGCCTGCTCCAGTTTTGGTGAGTCCCACAACAAAATCGAAAATTTTAAATGATTTTTTACAGCTTGAAAACAGCGTAAAAATAAAAAAATATTAAAATTATGCGCTTGCATTCAGACTTTGGCGACATGGTTTGGTTTCCGCGCAAGATATCGGATATTGATCAGGCGCAGAATGTGCTCATGTATGGCTCCGATCTGGATGCAGATCATCCTGGCTTCAAGGATCCCATTTATCGCAAGCGCCGCGAGCAGTTCTCAGCCATAGCCAACAAGTTCAAGCAGTAAGTTTGGAAATTAGTTTTGAACTGCAATCCGCTCAAACCCAATCCACATCCACTTTTAGTGGCAATCCCATTCCACGTGTGCAATACACGCCGGAGGAGGTCAAAACTTGGTAAGTGCAACTTGCAAATTGCATTTTGTAGATTGCTTGCGGTTTTCTGTGTTGTGAAGTTGCCACCGGGTTGGGTTTGTTGCAGGGGCACCGTTTTCTTGGAGCTGCATCGTTTGTATCAGTTGCACGCGGTGCCGGAGTATATGGAGAACTGGCCGGAGCTGGTCAAGTTCTGTGGCTATCGCGAGGACAATGTGCCACAGCTGCAGGATGTCAGCAGCTATCTGAAGCGCAAGACGGGCTTTCAACTGCGCCCAGTTGCCGGCTACCTTTCGCCCCGGGACTTCCTCTCTGGCCTGGCCTTTCGCGTGTTCCACTGCACCCAGTACATACGGCACTCCTCCGATCCCTTCTACACACCCGAACCGTAAGTTGACCGAGTGCGTGTGTGTGTGTGTGTGTGTGTGTGTGTGTATTGTTTTAAGTTTGATAATTGCTTTTCACACACAGTGATTGCTGCCATGAACTTTTGGGCCACATGCCCCTCTTGGCCAACTCGAGCTTTGCTCAGTTCTCGCAGGAGATTGGACTCGCCTCGCTGGGCGCCTGTGATGCGGATATTGAAAAGCTGGCAACTGTGAGTAATGCACCATCAAACTTCTGGCCATAAGTTTAGCTGACAGTTGAACTCAGCTAATAAAGTCTCTGAATTCCAATATCTCCCGAAATCATAGATTTTGACGAGTTTTCAGTTGCTTACAAAAAGAATCGATTTTTTCTGAGTGTAATTTTTAGTTGTCTATGCCACAAATTGCATTTCTTGTAGCTTTACTTCTTCACCGTGGAGTTTGGCTTGTGCAAGCAGTCGGACAACAGCTTCAAGGTTTATGGCGCTGGATTGCTCAGCTCGGTGGCTGAGTTGCAGCATGCGATAACGGCACAGGGTAAGATCAAGAAGTTCGATCCGGAGCTGACCTGCAAGGAGGAGTGCATCATAACATCCTATCAGAATGCCTACTACTACACGGACTCCTTTGAGGAGGCCAAGGAGCAGATGCGGTAAGTGGCATGAAAGGAACTTCTCCAGTTCCTCAACAACTAGTTATGCTCTCCATCTGTCTGTTGTTAGTTCCTTTGCGGACAGCATTCAACGTCCGTTTGGAGTGCGCTATAATCCGTATACGAGCAGCGTGGAGGTCTTGTCCAATGCCCAGAAGATCACAGCGGTCGTTAGCGAGTTGAGGGGCGATTTGAGCATTGTTTGCTCCGCTCTGCGCAAGATCTCTGCAACGGATGAGAATCTCGATGTGGACAGCATAGCGAACATGCTACACAATAGTCTCAATGTACGCAGTGGAGGCGGCGCCGGCGGTGGCAACAGTCCGGACAACTCGGAGCACTACATAGCCGAGGGCGATTAAGGAGAGACAAGGAGAGAGAGAGAGAGAGAGAGAGAGAGTTGCATGATTGCTGGGGATACTTGTTGGGACCATATACTACAATATATATATATCAAATATTTACACACACATATATATAATCGCATATATAACAAACATATGTAGATTCGATGTCTAATTGTTGGCAAACTTTAACTTTATTTGAACTTATGCCTAAATACGCGACTTATTTCTAATACTTAAATAAATTTCACTTCAACTTGCAAAGGAGAAACGTGAAAGAATAGTTATGATTACAAACTGATGACTATATATAGTGTATATGTATATATAGAGTGCACAGTGATAAATGAAATTGTGGCTTACAGCTAATATTTGTGGATCAAAAGCTTAAACTAAGGCAGCTACATACTATCAAATGGTGTTGCGAGATACTGAGAATGAGCAACTCTAGCCGAAATGCCCAACTGCAAAGATATATACTTATATATATGTATATGAATATATATCCGGGGTGCACTCGCTCACTTGTAGATCAAATCACAGTCGCTGTTGAGAAATAACTTCCTGCTGATGTAGCTGGACGTGTACTCCATCAGCCAATTGGGTATGGTCCACACCGTGAAGCTGAGCGCTAGAGAGCGCCACTTGCCGAGTATCTGGGGCACATCGGCCAGCCATCTGAGGCGACTGCCCAGGGGACTGGTGATGACCTTGCTGGTCACCTTGCTGGTGACCCCGCGCACCACACCACCAGCCAGTTCAGTCACGCTCACTTTGCGTCGCCGTTTCGAACGTGGCGAGTCTTTGTCCCCCCTCTGTTGCAGCTCGCCACGCTCTGGCTCTGGTTCTGGCTTCATTTCGACGCGTGGCGCGATTTGAATGCGATCCACAGTATCGCAGATTTCCTCATTGCTGATCAGTATGCCAGCCACGATATACATCAGTTTGAATACTCTGTGGGGGGGCAGGCGATTATATTACGATTATTATTCTTTATTTTATTTTATTTTATTTTATTTCATTATTATTTTTTGACTTTTTATAGCACTCACCTCACTGTATGGGAAATCATTGCCGCCGAGCTGGGTTCAAAAGTTTACGCTCGAATTTATTGTTGTCTGTCCGGCTTATCAGTCACACCAAAGATGTGTGATTATATAGACGTCTATATATGATATATATTTAAATGTATATATTAAATATGCTATATACTTTTACTATTCAGCTGATATTTTACTATTAGTTACAGCTGCTTATGCACTTTATTTTCCAATTTATTTATTGTTCATTGAGTTTCTTCTTCTTAGCTGAATTTCTTCTCTTTTGTTAGGGATAAACTTGTGTTTAATTGAATTTATTTTCTTTGTGTAGACCGCACTTGACTGCTGCTTAAATTCAACTGAACTGTCGTTTTGGATGGCTCGATTTTCTAGTCGCTCAGCGCTTTAGCTGATAACAGTCTGACAATAAAAAAAAACAAATAATGAAATGAGATAAGGGTGGACTCTAATGGATTCCTAATGTTGAATGTGTTTGCAGACTTATGTATTATGTATTTCTGACTTAATGCTTTCTTTTATGTATGTTTGTCTGCCAGGCACTTGCCCTCTCTCTTTCGCTTCTCTCCCTCTCTCTCTCTCTGCCTCGCAGAGTTACTCATTGGCTTGCTGATAACTCATGAAAATTTCTTATCATTCCACGGTTACTTTGTGGCGGCGTCAAAATAACTGTGAACTGCTTAGAAACTACGTAATTCTGATCTGTGCACTTTGGAACCACGTCGAAATGAGCTGTTCCCCAAAATTGATTTGCACGTTGCTCGTTGCTCACTGGCAACAATGATTATAATCTTTTATTCATTTATAACTTGGATCTCAATATTAGCTAGTTTTTTTTTATTTTTTTCTATTATTTGTTGTTTGTTTTTACTGATAGTAACAGCTATTGCGTATGATCAGGCGAGACTACCTGCTATATATATTTATACAAACATATCAGTAAATATGTATTCGGAATCTACAATTTTCAAGGCCGAGCGAGGAATGTGAGATTATAAATTAAAGAGGAACTATTATTTTCTGCTCTTTTCAATGTCTATAATCACCAAAATGCAATAAATCTAGAATGAACAATTTAGAGGCAAGAATTTTATACTTAATTTAAAATGTAAGAGTGTAAGAAAGACATTTATATTATTATTAATATTGCTGTAGTACTAGCTTGTTACTAGTTTCCGCTTTAATTTTAGTTTTAGTTATAGAAACATAATTGTACATAAATATTTGTATGTAGCACAATTGTGGAACGCATGCGCGAATTTGAATTGGTTTTTGTGTGTGCTATAGAGGAAAAGAACAAGTGCATTGAGTGTGGACAGCAACCATTGGTATGCGTGGGTGCGCTCTTGGAACTCAAATTTGTGGATTGAATGCTGGCGCCATCTAGGTGTAAATGATTTATTGTGATTAGATTGTCGCCAACCAAATTTTAAGGAAAAGTAATTAAGGAATGATATATCTATGAGAAAAGTGCTGATATCTGCAATAAGATATAATATTATATTTTTTAAATTTCAAGTAAGACTGGCAATAAATTGCACCCTACATAAATATCTGAGTGCTGAGAAGTGAATTAAGACAAGAATTATGCTTTTGAAAATCGATATAAGAAATTCAACGATAACTATATTTAGTCATCACTTTGCAGCAATATAAATTCCTTTTCTATTTTCATTTTAAGTTGGCAAACATTTGATATTAAACTGCTTCTAAACTAAATTGAAATGATACCAAAAATCATGCAATTAAAATGGGTTTATTCAAAGTCAAAAAGCATTTAATTTGTTAACTTGATATCTTTCAACATAATTGACTCAGACTGAAGCCAAAACACAAGCACACACACACACACACACACACACACCCGCACATACACACAAGGACTCATTTGTAAGTTGACTCAAAATTCTTAAGCCAAAAGAGAAAGAGTGAGAGACTTTTCACACATAAATTATGTAGCCTAGTCCGGCCAAGTTGACCGGAAACCGAAGGACGACGGCCGCATGTCCTTGTTTATGGACTGCAGACTGTGAACAGACAGGACACTAGAAAGTAGACAGCAGACAGCAGACAGAATAGAGTTCCTCCTCTCTGTGTAGAACAAGATTATTTACAAATGCACAAAACCACAGAATCTTAAACAAGAAAAGCCAAAAGGCCAACCAGACAACAACAACAACAGCAGCAGCAAAAATAACAACAACAACAACAACAATAATAACAACTACAAGAAAAACAATTTTCACACAATTTGCGACACAAAGTAGGAGTGGGAGAAAAAGGGGCTGAGTTGAAATTTGCAGCAGAAATAGAGAGGCAATATAAATGTGGACAAAGACAGCCGCAGCAGCAGCAGCAACAACAGCAACCACTGCTCTGGCAATAAGTAGCACACACATACACACACACACACTCACACACACATATACAAAAGGCAAGGCAGACAAGTCTGAGCTGAGCTGTTGAAAAGGTATTCCCCAAGAATGTCTAAAGGCAGACAGCAGCACAACTCCTGGCAGCCCGTCTCCTGCTGCTGCTCCTGCTGCTTTACAATAGCAATACACAATACACATCCTGCACACACAGACACACACACACACACACACACACACATATACACGTACACAACAACATTTAAGTCCACTTAGAGCTAAAACATTTTGCCAGTGGGGCGCCTCAGATAGAGATGGAGACATTGAGAACCGTCTTGGAGCAGGAAACAACAAGCAGCAAGCAGAAAGCAGAGGCAGCACTCAGAACGACCTTGACACACAATCCACTGTGTGGCAGTTACCACAAACAGGGGGAGGGGTTGGGGGGTGGTCACAAAGAGAGTTAGAGATAAGCAAAATGCTCATTCAAGTGTCCACACCACTCCCCCAACACTTGGAAAGTGTTTCCATGGCTAAAAATCATGGCAGCACTTCTGCCACAAGCCAAGTACGTCTGTCTGTCTGTCTGAGTGTGTGTGTGGCAAAGTCACAGTTCGAGTCGAGTCCGAGCTGCAACTGGCCAGTGACTGCTGCTTGCTGCTGCTTCTTGGTCGTGTTGGTTAATTGGCTGTGTGTTGTTGGCTTACAAATTTGTTGTCTGAGCTCTTAAAAGGAGCAGAGGCAGGACCTTGTTGCTGCCGCTGCTGCTGCTGCTGCTGCTGCTGCTGCTGCTCATGTTTGTTTCTTTGCCTTGCCACTTGCCACTTGTGCATGTTTATTGCAGCATGCATTAAGGGAAGGGACTACCCCGGCTGCATGCCACATGCTAATCCCCAAGCCGTTGTTGCTGTTGTTGTTGTTTGGGGCTGTTTATGGCTTGAAGATTTGTTAAGTGCTTCACACACAAGACCCCAGCTCCGCTTTGGCCTGCCCCGCCCCTCAGCGCTGCTTGCCACATGTTGCATTGCGGTACCCAAAAACTCATTTAATTGGGGCTTAAAGTTAGCCGAATTTAAAAGTTATATGTTAAATAGCAAATGGCAAGAAATAAACAATAAGAAAAATATAAATTGATAAATTGTAGAACTAAATTGGTAAATTGAAAATCGAAATACGAAATGAGATTTGAGAAATATTGGAAAATGCCTAAAAAAAAACCAGGTTCGACTGCAGTACTTAAGTTGGTCAGACTTGGTCGAAGTATATTATAATAATAAAAATTTGATTAGCTTAATCTTTTTGCTGCAACTATTGCTTAAAAGATAAATATTGTGTGAAAGAAAAAATTCTTTTAACTATTTGAAATCTTAAACCGTAATTTTGAATAATAAAAAATGAATAAATAAGCTAATTTAAGCGTTTTTCGATTTACAACAGCAAGCTGGAAATTAGACATATTTTTTCTAAATTTTGGAAAAAATGCAACCTGAAATGAAGAATTGCATTTTGGTTTTCAGAAAGCGACAAATAATCAATTTTCAAAATTAACTTTGTGAACAATAAGGCGGGAAATTCTAGGCAGAAAAGGATAGTGAATTTCTTCTTCTTCTTCTTGCTTCTTTTACAACACTCAGTTGTGACTTGAAAAGCTAAGAAATCGGTCAGTTTCTAAGGGCATTAAATCTGATACTAGGCAAAGAGAGACAAGCTTTCTTGGGGGGACTGAATTGCGAGTGGCTGGTGGGGGTTGCAAGGTGTTGCGCCTGAACATGATATACGACAGAAGGGCAACAGAGTGAGCAGAAGTGGCAGCAGGAGTAGAGGGGGCAAGAGCCGAAGGGAAGTTCTCGGCCATTGCACAGGACACAGCAGGAAATAATTCCAACCACTGAGCGGGCCGCGTTGGAGAGATGGGCTTGGAAGGAGTGTGCAAATATTGAAACTGGTGAGCCACCAAAAGCAGCCAAAAATATGTATGTTGTAGGGACAAGGAAATCTAAACAACAACAAGGGCAACTAACAATAAATGATGATGGCCAAGAAGCAGACGCGGAGTTTGCTGCTGCTGCTGCTGCTGCGACTGCGACTGCGACTGCGACTGCTGTCGCTGATTAAAACCACGCGGTGGTTGCTGGTTGCTGGTGTTGGTGTTGGTGAATGCCGCGAATGCGTCGCGAGGTGTTGGCCAACTCTGCTGGACGATGGACACAGGCACGGCACAAGGAGGACACACGTGACTACGTGTCCAGACACACACACAGGCACAGGCGCAGGCACGGGCACTGTGTGGCACAAAACAGATTCGCTGCTGCAGTCAAGTGAGGACTGGACCTGGGCTTAGACTGGAGACCCAGAGTGTGAGAGAGGTGGGAGTGGTGGCAGTGGTGGGGGTTTAGCGGGTTAGAGTCTCGGGTGCAGCTTCAGCTCCAGACAGACGACTGACTGCTGACTGCAGACTGGGTTTGGGTTTGGGGTTCGGGACTTGTAGCAACATTTCCGACGTTTTATACAAAAGCAGCTGGAAAACTGCAGATTGCAAAAAATCAACTAGAAAACTGTCTGCTTCCCGCATATTTGTTGTACACATACATATATATATATATATATATATAGATAGATTTTTTCTATTATTTTGGCATGTTGTTTTTTCGACTGGGGTCTAACATATCCGCTGCCGCTGCTGCTGCTGCTGCTGCTCCTGTTCACTCTTCCTCTTCGATTGAGTCCTTGTACTTCTCTAATTTATTTCATGATTTTATTTGTTTCACGTTTTCGATTTTTATTTTGATTTTCACGTTTGAAACACGCGGCATGCAAATGATGTTGAATGCGATAAGTGTTCGAAGGATCTGTCTAGCTGTTTGTGCAGATTGAACAGCACCCCCTTCATCCCCTCTTCCTCCTCCCTCTCCTCCCTCATCTTCATATAGTATGTGTATAGAACTGTATTCGCACACATCTAAATATACGGGAACAGCAACAAAAACAACAAAAAGAAACATATAAACCACTTGAAAATTGCAGACAGACGGCGGAGTGAGAAAACATTTTGCTTTTGATATATGAACTTGAGGGACGCGCATTGTCCGCGCTTATTAGCGGAGTAAGGGGGGATTCGATCAGGAGAAGGGACAGGAGGTGACAGCTGAGGGCCACAAAAAAACACTCGCAAATGATTAAAGCTGAAAGTTGATTTATTAAGATCTTTTTATTAGCGCTGTGCCAATAGGAACATCCAACTGAAAAGCGTATTAATTGCAGAAATTCTGCTGAAGATTTCCAGGAACAAATTGCATGAATAATAGGAATATGTTTTGGTGTTTTGAACACACTCTTCAGTCCAATTTGAAAAGGAGAAAACCTAGGTTAATGTTCGGTTCTAGGGTGTTATGCTTAGTACTTATTGCTGAGACATAAATTGGCCAATTAATGATTGCAATAAAGGCAAGTCTTATTTGAATATGAGCTTGACATGAGTTAGGCTTTGGGCTAAGTTTTCCAAGTAAAACAGATGAAGATGAAGATGCCTAACTGGTCGGAATAACTTTGGTCCTGATAACTTGGTAAACAAAAATGTTGCTCATACAAAAATTCATCTTTTTAACTATTGATGCATTGGAAGCTAGGCTAAGACCTAAGTCAGCCTGCTCCGATAAGGCATATCGACTCCTCTGCAAGGGTATACTAAATAACCTATCCAAATTCAATAAAATACTATAAATTATTCACAATTGAACCGAAGTTTCATCCTAACATCAGTTTTAGCCAAGCTTTGGCTTGAGACATTAATTCTGCATCTAAATTGGTCAAATTGCATTTCGTGTTCTGGCATCTTCAAAATGCATTGCTAGATCAATTCCACTCGTCTTGTAATCTCTGTGTATTTCAGTATGTCATAAGTGTCCAGAAAAGAAGAATAAAAATATTTCTAAAATTATAAACATGCATTTTCAACTAATTTAAAAAATGGCCAGCCAATTGTTGTTCTAGCCAAGTGCTTTTGGTCTTTCTATTTGGGAATAGTTCACATTAAATATCAAGTATACGTACTTAAACTACTCTCCTTCTGAGAGCCCCTGCCACTCCCACTGTTTGTTGTCTCTGCGGATGTCGTCGATTTCGTTGTTGTTTCTCTGGTTAGTTTTTTATTGCGTTTTGTTTGTTTGTTGTTGTTGCTGTTATTGTTGCATGTATGTAATTTTTTGCAATTTTCTAACAAAATTTCTCAATTTTTTCCATCAAGCTATTTTATATTTTTTTGGCCTGGCTTGGTTTCCATTCTGCAGACAGAGCACGTAGGAATAACCTCAATGTCCACCTTATGTGTAGGTGTGTGTGTGTGTGTGTGTGTGTGTGTGCGATATAATAATTTCATATGACGTGCAGCGGTCCTGTCCGGTCTCATCGTCGTCATCCTTCTATTTTGCTTCCTCGGCTGCTTTGATATATAATTTTTTGCATTTTTTAATGCCTCGACTGCCCCAAGCAGAAGGACAACGTGCAGCCGAGTTTGGGGGCAGCTGGGAAGAATGGAGCTGCACATGTATGTATGAGGAGGACAGGACTCTCTGTGGACACGTTAGTGTCCTGTACATTTTGGCAGCACATAATCTCATTTATTTGCCGGCAAAACGCTTTTCCAAATCAAATTTCCGCTAAAACATTTTCTATTTGCCATTTGTAGCATAACAAAAATGGAAATATCCTTTAAGGACAAGTGCAAGGAGCAGAGTAGAAAGCACTTGTGCACTGGGCACAAAACACTTTTCTGAGACATCACAATGGCCAACAAAGGACAAACATTCAATTTATATTCAAATCATTTGTAAGTCCTCCATTAGATGAGATTTCAGAGTATGCCACGCGCTAAGGCAAAAGAGCCTGGCTTGGGAATATTCTCTCGGAGAAAGGTGAAAAGGCATAGATATCTGCCGGTTTGAAGAATCTATCTATAATACTTATAATTCGCGACTTTCTCATTAAATTAAAAAATTATTCTTCTAAAGAGTCAACTATCTATAAGAACTATTCTTCGCCACTCTCTCATTCATTGAAGAATAATATTCCTCTGTGTCTGATAAGGAGTCTCCTATCTGTAAGACCTATTCTTCTCCTCCTCTAGCTTTTATTTTTATATATATTATTCTTCTGTCAGTTATGAAGACTTGACTATCTATATTCTTCGCCACTCTCTCAACCAATGAAATAACTTGTTCCTCCTCTGAAACTTAGCCACTCTCTCATTCATTGTTATATCTTTCAGTTATGAAGACTTAACTATCTATGAGATAAGAACTATTCTTCGTCACTCTCTCATTCATTGAAGAATAATATTCCTCTGTGTCTGATTAGGAGTCTCCTATCTATAAGACCTATTCTTCTCCTCCTCTAGCTTTTATTTTTATATATATTATTCTTCTGCCAGTTTGAAGAATCAACTATCTATAAGAGCTATTTTTCGCCACACTCTCTCAACCAATGAAATAACTTGTTCCTCCTCTGAAACTTAGCCACTCTCTCATTCATTGTTATATCTTTCAGCTATGAAGACTTAACTATGACTATGAGTACTTAACTCTATGAGATAAGAGCTATTCTTCGCTAATCTCTCATTCAATGAAAAATATTGTTCCTTCTCTGAAATCTTAACTCTTCTTCGCCACTTTTGAGATATAGTGTTATCAAGAGTCTACTATATATAAGACCTCTGATCAGATACACTTTTGCCTCTTTCAGCAAGTGTATAAAATCTACGACTTTGTTGATTTAAATATTTGATGGTCAGATTTGAGGCCGGCTTTTCGTGCATTTTTCGGCCGTCATTTTGAGCTGTCAGATATAATTTTGGATGATTTGCACTTTGATTGATGGCCAAAATTGGATTTGGTTTTATTGTTTCTGCTGCTGTTATTGTTGTCAGCACATAAAGTTGATATGAGCCCAAGCAAGGAGAATGGAGAAGATATGCGAAGGCTACTATATGCATATCCATTATAATTAATGGCTCTGGATTTTTAACCCATGTCCAAATCGAACGCAACGTGAGAGAGAGAAGGAGACGCAGGAGGCGAGGACCGGGAGAAGGAGGAGCTGCAGCTGGAGCCAAGGAGAAAGAAAAGAAAGAAAAGAGCCTACAATAGCAGAAGCTCCGCCTTCTAGTTGCCAATTTGCCCCTTGCCGGTTGGTGCGTCCTCGTTGAACGCGTTTATATACCAAAAAACTAACGGGGCAACAGCCAAGCGATAAGAGCAATTGCCACGAAGACGAACCACTGCATCCCTAGCTGTACAACTGCCACCCCGCTCAGCCGCTCAGCCTTGCTGGAGGCGCATGGCATGGAAATGAGTGGCGGGCGCCTAAAAGTAGGCAACGCACTTGTACATAAGTGCCAACGAGGCGAAAAGAGGCAAGAGGCAAGTGGCACGAGGCACAAATTGGGTGTCGGCTTGCGCCGCAATTGACGAGCAGCAGGAGAGGCAAACAACAACATGGAACAGCGAAGAGCAGGAGCTGCAGGAGCTGAAGGAGGTGGAGGAGATGGAGGAGGTGGAGGAGGTGGTGGTGGATGAGCAAGTGGGCAGCTCAAGAAGCTGTTTGCTTTGCGAGACCATTCCATAGATCAATCATGGCTGCGTGTACAGAGCGAGATGGCAGAGCTCAGCTAGCTTAGCTCGCCACATTTTTTTTTCTACTTCTTTAAATTATATTCAACACACACACACACACACACACATGTCCTGGGTGTGTGCTGAAATCCAAGGCAAACAAGCAAAACGCTGAAGCACTTTACTCAATTTAATTTCCTAATTAACTGCGGGCGATGTCCTTCAACAGCTACTGCCCTTAGTCCTTGCCCAGTTACACTTGCAGTTCATTAATGTGCGTTTGTCTGTTGCGAGACACCTTTACACACAAACACACACACACACACATATATATACATATATATATGTGGACATTTCCATTTCATGTCCTTATGCTTGGCCGTTGGTAATTAGTGGCACACGTTTGTCCTTTAACACAACCGCTGATGATCCTTGCTGGCATTAAATTAACTCAAAACAATTACCAACTGGAAAAAATGTTCGCACACAGGACAATAACTCCTTCTGGTTATTACTATACACATGTATATACATATATATATATATATGCCTGCATATGAAAAAACCCTTTTTTTTTGTGCTCGACGCCTAACCGCATAATGAAGTGTCCGCCAAAGGATAACACATGAAAAAAACAGGAGTCGAAGCACATTTCGAATTGGCTGAACTCTAAATACTCTCTCAGGCATTTCAGTTGCTGTACTTAAATCAATCGTAATGTGATTAAATTAATTTAAATTAAATAATAATTTTTTTATTTATTCATTGCAGAAAAATATTTATTAATTTAATATTTATTTCGATTAAGTTATTTTATTTTATGTTTGTATTTAAGGCATAAAACTGTGCGGCCTATGTTTATTTATATGTATATATTTATATCTGATACACATGGACTACTACTACATATATATACATATATAGCTCACATTTGTTAGGGTATTAAATATATATATATTAAAGTAAAACATTTCACTTTGGCAATTGTCCGCTGACAGCTTTGTTGGCCCCTTTGTTTTTTCTGGCTCGTCCTTTTTTTTGTGCGCTCATTTTTAGGTATTTTGTTTGGCTTGCTGACGCTAATTTGTTTTACTTTGTTTATATTTAAAACAATGTTTGGCTGAGCGGATATCCGGACTTCCGGACACCTCACTCAGCGACAAATGGAAATGTGTAAACCGCAAAGGATAACATTTGCCGGACACCTCACAGTCACAGCCTGCCGGAGATGTCCTGTGTGGCTGTGTCTGCGATTGTCCTTTGCAGCAGTGTGTGTGTGTGTGGGTGTGTGTGAGTGTGTGGCATGTCATATTGTGTGAGACAGTTAAACTGTCGTACAAGTCGCCCCTTAGTATGGTAATTATGCGGTTGGGCGACACAATTCGGTTTTGACTGGCTGCGACTGGTGTGCGGCCAGTGGCCAAGATCCCAAGAACCCAGTTACCAGTTTCTCAGCTGCCCAGTTGACCATGTTCAAGATGTTGGCTTATCAGTACGAGCCCGTTGGCGGTTAATTCTTGCGGTGCCTGCCAACAACAGTTGAATAGTTGAGCAGTTGAACAGTTGAGTGGAAAACACTAAGGCGCTTAAGAGCTACGCACAAATGCCCCAGATGCCAAAAGGCTTTTCAGCTCTCAGCTCCGATTTAAATGCAGACACATATGCATTTCCAATATGTGTCAAGATATGGCTAATTTGCCTGCCAATTGCATTCAATTAACAATTAACAATTAACATTTAAACTTGTTTCTGCTTCCTTTAAATTATTATCAGGCATTGGAGAAGATGAGTTTAAGGATTTGTTCTAAGTGAGCTATCCTTACAGCGTTTATTCAGATTTAAATAAATTGATATTGTTCCCAGTTTATTTACTTTACTTTCAGGGCAAATTAGCTTAAGGCCAATGCAACAATTAATTTAAGCCAACCTTTTCATGGCGTCTATTAACATTCTAGTGCTAATCGCGTCCTTTGCTGTCAACCTGACAGACAATGTCCTCTGGGTAAATGAACAATCAGGACATGATCCGTGAATAAGCAAAGCCCACAAAAATGTTGCCCAACGCTACTACTTGTGGCGTATCCTTCGCCTTCCCATCCGCATCCGCATCCGCATCAGCATCCTCTCAACATCCCACTCCTTTTGCTACTCTGGCTGCATCTCCTTGCTGTTTTTGGCACATTCTCGGTTTTCAGTTAAGTGACCGGAAAATTGGGATCCTTTACGGCACATTTAATTCACACATATGAGCGGTACAATTACCAGAGCACGCCCAGGACACACACACACACACACACACACACACACAGGGACAGGGAGAAAGGACTCGTGTAAGCGTAGACAAATAACACTTAAGAGCGATATGCCAACAGTGGATTTCAGGGTCTCTGTGGCCAGAAGGAAGTGTTGTTGCTGCTGCTCCTGCCGAGCGCCCAAAAGGCACGCGCCACAGAAATCGCGCGTGCCACACACACACACACACACACACACACACACACAACCAGTCGAAAGCCACTCAGCTGCAACCTCGGCAAGGACAACGAGGAGTTTTTTACACATTTTCACGCACACACAAGTGAGATAAAAAATATATATATATATTTAAAAAGGAATTTATTCTAACAACGACAAACATCCGACTATGCTTCACAGCATGAGCTGATATATATATATATTTATATATCTATGAGAGTGCCTCGACTGACTGCCAGGCAGGTCCTTGCGGGCCTGACGTGCTTTTCAGCGTTTTTTTTCTTTCTGTTTTTTCCTGGTGACAAAAGAAGAGTTTAACATTGCAGAAAAATGTGTGTATGAGTGTGTGTGTATGTGTGTGTGTGTGTGTTTGGGTGTGTGTGTGTGGAAAATACTTGTTGTTCTATGCCCTAACCAATCGAGCATTCAAAAGTTGTCAAGGTTTCAAGAAAGGTTCTGCTCCGTAAGCAGCATAATTTGTTCAAATTGCTATTGTGATATAATATTTCGAGTAACTGAAAATACAGAACTGAACAATTGATTTCAATAATTATAATTCTAACTGTAATTAAAATGGTATTCGGCACTGAAACCTATTCAGTTTTGACAATGTTATGAAAGCAAATCCATTTTGAACCCATTCTTATGACATTTTAAGCTTGTTTTTCGATCTATACATATGATTTCGACTTGAAATGTTTGATTAATCTAGATTAATCTAATCGACAAATCTTACTCAAAAAGTCCTTGTCTGAATCGGACCAGTTTTGACAAAGTTATGACTAAGGCAGATATAGAGCCGTGTCCAGGATTTTTACATGATTTTCTGCCCAGAATCTGATTTTCAATTTTAAACGTAGGATTTATGAAGAGACCAAATAATTATCAGAATATTCTCAATTTAATCAGATTTGACACTTCCTAAGATGCATTTTTTAAATAAAATAAATTTAATTTGAGAATCTGGCTGGAATTGAGTTTTAAACTATAAATCTAACCCAGATCAAAAATAGCTTCATTTTGAAAATCGAATCACTTTTGACATTTACTTACTTTGGGGCAAGGATTTTGACCTTAGCAAGTTGCCAAACTTATATCTAGTATAAAGTAAATAAGATATGTTTGGAATTATGTGGAGTGTTCACTGTAGTGTATTTCATCTGCAGTGCGCTTATTTTGTTTCACTTGTGGCTAACTGCTTTTGTGTGAGTTGTGGAGTCAAAGATAAGTTCAGCTAGCAGATTTATTTATGTTAGACGCGAGTGGGCAATGAGCAATGAGCGAGTGGCATGCCACAATGGCAATGCAACAACAACAACGACAACAACAAAATGAACAAGAACAAGCTTGTTGGGGTCAGAGCCAGATAATTGTTGGCTGGTGTGGTGGCATCTTTGTGGCTTTTGTTGGCCAACAGAGCTCAAAACTGGCTGCTCGCTTCTGGTGTTAAATGCGATTTTAATGAGTTGGCCAAACCTGTCAGCCGAAGACAATTTGCGGCTTGTGCTGCTCTTTTGCAGCAGTTGTTGTTGTTGTTATTGCATTTGTTGCATACTTTGGGGTATAAATGAAGTTGAGCCAAGAAGAAATTCAAATTGCAGCTGCTAAAAGAAAGCAAATTTGCAGTCAAGCTGTGCCTAAGTTTAGATACACAGAAAAAGAAAATGCATTCGGAAAACAAAATTGTGTTTCTTGACTTAAGATCTCTGTATTTGTATTATATTATATTGTATCATATTATAAAAAGAGTTAACTAGGATTTAAAGCGTAGTCATTTGAATGAGATTCTTGAACTAAGTTTGATAAGTCTTCAATGGAACATGGAGAAATGAAAATGAATATTGAGAAAAATGTGAATAAAATTCCTTAATTCTCAAACATATTCCTAGCTCAAGTTGACTCTGTTTAATGAAACTTAAATGGAGTCTTGACTGTGGCTTGTTGGTTGTTGCAAGTGTAGTATTTGATGCCTGCTTTGCATAATCAAACACCAAAAAGCAGGCAGGATGAAGGACCTATTCACAGCTCCCCAGCCGTCCTATCTTCGCTTTCAGCTTGGTTTCTGGTCAAATAGGAAAACAGTGTTTCGAATTTTGCTTTGGCTCAAACACAATTTTTTGTTTGTTGCTTTCGCCAATGTTGTTTGTTGTCTTTCGGGGACCTGTTCTGTGCCTGTGCCTGTGCCTCTGCGTGTGCTCGGGCCTCCTGTGCTTGGAAATTGCGTTTCCGCTCGAGGAACACTAGGCCCCAAAAAAAATTAACAAAAAATCAAGAAGAGGACGAACTAAAAGTGCACAGCAGCGGCAACGGCAACGGCAACGGCAACGGCAACGGCGACGGCGCATTTCCTTTTCAGCAGCGTCCCAGGCATCCTTTGGCATCCTGCAGCGCCTTTGTGGCCAATACACACACACACACACACACACATAGACACCCAAGTGTGTGTGCGTGTGTTAGTTTTTGTTTGTTTGGTTTTTGGCGGAAATTTTGCGCTTGCAAATCGCATGGAAAATTCGAGAACTGGCCCGAGAGCCAGTGTTGGTTTTGGGCTTGAGCCTCGCCTTACTCCCACTCAGTATCCTTCCAAACGCAAGCATTTCCATTTGGCAGCTTAGCAACGATGCGGGCTGCTGGACACACACACACACACGCACACAACAACACACACACAGCGAACAGGAGTCGCGCGCAGGACGCCAAACGACTTCAACAACGGCTGAAGCAACAAAAACACCCCGCAACCCATCAACCCCCCCCAAGCCAACAAAACCTTCTTCTATGCAATGCAGCTGACGCATATGCATGCAGGAGTGGAGCCAAAGATAAAGGGAGAGGGAGAATGGGAAGCGGGAAGTGAGAGGGGGAGAGCTTAACAAGGACAACGATGGCCAACGGTGACTTGGGGCAGTAAAGCATCGATTGAATTTATTTGTATTGTGCGAGAGCAGAGGTAGTGCAAGGGGAGCGAGAGGGGGCTACTGGGAGCAGGAGCTGGCCAGGAGCTGGAGCTGCAGCTGAAGCTAGGCCTGCATGTGTGGAGGCTGGTTAACAATTCTTTCGATTTTCATTTCCGTCTGTAACAGCAACAACAACAATTGCATAAGGAGCCCTACAGCAGTAGGGGTGCTGCGTAGAGGGGTAGCGGCAGGGGGAGGTAGTTAGGGAGGTGTGTAAGGGGCTGCAGCACTGCGTACACCGCACAAACATGGCGCAAAAATCATTAGAAACTCTTTTGTTAGGGAGTCCACGTTCGTTTGCGAAATACAACTGGAGAAAACAGCGACGATGACGACGACGACGACGACGACGACGATGAGGGTTTCAGCCTTTAGCCTGATGTCCTGGCAGCGCAGGATATCATGATTATTAAGCTTAATGTGTGACAAGATCTCCAACATAAAGGTATATCTTTCTAAGGATAATTTTTTGGAATAATAATAAAAATATTTATAATAAAAAATTAAATTGAGATTAGGGTTTTTTTTGTGATCTTTTTGTGATCCTAATCAAAAAAATCTATCAAAAGTGATGTTAAAAAATTAATGAAATTTAAAGAAACTCAAAAATGTATATGTAATTGAAAAGTGATCTCAAGGATAAAAGTCCTTTAGAGTATGTTAAATATTCGGCTTGCCGAACTTGACAAACAGGAGCTTGTTCCTTTTTGTTTTTGTTATCCTGAGGATGTGGATGACGGCGCGTATGCGCAATTTTCTAACGGCAACTGCAACAGCTACCCAATTGACCAAGGACTCGAGGCCTACAGCAAACTGGCCACCAGACGAACTCCCAAGCCCAAAGTTTTCGTTGCCGTTGGCTGCTTTTTCTGCAGCAGCCGCTGCTGCTGCTGCTGATGTGGCTACTTCTATTGTTGAGCCTGCCACACACCCCCTCCCCCACTTCCAACCCCCCCTTAAAATGTTGTTCTTTTTGTTGGTGTTTTGCTAGCATTGCCGTTTGCGTGCCTTTTTGTCTTTTTTTTCCATTTCTTTTTTTGTTGCTGGCAGCTTTCGTTGATTTTGCGTGATCTACGCTTAAAGCAGGACCTCCAGCGAGAGGCAAAAAATAAACGCATTGCCTTTGACCAAAGTATTCGTGTGTAGACGTAAACAACAACAACAACAACAACAGCAATGCAATGGAAAGGATGCGCTTGCACCTCCGGATTATTCGAGTTGTCTTTCGCCAGGTTGCACCCTCGATTGTATCCAAGTATTGAAGCGTGCAAAATAAACAGTGACAATCGTAAAGGGATTCCCCTTTTTTACAATTTTTTTGTTTCCTAACTTTAAGGCATATTTTGGAAAGATTTGGAATTCATGGCTTTAGTTTCTGCAGAATGTTGTCCAAGTTTACTTTCTTTAGAAAAAGATAAGACTTCGTTTCTGCGATGAGTTTTAGTTGAGAGAAGAAGTTGAACTAAAATTAAATAAAATATATTGTGCTTAATTTATTGTCAATATTAATATTTGTGTATAATAATAATAATTAAAATAATAATAAATAAATACAAATTAGGAAAATGATTTAAGATCTGCGAAAATCAGAATTGTTTCGGTTTCGGAAACGGTTTCATTTTGCCAGCTGATTTTAGATCAGAACAAAGCTGAGTCGATATAGCTAAATAGTATTTAGCTTGTTTGCTTTTAAGTTTCGAAATATTTGACATTTAAGTAAATTTCGACTAGTTTTGATTTTTATTTTAACTTTCGAGTATGTTTTCGCATTCAAAAGTAATTCTTCGAAATTCTCGCTTCCTCAGTTTTTGCACTCTTCGCTTTTCACTTTAGTTTTGCACTTGCTTCATATCCTTTTTAGCTAGTCTAAAAGACATGAAAAACTGGAGTGCTTGAAGAGCTCTTTAGAGAAAGAGATACAGAGAGAGAGCGAGAGATAGAGACAGAGAGAGTGTGTGAGAGAGAGAGAAGTTGCCAAAAAGTTTGAGTGGTTTGTTGTCCACTTCGATTTGTAGGTTAGCATTTGGACATTTGGCATTTGCCTATTTGGAGCCAGCTTCGACTCTCTAAGGACATTGGCTTGGACTCCTTTACATGTATTTTTTCAGCTGTTTTCTTCTTCTTCTTTTTGTAGTGGCAATGCCCATTTCCTGTCGGCATTTCTTTGACTCTGTCGCAGCTGCTGCTGCTTTTGCTGCTGCTGCTTTTGCTGTTTCTGCAGCCAATATAAACTCTTTCACTTTGCTGGCGGATGTCCTTTAACGTGGTTTCCAGACCGCTGCCCACACACACACACACACACACACACACCTCAACCTTCTTCTTCGTTTTTTTCACGCTATTTCAATAATTTCACTTTGAAATTTCCTACAGCTGCAAAACGGAAGCCAATACTCGCTAGTTTTGCTTTAAGCTGTTTTTTCTTCCTCTTGTTTTGCCTCCTACTTTTTTGTTTTTTTTTTGGCTGCCATCTTTGAGCTTGTCAAAGCGGAAAGGGCTTTCATTTCCGCCGCGAAAGTGACTTAAATGAATGCAAAAAAATGACAAGGTTTTTGCAGTTTTTACAAAAGACTTGAAATGCTTTTTGCCAATATTCATTGATTAAAACATTAATTGGGTTAGTGTGAGCAGGTGGCTTAAGACTTGGCTGGAAATCTTACCTAGATCTGCTGTTGGTAACTTGAAAGCTGTAAAGATTCCCTTTCTCAATTCTTTGGATTGATTTTTAAGAGTTTTCAAGTGTCGTTTGATTTAGAATATTTGTCACTTTGAAATTCTTATATTGAGCAACCACTTGTAAGAAACATAAACAAAACAAAAATTTTGTTTGTATTGCAGAATAGAAAAACATTTATTTGAAGCCCTGCTAGCAATGCATAATTCTCAATATATTAACAAGTGATTAGAAAACATGATAAATAATTAATATTCAAAAACAAAATGGAATAAAAACAATACGAAATATATATAAAGACTTTTGCTAAGAATTTTATTTGTATTGCCAAGAGCTGAGAAACATTTATTCTAAGTTTTTCATTATTCATTATTCTAGTTATTCATAATTATCCTATTTACTATTACAATATTAACTAATATTAAATAAATGTGGCAGGCAACGGTTTTGATTCGCCTTTGCCAATCAGCGAGAATCGTGTTTCGTTTTTGCCGAAGCTGAGGCTGTTTGAAGGCCGAAGTTGCCCAGCCGCTTATAAATATTTACGATGCTACGCTTTTTTCTACACACACAGACAAGCAATATATATATACATGTGTATAATTCATATATATATATATATATATATATAAATATATATTTAAAAGGCCAACCAATGGGCGTTGAATACGAAGCGAGGCCGCCTCGCAAAATCGCACGAAGCACAAAAAAGGCCAAAAAACGAGCAAGCAAATCAAATAAAATATGCAAAATATACAAAAACAAACACAAACACAAATGGGGATTTAGTTTAGTTGTTGTTATTGGCTGCGCACACATGTCAACTAACAACAACAACAACAACAACAGTTGCCATTGGACTGTTTTTTTTTAACCACACCAACAACAACAACAAGAGGCCTACAAGCAACAACAACAGTTCGCATATTAAAAATGCGTTTTCGAGGCGCCGCCTACCGCATGACGTCACCAGCACCAACAACAACAACACCTCGCTCGCATTTTGCATTTCCTCTTTCTTGCTTATTGCTTTTGCTTTTTGTTTTTTTTTGTGTTTTTTCCTTTTGCGCAGCAAAGTTTTTGCTCTTTTTGGCGTTCCCAATGAGCGCCGTCAAAGAGAGCGCCACAGCACTAGTCTCTCTCTCTCACTCGCTCACTCGCACGTTCGCTCGTTTGCTCGGTCGCTTTGGCCAGGGGGACAACTCTCACCTTGGCTCGGCTCGGCTGCTTGCAAATGTATGTGTGTGTGTGTGTGTGAGTGTGTAGGTAGCGCCAAGATATTGCGCGCTCGCTCACACCAATGACGATGGCCGCTAGTTGGCTCGTGTTGTGTGGTGGGCGTGGCCAAGTTTTGTAGTTTTTGCTGTGCTCTTTTCACCGCTGCAGTTGTTGGCCTAAGCAGCAACAACAACAACAATGAATGGCTGCAATATAAGCTAAAGATGCCTTCGTCGTCATCGTCTGCCAGGGGTTGCACTAAAAACTATATTTGCAACAATTTTCTTACTGGACGCTGCAACAGCAGCAGCAGCACCAACTCTCTTCTTCTTCTTTCCGGTCAGCAGCAAGAATTTGCTGTTGTTGTCATTTGCGTAGTAGGCGCAGAGGAACTTTTTTTTGGTTATGCGTGTTTCTTGATGTTATTCGCGATTTTTATGTATTTGGCCTTAGCCTGCAGCTGCCCGCTGCCCGCTGCCCCTGTCCATGCCCCTTTAGAAATGCTAAAGAATGTGGGAAAGAAGAAGAAGCAGCAGCAGAAGAAGAAGCAGGCGAAAAACAAAATGAAAGCTTGCCTGACAGCAACTGGCTGCTATGAAATTTGCATAAATCTGTATTTTCACCTTTGTAACACACACAAAACTAAAATAAAATTCATAATTCAATTAAGTTGCTCAATTAATTTATTTACTTTACTTTTTAACGCAAGATCACACGACATAAATGGCCCAAAACCAAACACAGCAAAGAGCACGAAGTGTGGCGCTCTCTTAGCGCGCTCTTAGCAGGCGCTCGCTCGCAGCACGAATTCGCCGCAAAAACCAGAATAACAAATTTGCTGGCGCTCTCTCTGGCGGGCGTTCGCTCTCGCGCGCTCTCGCGCGCTCTCTCTCTCTCTCGCTGCCAGTGGCTCTCGCGGCGACAGCGACGCCGGCAGCGACAGCAGCTCAGTGCTGGCTGAGTTTCGAGTTTCATTCATTGTATCTGTTAGATACTTTTGCCGAGCAGTCAGTTCGTATTTAACTTTCGTCGTGAATGCAACGCAACGTTTGTCAGCAGAGCGTATCAAAAGAAACACACAACAACAACAACAATAACTGTAAACATTGTCGTCATCGTGTGTGTTTGTGTTGCCCTCTCTATCAGTGTTTTATAGTGTGTGTGCGTGTGAATGAAACAACAACAAACAAAAATACAAAAATACAAAAACAAAACGAGAAAAACTTAATCAAAAAACGCGGCATCATGTGTTGCACAAACAACTATAACAACTAATAACAACAACAAAAAAAAAAAACAACAACAAAAAATTGAAACCTTGGAAAACTCAAACGTGGAAAACTCAGTTCAACTTGTGAATGTGTATTAAATATAATTATGCTCATTGAAATAATTGCCAGTAAGTGACAAATGACAATAATGGAAATAATGCTGCCTCATACATATTAAATATATGCAATAAATATTTAATATATATATAATATAATGTATATACATATATATGGATATATATTTATTTATGTGTAAATATTTATGCACATATAATTTAGGTGAAGTGAAATTTGTCTTTGCCTCAGCAGCAGCAGTTGCCCAACTTCTTGCGAACAAAATTTGTAATTTATAAATTTATAACGTGTGCACACACACCCCCAACCCCCCCCTACCAACCCCACACCGCTACAAGACAACACACCCTCCTCTCCCCGCCCACGTCTGCCTCGTAAAAAGTGTTTGTTGTTGTTGCTTTTGTTGTTTTGTATATTTGGGCGCTCAGCAAAACTTACGCGACGATGTCTTCTTCTTCTTCTTCTTCTGCTCCTTGCTGCTTGCTGCTTGCTGCTTGCTCCTTGTTGCTGCTGCTTTTATCATCCTGGCGCGCCAAAACACTCTTGTAAACACACACACACAGCACACACACACACAGCACACACACACAGTGCACACCCAGTCGTAAAAGGGCAGACAGGCAGCAGCAGCAACGAGAACAACTTGTGTAATTTATTGCTGCCTGCATAAATAATAAATAAGCGTAAATAAATAAATACAAAACATATACAAAATATACATATATATATATATGTGCATGCACATACATACATACATATATATATATAGATATATATTTATAAATATCTCTCGCAACCCACTCGCTGTGCAAACTTCGCAGGACTCGTAAATTAAATAAATAAAAATAAATATTAAAATAATGCCAACAACAACAACAACAACAACTCAACTTTTGCCCAGGCTTTGTGTGTGTGTGTGCTGTGTGTTGTGTGTGTGTTGTGTGTGTGTGTGTTGTTCTTGCTGTGGCAGCCGGCCTTTTTATTTTTAATGTGCACAGCGCATTTCTTATTTTTTTTTATTATTATTATTATGATTTTACTCGCTGTTGCTTTCAATTTTAATTTTTATTTTTATGCCGCGCAACAGCTGCGCGCATTATAAATAATTAATCAAAAAGCAACAACAACAACAACAACAACAGCGATAAGGAAGCGAATTAAGGCTCTTTCTCTCTTTGGCCTGAAGCTGCTCAGAGTTGCTGAAGTTGCACAAGTTGCAGAAGTTTTGAGAGTCGGCGAAAAACTTGAAAAACCCAAACAGGAAATGCCAAAGAAACAAAAACGAAATAACAAATAAATAATTTTTTTTTTGTTATTGTTTTTGCACGTTTATTTATTTATTTTATAGCGCGCGGTTTCAGTCAAATTTTTTCCAAAGAAGCATAAAATTTAATGCGTGCAACAACAACAACAACAACAGCAACAACAAAAAACAAAACAAAAATAAAAACAACAATAAATACAAGTAATAACTGCAAGAATATAAACCAAAGCCAAAAGTTGGCCTAAGCAAGAATGAAGCAGCAAAAATACCCTGACAGTGACACAGTCTCTAGATTTTCATATCAATTTGATTGCTATAGGATATAGTGCACTGATTCCGCGTGATATGTTGCAAGATGAGTCCCATTCTGAGTCAGTTAGTTAGCTAAAAGAAATGAAATTTATATTTATTTATAATTTTCAGAATTATTTGAAGCAGTTTTGAAAATTTGTGATATATTTTTAAATTAGTGGAATAAAATTAAGTTTTTTTACTTTCTGACTTTTTCAAGAGTCTTTATATGTATGTGTATGTGTGTATATATTTTACGACATCGCAGAACTTACTCTCAAAGTGTCACACATACCTGCAACACCCAATTTTAAGGAGAAAAAAAAAACAATTTTCTTATTGCAATCGTTGCTGTTGTTGCTGTTGTTGCTGTTGTTGTTGCTGTTGTTGTTGTTACAACAATAATAAAAAAGAATAAAAATAATAACAGTGACTCACAAGATTTAATTGGAATGAAATAATAAACATAAAAAAAGAGTCGCTAAAAAGTAGAAGTAGAAGAAGAAGCAGCAGCAGCAGCAGCAGCAGAAACATAATAACAATAATAATAAAAATAAATTAATTTAATGGCTGACTGTGTTTGCATTGCGCCCCACACACACCCATACACACAGAGACAAAGTAAAACATTTCTGCAGACCACCCAAAACACATACACACACACACACACTCAGAGAATGCCGTTAGACAACAAGAGCAGCTCCACCCCAACCGACCACCCTCCCAGCACAACAAAATAAATTTATATAAATGCGCAGCTATATATAAAATATAAATACACACAAACATGAATCTATACATATATATATATATATATATATATGAATATATATATATATATGAATATATATATGAATATATATTTAAATAAATATAATTACGCAAATGCGCCGAACGGCCGCGTCAGCCATAAATAATAATATTTAATTAAATATAAATGTATTTTCGCCGCACAAACTGAAACTGATACACAAATGAAAAGATAATACACATACATATATATATATATATAAATATATATGTATAAGGGAAAACATTTATATCCAATGTGTGTGTATATATATTTATATATTGCATGACCACAGCGCAATAATTGTTTGGAAAATCTCTTTCTAATAAATTAGTCCAAAACTGAAGCATTAATAAATGAGCGCTAAGCTAATAAAATAATAATATTCCAAAGGGATGGGTGAGTGGTGCGAGTAGGGAGGTGGGAGGGGGGATGGGGTAGTGGTGATGTTGCAAGAAGGGGCAACAAATAAATATAATTGAAAATCGCTCGCAAGGGCAAAAAGATTAATGGGCATATTCAAAAGAGTTATGACTCAGAATCACACAAATCTCTCTGGAACAAGTGAGAGCTCGACGAGCAGATACCCTGTACACCACTGTTAAGCATGGAGCAGAAATTAATTAGTATTTGATTGGCAAAAATCGATGTTTCTTGTGTGATATTAATGAGGTGTTTAGCTAAATTTGATTTTAATCGATATTTGCTATCGATAACTTGGTCTGCTTATGATAGAAGAGCACTTTAATTTTCAATTTGAAGTCTGTAGCTCTTCTAGTCTCCGAGTTCAGCTTGCTTGCTAACTTGGCTATTGTTGCTGATCAAGAATATATATCTCATATGGGGTCTGAGCTGCTTCCTTCTGTCTGTTACATATCTTTACACAATCTCAATATGCCAGTTTTCATATTTTTATAGAGAGTTAATTAAAATATATATCATAGATATCCGTTTTGGATGAGCTGATTTTTTTTATAAAATATATAAATATTATTTTTAGAAACTGATTCACCCAAACAATTTGCAGTATATTAACTCAACGTTGTGGAAACATTTTTGAAATGATATTCATATATTTTTTTAACTCTTTATTCTTTTCGACTTTGTGGAAACATTTTTGAAAAATATATTAATATATTTTTTAACTTTTTTATTTTCTTAATTTTTATTCCCTTTTTATAATACAATGAAATCATAAAATGTTTAATATAGTAAATCAGATTTATGGACACATTCCTAAAAAATGCATTAATATATTTTAAATTTTCTGTATTTATGATTTCTGGTGTAAAAATTGAAATTTCTTCTTCTTATTTATATTTTAAATATTTAATTGCAGCCTGAAAAGAATTTCGCTGCACAGAAGTAGCGCCTAGAGCAAAAGGCCCTAAGATGTGCTAGATAATTGAAAGCAAATACAAGACCAAAAACCCCAAAGCAAGAAGAACACTGTTAAATAGCAGATAGAGAGAGAGAGAGAGAGGGAGAAACGAAGAGAGAAACATGGATATGACCAAGGACATAATGGATTTCGAGAGGAAACTGGACCATGAGCAATATGAGCCCAATGATTACACAATGGTGAATGTGGAGCCGACAGACACCCAAACAGACTTGGCCTATGAGCCGGCCAAAGCAGAGAGAGTGGAGGAGAATCCGACTGAGCCGGAGCAGGAGCCAGAGCCAGAGCCGGAACAGGAGCCGGAGCTAGAACGGGAACGGGAAGAGTCCTCCGTTAAGGAGGAGCACACTGAGAAACCAAATGTGCGGCGTTTGGTGCTGAATGAAGAGCCATTGACGCCTCCGCCACGCCCACTCACCTCCAGCGAGGTGGTGGGACACACCGAACCCGATGAGCCGGAGCTGAGGGTACAGCTGAGCGCCAAGAAATCCCGCTCCTTGCCCGTTTCACCACAGCCCCTGGTCGCCCACAATCTGACAGCGATTGGCCTGTTTGAGTTTGGGCAATCGAGCAAACCGAATAACAATCACACAGAACAGAAGCCAAGGCTGGCCCAGAAGGGGCTGGGACTTGGCCTGGGACTGGGTCCATCGGCTCAAACAAGTGCAGCTGCTCAGCGCAAGTCGCAATCCTCTGGAGGAGGTGGCGGGGATAATCAACAGTTTTGTCTTCGCTGGAATAACTATCAATCGAATCTGACCAACGTGTTCGATGAGCTGCTCCAAAGCGAATCCTTTGTGGACGTGACCCTCGCCTGCGAAGGACACTCGATCAAGGCACACAAAATGGTGCTCTCCGCCTGCTCCCCGTACTTCCAGGCACTGTTCTACGACAATCCCTGCCAGCATCCGATAATCATTATGCGAGACGTGAACTTTGGTGACTTGAAGGCGCTGGTCGAGTTCATGTACAAGGGCGAGATAAATGTGTGCCAGGATCAGATAAATCCACTGCTCAAGGTGGCCGAGACGCTCAAGATACGTGGCCTGGCCGAGGTGAGCGCCGGTTCGGCCTCGGGCTCTGGGATTGGTGGCGCCTCGCTGTTGCCGGAGCAACGCATGACCGTCTACGATGAGGACGAGGACGAGGAGCTGGCCATTCTGCGCGATGCAGACGAGGATGAGCTCAAGCCGAAGCGGGCTCGCTTGCTGGCCAAGCTGCAGCAGGCGGAATCCGCCCTGGATTTGAATCAGCGGCAGCGCAAGCGTTCGCGCGATGGCAGCTATGCCACGCCCAGTCCCAGCCTGCCCTTGCCCCTGCCCCTATCGCTGCCTCTGCCGCATCCACTGCGTGGCGAGTCGCCGCAGCGCGGACATGTGGCCACGCCCAACTCCTCCACAAGCAGCGCGGGCCAGCCACTGGCGATGACCACCTCCACCATAGTGCGTAATCCCTTCGCCTCTCCTAATCCACAGACGCTGCCATCATCTGGCTCCAGCAGCAGCTCCTCCACGGTGGGCAACACCAGCTGCTCCAGTGCCAATGCCAGCTCCTCAGCAGCTGCGGCTGCTTATCGTTCCAGTGCACGCAGCTGCTCCCCTCCCCAGCCGTCGTCGGCGCCGCCATCGTCCAGTCAACTCAGCTCACCCAAGAGTTCGGATCGGGGATCGGGTCAATCCCAGCTGCCGCCGCATATGGCTGCAGCTGTTGCTGCCGCTGCTCATCATGCGTCTGGGTCTGGTTCTGGCTCGGCGGTGGCACCACCACCACCGCCGCCGCCTTCCCAAAGCGCCGCCTCGCTGCATCATCATGCGGCAGCTGCGGCTGCCCAGCAACTTGCCGCCCAGCATCAGTTGGCCCACTCGCATGCAGCCATGGCCAGTGCTCTGGGCGCCTCCCTGGCAGCTGCGGCTGCTGGCGGCGCCTCTGCGCCCGGCAATGGGGGTGCGGGCGGTGGTGGAGGTGTGGGCAACTCGGTGGCATCCTCGCTGGGCCCCCATCACGATGACATGGAAATCAAACCGGAAATTGCGGAGATGATACGCGAAGAGGAGCGGGTGAGTTTCAATTTTAATAACTATCCATAATCCTTTGACAGATCTTAAGTGGGGAAAATCGAATGAGGAGCATAAATATCTAATTATATATATAATTAATCTGAGCAATCATTCCTAACTGTTAAACACCCATAGATTGATCTAAAGTGAGGAAAATCGATTAAGCAGATGACAAATGAGAAATATATCTGGGAAAAGTTGGAAAGTTCAGAGAAAAATCGAATAAGTTACATAAGTAAAACTGATCTGATCAATATTCACTATCTATATAATAGACATTTCTTAGAAAAAATCGATAATAAATTAAATAAGTAAAACTAATCTGATCAATATTCATTATCTATATAATAACCCTTGCATAGATCAAAAGTGAGAAAAATATAAAATTGAGAAGACAACTAATAAATAGGTCTGAGAAAATTTGAATAACAAATCAGATTTTAATAATCAGAGCAACAATCGCTATATATATATATATATAGAAAACAACCTTTGATGGAGCTAAGGAAGAGAAAGATCTGAAATAGATATTACAACAATAACAGAAAAATCGAATGATTACCTAGATAAATAATTAAAACATGAAACAACAAATGAGATCATAGTGCAAATCTAAACAGAATCTGTTGAAGTAATATTCTATATAATATAGACAATATAGAAAACAGATTTTGAACAATCGACAATAGCCAGCTTTGGGAGGGCAACAATTGTATCAGGTATTATTTATCAGGTAATTAATCAACTCAATTACATTTGTTAGTTGTTAGTTGTAGTTATTTTGACACCGAAAACTATATTGATTTGAATTTAGATTAACGATTTTCGATTGTCATCTGATATATTGATTATGTTGTCCAAAGTTCGATAAAGTTGCCATTCGATTAGGGAATAGTACAGCTATAAAATAATTGCTGAAATTAAACATAATCTTGATGCTAGACTTTATTTCATTATGGCTACTTGAGGAGCGGCATATCAGCAAATAGATTAATCTATATATATGTATATATATATATATATATATATATAATTAAGTAATTGGCTAATTGGAATGCCTGGCAATCTTCAACTGTAGATGTTTTTTTTGTTAGTTGTTGCTCAACTTGGCTTAATTATTTATATTGCCTTGGCGAGTGCTTAGCATATTGGACATTTGTTCGGTTTTGGCCAAAGGCCATGAGATCGAGTTGAATTATTTTTACATAATGCAACAGTACACACACACACACACACTCGCACACACATGTTGTGTGCTTTGCGTGTGACTAAAACAAACAAACTAGGAAAAGTGCATAAATGCATTCCTATTACAACCAAATTTACACAACAACAACAACTGCAACAGCAACAACAACAACAATTTAAAGTGTTGTATTTAGCTTTTTGCATTTTGTGTTGCATTTGATTGTTATTTCTATTAGATTCGTATAAGACAAGGGGTCTCGCGCGGGGTCTCCGGCATTAACTGCGTCAGCGACTTGAAAAATAATTCAACATATTTAATGCTAATGACGCCAAATTGCGCAATGCACGCATATAATAGATACAAATACAAAGATACAAATCCAAATACAAAGAAAATAGGCACAGAAAAACAACAAGCCTCAAAAAAAATTGAAAAATTAGTTAAACAAATGACAAAAATTGATGGCAATGCAAACAAAAGTGCGCAAATATTTGTCTCGTGTTTCTCTCGTTGCTCGTTGCTCGTTCCTCGATTTTCATTTTTCATTTTTCATTTAACTCAAGTTGCATTTGCGTTTTTCTATAATTTCAACTAATGCCACTTTGATTCAACTTTGATTGCACTCCCAAGTGTGCAACTTTTGTCCACACTGCGCGAAACTTTTGGAACAATGCTGCTCACATTTGTTAGGTCGGAATTTTAGCGGATTTTTCTGCTACTCCATTTGAATAAATTATTAATATATTATCTCAAGTAGTTAACATTTAATAATGACATTTTTTGTAGTGAATTCTGCCTATGTTTGGGCTAATGATATATCGAAAGGAAGGCCTCAAAAGTAAATCGATTTGCATCGATATTTGCGAAAGGAGGGGTGCAGTTATCGATAACAATGAGTAAAGCTATTCTGAATATGGTTTCGTATGTTTTTGCTAATGGTATATCGAAAGGAAGGCCTTAAAACTAAATCGATTTGCATCGATATGCGCGAAAGGGGTGCAGTTATCGATAACATTGAATAAAGCTGATCTGAATATCTCAATATTTTGAGTCTCCAGCTCTTCCAGATTCTCTAAATTTGGCTAATTTAAACAAATAGATAGATAAAAATCGATGACGATCAAGAATATATATACTTAATGGCTTCGCAGATGCTTTTACTTCTGCACAACTTCAATAAACCAATTTCAAAATATTTAATTCATTTTGGGTACACAAAATAAAATCGTTAACAGTTTATTTATGTATTGAATAAAATTCCTGCTCAAACATATTTATAGTCAGTAATTTCTCTGAGTGTATACTTGCTTAGCGTACTGTCATAATTAATAATATTTGAGTTAGTTACTAACTTGAGTTGTCCGCCGTTTTCAGTTGCCACCAAAGATTTCGATGTAAAAAACAAACTCTTGACATTGAGTTTCGAATGTAAGCACACATATGTATGTATATATGTATGCGTATGTATGTATTTATGTATTTTTCATAGTTTTTCTATATTATTTTTGCACTTAAGAAATACTTGTATGCATTTTGTGTATATTTATATTTCTAGTTGTGTGTTTGTGTTTGAATTTGTATTTGTTTTTGAATTATTTGTGGCATAAATAATGCATAAATGCGTCGTCGCTGCTCGATGAGTGCTGCCTCGGAGTGTATGGGTGTGTGTGTGTGTGTGTGTGTGTGTGTGTGTGTGGCTTATGAATATGAATGCTGAGCTGTGGAGATATTCATAGATAGACACAAAGTATTCAATATGTATCAGCCGAAGCAGCAGCAGCTGCTGCATAAATGAGACTCGCTTGGAGGAGAGAAACGATGGCAACCATTTTCTTCATTTTTGCGCTTAATTATCTTGTGCTTCGCAATTTACTGTTGCTTTGTTAATTTATTGAAATGAAATCAAGAGAAAATTGTAATAAAAACAGCACAGGGTGGCACAAAAGAGAACAGCTAAGCAGGAGCAGCAGCAGCAGCAGCAGCAGCAGCAGGAGGAGCAGTAGCAGACGCAGGAGGAGCAACAGCAGTAGCAGCAGCAGTAGGAGGAGCAGTAGCAGACGCAGGAGGAGGGAGTCACACAAAAAAGCAGCCAAAACTCGCCTGCTTTTGTCGTCATCATCGTCATTGGGGAAAGCCCCGCGACGCCAGCTGGCAAGCCCCCCTCCAAAAAATATATATATATACAGACAGACACACAGACAGACTGGCAGGCAGACAGACGTGCGGAAGTGCGGAAATGCGTGAGTTGTAGGTGGGAAACAGTCAAGTTGAGTTGACTCGACTCGAGTCGTTGGCCAAAAACTGAGCGCCTATTACTTAATAGAGTCGCAACTTTGCCAGCACTGAGCATAAAGCTGCCGGCAAGGGCAACACACACTCTCTCTCTCTCTCACTCTCCCACTCTCTCTCTCCCTGGTCTGCTCTGCTATGTTTAGTTGAGTTTTTCATTCACAGAAATTCACACACACTCGCACACACACACACACACACACAGAGTGCTGAGAGCGCTTGAATACCAAGCAGTCAGCAAAAGTCGCAAAAAGTCGTCGATGGAGGCTGCTGTGAAAATAAGTAGCTGCTTGTCGCGAGGAGGTGGAGGCGGGGGAGGTGTGTGCGGTGTGTGCGGTGTGTGTGTGTGTGTAGCACATTTTGGGCAGCCACTTCTTGACACCCTCTCGCCCCCCTCACTCTACCCATCCCCTTGCTCTCTTCTTGTTTACACATCATTTTTGGTTGACGCTCATTTTGAGTTCCTTGACTTTCTCGCTCGGATTTTCCTGGCATAAGGGAGTGGGGCAAGGGGTTTATTATCTGTGCAGGGGTGGCGTATATAGTTATGGTAATATTATAAATATAAGTATGAATAATGTTGCACATAAATTTATAAAGGCTATATCAGTTGGTCTTGTATATAATATGTATTTATGTGAGCAAGCTGAGCAATTTTACAATCAACTTCAATATAATTTATATTAAATTTGGATGCTAGTTTGTGCTACTTTATCTGGGTACTTTGAAAGCACACCCCTCAAATGGGAGCTGAGAATTTATGATGGATTTACGGTTATAAATGTGACTAATTTTAAGCTGAGGAAACTTGGAGCTGCAAATGGGTTAACTAAATTTATCAGAAATCGATTCGATTTTAATTTTCCTCCTTTTTTTTAGACTGAGAAAACTTGCAGTTAAAGTTGGGCTAACAAAATATTTAGTACAAATATTTAATCTTTAATATTTAATTGAAATTTTTACATTTATTTGATTTTTGTTTTAATATTTAAGGCGTAACTCAAAGCCAGCCATTTTCGTTGGCTGCACCTTTTGGGTTTTGATTTTGTTTTTGCAGGGAATTTACTGAAAATTGCCAAGTGCGGAAAAGTTTTGCAACAGTTAGTAAGAGAGAGTGAGCAACAGGACGAAAGAGATATAGAGAGAGGGAGAGAGAGAGGGGGAGAGAGTGCACATTTCTCTTTGTCTCCGCATTAGTCATAATTGTGGTGAGCGCAGAGTCTGCGAGTTGTCTTCTTAGACGTCGATTTATGCAAAGCAGGTTGCTTGAACTCCAAAGAGACCAGGCGAGGAAACAGAGAAAGAGACAACGGACAAGAGACAGCGACAAGAGCTCGGAGCGGAGGTCATTAGCTAAATAGAACGGCGCATGTTATCTAAAGACCCCGGTTTTTGGGGATCGTGTGAATCTGGTCGGAGTAAGCTCGATGTCAAGTGTTTCCGGATTGTCTTGCAGTTCGGATTTGGGGGGAGCTCATTAGGCCGTTTTGATTGATTTGCAGTCACATTTATGTTCTTGGGCTTTTACATAAAAAAGAAAAACCAGAAGGAAAACCCTAAGATCTGCGCCGCCAGGAGACCACCGCAGGCGGTGTGTGACAGTGTGAAAATGGCTGTTTGGCGGGGTTTACTCTTTAGCCGCTGCTTCTTATCGGCTTAATCAAATTTAAGGCCAAGTTTCCCAAATTATGTATTTTTTTTTTTTTACTTTTTACTTTTTTATTTTTTATTCTTATTTGCTTGACTGCTCTTTCGTTATAATAAAAAAAGAAATCTTACAGAATCGATGCGAGAAACAAACAGGAAATAAACAGACCTCCTCTTATAATTTATGGCACAATTTCGATAATTTGTTGTGCATTAGGTCTGCAGACCCCCCTTGCCACCACCCCGCTCCCCACCCTCGTTTAGAGAAAACCATAAAATGTGTTATTACAAAGTGCTTTTGTCGAAATCGACACTCGAAATAAATAACTAAATTATTTTATTGGCGGGCAGCGGACCAAGGCAAAGTCAAGAAAAATATAATAATAAAAAGCAGGGTATAAAAAATCAAATTGTAAAAATAAAAACCATAATGAAACGGATGTGTGTTAAACTCTGCGTAGATCTTATCGCGACAGAACTAATACACAATATAATAATAATAGCAATTTGTAATCTTTTTAGGTTCTTGTGTCGATTTCTGTTTTGAAAGTAATTTTGTTGATAAGATTCCAAGAACAAATAAGTATACCTACATTTATATATGTATATACTCTATATTGCATATATATAAATAGTAAATATATATACGTATAGCTTGGCTAACACGATACACGCTAATCAGAAGTCATTAAAACAGAGCCAGTTTAAACATTTCCATTGTCATAGATTCGACGTGAATGACTTGGAACAATTTATGTGCAGACCGCAACAATTTACAGCTCAACGCTGATTGTTTAAATAAAAGCCGATTATTATATTGCATATTGTATATATGTATGTGTATATGTATATGTGGTACCATCATAAATGTTATATAAATATAATTCCCTGGTATTTACGTCAATGTCGTGCTATTTTCAGCCAACTATTATCGACACCATAAACACTATAAGGCAATATTTCTGTTAGAAAGCCTATTTTGAGCTGAGAATATCTTTACTATATCCATAATCTTGAGCAAAGTTTATCTTTCGATTAGCTTCAAATCTGCCTTTCACATTTAAACGGGGAAACTATTCGATGATCGATCTTAGTGAAATTTTTAAAGATGATATTATGTCTAGGTATACACATTCTGGAATAGAGAAATATGTATATATTATATTATATATTTTATTTATATTTGAATTTGTGAATTTGATTGCTAACTGTAATCGATTTGTATCGATAGTGTTTAAGCGGAAATTTACCTTGAGATGTTGCCATATCTATCTGTTAAATACATCTTCACTTTTTTGGAAGTTTAATCAGTTCTAATTTTCCACAAGATTTCCTATAAATCGGCAATTATTTGAATTTGCTCTCTTTGCCATAAAAGACTCGCTTCTCGATAAGTTGAAGATGTTCTGTTCTGGTTTTGTGGGTCGTTGGCCGCAGCAACAAAGACAATTTCCATTTGGCAGCAAATTGAAGACAACAGCAATAGCAACAACAACAACAACAACAACAGTTAAAGCAACAACAACAACAGTAAAAGCAACAACAACAGTAAAACCAACAACAACAGTAAAAGCAACAACAACAACAACAACAGCAACAATAGCAACAACAATAACAAACATTTCACATTTCCAAAGACACGTTCACATTCATTTACATCTCGAATCGCGACGGCTGCTCTTAACTTTTTCGTTTTCCCTAGTTTTGTGTGTGCTGTATTTGCTGTGTGTGTGGTGTATGTGTGTGTGTGTGTGTGTGTGTGGTGTATTTTGTGTTTCATATTTTCATTTTCATTTATTATTTGACTGGCTTTCATTACATTTTATTTATTTATTCCACATTTATTGCAGGGTACACACATTTCTATGTCGTTAGTTCAGTTGGTGACTTTGTCGTTGTCGTCGGTGACTGTTTTTGCCGTTTGTTGTCTTTATGACGACGACGACGACGACGACGACGACGACGTCGACGAAGATGATGATGATGATAATGATGATGATGATGATGATTATTATTATTATTATTGCCGTTGTCCGCTGTTGTAGTTCGGTGTGTGTGTGTGTTTTCATTGTACGAGAAAGACATAAGAAAATTATAGGTATCTGCCCTTATGGCGCAGCGCAGCGAAGCGAAACAATAAAATATAAAATAAAATATGTACGAGTATGTTTACGCAATTACAAACAAACAAACAGACAAACAGACAAACAGACAAACAGACAAACAGACAGACAGACAGACAGACAGACAGACAGACAAACAGGCAGACAAACAGACAGACAACAGATCAACAACAGCTACAGATATGAGAGATATAAACCCGAGCTGAGCTGTGCTGAGCTGAGCTGAGGAGCTCTTGCTTGCTTGCAACTGCCACAAAGAGGAGCAGATGAGGCAGTCGGCTCTGGCAATACAATATTTATAACTGGCAGCAAGAAGTAGCAGGTGACGCTTGCCTTGCCACTGCTACACACACACTGCGCCTCATGTATCTTATAGATACTTTTTATTTCGGCTGCAGCTCACAATTAAAGAAACACAGTCCAAAATTGAAGCCTGAAATGAAAGCAATGATGGAAAATTGCTGCCGCTGTTGCGCACTTTTCCACGTGCAATTTTCTTTTTCGACTCCACGAAAATGGCATTTTAATGCGCCATAATTTACGCAACTGTTGAGCATATTATATTCAAGGCGTGGCCTTGTGCATCTATCTATCTACCTATCTATCTATCTATCTATCTATCTATCTAACTGCTTAGTTTTAGTCTGCCTTGACTGCCTTCAAATTCACAACTAATTTGTATGGAGTTATACAAAATTTCCATTTGTTTAGCCAAATTTAACAAATATAACAAGAAATACTTTACCAAATAAAGTCAAAAGGCGGAACTTCGCTTTCCTTCCTTCTCTCTTTCACTTTTTCTCTCTCTCTCTCTCTTTCTCTGTAAGTAAATTCACATCAAATTTGTCTATGCATTATACAATGTATTGAAGAAAGAGCCTTTGGAAGGTAGACTTGAGATTTCTCACTCTCTGCAAGTAACTACTCACAACCAATTTGAGATATACAACTCCCATATTATTAGCTATTAAAGAAGTCTCTTAAGGATACTCATGATATATCTTTCTCTCTCTTTTTGTCTGTGTAATTTTGATAGTTGCAACTGAGCACGCTTTTCTCTATTTTGCAGTCGCAAGTAGCACTCTAAAACTGCCTCATTCTAGTATTTATTTTTTTGTACTGCATCATTATAATCACTAAACTCTTTCATGTCATTCAACACTTGTCAGCCATCAGCTGTAATCAGCGCACGAATCTCCTGCAGAGGACAAACAGAGAATTCTGCGTAAAAAAGGACGAAATGATGCAAATTTAAATGCCTCTAATTTGGCATTAACTAAAAAAGCCTTTAACTGCACTTAGGCAACATATTAGCCAAAATGCGCACAGCACACACAGGCACACACACCAGCACACACACCAGCTCACACACACACACACACTTACCAGCACACACACACATATAATTGTGCTTTCAGCATAACTCTTTTTACTCAAACCCTCACTGTTAAAGTAACTTCGCAGCTGCAATTTCTCTAGGTGAAGAGTGCTGGCAGGGTATGTGTGTGTGTGCGAGTGAGTGTGTGTGGCAGTTGCAGTTAGCCGTCAAGTGGCGGCTGTCTTTATGCAAAAGCAATTTGCTGGAAATATTCGATTTGAGGCGGAGCGCTACTCACACGAGTGCTTTCCAGTTCCAGTTGCGAAGCTGCCTGTGTGTGTGTGTGTATGAGTGTGTGTGGGTGTGTATGTGGTGTGTGTGTAGCTATGCCTATGCAGCATATATCCTTTTGTGTTGTGCTGTTGAGGCTCGCCTGGCGCCAAGTATGCGTATAATTTGGCTTCAAATTAACTTTCATTCAGCTACGTTTGAGCTCAAGTAGCGCAACAAACAGAGAGAAAGAGACACGCTGAGAGAGAGAGAGAGGCAGAGCATGAGTGAATCTTCCTTTTTTTTCTGTATTTAACTAACGGAATGTGAGTTTGTTTATTTATCTATGCTTGTTTAGTCGCCTCTGTAAATACAAGTTTTTTTTCTTTTCTACCTAAAACGTCCGTTTGCCTTTGAAGTTCGTTTGATGCATCTACTTCTTGAGTGTGTGTGCGTGTGTGTGTGTGTGTGTGTACGTTTGATTTGTTATTTTATTACTTTACGAATTTTAACACATCTGCTGCAAATGCATTTGTAAATTATTAAATGCATCTTTGTGCAGCGAGCACAGACAGCAGCGAGGAGAACAAACACATGTAAAAGGCATGTTTGGCCAGTTCCACACACACACTGTATATCTTGGTATCTATGTGTGTGTGTGTGTGTATCAGTGTGCGCATATCAATATTTATTACGCTACAACAACTGCAACAACAACAGCGGCGAGCATTTGCCTTAGTAAATTCTGTGTTTTCATTATTTATTTCTTTTACTTTTGCCGCTCGCTCTTTGTTTTTAATTCTCTGCTGCTGCTGCTGCTGCTGCTTCTGCTGCTGCCGCTGCTGCTGCCTTTTTGAATGCATTTCTTTATTTAGGCTGCTCTCATCTCCTGCTCATCTCTGCACGCTGCACCCCCGCATCGTCCACATCGTCCACAGCCAGCAGCAGAGCAAAGATCTGCCGCAGATCTGTTAAATAAATCGAATCATCTGTGTGCCTCATTCACACACACACACACACACACACACACACATGCATTTCTCTGGGTGCAATTATTACGATTCTGGATATATGATTTGTAAAACGAAACATATGTTCCTATTTGGATTTTAATGCCTTTTCCTTCTTTTCGATTTGTTGTTGTTTTCGTTGCTGCCGCTGCTGCCGCTGCTGCTGCTGCTGCATTTGTTATTTATGTATTTTATTAGTTGTGGGCGGGGGGTGCATTTTATGGCTTCTGACTCTGAATGTTGCACGCTGTACTCGAAATTGTTTAGAAAGTAATTCAAAGTCCATTTCTCCAATGCATTTTCCTTATGGTTTTCCCCAGTTTTTGGACTGTGCATGTGGCAGCAATATTTTGGTTGCAGAATCTGTAGAGTGTTGATCGAAGCTTAAATATCAAAATTATAAATATTTTTCAATATTTAATTTATTTTTAATATTACATTTCATTATTAGATTAATTTGAGATATTTTTTGATGATTTTTATTCTACATGCTAAACTAAGACTAACGACTAAAATTTGGATCAGCTTTGAGAAATTTGAATAGACTTACGAGAAACTTAATAATGGTTATTTAAATGCTTTCCAAGAAAAGTGGATATCATTTTTAGGTACGTCTCCAGAACCTCGTTGGCAAGTAAATGCTAAAAGACCACCCTCGCATTAGCAGCAAGCGCAAGTGGGTCGAGTGGAAAATATCCACACAAATAAAAGCCACACTACTTGTGAGATCCACACACAAGAGTACACCTGTGCCCCAGTCCCCTCTCCCTCTACCTCGCCCTAGACTAGGCTCACCTGTGCACAAAAATGCAAATGCAAATGCAAAGACTAAATACACTCGTCGCCCAGATAAACAAAAACAAAAAGCGAGGCGAAAAAGAGAAGAAGAAGAAGAAAAGAGTGGAAATAAACTATCGTATTTACAATATTTGCTTAACGAATACATTTTCTAGTCGCTATTTATTTAACTGTAACGCCAAAGTCAATAAGGAAAATGCTTAAACAAGAGATAAACGAACGGGGAACAGGGAACAGAGAGAGAGAGGGGAACAACAACCGCTAAGCAACAACAACGAGAAACACTTGAACACGCCTCGCTGCTGAATTGACACCGTTAATAGAAATGATGGATTCTTAGAGCCAGCTGCTGCTGCTGCTGATGCTGCTGGCTAAGAGATGCTGTTAACATGACCCATACCTGAGTACAGTCTACTGTGCGGGGCAACAGTTGCTGGCCACGTTGCTGGCTGTCAACGCACTTTTCGGTGTCACCGTATGCTGTACGCTGAGTATGCGAGACTATTTGTCTGGCTGCGACGTGCGACGGCGCATTAATTCTTTGGCAATATTTATAGTTGTATTTTGTCAAATATTTGCACAGTTTGTTTCTGCTGCTGCTGCTGCTGCTGATGCTGCTGCTGCTGCTGCTGCTGCTGCTGCTGCCAAAGGCATTTATCAAGGCAGGTCCGCTGTTGCACATTTTGCATCTAGCATTTTGCATCTAGCATTTAGCATTCAGCATTTAGCATTTGGCGTTCAGCGTGCTAATTGCAGCCGGTGCCGTTTGTCACTTCTGCCTATTTCTCCTCTTCTTTTTCTCTCTCTCCCTCTCTCTATGTGTCTCTATTTCGATATAAATGTATCTTTATCTTCTTGTGGCTAGCGTTCGCCATTCATTCATTATATTGTCGCGTGTTCCTTGTGTGTGAGGTCAAATTAACTTTATTAATTTCAAACAGCCAGTCGACTATAAATTTAAATCTATTGCAAATGTGTGTTTTATGTTTTTGTGTGTGCCGCACATATATCAACACACACACACACAACACAACACGAAATTCAAAAACAAAATTAAACGGCAGCCATATTATGTGGCATAATGTGGCACACGCACAAATCGCTTTTCGAAAACGCCAAGACATTCCTAATAAATTGTATCTTATAAATACTTAGAATCCATAGTGTGAGTTTGTTATTATTATTACTTTTGCTTTGCGATACTGTGGAAACATATTTCTCAACAGAGTCCAACTGCCAAGCAGGCCTGGGCATATAACTCAATTTTGACTACAACAAATTAATGACAGTCTGCACTTGAAGAAAAATTGCAGACAGATTGCTGAAGGAAAAACTTGGGTGATTTTTAGAAAATGTATGCTCTGAGAGATACTCTTAACCCTTGCTGATAGTATTTTGTTCATTATGAACGAAAATCTGTGTTTCTTATTCTGAGTATATTATATATTGATTGGAAGACTACATCTTTATAATTATGCCTTTTGTTGCTAAAGGAAATCTGTTTTGAAGATATTTAGGATATTTAGGAAAAAAGGTTTTCGATCAAATCGAATACACTTCATCTGCCTATGGCTTAAGGGAACTTACTTTGCAACTTTTAAGTCTCTAGTTCTTATAGTCTCTTAGATCGGCTTGTTCATACAGATAAACAATTTAAGATCGACTTGCCTGCTCATGCTGATCAAGAAAAGATATATTAGATTGGTTCGTAGATGCAATAGATTAAATTTTTGCCATTTTTCATGCTTTCTGGATATACAACAATAAAAATAAATTAATAATATAAGTGGATAAGGTTTTTCTGTCAGTGCACATTGCTCAAACAGTATTTTAAACAATACAATATTCGCTATAAAGCAGATAAATTAATGCTAAATTTGCTTAATTTAGTGGCTAGCTTCAAGTTCAGTTTTAATTTGTTATTTTGATGCCAGTGTAAACACACACACACATCGCACACACACTCGCTCAGTCAAACACATGTTTTCTAAGTAATTTGCAAGCTGGCGTAATTTGTTTAGATCGCAAAAGTTTCCAGGAACAAATTGTAGTTTTTTTCTTGCTCGCTATAATTAATTAAATATTTATTAGTTATACCATATTATATATATATATATATGTATATCTGTATCTGCATCTGTGTCTGTGTCTGTATATGGTATATGTGCTGATTAATAACGGACTGAGCAAAACTAAATAAATGTTTGTGCAGAGCTATAATTAAATTTATGTGGCTGAGTCACTTCGAATACAGCCGAATGCCAACTTGGTCAATGGTTTATATATCTACATCTATATCTATATCTATGTCTATGTCATTTACTATATTTATATAAATGTACATCTTATTCATATAAATATATATATCTATGTAATGAAGTCGTTTGGAGAGCATTTAAGAAAACGCTGCGTCAGCACGCTGTAATTTAGCCGTCGCTTTAGATACAAATGTATCTTTTTGGGCGTCAGCGTCTTAATTATTCGTATTTATTTTTAATTCACACGTATCTAGCATGACTATATATTTTTTTTTAATACATATTTTTGTTTTAGCCAAGCAAAAACTTAGCACAATTCTTGCATTTTGTTCAAATAGCATTTTTAATTATTCTCTGTTTTTTTTTTATTCATATTTGTCGGCTCGCTCGCTCTGACAGCGAACGGGTCTTTGAACTGTATTTGCATGTGCGCCAGATACAAGATACAAGATACAAAATCCGAAATGAGCCGCCTTCAGCTGCTGCCGAGATACAAATGTATCTCTCTCTCACTCTCTCTTTGCACGGACGAGTTATTAAAGTTTTATGTAAATGTGCATAATTATTTCAAATTGTATTCTAAATTTATAGTTTGCAATGAGACGAATGAAAAATGAACACAAAAAAACAAATAATAAATAATATATGTATCTGTTGACTTGTTGTGGGAGGCGGCAGCGAGGCAAGCAGGCAAGGAGGCAGGAAAGGGGAACGATTGTTTGTAAATTTTTAAGATGCTGCTTTTGCGGCTGCTGCTGCCGCTGCTGCTGCTGCTGCTGCTGCTGCTGCTGATTCATGTCATCGACTTATAATGAAATTGGTTTATTAGTGATAAATATGGCCATATATCTGGGTGTGGTTCTTGGGAGCAATGTGAGTCAGTCGACTTAAGAGGTGTCTTAAATAATGATATAATAAATTGCAGTCGCAGATGTCGTGCGAGGCGTGAACACAATTGATGTATGTGTGAGCCATGCAGCTGACCCCAAAAAAATAAATAAAATAAAAATGAAGCATTTAAGAATGTTCTAGTCGAGAGAGCTCGACGTGCAGATACCCTTAAGCCCTTAACCGATCTTGATGAAATAATTACAGCTGATCAATCTTCTGTTAAGATATCTAAAAATATCTAAAATGTGTCACTTATCGACTCTTATCGATATTCACAAAATGGGAAAAGCTGTAAAATAAGTTTGATCTGCGTGTGTTGAGCGAGGAGTTTGAATAGCCTGATCAAAAATATATAAGCAGCTGCTTCCCTCTGCTCATCTACCCCATTTTAGTTCAGGTTCAGGGTATAACAAAGAAAAAACAAATCATCGCATAGATATCTCAAAATATCTAAAATGTGTCACTTATCGATTCTTATCGATATTCACAAAATGGGAAAAGCTGCAAAAATAAGTTTGATCTGCGTGTGGTAAGCGAGGAGTTTGAATAGCCTGATCAAAAATATATAAGCAGCTGCTTCCTTCTGCTCATCTACCCCATTTTAGTTCGGGTTCAGGGTATAACAAAGAAAAAACAAATCATCGCTTAGAACTTGTCATTAAAATGCTAAACCATCTAATTAGCTGGCCAAGGAAAGTTAAAATATAATTTAATTATAACAAAAAGAAAAATGTACACGTATAATTAAGTGTATTTTGTATTTTGAGTATGCTATGTATATGTATGTGCCACACAACGCCGCTCAGTTCAATTAAAAGCCAACGCTTGTGGCACGGTCATTAAAACCCCCTGCCCCTTCCAACTATATATATATTTATATATATATTACAAGGAAAGATAAAAGACAATGACAAGCCGAGACATTTTAATAATAATCTAAAGTGGGAAAAAGTTTTGAAGACTGCCCCGCTCTGTAATTAAATACTATAATAAAATATGCGAACTACAATAAATAATCAAATATGAGTTGAGTTTTTCCTTGTAATTTTTATAGTTTTAATTAATGGTTTTTATTGCTGTTTTGTTGTTGCGGTGTTTTTCTTTCGAGGGTGCGTCATTTCACACACTCACACACACTTTGTTGTGCGTGTGTGTGTGTGTGTCTAATGTGTTTTCCAATTTTCCCTCCAACTTTGTTTGAGTTTTTCTTTTCCTTTTGTCGGTCAGTCGAATTACATTTGTAATTACTTTCATTGTACTTATGCATATGGGCACTTTATACATCAACTTGGGGTTCGTTTTTTGCTCTTCGTCATGCTGACGAGGCTCTTCTAGGTGTTATATTTTTGGGTTGCCCCTCCCCGATTTCATTATTTATATTAGTTTTCATTTCTGCTGATGCATATATGCTAGTTTTAAATGTAGATTGTGCCAGCCTCAGATTATATTATCATTAATTTTAATTTTCGCATTTTTTTCCCATCTTTTATTTATATAAATATTTATCTATACTGTGATATTATAAATCAAATTTGATTTACATGTGTTCTTATTCATATATTGCCCTTCGATGATTATATGGTAGTATTGGTGTTTGTTTGCGGCACGTTTTCATATCTACTAACAAGATGCACAAGAGAGGGTATATCAGACTGCAGACTGGCTGATGTCACTAGGCCAATACTCACTAGCTTAGGAAGGAAAAGTCTGCTTTTAAGTTTGCACTTAATATAGATCCACCAATATACTTGCCAGTCAAGTGCTAAATATAGTTAATGAGTCTAAGTCTGCACTTGCTCTACACACTACAGGGCATTAAACAGTCGCGTTAGCTGATTGTGTGCGTCTTTATTTGCATTAATTATTTATTTGCTCGTTTGGCAGTTTGCGCGCATGCGCAAATGGTATATCAAAAAAAAAACAACAAATCGAAAAAAAACGAAATGTTTAAAATTTATTTTAATATACATACATACATATATACATACATATACAAATTTTTGCCTGTGGCTAGAGGAGAGATCTGGGAATGTGTTGCTTTTTTTTGCTTTTGTTGGTATTCACTTCTATTAGTGAGAATTAGTTGTATTGTTGTAGCTGTTGTTGTTGTTGTCTGTTGTTGTTGTCTGTTGTTGTTGTTGTTGCTGTTGTTGTTGTGTGTTGGTATTGTTGTTGTGCTTATTTGCATTGGCGACGACGTGTGGCGGCTGTCTAATCAAATCAAACTTCGTGGAGCTTGAAAATAGCGGCATTTTGATTGATACGCTTTTGGGATTGTTGTCCAGATCTATGTGTGTCCGAGTGTGCGTGTGTCTGAGTGTGTGTGTTGAGCTAATTATATAACTTCGGGGGGTGCGCACTGACCTAATGAGCCATAAGAGATCTGTTTATAAAAAACAATAACAGCAACACACTTTCAAGCCACACTTTTTATGCCCCTTCAACCCCAAATGAAAGCTTTTCAATTGTTTTCTGGTTTTCTGGTTTTCTGGTTTTCTGGTTTCTCATAACTCTGGAAATTATATTTCTCTTAACAAAAGGGCCAGCTGCAAGCTCTTCATATTTTTTTTACGATCCATTTGACGCAGATGCAAATATTAATAAAATAATAAAAAGAAGATATATATATTCAAGATTGGGGGCACATTAAAATGTCAGTATATATATATATATAGAAATGGGGCGCATAAAGTGTATCTAAACATAGTCGCCATGGCGTATTTACATTAATCAAAACTATCTTGTTATTGTATCTATTTGATTACTGTTGTTGTTGTTGCTGCTTGTGTTTGTTGGAGTGCGTGGCATATTTTCGTCAATGTTTACTCATAAAATTTAATTTATTTAAATTTAAAATAATAAAAACTTACAAATATACATGCAGATAGAGCACGAATGTTGTCGTCATAAAATCAACTCATATGCAAAAAAAAAAATCTTGAGGAAAAAATGCAAACAACAAAAAAAAAAAGCATTTCTAAATAAAGCGAAATATAAAATAAGAGCAAAATAATTTATGCCCGATGCCGATTCCAATGGCCAACAGAGACATGAAATATAAATTGTCTATATCGAAATGAGCAACAACAACAACAGCAACAACAACAATCAGAGATATTTCTTCTTTTCCGACTACCTCTTGCTCATTTTTGTTGTTGTTGTGAAACAAATAATAAACATAAACATAAACATAAACATAAAGCAAATTACACAAAAATTTATAAATAATAAAACTAAAACGTGTCTGCATAAATTAATTAATAAGTCAATTTCAAACTCGAATCTCTCAATACGAAGGCGAACTCGAACTCGAAGTTGAACTCGAAGACAAAGCTGATCAGCGAATCCGAAACTGAAATATGTATTTCAGGTTTATTTTTATAACCTTTTTATTATTTGGATTCACACTGTGAATGTTAAACTCAAAACGATGAATAACCAAAAGGATACTACTGAAACAAAAGATCATAATTCTCTTATCCGATTAGAAGATGATAATAAACGAACCCAAATCTACTCAAATTTGAAGTAAATACTCAAACTACAAAAAGCCAGAATGCCATTGTGGAGGCAAGTCGAGTTTGGGCCACCTTGAACCCAGCTGTTGAATAAGTCTTGAATGGGTTCAGGGCACAATGAAAGTGGAGCAAGCAAATAACTAAAACTTGTTATTCCGAATGTGGAGGGAAAATATGATGACAATGGCAAATAAATAAATAAATGCAAGCATCTGTTATTTATTATGAATTTTATGGGTTTTATGGCCAACTTAAAAGCCTCTATTATTTCAATTCCCAAAAGCCGAGTGCTTTTGACGCATTCTCTGTAATTGGTGTGCCATAAACAACAACAAAACCAAAAAAAAAAATAATAAAAAATAATAAAAAATAATACAATTTTATAAAGAAAATAAACGTAAGAAGATGAGAAGATGAGGAAAATGTGAAGATCTACGCAAATCCATAATAAAATAAAATACGCATGAGCTTTGGGGCCAGGCCATGTGGACGGAGCGACAACACACAGTTTTTAGACAAATAGATACTAAAAGATGTTTAAGCAGCAACAACAACAACCACAGCAAACACTATTACAACATTGTTGCCTCCTCCTCCTCCTCCGGGTCCACCTCCTCTTTGGATCTGCTGTTGCTTTGGCTAAGGGGGCTCATTAAAAATAAATAAAAAGTCAGACTAAAAACAATCGAGCATTTTGTTTGTTGAACAAACAATGTTAAGTCAATAAAGATACACACACACACACACACACACACACACACACATATTGTATTGTATAGATATGCTCATATAAGATATATATATATAAAAAGGTGTATATTAAGTACAACATTTTAAAGACGCGACTGCCACAAAGGCGAGACCTGGCTGTAAATAGAGACCTGTAAATTTCTAAAGCCAACTTAGGTGCTCGATTGTGCCACGCCCTCTATCACAATACTGTAGTTGTATGCTTTTTGTGCCTAATTTAAGATCTTGCAACAACAGCAACATAAAGCAGAATAAAGCAAATTGTATTTGATTTATTTCGTGCGTGGCCAAAAATAAAAAAGGTAAATACCAAAAAAAAAAAAAAATACAAAAAAAATTAAATAAATAAATAAAGTATGAAAGAAAGACAAAAATTACCAACTTATTTTTGGCATTTATATTTATATTATTAATTTGAGCTGCGCGTGTTGAGTTGTAGTTATTGTTGTTGTTGTGGCTGTTGTTGTTGTGGCTGTTGTTGTTGTTGTTGTTGCTGTTGTTGTTGTGGCTGTTGCTGTTGGTTTTCATTCAATGTGTGTGATTCACTTATTAATCGCTGCCATCTATATTAATATTATTTATTTCGAGCGTTTATGTAATGCTTCTCCTCCGTTTCTCAACAAAGCAAGCCCATCCCCCCTTTCCCCTTTCCCCCTCCTTCTCAAGCGGCACCCTCTACTCGCTTTTGTTTATAATTAAGCACAAAAAGCGTATTTCTTAATTATTTATTTTATTATTGTTTATTTTTAAATGGGCTACAGACAATTTCCTGCACTTGAAGCGAAACCAATAAAAATGACGCAGCCTTTTCTTGTTGTTGTTGTTGTTGTTGCCCCTACAACCTTGTTGCTGTGTTTCCACACAGATATATATTTATATATATATATATTTGTATATACATATATATATGTAAATAAGTATGTGCACATAATATTGAGGCACAAATCTTTATTGAAATGCAAACATCAGCTAATGCTGCATAAGCCATATATAACGCGCTGAGAAAATTATTTTATCGTTCGCGCAAAAAGGCAGTTTTTATTTTAATTGCCACGAAAAGAAATTCAAATGAATGCCAGCTTGTTTATGGGCACTATTTAAACAAGATGTCTATATGGGCGTATAATTCTATGTATTTCGTACGCTAGATAAAGATGAAGATAATAATGACTAAGCTATCTGATCTGTATACAAGATCGAAAGAGAGGAAGACCCGGTCACAAAAGTTCCCCCAATTTATTCAGCTGAATTATTAAACTGATTCATTCCTAGGAAACGGAATTCCTAAGAATATAGCGTGACATATTATAGATCAACTGTCGACATTTCATTACGATCAGATTTCGTAGTTAGCAGTGTATCTGCTGGTAGGCAATAAATAAATTTCGCTTAGTGTAGTCAAGTTTTGGCTCCAATCACAGCAGTCAGCGACAAACACTAAGCCCTGCCCAGCAACTTGCTTAGTTGGTTGACCGGGCCAAAAGCCTTGCTACCAGTGGCTAATTGGCTGCGGCTCTAATGCAAATTTAATTCGTGTGTATTTGTAATTATTTTGCGAAATCCGTCCTGCAAATCAAACTGACAGCTGCCGCCGAGACAGAGACAATCGAGCTTTGTGGCCAGAAATGCATTAACTATATATATAAACAATATATATATATATATATATATATATGGTGTGTATATATATATACTTGTGTACATTTTGTTTATGTATGTGTATTAATTAGCTTAAGCAAAGCGCGCGAGCGCAACACACGCTTGACCAAATCAATATTAACATGGATACAAATGCAGATGCAGAAGCAGATACAGATGCAGATACAGATACAGATACAGATACAGATACATATGTATGTATATGTATATGTATATGTATCTGTATCTGTATCTGTATGTGTATCTGTATCTGTATCTGTATCTATAGATGCAATTGCAATCGCCACAAATGCATATGGCATACTTATAGATGCCAAATGACAGCTGATTGAGAGTTGTGTGTGTGTGCGTATAAAAGATGCATGATGCGCTTTGCAACGCACTTTAATGAGCTGCATACGCACTCAGGAAAGAGGAGTGGGTGGAATGGGGGGTTGCTCAGCTATTGCATGCATTTAGGCGCCGCAACCAAAAAACAATCAAATATGCATTTTAAAAGTTGGCGAGTCGAGCCTCGGCTCGGCTCGAGTCGAGTCGAGAGATGCGACTCTGCACCCATGTGGCATGCACCTCAAACAGCAGCAGACCAACCATATTTGTCTAACCTCGTCGCTCGACACACACACACACCAACACACACACACAGGTGCGCCCCTCTATTTACCCACGGCCCACGGCCCGAGTGCATGCTGCGCTCTGTTTTAGAGACTATACCCCTCTCTCTCCGTCGCACTCTCTCTCTCTCTCTCTCTCTAGGCTATTCAAAAAATTTAATGGCATTTTAAATAAGAAATTACAGAGGCCGTGCATATTTCATAAGATTTTCGTATGGGCTCCGGCAGAATGTTCGACGTTGGCAGCTCGAGAGTTCGACTCTGACTCTGACTATGACTATGACTATGACTATGGCTATGGCTCGCCTAGCCTAGCCTAGCCTAGCTGCGACTTTCCCAAAGGTATCAAATACAAAACAGCAACTCAAACTGAAAACTGAACTGAAACAGAAACTGAAATAGCAACAACAACAGCAACAACAACAGCAGCAACAGCAACAACAACAGCAATAGAAACAAAAACTAAAAATGTGTGCGCGACTCCTCGCCGACCAGACGGGTAAAGAAAATTGTGGCATGGCTATAAAATACTCTATATAACATAAGTTGGACTGCAGTTTATTTTTTCAAGCTTCAAGCTACACCTGAAGAAAAAATCAAGTAAAATGTAATTAAAAGAAAAAGGCGTGAAAAAAGGAATTAAAAAAGTTATTAATGATATATATTTTGCTTTCTAGCTGAATAAGCGTAAATATAAATGAATTTTAATATTTGTATGAATATATAGTATTTTATATATATAGTATATAGTATTCATCTGTATAATACATAATATTTCTACAATTCAGGCAAAGTTTCGGCGTCTTTTGCTTAGTGCAGAAAAAATGGCAGAGAAATAATAACGCTTGGAATGTGTTAGCTGTAATTCTTGTTTTATACAATATATGGGCATTGGGCTTGTGGATGGTACTAAGGGGCTGAAGGGGTAGCGGATTGGGGAGGGGGAGTGTTGCTGCAAAGTTGGGTTACCTTTTTGCATAGCATTGGATTTTGCTAAGTAACATAGCGGCATTCATTTAATATTTATGTCTCTCTAAATATTAAATATTATTTCAAGGCTTTATGCGACTGCACATTGAGTGTGTGTGCGAGTGTGTGTGTGTGCGAGTGTGTGTGTGTGAGTGTGTGTGTGAGTGTATTACAAATACATATGCATGCAGTTTTTGTGTGTGCTGCTCGCTGTTTGGGCCATTTGAGGAAGAGGCTCTTGGCTTTTGGCTCATGGTGTATTCGATTGGCCGCCGCAGCAGCGCCTCTAGGCAGACTTTCAAATAAGCATTAGCTATGCGCATATGTGCGTGCTAGTGTGTGTGTGTGGGTGTGTGTGTGAATGCGTGAGATCACGTCTAAATGGTATAGCATACATTTGTGCGCTTGACCGAAATGCAGCCGTTTCCTGCTTGGGCATTTCGCCTTTGTCCTTTGTCTTTGACAATGTGCCATGTCCCTCGTCCTTTCCTTGGTATTTACACTCAAGCTCGCTTATTCATAGCGCGAAAACACTTGCACACACACACATATTATATATATATATATATATATATATATATGTATATATCTAGTGGCACTTCTGCCTTTGTGCTCTATTATTTAACTTGCGAGAATTAAAAAGCGACCTAATGCTCTTGTTGACTTAGGGTGTGCTCATATGGGTGTAAGTCGTCTATTAATATTTTTTATAGTCCAGGGGTCTGCTGCATGTATATATATATATATATATATATCTTTTTTTATGGCATGCTTCTAGCCTGTCATAGAATACTTACATATTGAATTAATATTTAATGATTGTGTGCAGGCGTTTTAACACTTTGTAGACAGCTCGTCAGCTCATTCGCCCTCTCTCACTCACTCTCTCTCCTTCTCTCTCTCTCTTTCTCCCTCTCTGTCTATCTCTGTCTCAGTTGCTTGCGTTTGCAATCAGTTGAAAGGACACGAAAGGCTTTGGCCATTACAATTACAAACAATGTGTAAGCTTTAAGCGTGCAGCTAACTGCGGGTTGGGCGCTTGTGGTTGGGGTTGGTTGGGGCAGCCCGACTGTCGACCATATATCCTCATTATCCTGCATGCTAAAAACAATAAATTACTATTTGCAAAACGTTAATTTTTACTTTGAAACAAACAGCGTGCCACAAACAACAATAAGCGAGGCGCCATAAAAAAAAAAAACATTACATGAAAAAAATGGGGGGTGGGGAGAAAAAGTTGCAATTTGCAACAACAACAAACTGTAATAACGACAGTTGGCAACAATAACAACAACAACAACAACAACAACAACAACAACAATAGCTAAAGTAAATAGCGCAACAACAAAAAGAAAATATAAAAACAACTATAATAAACAGCAACACATTGCAACATTGCAATGTTGCAAGACATGCCCTTAGAGATGGCAAAAGCAATTCACAACGCGTACTGCTCGACTAAAGAGTACCCTGTTCAAATATACCAACAGAAACGAGAAACTATTTGGCTCAGCTTTTGTATTCAGTCGGAGATCACTCGAAGGTCAGCAGATCAACGAGGCTGTTAATGATGTTCGACTTTATAAGCACTAAATCAAGATTATTCGAATTAATTTGTGGGACTTTGAATATATTTTCGAAACTGCTTATTTGTTGCTCAACTTTATTTTCAATAGATCTCAATTCACAGAATTAATAAATAATAAATAATTAATTAAAAATGTATGAAATATGTGAAAGTTCGATAAATGTTTTGACTTCCTATTTTAGTTTGCAAATTCCCCAAGATAAGCGATGATTGATGTCAAATATTTGAAAATCTTGTGAATACAGTTATTTATTTTAGTTTTTACTGAATAATTGAATATAAAATATGATTACTTATTTTAGTTTGTGCTCACAAGCTGCAAGCTTTTAATTGCTTTGCTGTTATTCATTATCTCGTAATTGCCATAAATAAAATATGAGCGAGTCCTGGAAATGTTTCGACTTTCTACTTTCTTCTTCGGTTTCAACTTTGCCATCACTAAGCTGAAACATTTTAATTTCTATGCTGTTTTTCATTGAGTTCAGCCCCAGTTTGAAGTCAAGTGTGCGTCCGAGTCCGAGTCCGAGTCCGGGTTGCAAGTTAAGAGGGGTAGATACACTTGAAGGAATACAAGTGTAAGGGCACCTTGTGGTATTTTTTGGGCTTGGCCCTCGTAGACGTAGTGTTCGAACTGGCATTCACACTCGCACTCACACTCGCACTCACACTCGCACACACACTCGCACTCGAATGCTGCCCCCATTTTGAATGTTTTATTGTAATTTTAGTTGTTGGTTGCTGCTGCTGCTGCTGCTGCCAGTTGGGAACACCTGACACACCTCAATGCGCGCTCCACTCAACACTTGCCGTATAATTATTTATTGCATTTAAATTATTGTTGTGTGTTGTATTTTGTATTTGCTGCTTGTTGTTGTTGTTGTTGTGCTTAAACAAAACGTAACTTTCATTGCAACTGCTCAACACAGACACAGACACAGTCAGAGAAACAGAAACAGAAACAGAAACAGAAATTGAAATACAAAAATACAAAAATACAGAAGTGGAGAGTGAGCTTCATGCACTCGCACTTGATTTTATGATTACTACAATTATTGTTTGCCATTCTAGCAGTTGTTGCAGTTGTTGTTGCAGTTGCATTTAATGCTGACACATTGCGCCCAAGTCCAGCTCCTTTCCTCAGAAATTGCCACTGCAATTGTAGTTTTGCCGCCTTCTTCTCTGCATTTCCATACTTGTGTAGAATGCAAGAAATAACACATATATATTTATATATATACATATATACATTTATATATACATGACTAGAGTCGCAATAACTTGCAGCACCCTCGCCACCCCTCGCGCTGTCCTTTTGCGGCTTTACCCTGCGCGAAATGTGTTTTTCACATTATTTCATGAATAATGCATTGGGCTAATATGCATATTTTATGTGAAATTCGTGCAATAAAATACTATTAAATATTTAGTTGTTGCCAGCGCCTCCGTCGCCGCCGACAACGTCGACTTGCCACTGCCAGTGCTGCCACCAACGTGGACTCCTCCGTCTCGCGGATACACCAAGGAGTTGCATAGTTAAGCAGCGCCAAAGATGAACAGCAGCTGAGGCCACACACACACACAGTTGCCTGCTAAACGCCGGGCGATTCAATTTTTGAGAAACCTGAACAACCGGACAGATACTATAAAAAGATAGGGTATATAAAGCAGCAGGAAGAGTTATCCCATATCAATAATTGAGCATCCAGAGGCCATAATTAGAAATCGAAGCCAACAAATTTTATTATGCTTGATTATATGATATTATATGATGAAAAGGAGAATGACATAAATTCTAATCATATCCTGAATGTAGCCAGGCTATATACATATATGAAATCTGTTTGATTCTTAACAGAAGTTGCTGTTCAATTTTCTATGATTATTTGATAAGATATATAAAATAATTGTTAATCATATGATTATGTCAAGCAGTACTTGTCGGAAATTTATTGATTTCAGACAGAAGTTATAGTTGTGGTTAACTGAAAGACAAGTCTACTTTGTCGCATTATAATATTGTGGTCTTTGAAAGAAGTACAAAATTTGATGATTAATGAAAAGCATATGAAATTTATGGCAAATAATTTTATGTGTGGCGGTTTTAGTTACGCGTAACGGATGTTCACTGTGTCTCGACGACAGAATGGCGACAACAAATTGAAGCACTTTAGAGAGAGAGGGAGAGAGTGAGAGAGAGAGAGAGAGAGAGAGAGAGAGAGGGAGAGGGACGAGAGACGTGAGGATGTTTTTGGAGCAGGAGTTTGTCGAAGGCATTCGAAGAAGGCAGTTGCCATTTAAATTAATTATTTATTATGCCAAGCATTGCTTCTTATAAAATTAATGAATGGCATGAGCGCAAAAACTATAAAACCGGGCGCAGGACGCGGATAAAGGACGCGCGAATGCCAGCCACAAGGAACCAGTACACACAGACCCAGTCACAGATAGACAACATGCGGCAGGATCACAAAAGGGGCGAGTGCGGTGCGGTGCGGTGCGGTGGGGAGACGGCTGGGGGCAAGGCGTGTGCGTGCGGTTGCTTGAGTAATATAAATAAATGAATGAATGAATGAGCGTCGAAAGCGGCAGCAACTAGGGTGGTCGGGGGGATGGGCGATGGGGGATAGTCGACCAGGGGTAGCAGCAGCAAGAGTAGTTGCTAGTTGTAGTAGTGAAGGCTACGAAGCAGCAGGCGCACAGCAAATTCAGCAAGCCAAAAGAAAACCGAACTCGCAAGGAATTGCCAAGGAAGTAAAATGGCAATAGAGCAGGTGGTGTTTGTGTGGTGTTTGGTGGTGGCGGTGGTGGTGGTGGTTGCGAGCAGGGGCACTGGCAGTGGCACTGGCACTGGCAGTGGCAGTGGCAGGGGCTGTGGAGGTTTGGATTGTGGTGAGCAAGTTGCAGACAAGAGAAATAACAAACTTGAGTCGCCGCGCAGTCGGCGTCGCAGTCGCCGTAAAAGCACGAATCGAAAATGAATAATAAATAAAGTGTTATATAATATAAGAAATATACTAGCACGGCAAAGGGACCAAGATGGGAGGGGGCAAAAGGGGAGGCGGGCGTAGTTTATAGTGTTGCCTCCCTGTATGGGTAACACTGTGGTGGGTTTGGCCGGGTTCGTGTTGGGTTGGTGTTGAGTTTATGTGCTCGCCTGAAAAATAAAATTAAAATTGCATTAGAATCCAACGGGTTTTTATGGCGAGTGCCCAAAAGGGGCGTGGTGCAGGGCACAACTTGAAGGCTGTTGAAAAGGGGAAGGCAGTTATGTATGTGTGGAATGATACACATACATATGTACATAGATATGTAAGTGAAGAAGAATATAAAAAATAAGCTAATTATTCGGAATTGAATAGACTTGAATCAAGTTTGTTGTCTTCTGCCGACTTCTCATTGCTGGATGTGCCACAACCCTCACCGCAATTTGTGGAATGCATATTAAGCGAAATATTAGAATAAAAAAGATGCGAAACAAAAATCAATAAGAAATTTCTTTTTTTGCATAGAAATATTTGTTGTTGCCGCTCGCATAAAAGTAATTAAATAAATTATTATGTGAATGGGGCGTGCACACGATGAGTAATTGGCAAGAACAAGAAGACGATGAGCCACAGCAGCAGCGGCAGCTGAGGCAGCGACGTTAGCAGCAGCAGCAGCGGCGGCGGCGGCAGCAGCAGTGAAGCGCCGCAAATTAAATTAAATGAGTTGAAAGAAAGTTGAATGCGCGCACGCTTCAAAAATTGTTGTTGTTGAACGAGAAGAGCAGCAACTTGTTGTTGTTGTTGCTGCTGTTGCTGTTGCTGTTGCTGCTGGCAGGAAATTGAAAATTTAATTAATTAAACATTTTTGAGCACAACAGCAACAGCAGCAGCAGCAGCAGCAGCAGTTCTAGCTATATTTTATTGTATATATATATTTATATTTATATATATGTATATACATATGTACTAGGCGAGTCTTGTAATTGTTAGACTTGGCATTGGGTGGGGTGGGGTGGGGTTGGAGGGCGGGTTAAAAGGTCGCCATAATGCATTGGCAAGTGACTGGCAAAATGTACAATGTATGTGACTAATGGTTGCCCCTCATTGTTGCTGTTGTTGCTGCAAAGCAATAATTTAAGCCTCTGATAAATGACGCTGTAATTTGAGAACTAGTGTGAACAATTCGAAATATTATTTGCGATTATAACCAGCAACTTTGTGCTCAGAATGCAAGTAAGTGCATACAAAGAAGTAAAAAATGATCAAGCAGAGAGGCTGCGACTAGTAGATACCCTAGCTCAATATGAATTTACTTTTTGCGTGCTTCCTCTGCGATCTTAATGAAACTTGTCTTGCCAATTTGAATTCAAATTGAATCTTTTATAGTTATCGAACATCGATTTAAATCGATTAAAATAACATGATCTGTGTTTGATATATAAGAACTGTTTTCCAAATTTGCTGCCTCTAGCTCTTATAGTCTCCGAGATCGGCGTGTTCATTTTGATGGACAGCTGTAAAATTACTGAATTAAATTTATGTAATTTTAAAGATAAAATGATGTACAAGAGCTGACAAGAGTCGTTTCCCCGAGGTCATAATCAGGCAAGGGTTGGTTTTTTTTTTCCACGCAACTTAGGTGCTTAATTAGAGTTATTGGCAAAAAAGAGAACCAGTTTTGGTTTTGTCAAAAGTGTTAAGTAGTTGACCACTTTGTAAGAGAGTTGTGACTAATAAGTGATCTGCACCCTTGTGTGCCTGCAGATGGACTAGTTAACTACCATGCCAAAAGCTAATTACTTGTTTTACATAACTTGCAGCGTGTTTGTGCCCCAGCGGTTCTCATTACAACTAACACAACAACAATGGCAACTTGAGTTTGCCCTGACGCTACATCATTAATAAAATGCTTAACATAAAAAAGCCTTTTTAACGCCATTTTGTTTTTGAGGCAACACGATAGGGTCAGGGGCGGGCGCCGCGGTGCCGGCATTCCCTATTTTACGTGCCTTCTGAAAATGTATGGAGAACAAGAAAAAAAAAGTGCAAAAAATTGCTTCCGACTTTTCAATTTCAATTATTCATACATTTTATGACCTTTTTCCTTAACATGCCTGGTCTAACAGTCCCAACAAATCCAATCCAAACATGGCCCGAACCCCCCTCGTTTCAAATATTTAAGACTTGCACTAACAATACAATACATATACCTAAACATGTATATACATATATACACTATATATATATATACATATATACATATATATATATATAAAGTAGATGTGCTGTTGTTTTTTGTTGGCGCTGCACATAATTTGTATAGCGCTGCTTTTGCCTCTTGGCCATATAAAATGCATGGCTTTGTGCAGTTGGGGCCGTCGCCGTTGCCGCCGCCGCCGCCGCCGCCGCTGACGAGTTCTCTTAGCCTGGCCAGCAGCGCCCCGAAGTGGGCGGTCAGCAATGAATCCTGCACTGCCTGCATCAATTTAACTTTTCGCCCAGTCGAATCCTGGGCCTAAGTCGTGAAATTAACTGCGGCTTTTCCCTCATTTATTTAACACTTTGTTTCTTTTTTCTTCCGACAACGTGTTTTTATTAATAAATATTAAAAGCTGTTGCAATTAGCTGGGCCAGGGTAGGTTGGGGTAGGTTGGGGGGGAAGGGGGCATACCTAATACAGGCTATAAATAAATAGTTGTTGTTTGCTGTTGGCTGTTGGCCATCATAAAAATGGTGTAAGACAAAAGTGGGCAAAATGCGAAAATCGTTTCGCCAACTTTGTATACTAATTCGCTTTGACGTTTGCATACCAAAGCGCTTTGGGCCACATTTATGGCATTAATAAACTTTTATGGCCAGCATTTTGCCAAGTGGCCAAAGTGGCCGCCTTTGTGCAAATGTCGCCTTCAAACTGTAAACTGTAAACTGTAAACTGTAAGCTGTAAACTGTAAATTCAATGTAAACTGCAAAAGTAAAACGACAGTTTTCCTTATCGGCTTCTGACTTCCTCTGCTTCTTTCATCGTTGCAGGCCAAAATGATTGAGACGAGCGGACACGCCTGGATGGGCGCACCGGCAACAGGCGCATCTGTGGCGGGTAAGTAAGGACAGACATGGCAGGACAGGACAGGACAGGACAGGACAGGACAGGACAGGACTGGCCACGACAGACCACGACAGACCACGACAGACCACGACAGACCACGACAGACTGACTGTCCTTCTTCCTCTATCGAGGCTAACCAATTAGCATACCAAGTTTAGTTTCGCTTATGCATGTTTGTATGTGTTTTCTTTGTTTTCTATTCTTGACTTGCCGCCGCGCCACCCTTCCAGCAGACAGCTACCAGTATCAGTTGCAGTCCATGTGGCAAAAGTGCTGGAACACCAACCAGCAGAATCTGGTGCAACAGTTGCGATTTCGCGAACGCGGTCCCCTCAAATCCTGGCGACCCGAGGCCATGGCCGAGGCCATATTCAGTGTACTGAAAGAGGGACTCTCCCTCTCGCAGGCCGCACGCAAATACGATATACCCTATCCGACATTTGTACTCTACGCCAATCGCGTGCACAACATGCTGGGCCCCTCTCTCGACGGCGGCACCGATCCCAGGCCCAAGGCACGCGGCCGACCCCAGCGCATTCTGCTGGGCATGTGGCCCGAGGAGCTCATACGCAGCGTCATCAAGGCGGTCGTCTTCCGCGACTATCGCGAGATCAAGGAGGACATCAATGCGCATCAGTATGCCAATGGACAGGCGCATGGCGTAAGTTAACAATTTAACTTAAATTTATCTTTTAAGCAGTCGAATTGAGGACATAACCTATATATAATGTGGGATGTGGAAAGGAAAGATCCTTTTCTAATCTCATAATGCAATCAATCAATCCTAACACGCAACTTTCTTCCCCTTTGAATCTTCCCCATTTTATTTTGGTTAAATAGGCGCACTTTGGCTCTGGCAACTCGTCGGCAGCTGCCAATGGCTATCATAGTGCCGCAGTCAAAATGGCGGCACAGAACGCTGCACTTGCCCCACCTGACGGTAGCAATGCGCTGAGCAGCATGACGGAGACCCTCCGCCGCCAGATACTCTCCCAGCAGCAGCAACAACAGCAGCAGCAGCAGCAATCGCCGCATGTGCAATCGATGAATATGTACAAGTCGCCTGCGTACTTGCAACGCTCAGAGATTGAGGATCAGGTGTCTGCCGCAGCGGCAGCAGCAGCCAAGCATCAGCAGAGGGAGCGACGTGGCAGCGAGAATCTGCCCGATTTGAGTGCACTGGGTCTGATGGGATTGCCGGGCCTGAATGTGATGCCATCGCAGCAGGCGCCACATCAGCGTGGAGGCGGTGGTGGTGGTGGCGGTGGCGGGGCGGGTAACGGGGGCAGTGCAGGCGCTGCCATGCATCCCAGTGCTGCCAGCTACGCCCGAGAGTTGTCGCGGGAGCGTGAGCGAGAGCGTGAGATGTCCAGAGACCGGGAGCTGAAGGAGGCGATGCATGCCCGCCAGTATGGCAATCAGTCGCGTGGCTCCAACTCCTCCGGCGGCAGCAAATCGGCAGCTGGATCCTCGAGTCGTCCGGGTGCAGCATCCCCCTACTCCACGCTCTATGCGAAGCATGCCAAGGAGCATCCCAATTATGCGTACAACAAACGCTTCCTGGAGTCGCTGCCGGCGGGCATTGACTTCGAGGCGATTGCCAACGGACTGCTGCACAAGTCGGTCAACAAGAGTCCGCGCTTCGAGGACTTCTTTCCCGGCCAGGACATGAGTGAGTTGTTCGCCAGCGCCAGTGATGCAGTTGTCGGAGCTGGTGCTGGCTCCGCCTCGGCAGCGGCGGCGGCAGCAGCAGCAGCCGCTGCCTATGCGCCGGCAGCATTGCGCGAATCGCCGCTGATGAAGATCAAGTTGGAGCAGCAGCATCAGGCGACAGAGTTGCCGCACGAGGATTGAGTGACGGCGATGGCGGCGCGGCAAGCGTCGGCCCCGAGCTGGGTGGGCGCCCCTTTTGAAGAGGCCACCAACAGCTGTAGTAATACATTTGGACTGCTATTTTAAGCCCAACGTTTTAGTGTTTAAATGATGGCCCCCCCCCCATCCCTCTCCACCCCCTTCCAACTACACCCCCCCTCTTCACACATCCCCACTAAGTTGCTAACTGGCTCTTTTTTATTGATAAATGTAAGTTGTAGTTTGTAAACGGTACGAGTATTAAACGTTCCCCCCGCCCCCACCCACAAACACCATCAGCCCCTTCACCCGTCACCCTTCACACTTGCACTTCAGAACTTTCCTGTAAGGATAAGATCTCGCCTATTATTTATATATATATAGTTATATATATATATATATATATTTGCATTTCGTATGCGCCTTATTCTTTGCCAATATCAAAAGAGAAAAAAACACAAACACGAAAAGTTAAAATCAGCTTATATTTAAATATACATATATGCAGATAAACATATATATATATATATATATATATGGATATATATATGGATATATACTTGATACAAATACAGTTACAATTAGAGACTTGTGCATTTCTTAAATGTAGTTTAGAGTTTAGTTTAGCTACGCACACAGATACACATACATACACATACACACTCACATTCACACACACCCACACACCCACACACTCACACACACTCACACACCCACACACTCATAAATATTCATACACGCATTACGCATATGCAATGTTGTCTTTCAGATAAATTAATTAGATTTAGTACATCATATATACATATATATAATAATATAATATTTACTAACTAACTACAGCAATTGTATTTCCAAATGTAACTGTAAATAATGTACAAATTTCCATAGCTATAGGGTATATTAGCTATATCGGACTTAGTCTTAGGTGCGCACAACTCTTCTCTATATTGTAATAACCCCCATTTTCAATGGAAGTAAATAATGCAAAGGCCCCACTCCCCCCACTCCCCCCCCCCCACTCCCCTCCCCTAATGAATAAATACATGGATGCGATTATGCGCATTATATGTATTTGCAATTGTATGTGTGCTAATTTTATGTAATACAAACACAACCACACACACACACACACACACACACACACACACGCACACCAAATCCCAGTGAGCACACACACACACACACACACACACACAGCTATTTAAGTGCACATGTATTGTATGATGTTCTTTATGAGTGGAATTACCCATGGATGATAATGATAATGATGATGATAATGATGCATAAATCATTACAATCATTATTATTATTACACATTATTATTATTATTATTATTATTATTTTAGTTATACCTAAATTATATATATACAACTGAAACAGAAACAGAAATAAAAGTGAAGAAGTAAATGTAAAAAAATAACTGACAAATTTTGTGTTCTTATTTCTGAAAGATAAAGAATGGAAAAAACTGATTTCTAGTTTGGTTGCAAATTAGCATATTTGAGATGGTAAGTATTTGTAGGATAAGCAAATTTCATATGGCATCCAATTAGCAGGAAAGTCGCGCTGAATGAATGCTTAATCTATGCAACTGGCTGCTCAGTGATGAATCAGAGTTACCACATCGTTATATTATATTCGCAGAGTTGCCAGATTGTTACATTGTATTATGGTTATGTGCGGAGCCATATAGCTTTGACATATGCTATATGCGCCCCTCGCAACAACTTTAACATACGCTACATGCGCCCCTCGCAACAGCTGCAACAAACGCGTCAGCATATTTCGTCAACATGTGCAACACATTTTAAATGCGCCCCCGAATTACCCTTTCCAAAAAGTTGATCAGCTAGTTTGCTTGCCAATTCTCAATATTTATTTATTTTGTGTGCATTTATATTGTATGTAAGTGTATTGAGTTCGTTCGGCGCTTTTCTCTTTTTGTGTTTGTTGTTCTGTAAAGAGAGAAAGAAAGAGAGAAAGAGAGAGAGAGAGAGAGAGAGAGAGTCAGTGAGAGGGTATTGTCAGCACTACACGTTTATCAAACAGAGGCTAACCTAAAACTCATCATTTATCGTTAACTTACTTATTTCTCCATATTATCAGTCGGTGTGGGGGGATAGAGGGTTATACTCTCCACACGTCCCTTCTTAAGATTCAGAAGGTAGTTCACATCTGAGTTGATTGTTATTTTTTGTTTTTTTATAGGCTCATTGGGTGTTTGCACTACCATTGAAAAGCTGCTCAATGGTCGACGTGAAGGTGGAATTCGCCCGTTTTCCATTGTATTTGATTTTAATTTAATTTTCTTATAATAGAAAGAAAAAACGTGGCTGTCACTTACAGCTGACAACTTGGAACTGGGAAGTATCGATTGTAAACTATCAAAGTAGCCTACGATTATCGACTCACGTTTATTGGTTCAAATAACTCACTTGCAGAGTTCACCGATAGTTTGAATCGATAAAAAACCAAATGCTTATTTTATTGCTATTCTCTATTTTGACATAACTTTGCCTTTAAAACAATTTGTGTTCTTTAGATCATTCAACATATGTCCTTAAAAAAGGTAGATATTTTTTGGCTTACCAATTTCAATTACTCACAGAAATTGAAGTAAAAAGAAACACGATTGGAACGAGAATTGCAGCCCTTAAATTTGATTCATAGAAATTTAAGTAAACGAGAATTGCAGCCCTTAAATTTGATATAATCAATTGCGCGCTTCGCTTTATGATTTTGAATTAAAAAATGATTAATGCATAATTATGAATATTCATCGTCGAGCTATAAAGCGATTAAAAAAAGAGATAAAACAACAATTAGTTTCCCGGAGCAGCGATTACTTTTTGAAAGTGACCAGGGACGGAAGCCAAGCTCGAATTTAGTATGCCCACAACACTGTTAAAAGTTGAAAGCGCGATGCTGCCTCGATTTTCGCATACAAATCAGTTGCTGCTGTGCAAATGACAAGTGTGTTGAAAGGTCTCCAGGAGATGCGAGTGCTTAAGAGCAACTTCATCTATTGTCAGCTGGAGATAATGGGCTTATCAAGGAGCAATCAGCGGTGGGTTTTATCAGAGCTGTTGTCATCTGTTGAATGTCAGCCACCAACTTAATCAAAACAGTTAATATGAGAAGAGCCCGCAGAGCTCAAAACGGGGTTGCAACTCGGAGGCCACACAAAGACCTACTTTACAAAATTCCACAAAGAAGCAGAAATAGCAGACAAGTGGCAGAAGCAGAAGCAGCAGAAGAAGGAGCAGTTAACTGCAAGCAGCCTGTTGCTGGTGTTGCTTGTGTTGCTGTTTTGGCCCGGCCCCCAAAATCAACTCACAAGGTCAAGTGGCAAGTGAAAGGGACGCCATAGTTGTTGTTGCTGGCTGTTGAAAGAAAACAATTACTCAGGCACTTAACAGCTTAACACATCAGTTTACACTGATGCAAAACTGGGGGTCTTGGTCTGGTCTGCATCTACAGATGCAAGTCAAATGGGGAGTGGCCAAAGTCGAGAGCGAAAGCCAGTGCAAGGAGCAACTTCAAGGATTGTGGGGTGGAGTTGGCAAGCAGACATACAGCTAAAGAGCGGGCCATGACAAACGTTCAACTGTAAAGCTCAAGGTCATTTGGTTGGTCAAAAGGAGTTTTGGGTCCAGGCAGCAACAGCAGCAGTCGGAATCGTAGTCGTAGTTGGAAGCAAGGTCCTTTGCCTGCTGCATGCAAAAGGCAGCCGCTTGGCCGGCCATGAATGGCAAGTGGCTTTCATCTTGCGAGACACCCACAGAGGCAGTGTCAGCAGGGGCAGCAGAGGCAGGCATTCATGACCAACAGCAACAAGGACAATAATCGCCCTGGCAAAAGGGTCGTCGTCGTCGTCGTCGCTTCTCGGTCAGCCTTAAATGCCAAAGCAAGCGAATGCGACCCACAAACAACTTCCTTCTGGTTGGGAACTGGGCGCAAGGACTGCTGCTGCTGCTGCTGCAACAGACTGCCTGCTAGCTGCTGCTGCTGCTGCTGCTGTTACTGTTGCTGCTGTCTGCCGGACGTCCTTGCCAGCAATGCGGCTGTGGTTTTGCCTGCCTGCCTGTCTGGGATTCTGAGGACCGCCTGTATGTGTGTGTGTGTGCGTGCCTGAAGTTAAGCACTTGCGGCTGCTTGAAGCCCAAAATTCCCGGGGTTGCCTTGCCTCTCAGACAACGAGCAAGGACGAGAACGAGGACGAGGACTGCTGTCCTATCCATCTTGACAAGTGGCTTGCCGCCTGACTCTGAGAGTCTCACATGTGTGTTTGGGTATGTGTGAGTGTGTGTGTGTCTACGGGTTTTTGGCTGTGGCGCACAAATGTTTACTACGACCAGAGAGAGATAGAGAGAGGGGGGAGAGAGAAGGAGGAGCAAGGAGTAAGGCAAAAGATGGCGTCGTTGCGGCTCTGCTCGAGAAATTACAGATAATTTGTTAAATATGGCACACACACAGCATGTGCAGCTGAGGGGGGCATGGAATGGGTGGGGTGGGGGGCTGCAAAAGTGAAAGTGCACACACATGGAGCGAAAAGGGTAAGAAAGAAAGAGAGATAGAGAGAGGTAGAGGGAGAGAGAGATACAGGGAGAGGAAGCCAACCAGGAGCACATTGGCTGCTTCGTCTGCTGCTGTTGCTGCCACACACACACAGACACATCCATGGGGCAAGCCAGCAAGTGAAGTCAACTTGAATTGAGTCGCGTCGAGAGTCGAGACATTCTGCCAGACAACTGCCACAGTGTGTGTGCGTGTGTGTGTGTGTGTGTGTGTTTGTGAGAAGGCATTCCTCAAGGTTGCTGCTGCTTGCGACATGATTTCAATTTTATTTTAGCCCCCCAATGCGAGTGTGTCTGTGTGTGTCTTCTATTAAAGAAATGTGCTCAAGTGTGTGCATGTGTGTATGTGCGTATGCCATCTCGCTTGCACTCAGTGCTGTGTGTGCTGCTCAGCAGGAAGCTGTTGATATGTCGTGTAATGTGGCAACATTATTTGCTTGATTGCTTTATTTTACGCAAAAGGTGTTTGTGGCTTGACACCACACACACACACACAAGCAGGCACACGCACTCGCACACACACACTCACACACACACACGCACGCACACATGGAAATTCATCCGGCTTTGGCCTTTAGTCGTAGTACGAACATCTTTGAGAATGCTTTTGCTTGAGTCAATGTTTGCCTGTCGAAAATTTGTGTTTATTTATTGGCTCACTTATAGACTGTATTGTCGTCGTCATCTCTAAAATTCCAAACACACCACACACCACACACCACACACCCCTTATGCCTCATGCCTCGTGCCTGGCCCAGTTGGACATGGCACTGCTTGTGCGTCTGTTGGTTGGCAAATAAATGCAAAGAAAATATTTTCTGTAAATAGCCTTTCAATTGCTCTCTTGCATAAGAAAGCAAATTGTGAGATTTATGGCCAAATACACTTGTGGCTTGGCTTTTTGGTCAGCACACCAAGAACTAAGCCTACACCACACACACACACACACACACACACTTAAGAGGGAAATAGAGACACTTGTGGCAACGTGTGAAAGTGTGAATATTCCTTAAGGATGCTTTTGCTTGCATAATTGCCTCTGATTTATTGAGTTTACAGTCTGAAGTGAAAAGTGTGAGAGCTGCAAATATCTGAAACGAAAGTGAAATTCCAACAAATCTTGTCCTGGCTTTCGTCTGGCATTTTAAATGCTGCCAGGTATTTTCGAAGTTGTTGATTTCTTTAATAAATGCATTTAAATGGAAAATGTTTGCCTGTGAAATGCTCAAGGAATTTTTATTGTTTGCTTTTGTTGCTTATTGGGTAATTATTGTTTATTGTTGTCCTTTCTTTAGTTTACGTTTAGCTCAATATTTGTGTGTGACAAGGACATAAAAACCTTGTCAACAACTTTATTGATAGTTAAGTTTGTTTAATTACATATTTATATTTTTGATTTAATGTGTTGAATATTTGTGAATGGATGTTTTTAGTCTTACAGATTGGTTGCATAAACTGAGACCATGAATCTTTCAAGTATTATTTATTTTTTTTAAAGAAATAATTAAGTGTTCTGACTCAAAGGGTAAGTCCCCTAAAAAAATGACGACAGTTCTGTTTAAAACTACAAGACCGATAGAATAAACAAACAAACAAAGATATATCCACATACACAAGCAAATACACACACACACACACACACACACACACACATACCAACACAATATTTTAATTAAAAATTCAATTTTAATCAATGCATTAGCAAAATGTCTCGCTCTCAGCTCTTTGGCTGGCAATGGAAACTGTAACGAGCAGCGTCCACTGGGTACAAAGGGTATGGGCTTCAGGAGGAATGGCAGGGGGAGATGGAGTAGTTTGCAGGGAGTGAAGGGGCTACAATCCTCTGCAACAGCAGCAGCAGCAGAAGGCAGCAAAAACACAAGTTTTATGCGACGTCGAGTTTGAGCATTGAAAAATAATAAAAAAAAGAAAGAAAATTGCAACAACAAAAAACGTCTGTTGTATATATGGATATGCAACAACAACAGCAACAACAACAACAACAACAACAATAAACTGTAGCATACACGATGACGAAAAAAATACAACAACAAAGTTTTGCGCCACTCCAAACCAATAACGAAGGAAAAAATCTATGGAAAGTAGCCAGAAGAGCCAGCAAGGGTCATAAGTGAGTGAGTGTGTGTGTGAGGGGACACTAATACATGCGCAACATATGCATATATATGTATACAAACATACACATGGTGGCATGTCTGTAAAATGTGTTGCATTTTTATTATAACTTGAAAAACGTTGATAACTCCGCCTATTTCTAACGAATGTGCGCCACTACGTTACGTTTACGTTAACGAATACGTATAAGTGTACGTATGGGTATATACGTATACGTATACGTATACGTAATGCTGAAGTAGTCGAGGATTCGAGTCGCATGAAAAAACCATATAGAAAATAAAACGAGAACGAGAACGAGGACGAGGACGAGAACGAGAACGAGTAAGAGTACAAAAAATAAAAAGGAACGCAGCGTATAGAGGAATATCGAGTATAGAGAATACATTCGATTGAATTTAATATGCATGCATACAATGGCAAACACACATACAAACACACACACAGGACTATACACACATACATAGTCAGAGACATGCAAATATAGAAAAGGGGGACAAAGTGGAATCGGAGGCTGAGGCAGCTGTAGAGCCACCAAAACTGGGAGTAGGTATTCAGAAGGCAGCAGCAGCCCAGGCGACGTTGTTTAGGCCGTGATTGTGATTGTGTGGGTGCAGCAGCAGCAGCATACAGGCAAGTGAGCGGTGGGGCATTGGTTGGTTGGCTGGTGGACAGCCACTCCCACCTCAGCATCAAATAGCACAGTGACGCGGCAGCGGCTTAACCAAGAGCGACCAGAAGAAAGGCAAAAGTACAGGCGACAATGCGCCATCCACCGCTTTAGGTGCCTCCTTTCGAGTGGGTGGCACGTCGGCCGGGCAGACGGGGGGGATGTATTTAAGGTGCTACAGGGTTACAAATTTGTTGGCCAGTTTTAGGCTACATAATATTAATTATACATGCAGTATATGGCCAGTTAATTGTTATACAAACATTTATTAACCAGCTCCAAGCTAGAAAGTAATATTTAATATTATTATACATGTATTTCTGCAAGTAACTGTTAATTATAATTATATAATTTAAATACAATTTAAGCTGTCATTGACTTACAAATTTGGTGGCCAGTACCAAGCAAGAAAATATTATTTAGCTGATTTAATGTTATATACAAATCTTGAATCATAAAAATATTTAAATCAATTATGAACTTTCTAAATCTAAATCAATTTAACTTTCATGAAATAACTTTTATCTTTACTCATATTTAAATAATGTTTAAAATTAAGTAAATTATGTTTCAACTACAGCTAAAAATCTCTGAATATGATTTGAAAAACCGAATCCTCTAATCAAATTAATCCTTAATTAATAATATATATATATATATATATATGTATATATATATATAATAAATATATAAAAAATTTAAATTAATTAATAAATCAATTAAATATTCAATATTGCCTCTAAATTATATGGTCACATTTTGTGCAGTGCATTTTATCAATAGACGACGCGTAAGGGGTGCACACACACACATACATACTAGTTATGCTGAGTGTTGTTCCTCGTCAATGTGGACAAAGTTGTTTGGGAAGGAAGGAGCTCGTTGCTGGGGTCCAGAGACTGTGTGTTCCCAGTGCCTGTGCCTCTTTCGATACCTGCTGCTGCACTTAGCCAGCAGCAACCAGAATAGACAGAGACCAACACACACATACAGACACACTCACACATGTGTATATGAGAGGACACATTGATGCAAAAGCATCAAAAGCCGCACCCGCTTCAGCAACAGCAGCAACGGCAGCAGCAACAACAACAACAACAAGAGGTAGGGGCTTGAGGGTGCCACAACAACGAGGGAGCCACAGCTGTCCGTAGTAATAGCCATAGCGACGCGGCCTGATGATGATGACGACGACGACGGCGATGGCGATGGCGATGGCGGCGACGACGATGGCCGAGGGCAGAGAAACTGACGAGGAGACGAGAGAACTCACGACGGCAACAACTGAGGCAACAACTACGAGGCAAGCAACAACAACGACGCCGAATTCAGTTCAGGACGCGTGTGCGTTCCCCTTTTGCGTGTGTGGTTGTGTGTGTGTGTGTTGTGTGTGTATGGGTGTGTGTGAAAAAGGAAGGGAAAAGTGCTGGCACATAACTTTTGGGTTTGCTGCAGCAGGCAGCAGGCAGCAGGCAGTAGGCACAGCACAGCAGAGCGTTGCCCATTTGCGAAAATTTCTAATATGTAAAATGTTCAATAGAGAAAACTAGTATGTATGGCCACAGTACACACACAAGAGATGAGGCAGAGATATAGAGAGAGACAGAGAGAGAGAGAGAGCGAGAGAGAGAGAGAGTGGGCGAAAGAGAGAGGGAGTGGGAGAGTGAGTGGCAGGCTGGTAGGCACAAGAATTCTGGACCAGAACATTGCGAAAAACAAACTAAAAACGAAAAATGGCAACACTGCAGATATATACATATACACACTGCGTAAGTGTGTGTGTGTGTGTGTGTGTGTGTGTGTGTACATATGTGAGGATTGAAAAGTATGGCAAAGAAATCGCCGCCAAAGGCGAGCAACTGTATTCCGAGCATTGGCAAATTTTTGTGCCTAGGCGCAGCATGAAACGCACATAAGGATGTAGTCTGCGTGTGTGTGTGTGTGTGTATGCGTGGTGTGTGTGTGGTGTGTGTGTGTGCGTTTCATTTTGCCATGAAAAGTGAGCCGCAGCAGACGAGAGAGCCTGGACTCAAATGACAAAAACCTAATCACCCATTCGTCATATCACCTTAGTTGCATTAATGCAGCGAGTGAAAGGGGAAGCTGGGAAGGATTGGGCTGGTGGGTATAAGATTTCCATGCGCTGGGGATAACGAGATGCGTTCTCGATGCGTCCTTTGATCGATGGATGGGCCCCTCAGATGCGTGGCTAATGTCAGAGCTCCTGTCACAGCCCAGCATTTCAATTAGGCGCCAGGCAGCATTACTTCCCAGAACTAGACCCAGCACCAGGGTTCTGCCAAAGGATACACTCCCTCTTCCTCTCTCTCTCTCTCTCTCTCCATCTATCTCTCTCTCTCTCTCTCTCTCTCTCTCTCTGATGATGGCGACGTTCAAAAGTCCACGCATTGCGCAATAATTGAGTTTTCATCAAAGTGCAATCAGGCGAAATTTTGCACACCGAGCGCGTTCTTAACTAAAAGCCTGGCCAAAAAGGATGAGCAGCTGGATGAGCTAAAGGACTAAAGGACCACGGCAAATTGAAGGTCCGGTTTTTGGACTCTTGCTCCACTATTACTGTTGCAGTTGCAGTTCAAGTTGCTGGTGCTGCTGCAGGGCTTGCTTGCATGATAGATGCTGCAAATGCAGCGCTATAAATTTGCAACAGGATACACAAATACAGACAGAGAGGCAGCCAGCCGGCAGGACTACACTGAGAGACAATATAAAATAAAATACATTTATTTTTTTAAGTAATTAATAAATGAATAAAAAAATTAAATGTGTTTTATATATTAAGGAATTTGATCAATAGTCAAATTTATCTTTTTTTTTGGTTTTTTTTTACTAGCTTAAAATTTGCTCAGTGTATGAGCCTAGTCTAGGTCTAGTCCAAGTGGAAGGCGCCTAAATGGTGGCATAACATAAAATTTAATTAGAAACGTAGTCAGGGCAACCAAAGGAAGAGTGGGCGGTGAGAGAGAGAGGGAAAGCTGTTGATGGATCCTCGGCTACGAAATATTTTTGCCCAGCGAAGCAGCAACAACAAGAACAATGCATGTGCAATGAGGAAAATTGCAGGCTATATCCAGGGTGGATGCAGTTTTTGGTGCAGTCTTTGGCTCGTGTGTGGAGCTGCACATAGCCACAATGGACTGAGGGGGTGTGTGTGTGTGTGATATATGTGTGCACGCGACTCCTCTAGGCGTGGCACACTCGACCACCAACGAGCGAACGCAACTTTCAAATTCGAAGCAAGTCGCAGGCTTTTGACAAGATGAACGCCGTGTTCTGTAGCAAAATGGGCTGAATCGAATAGTCGAGTCGGGGGGAAGAGTGGGAGGGGGTGGGAGGGGGTTATGTACTAATGTTTGCTGCATGGGTGGGGGAATGGCGATTGGAGCAAGGAGCAGCAGCAGAAGTTGACGGGCAAACCACGAAACTAAATTGCCATAGAGCCTGACCAGGATGTCCAAGGATGCACAAGGCGTGCGAGAAAAAGATGGCGCGCTCTTCTGCGCAGCAAAAGGATAACATGAAGCACAAGCAGGACGAGATGAGGGTTGTCGATGTGTTGTTCCTTTTGCGGAATTTAGCGCACGCACGAAAAGGATGGAAGGATGGAAGGATGAATGCGGTAGTTTTAATTAGAAACAAGAAATCACATCGTCCTAGCGAGCAGAGCCAACGTCAATCTACGATGTTGGTTTTTTATTGAAATTGATTTGGCTATGCATAAATTGAAAGAAAATGCCAGCTACACTAATTACAATATATCTTTCCGACGAGAAGGACTCCTCCTCCGGCAGAAGCAGTTGCGAAATCACTTCCACATCCTTTCAATATTTGTTTTTTCCATTTTTTTCTATTTTTTCTGCTTTTTTGCTTCTTTTGTTTCAATTTACTTTTGTGATGGGTGTCGCTTTTTTGCATAAATAACTGCAAAGTAAATTTTAGCACACACACATGTACATGTATGCAAATGTGTGTGTGTGTGTGTGTGTGTGTATTACGTGTAGAGGTGAAGTCGCTTAAGCATACTATATACGATTCCATACTATATATAAATTGCCAGCTTTCTTCTTTGCTTTGATACTTTGTCGTTTTTAGTTTTTTTCTTGTTGTTGTTGTTGTTGTTGCTGCTGCGTTCATCACGTCTATTGGCCCATCTATTTTGTTACACACCACACACACACACACACACACACACACTTACACACACAAACTGTAGGTGACTGTAACGCCCACCACTGTCCATGGGATTTGCGTTCATTTAGTTTTTTGTTGTGTGAGTTTTCAATTCTACTGCTCGCCAAGTTATTCAATATTTCATGATTTTGATAAGCCGATATATGTATGTACGAACGGTAAAAATATGGTCAGCTATAGCTCCCGGCTTGCTCAAGATGTAAATGCAAAAAAAAGAGAGAGACGAATCAGATTTGTGATATAACAGCATTTTTCACTCGACTTGGAGAAGTGTTCGCAAAGACGCAGTAAATAAAATTATATAAATAAATAAAATCCTATTGATGCAACAATTAAAGTACATCGATTAAGTAATGTGCTTGCGCTAATTATAAATAAGTTGTAAACAATCTCAAGTTATGGCATATGGCATATGGCATATAAAAAAAACCTTGTTTTGCAATTGCTGCTAATTGTGAGTGGTTTAATGCACCTTAAATATATATTTCATATATAAACAACACACAATAATTAACGACAATGTGTTATTTTTTTTTTATTTTAGATATATTCAAGAAAGTTGAATGATAATAATGAATTGTTGTAATGTATGCAGTTTGTTGGCTGTGCAATTGCAATGCAAGTAATTACTATAGTCTATAGACTAGTTAAAAACGGGTTTTATTCTTAACAACATTTGGTCAGGTCCGAACGACAGTTTCATTTAAGTTAACCATGCAACATTGTAACAGCAATTGAGTTGAGTCTTGGTCTCCAATAATGAAACGTGATCTCTGTGATTGGCCTAGAAACCGGTTCGGCTCTTCGCGCTTACATCCTTGATCAGCTCGGGGTAGTAATTGAGGCTGCTGCCTCGTTTCAGTTTATTTTTTTATTTTTCTTTTGTTTCGAAAATAAGTATAGTTTTATTTTTTGTTATTTTTAGTTTTGAATACGCACTTTACGACGGTGCACCTTTTAAGTAACTCCTGGGGCAAGTTACATATAAAAACTTGCAGTGAAAAAAAAACTATGCCGCTTGCAATTAAGTGCGTTCACTTTAATACCCTTTCCCCTTCTCTTACGTGCTGCTTGACATTGGTAATTTCATATTAGCAGCGCCTTTGGCCAAACGCACAAAAGCCCAATTAAGCGGAGGCTTTTACGGCAAGGATCACACTCGCAGAGAGAGAGAGAAGGAGAAAGCCCGCAGCAGTAGCAGGGGAGATTCATTTTAGAAAATGAAGAGCGGGAAAAGTCGGCGAAGTGCACCAATTACCTGCCATGTCAGTCCATAAAAATCCATTTGCCTTTCCTTTCTGTTGTTGTTGTTGTTGTTGCTGCTGCTGCTGCTGCTGCTGCTGCTGTCGAGGTGTGACAAATGCACTCAAGAAGCAACCATGATGGCTGAAGGATGAAGGCTGCTTCTGCTGCTTCTGCTGCTTCTGCTGCTCAACTCAACTCAGCTCAGCTCAGCTCGTAAAGCATTTCACGCAACGCTGCAGCTTTCAATGGAAATTTGCTTTCCCTTTGAGCCAAGCCAGCACGCCTTCAACTAAATAAGGGGCGGGGGGCAGGGGCTGCAGGTCGGGAAAACAATTTTCTTGCCTACACATAATATTTTTTTTTTCTTTTGCTTTTTTTGTCGCCACAGTGTAAACTGGCATAACTTACAACATGGCAGCTCAGACATTGACATAAAGCCTCTGTGTCCTGCTGCCCCTGCTCAGACAGGAGAAGTGGTCAAAGCTGCCAGGCATGCGTGTGTGAGACGATGGCCAGCAAATACACACACCCACACACACACAGTAGCTGTAGCTGATGTATGGTATATAAAAAGTAAAAACTAAAAAAAATGTATATAAAAAATAGGAAGAAAAAGAAAGAAAGAATCCAAGTACAAGGCAAACAACGTTACAGGGCAGAGTTTGAGATTGTAGACTGGACACACACACACACACACACTCACCCCCCTATACACACACCCGGCCAAGGCGCGACGAGCTTCGATTGGTCCAGCTTCTGGCTAGTGCGTGGCTTTGTATGTGTGTGTGTGTGTGTGAGTGTGTGTTTGTATGGCTATAAATGTGCGCATTTTTTTTGTTAGCTACCGTTTCAGTTTTTGGTCTAAACTTCAGTTTTCTAGCTTCAGTTTTTTAGCATCGCAGCTTTGTCGCATGCAAATTCATTTAGTTGACTATCCATCATACTTGAAACCCAAACTCTGAAAACCAAATTGCGAATATTGGTTTAGGAACTTTACACTTTTGGAAAATCTTTCATTTAATTACAATTTTCAATCTGAAGTAAGTGTTTGCTCAAATGCAGCAAATTTGATTAACTGACTTAATCGTTGCAAAATTAAGCGAAACATTGTATGGATTTTCTGCGAGTGTTTTGTGGAGTTCATAGACCTCCATATTCACACAGCATTATTAAGTCATGCGGCATAAGGAAATTTCACGTTATCTAGCCGCATGCAACACAAGCACACACAACAACAGCAACAAAAGGAGGCAACAGCTAATAATAATATATTATAATAATTTGGATGCTGAAAATATGGTATGATTGCTGGCTGGCTGCATACACGACACGACTTCTAACAGCAGCTAAGCAGAAACAACAAAAAAATCAAAAGCAACTGAAGTTTGCCAACAGCGATCGATCAACTTTCCGAGACCGGGGCTTCTGTCCAGCTCCATGTCCAGGTTCAGGCTCAGCGCCGGCGCAACGCCCAAAAAAAGGAGTGAGGAAAGAGAAAAGGTAGCAAAAAAGGAAAAAAAAAAGAAAAACTGGACTACTGTTTCGGCTGAGAGCAGCGGAGGCTGCAAATGAGCTGCCGTTTCAAGCCATCTTCAAGTCAGAAGCCCCGGTCAGACGGCTTCTGTTGTACGCAGTAATTTTGCTGGGGCATGCAGCAGTAGCAGCAATAGCCGCAACAGCAGCAACAGCAGCAACAGCTAGCTGCTGCACACATCCCCCGCCCATCCCCCATTGCCGCGCTCTTGCCCCACAGTCGGGTTGTGGCAGCCAGGTCCAGCCTTTGTTTTGCTTTGGCGCGCCAGCAACTGCTTATTACCATTAATTTTGAATTGTTTTTCGTGATCTTAACGATTGCCGCGATTTGCAGCTTAAGAAAGGTAAAAAAAAAACAACAAAATAAGCAAAGAGAAGCTACAGCAACAGCAAAAACAACAAAAAAATAAAAAAAAAACTAAATTATGAATATATATATTTGTGTGTGTGTGTGTGTGTGTGTGTGTGTGTAAATAAGCAACTAGTATGCGAGAGTATCTTTCACAACTCGTGAGCTTAACATAAGTTGGCTGCTGTTTTACATGCAGCTTCTTTTCAATCATCTTTTTTTTGCAGCTCACTAAATTTAAATAATTGCACAAATATCAAACATTATTCATAATTTTGTTTGAAAATAATGACCAAAATCAGCTGTCTTCGCTGGACTTATAAATTCAACTGGCTGAACTTTGGTTAGAATGCTTAACTCGAGAGAGTTTGAGTGGGATTATTGATTGATTAGATTAGATCTGAATAAAATATTTACAGTTGATAAATAAAATATCAGCATATATTATTTATCAATTTATCTATATAAAAGTGTATTTTAATTAAATTTTAATCGATATTCGCGAAATGAGGTCAGTTAGGGATAAAATTAAACCTTATCTTCATGTAGAATACCGGAACTGGTACCCCAATTTGGAATACTCCGCTCTTATAGTCTTTGATATCGGAGTGACGGACACTGAATCGAATATGGAAATGAGATGCCTCCTTTTGGCCGTTCCAAACTTACGCACACATTCATTATAGAATTATTCCATTTGTATTCCATTTTAAATTGGTTGATCATGACGAGTCTGAGTCTTTCTGCTGAACTTAAAAAATTCGTTTGTGTCATAATTAGTATATATCTCCCCAGTTCCCATTTTGCGGAAACCTGATATAATCGATACTTTCAACATTTGCATTATGCTGGTGCTGGTATTCAAATCGCAGATCGTAATCTTCAATTCTTTCTCTATAATTTACTCGGTTTGCATGTGAGACTGTTCCCCTTTGGCCCATTCCACAGTGTCTCTCTCTCTCTGCGTGTATGTGTGATTGTGTGTGTGTGTGACTGTAATGGTTTCGTTTTGGTTTTTAATGAGATTCTTAAGAATTATTTTTTTGTTTTTTTTTTGCTTTTTCTCTCGTTTTTATTGTTTTGCATTGTGTGTAATTACAGTAATGCGAGAGCAGTTTGAATTGAAGTCGATGCTGGATGCAAAAAATCGAATAAAATTGAATGGAGATCGCCCATCGATCGGAATACATCCGAAACCGTTGCTCATTAAGCAACAGCAAAACAGCAAGTTGGAGTCTTGCCATTTTATATAATAACACCACAATGCAACATAAAAAAATGGCGTTAAAAATGTGGTCAGTTTTCGAGTTTTCGGCGAATGTGTTCCAAATTGAATATTTATTATCGACAATTTTGCGAGCTGCATGCATATAAGTAATGCAGGCGACGTCCAATGCGGCGTATGCTCTATTTGAGCTATTGAATATTCATGCAGGCGCATTGCTGAATACCATCCCACTCTCCCCACCCCCCCTCTCCCACTCTCCATCTCTGTGTGTGTGTGTGTGTGTGTGCAGAGTATTTCGGCCAAAATGCAGTTTGTTATATAACACACATAATTATAGGCAAATCGAGCCAACGAATTCTCGCCACTCGCATTCTGGACACTCTCGCGCGCCCCTAATGCAATCGAGCGAGTGGGTGCAACACACACTCGCACACACTCCCTACCTCCCTCAGCCACCATTCCGTACCCCAACCCCAATCTCACCACCCAGCGGGCACTTATGTGGCATTTGCAGCATTTGCTATTGCCGTCGAGGCCGAGGCGCAATGCGCACACGAAGAGCAGCTCAGCTGAGCGGGCTGGCATGGTTAGGGGAAAAGTGGGTTGAGGTGGCTAGCATTTTAGGGAGGGGGCTGGAACACACTCTGTCGCTCTGTGGACGCTTCTAGGCGCTGTGGGTGGCGACTCTATAGCATTTCTAAGTACGACTATTATATGTACATATATGGATGTTTGCATGTGTGTGTGTGTGTTTAGTTGTATATAGCTGTGCGTATTTGTGCGTATGCGTGTGTGTGTGTGTGTGTGTTGGCCATTATACATGATTTCGCCTGCGCCTGTTCTACATATATGTGTGTGTGTGTTGTTTTTGTTGTTTTTGTTGTTTTTGTAGCTGTTTGCTGCAGCTATAGTCGCTGTTGTTGTCCGAAGTTGGGGCTACATTCTGGCCATGAGATCGTTGCGTGACACTGAAGAGGATTTTCGATTCAACATAAAAACGATTTGGAGCACAACGTTCCTCAAATGGATTAAAATTATTCCAGAATTCAAAAAGTGGATTAAACATTGCAACTAAGTTTAGATCTTTCGAGTCAGGCAACAAGTTGCGTTTGTTTTTCAGAAATTGTCGTTGCTTGAAATGATATCGAATTTTAGATTAAAACTATTTGATTCTATTTAACACTTATTTATATTGAAATAACATGAAAGAGGTAAGCTAAAAGATATACTACATTTTCACCAATAGGAATATATTGAAGTACCTTGGAAACATTAGCAATAACTTATATAAAATCAAGTTCAAAATTCCAAAGCAGATTTGACACAATCTGTATTGAAACTAATTCATATGCAACTGTGCATATCTATACAGATTATAATACCCATATTTAAATCTACTGTTAACAATACGTATATATATTTGGATATGTATATATACATAAGGAATACCGCATTTGCTATTGTTATTGTTATCGCTCCAAATGCAGATGCCGGACACCTCGGAAAACCGCAAATCGGCATTATAATTGAAGAGAGCATTAGAGAACTATAGGCAAAAGCCCAAACGGAACAAGAGGATTGAGAGAGAGAGAGAGAGAGAGAGAGAGAGGGAAAATGATATATAACACACGAGAGGGCGTAAGGGGCAAGGGTGAAGGGTGAGGGGGCTTAGGCAATGGGCAAAAACGCACATTAAGTTTTCTGCCTTTCTGCTTTCTGCAAGCGCATTGTTGTGCATCAACTGTTGTTGTTGCTGCTGTTGTTGTTGTTGTTGTTGCCAATGCACAGTCATGCATATGGTGGCAAAGAAAGCTCAGCAGCAGCAGCAGCAGTCGTCGATGAAGGGAACAGGATCTAGAAACACACACAGGCACACACACACAGACACATGAACAACAACAGAGGCGAATCAAAGTCAGCGGCATCATCGATATGGTTGCAACGATGGCGACGGTCAGCAACGGCAACAGCATAGGCAGAGGCATCGTTAGCTGTTCCTGCAACTGCAACTGCAACTGCAGCAAGAGGCACTGCACAGGGTGGGGCGGTGGGTCCGGTGCCTAGGCAGAAATTGGATGCGTGTGCAAAATGCAATGCATTTTCTAACACACAGCGACGCGAGATGCAGATGCAGAGATGCAAATGCAACACGGGGGCACACTGAGAGAGAGAGAGAGAGAGAGTGAAAGAGAGTTGGAGTTTGGGTGGGGGAGTTTGCGGCCAGGGTAGCAACGCTTTGTGATTTATTTTTAATTGAAATTCTAGAATGCGTGCAAAATACGCATGCAAAGTGTCTGGGCACCTAGAAAACTTTCGGCCGGATGTGCGTGTGTGCGTGTGTGTGTGCGTGTGTGTGTGCGTGTGTGTATACACTGACCGGACCTCGAGGCCTGCAGGCGTAAATTGCATATGCGAAAAGTGTGGCATGGGATGGGCAGAGGGAGGTAGGAAGGGAGGCAGCTAGATTGCAGTTTGCGGATTTTTGGGACAGAAATTGTGCGTTCCCGAAAAGTCCTGGGCAAAGTCAACGTTATTGTTGTTGTTGTTGTCAACGACGAGGATGTTGTCGTCGTTGTTGTTGTCGTTGTTGTTGTTGTTGTTGTTACTGCTGGGCAACGCCAAAATTTTCTACAAAAACAAAAATCGGAATTAATTTTGTTTTAGAGAAAATTTGCACAGCCATCGAGAGACAGCAAGAGTTTGAGAGAGAGAGAGAGAGAGAGAGTGTGTGTGTGTGTGTATGTGTGTGTGTGCAGTAAAAGGAGTAGGCTCAGCTGGGTGGGGCTGTGGCAGGCATCTGGAACGAGCATGGCTGCATATTTGCTGATAATAATTAAGTGCAGGCGAGGCACAACATAAAAGACCCAGACCCAGAACCAGAACCAGGCAACCAGTACAGTGGGCACAACGAGCAACGAATTTCGATGGCGTTGCGGTATCGATAATGAGCTATTCGACTACATACATACATACATACACACTATATACACGCTGTGTGTATGTGTGTGTGTGTGTGTGTGTGTGTGTGTGTGTGTGTTTGGAATAGTATAATTCGCCAAGCTAAACACGTACTAAAAATGATTGGGTCTGGGTGAGTTTGTTGCTGTTGACAGTAAATTCTTTGGACTGTTAAACTTTGCTTTTGGGCTTTTTGTTATTGCAGCGCTGGGTTTGTCATTTCCGGCGTTGAGGTAACCAAAAATGTTATGCATCGAAACAGTTGTTGGGCACCTAAACCATTGTTGTTGTGCATGTTGTTGATGCTGTTGCTGTTGTTGTTGCCTCGGCGCAGCAGTTGGTGCAAAACATCAACGTCGTCGTCGTCGTCGTTGTCGTCAACATCGTCATCGATAACAGCGACTACGATGAAAACTTCCAGCGACTTTGGGGCTGCACTCGAGGAGGGGTTTGCGAGGGGGGTGGATTTTCGGTTAGGGGTTTAGATTTTCGGCCTGGCCACGTTCTGCAAATGTGCAAGCTGGCATCCGTTTCTACCAATTTTCAAAGATTTTTGTTTTTGTTTTCCCCACACACACACACACATACTCGTAGGCGCACACACGCACGCTTAGCCAGGAAACGGAAACGAAATTTCTGCGAACAAAACAACAACAATGGATGGCAGCAGCAGCAGCAGCAGGAGCAGGAGCAGCAGCAGAAGGAGCAACAAAGGAAGAGACGAAGCTGAGCTGCAGGCAAAGGATGTGTGGCTGCCACAGGAAAAGCAAAAATAACGGCGCAGCAAACAGCGCTGATGAGCAACAGCAACAGCAACCAAAATGCTGGGGGGTGGAGAGGCCGCGGGGAACACGTGGAACGTGCAACGGACAGCGGGCAGCGCATGAAAATGCAGTGTGAGTATCTGCCTGCACAGTGGGCAAAAACTATGTGAGCACTGCATGGAATTCGACGGAATAGGAATGTAGAAATGCAGAAGAATTTGCCAAGAATTTGAACAACAAATGAAAATTAACTTAAATTAATTAAATATAATAAAAATAAATGTAAAACTACAATTTATATTTTTTGGATTGCTTTCTTCAGCTATAAAATGTCCCGCAAAACTAATTTCTTAATTTTCAGGTGATTACATCCGATAAGTTGAATAATGAAATATAGATCAGTGCTATATCAACGAAAATGTTGCTGATATTGCATTCCAGTGCCTCAACCCGTTTGGGGCGAATTGCACACCTACCACATCTGCATCTGCATCTGCAGCAGCATCTACATCTGCATCTGCATCCGCATCTGCAACTTGCTGCCGCCTGCACCCATTTTCAAAGGCTTTTTGCTGAAATTTCATTCGCCGCCTTTTTGCGCTGCTGCCAAAGTTGCCTCACGTTGTCGCTGGGCCCTCAACAACATTCGATAGTCGAACAAACGGGGGGTTGGGTGAAGTTACCAAATTGCCGACGACTGCTGCAGCCGCCATTTTGTGACTTGGCGGAAACGCACAAAAACCACGCAGGAGACGACGAAGCTGCAGCAGAGATGCGTGCATGTGTGCGTGTGGGTGTGGTGCGTGTGTGTGTGTGTGTGTGTGGTTGCCACTAGCTCGTAGGTGTTTAAAATCGTCGAACATGGCCCCGAAATGCCATTACCGCCACCTTAACGATGTGCCGTTAGTTTTCTGTTTTCCACTGACCAGCAGCAGCAGCAGCAGCAGCAAAGATGGAGTATCCTTTCTGTGTGTGTGTGCGTGCGTGTGTGTGTGTGTGTGTGTGCGTGTATGTGCGTATGTATCTCGTTTCGTTTCTGCACATTTGCATTTTACGAATATCCTTGCGCATTAGAAGCCATTGCCGTTTGCTGCCGACCATCGCCAGCCTCGAGTTCGCCTTTCACCAGCCACGAAAAAGGACCTCGCTCTCTGGATCTGATGGCCAGTCAGCTAGCTAGCCAACGTGCGGGTTTTCTGGGTTTGAGTGGGTGTCCTCTTCATCCTACTCACACTCACAGAGGCGAGGCAAGGCGAGGCGCGCGCGCTTTCATTTCATTTGCCCAGAACTTTGGGGGCTGGCTGGCTTGGGGAAGTTGCACCCAAAAAGTTGTGCCTTCTACTTGTGCTCGACGCATTTTTGCGTTAACGTCCAGCAGCAGGACATTGACGGACGGCTCCACAGCACTCATCCTTCGTACGTAAAGAGGAGCTGTGCAGTAAGGACTGCCTGGCATTTTGAATTTCAAATTCAGCATCAGCAGCACAAACACACATGGTCATCTAATGTCCTGGCTTTGCCTTTGCCTTGTGCGTCGTATTCGTTGCTGCGGTTCCTGCTAAACCCCCCTCCTAACCACCCATCGTCATGGTCTTCGTTGTTGTCGTCGTCGTCGGCCGCGCCTTTTTGTGCGAAAATGTTCAACTTTTTCGCAACAGTAAAGATTTTTGGTTGGCTGACGCAGCCAATCTCGAGCGAGCAAAGCCCGTCACGCTGTGTGGGTGTTCTCTATATATACACACACACACACACACACACACACACCTATACATATTTCTCATATAGTTAAACATACATATATATATGTAGATATATATATATATGCATATTCGTCGTTGAGTGTCCTAAGCACAAGTGTCGACTGTAAAATGTGCGTTGCGCCCATTGCCTTATGGGTGGTTGCTGGCTGGCCAGCCCGGCGTATGCGTTATTTATGTAGAGTGTGCAATGTATTCGTGTAGCTGTACTCGTTGTTGTATGCGTGTGTGGCTAGCAGTCAGGCAGGCAGCCAGGCAGGCAGAGGATGATGAGGAACAAGAGCAGCAATTATTTATGTGCCTCCCATGCATAATCCATTAAGAGACTTCCAATGCTATTTTGTGCATTATGCAAGTTAATCACTATCGAAATCGAACTAACATAAGAATTTTCAATATGATTTCCTGTCTGATAAGCTTAATTGTTATCGATAGGAAGAGTAATAAAATGCTTTCGAAAAAACATCATAAGTTGTCGTCAGCTGATGAATTGCAAATTGTTTAAATGACGTCAAAACTATTATATTTTATAATGTGCTTCTCGTTTTTGCTATCGGGTATATAAAATAACTCGAAATATATGAAAAATGTGTAAACAAGAATATTTGAAAATAATATTGCTGTGTGAAGTTAAAATTATTCGCTTACTATCAATAATTAACTGTCTTCTGATGAGTATTTTGCTCGTCTTTCAAATGTCTTTTTTATATTTTAATCTCATTAACAATTTGTTATTTTTATCAAGAATTTATTTAGAGCGAGTTATGAAAAGATTAATAATTGGTAATTAAATTGGTTTACCACACTTTTCATATTTCATATTTCATATTTCTTTATTCATTTATGATCACAGCAGTCCCACAACAGGAAGAAGACTCGACTTGAGGAATACATTAAATGAACTCACAACAATTTGTAGCTGTGCAATCAGAACACATCTTGAATATCTTCTAAGCACGTCGACTGATTATCACAATAAATTTATATATTTTACAAGCATCATTTTGTAGTTCTCTGCTCATCGAGACAGAGAGAGAGAGAGAGAGCTGTAGAGAGAGAGGGAGAGCTTAAATGATTGTAAGTAAAGGCAATTAATTAATTTGTTTACATTTGCGCAAATGCCACAAGAAGTAGGAAGTTGTTGCAAGATCAGACGCAGATGCAACAGCAGCAGCAGCAGCAGTGGCAGCAGCAGCAACAACAACAACTGCAACAACTGACATGCATTGACCGACGAAGCGTGCAGTAAAACATTTTCAATGGAACTGGAGAAAACAGGCAACTCTGGTCTGTGGTCTCTGTTCTTGATTCTGTTGCACCCCCGGAAGAGGGGGCAAATAATTAACTGCAAGAATGCAATACGAGCAATGCGAAGTTGCAGTTGCCTGCTTGCCATGCTGCTGCTACTGCTGCATGCACCATGCTGCTGCTGCTGCTGCTGCTGTTTGTTATTATTTTTAATATTAAATTGCAATTGCTTCGTTGATTTAATAAAAACGAGCAACACAAAGCCAACGCCTGTGCAATAAATGTGGCAGCCACAAGCAGCAGCAGCTAGCAGCTAGCAGCAACAACAGTAAACAGCACGTTGCAATTTTAATGACCAAAAAGAAGACGACCAAGAAGAAACGTCGATCGTTGATTGCTGATCGCTGATCGTTCGAGTCGCAGATGTGTGGCAGATATTTTTACAATGTTTAGCTAAAGCAAACAACAGGCAACACAACTTGCACCCAGAACCAGAACAACACATGTACCTCACACTGTCTCTCTCGCTCTAGCTCTCCCTCTCTCTCTCTCTCTCTGTCTTGCTCTGCCTGCCTGTTTGCAACTTTGTTGCACATAAATTTGGCGACTGCACAAAATGAACTAAACACTAAATAAAATATTTTATTATGTTGCAATAACCAGTTTTTTTTCGCCACACATTGTTGCATGTGCGCCTCTCCCCCCCTCTCTCTCTCTCTCTGTGTCTCTCTCGTTTCCCCTGACTGTGCCTGATAGATCAGCTGACATGCAAATTCATAAACAACTGTCAAATGCATTTTACATTATTGCGACGATATTTTATTTAGCAATTTGCAATTCAATAAATTTCTACGCACTTTGATTGGAAAAGCGATATTTATATTGTGATATAAGGAAAGTTTACCGTTCGTTGACCATGCTGGCGGATATAATTCAAAGTTTTGTTTATCGCATATGGCGATATATACAATATGCATAATGTCAGACTTATAGAGGCACAGCCGTCTGCATTTTGATTGGCCTTTAATTAAATGACAAAATATGTACGGAGTGTAAACAACTCGCAAACTTGCAACAACAACAACAAACAGCAATAGCAACAAATGACAGCTGCGACAGCATGAATTATGCCACTAATTGAGACAAACATTGCCAGCGCCTCCAAAGAGCAAAACAAACTTTGATTTGTATATCATGTGGGCAGAACCACTTCAGCTTCGAACTCAGCTTCGATATCGTCTGTGGTTCGCAGCCGTTGTCAAAGTCGAGGCAACTGACTGCACCACCACATACAGATCAAGCAACTCTCCAATTGACTGTGGTTGCTGCCACAACATTTGGGTTAATGTAACATTTCAAGTGGCAAACACCACAACACACAAAATGCCTTCAAACGCCTTCAAAAGCAGATGCAAATTTGCAACTAAACAACATTCGATTTGTTAACGGATCTATTACACTGAACAAAAAAAAGAAACCAACTTCAGATTCAGCAGATAAGAATTAATAACTATCCATCAAATTGGATGCCTGCTCACTACTCAAGTTCAAGCACAGATTCAAGTTAAAATACTTAATTTATTCTGCTGGCATCAAGAGTTGTAATTTTATATTTAAAATGCATTTTTTACAGTGTTTCCAAATTCTGTTGTTCAGTTACGAAACAACAAAACAAATTGCAACGATTTAAGAGACAAGAATAGATAACTTTCGATATGCATTATCATGTTTAAGATCTTTAAATAAATGAACAGATTTTGCCTAAGTTGTGGCTTGGCATAAATCGTAAATAATATGAATATCTTCGAATTAGGTAAGATATCTACAGAAATCTGTACGGATTTTATTGATATATTCGATTATTCAGCCTTCACACAATTGAACATATAGAAAACATTATTCATCCAACTTTATGTGTTTACTTTTCAAATTGCTGTTCTGGTGGAATCTTTTAAATACTTTACGTAAATTAATTGTTGTATTTATTGAGTGTACTCACAATTGGTGAATAAGGTAAATGAATATGTTATCTGCCTATCTGGAATTCCATTCCCTTTATGGCGTATATAAAATTCAATCGTTTGTTGTTGCATTGTTTGTTATCATGTTTTAGCATTTTCAGTTATTTCACGATTGGTTTGCTTTTCATATCATATCTGAGAGAGCGATTGGCAAGCAATTAAAACAAGTTTATTTTTACAACAATATAATTACTAATTATTATTATTATCATCATCATCAGCAGCAGCAGCAGCAGCACCAGCAGCGAGTCGAGTAGAGTCGAGTCGAGTCGAATCGAGTCAACTCAAGTCAAGCTATCAGTATCAGAGTGCGGCAAGTGAAACTTAACATAAAATAGGTAAAACAACAAATATTATCAGAGTAAGAAGGGCGGGGTAAGACGCCCCCAATGAAGTCAACAAGTTTCAATTATGTGCTTCATTTGGGAAACACAAAATAAAAGTCAATCGGCCAGAATACAAAGCCAAAACACTTTTGTCAGAAATGCTCACAACTCGCAACTCACAACTCACAACTGGTAATAATTAATTAACTATTTGTTGCTTTTGTTGTGCCGCCCACACTTGAGATGGAGGTGGGGGGAAGACTCGTTGTTATTATTATTAAATTGTAATTTTATTTATTTTAAGTGAAAGATATGATAACAGCTGCACTTCATTCCCTCTCCACACACAAGGCGGCTGTCAAAGGCAGCCGACAGATGTTTGAGGAGTGGCCTCCACTTGAGACAAGTTGTTGTTGTTGTCCTCAAATTGCCACATTTGTATAAAGTCATCTAGTTTATTAGACTAAACTAAATGCAAAATGCTTGGCTAACGGCATTTGCTGCTAAATGGAATTACGAATTAGTTTGTTGTCTGGTCGACGGTCGACAAACCCACCCAACAGCAACAGCAACAGCAACAACAAGTTGCTGCAACATTGTTGCCAGTCTGTTGAGTCTGTGGCAAATCTAGAACAAACACGTTACTTGCTGTCTAGTCTCTCAACTAGTTCCAAGGCTTGTTGCACTTATAGAAAGAGATAGATAGAGAGGGAGGCAAAGGGGCAGGGGCAAGCAGAAGAGTGCGAGTGTGCGTATGATTGAGAGAGTGATTTGGCCTTGCATAAGCTTCTGACAACGTTGCTTAACCGTAAGCGTTTGGCTTAGGCAGAGTGGAAAGGAGAATGGGGAATGGGCAAGGGGGATTGGGGAGTGGGGAATGGGCATATGGATGGGGCAGCAGTGCAATTAGTTGTTAAGAACGACTTTCGTTCCAACACTTATCCAGTTATGAGATGGAAATCTTCAGCACATCTCAATGAAAACTAATGAGGAATGCCAGCTGAGCAAATGGACAGCTATGTTCACTTGGTACTCCTCAGAATAGATGCAAATCTCATCCAAAATCATATACTTAAATTGAAATGTAATATTAATCAAAAGAATTTAGATTAGACTTTCAGTGAATAATATATAAAAGTAAATATCAAATCATTATCAGCGTAGCAGTTGGCATTCAAATTGTGTCTCCTTATAGATAGAGCACACTGTGGCATAAGATTTCTATGGCGAGGCCATATCATGTTAGTTGGACTCCGCTGGGTAAGGGTATGTTATCATTAGCTTTCTGAATATAGCTGTTCTTACTTGTTTCCAGTCAATTCCTTATCCATGTCTGGGCAACATTGTAACCCAGTATCCTACCATAATAAGTAGTTGCAACAAAAACGAAAAGAAGCAGGAAAAAAGTATGCCATGACAGATGAGTGCAACTTTCAGCTGGTCGGTCGGTCGTTTAGCTGAAATTGTGCGCAGGCAAAAGGCAAAGTGGCTAGTGGATCATAATCAGTGGCATATAAAAAAGCGTAAACCGGAAATGACATGTATAAAATGTGCGCACAAGAGGTGATTTTAACATAATTTCAAGTGGAGGGGGGAGCAACACACACTCACACACACACACACACACACTGGTCAAGTCCTGAAGTCAGTGAGGCATGCAGGCAGTCTGCCACCCACATGCACCGCGAATTATTTCAATAGTTGCAATAATGACCTCAGTTCGTTGCCCAATTGCGCACTTCCCTTCCCCATTTCCATTGCCATTTTCGCGCAACTGCAACTGCAACAGCGGCTTGTTGTAATAGAAGTACAACTCCAGATGCAGGTGCCCCCCCCCCCCTATCCACCCCCTCTGAGCACCCCTGCGTTGCGTCCATAACATCAGCGAGTTTATTACGTCTGCACTTGGGTTTATTTGCTTTTACTGCCTTTGCCGCAGCGATTTGTTCTTTCGATTTATGGCTGAGGCGACGTTGCAGGGGCAGCGCGAACTGCAACGGGGGCAAACATCATTATCGCCAGCAGCAAACGTCATTATTACCGTCATCGTCAGCGCTGTCGTCGACTATGCAACATTGTTGCCCGCAACTGCGAAAGCAGTCTGCAGCAACTGCGAGCGTGCGCAAAAGAGCGTATAAAACGTATAAATAAAAGAATTCAAATAAAATTTTTAATAAACGAGTTGCCATTAAATTTATACATTAACTATAATTTTTATAGTTGGCGACTTTGTTTTGTATACGACGACGCTCGAAGCGACGACGACGACGACGAAGACGCCGACGCCGACGCTGACGTCGACGATGACAAAGCGAAACGAGCCAAAAGGCAACAACTACTACTACTACTGCCCCCTATTAGGCGGGGCATTGAGGGGCAAGGGTATGCGGGGTAGTAGGAAGCAACGGAGGGAGCGGAGGGTCACGGGGGGGGGCATAACAACTTTAACGATCCGCTTCACTTCTTTTTGACTTCATTGTATTGCCCGGGTTTTAATTGTGTTTAGAACTGAACTGTGATGTGAACGAAATATAGCCAAGATCTGTTTATAATTCTCTTGAATACATTATATTAATAATTTGTTGTTTCGCTGAGATCTTAAAAGCTTATGAGAATATCAATTTGTATATATTTCGCTCGGAGCTCACAAACATTGTTGCTGTAAATCTGAGACTGAATCAATGAATAAATTTGGGGTATGCTGCTTCCGTCAAGGCTTTTGCGACATCATTTATTTGAATTTAAACGAAAGTAGAAGTTATAAAAAGTGATTATTTTTTTGTTAGGGTATATTGTAACACCATCTTGAGAGTTCACTAATTTTGAAGAGTATTTAAGTTTCGATCTGTGCATTTTCAGTTTGTGCGCAAGAGCAGAAAAAGTAATGCATCAGCATTTTAAATGTTTATATAATTATTGAAAAACAGCGCACGTTGATAGTGCTGTTATTTTGTTATAAATTGCATTTTATGGTTTGGAAAGGGGGGAGGGGGGCAAGTACAGTTTGCTTTATTGGTACAGTTGACAAGCTGGAAACTCAGCGTTCGCTTTGATCTTCAATAAATGTTGAGCAAACAAATCACGAATCGGAAGACTTTAACGTGTTGCGTTTGTTTCAATCGACAACAAGCAACATACAGAATTCAACAACAACAACAACAACGAAAACAACAACCACAAAAATAACAGAACAACATCAAAAACGCAACAACAGCAACGTTGGCAAATGCAACTGTAAATGGGAATGGGAATGGGAACAAATCTTGGAGGGGGAAGCAGCCCTCGGTAATTGTTTATTTGTTTGACTAGCTGTAACTGTATGAGTGCTGAGTGTGTGTGTGTGTGTGTGCGTGTATTAGTGACGATGGCAACATGTTGACGATGAAGACGATGTTGACGTCGGCGGCGCTCCTTTGAGCAGCTAGACACAAAAAAAAAAAAACAAAAAGAAAAACAGAAAAAAGAAAAACAGAAAAAAGAAAAACAATCTTGACAGAAATTTATAATTAAACAAATGCGGCGTGTTGGGAAATTATTTTCCATTGCTTTTAACAGCGCATTTCTTTAAATTTTCCAACTGTCTTCTACTTATGCTGTATGCGATTGTGTGCGTGTGTGTGTGTTGGAAAATGTATATAAACAAAAGCAATTTAAATTTGTGGTGATGAATGTTAGCGGCCGTTTGTTGCCGCCTTCTTTGCTTGTTGTTGTAATTGTTGTTGTTGGTAATTGAGTTGTTGCCAGAGTTGTTGATCTAACAACTGATGTTGTTGCTGTTGTTGTTGCCTGCTCGCTTTGAGGCGGCGCTGATTAAAGCGCAAGCGGCACATTGTTTAGTTATTTCTAACTTGAGTTTTTTGTTTATATAGAAATGTGCCTCATTTTGTTTGTATTTATAATTTATATTTAAATCGCTGTGCGGCACAGTACTACCTGCCTAATGTGTATTTTCGGTACGGGTTGTCAAAAGTTCTTTCCTCCCCCCACCACCCCTTCTCTCATTCGGTTTTTGTTTTTATTTTGGCATCAAATCAAACTACAAAACTTGTGCATTTTCGAAAATTGCATTTTGCATCATTAACAACGCATTTGTCAAATGCATTTCCACCGCCTGCGTGTAGCATTGTTGTTGTGCCTGTATGAGTGTGTGTGCGTGTGTGAGAGTGTGTGTGTGTTGGTGTGTGCGTGTGTTAATGACATGCTCACAAATTCAAATTAACATTTTGCCAGCAAATGCAGGCGACAACAACTCCAGCAGAATGCATCTGAGTGCGTCATGTTTGCAACATGATGCACACAGTTTGTGCCAGAAATGTGTGCACTTATTGACCGAGCTGAAATATTAAACATAAATATCTTATACAGTTTGAATTCAAATACTAACAGTTGCATTTTACTCGATTTGAAATTCATTGCAGCTGATTTTATAATGTTCAGTTTGAAAGGAATAAAAATTGCATAAATATTAATTTCAATTTCTAAATATTTTACTTATTATATTTACATTTTTAAAAGTTACCAATTGTAAAATATTAAAAAGAAAATTATCTAACTCTTTTATTTTTATATTATATCATTTCATTTTGCAACTATTGTTGGTGGATGCACCACAGTAGATGCCTATACTGCTTGCGCTCACTGTGGATACATTTGTCATTTTTGATCGAGCATCAAGCAAACAATTTAACATAGGACGCACCCACACATGTGTATGCATCGAGAGATAGAGAGGCAGAGACAGAGAGACAGATAGAGAGAGAGAGAGAGAGGGAGCGAGGGAGGGAGGGAGTCAGAAAAGAGAGCCACACGCAGGACATATTCAAAAATGCTGAGCACATTGCATTCGTCGCTGGACAATACTAAAAATCACATCAGAAATGCAACAATAAACGCAAAAACTACACAAACGATGACGCTGCCAACGATGATTATGATGACGATAATGACGATGATGACGATGATGATGATGATGTCGATGATGATGACGAGAATGACGTTGGCGACGACATGGCAGAGGCACCCGCAGAGGCAGAGCAACCAGCAGAGCAGCAGTAAACCAATCCACACCCAATTTTACAACCATAGTCAGCCTAACTCCCTCCCCCACCCCCCTCTGCTCTATCTGGCTCACCAAACGAGGAATGCCCCCTTTTCGGTGATGCATTCGACATGCATGAACAACGGAGGCACAACAACGGGGCACAAGCTTGTGCTGCAGCAACAAAACTTTTGTACTTGAACTTCCTTAATAGAATTTTTGAATACGCAAAAACACTTTCAAAGAATATAAATAATGACCATTCGAATTATCATCATCATTGTTGTTGTTGTTGTTGTTGTTGTTGCGGTTGTTGTTGTGGTCGCTGGTGAGGCTCAGTTCTGGTCGGGTCCTGGTGCCAGGACCAAACTATGCGATAACAATACAACAAAAGGACACTAGTCCTTTTTGAGAGGAGCAGCTCCAGTTAGTGTCTAACTGTCGTTCTGCCTGCTTGTCTGTCTGTGTCTGTCTGCCTGGAGGTCCTGCAGGTCCTTCACGTAGCAGGCGCACCTGAACAGGCTGCCGTTAGTTACATTTGCTAGATAATGCAGCTGATGACAATTGTCGTTACGGGTAGCTTAGATATGTATGAGTTGAGATCAAAGATAACAAATTTACGACTTCCGAATACGACACTCGAGTGTGAGTGCTTGTGAGCATAATCTGAAGGATATAGTCAAAAAGGACAAAAGATCAGATCAGTGGGAGGTAGCACATTGAACTTGAGAAAATCAAAATAAAGATGAGGAAAATCTAACAGGTCAAAAAAACTGAAGATGTTTATACTTAAATTAATTACTCGGAAGAAACAAGATATTAATAAATGATTAATTAAATATTCTTAGCCCGGGGAAACTGTACTTTGACTATTATGTTTTTATACTGAAATTAATTACTTGTGTTAAAGTTATCGTTGCTAATCAGAAGAAACAAGATAATAATAAATTATTAATTAAATATTTTTAACTATGGGCATCTGTACTTTGCTTGACTACTATATGATACATGCAAAAGAGTTAACTACATTTATATATATATATATATATACATAATCGCTTCTATTATTGCATTTTGATGTAAAATGCTATTATTCATAAGTCAGCACTCTCAATTAAACACTCGAACAATATTCAGTTAATTAATTGCTATTGCTGTTTCATAAATGCTAATTTAATATGGTATATTCGAATGCGATATCAAAGTGCAACATTATTCGAAAGATACTGCACACACACACACACACATATATATATATATCCACATATATCCATCCTTATATAGTATAAAAGGCACTGCGCCCATTTGACCCACCAAAAAATAAATCATAAATCGAGCCACAATGGCCGGATTAAAGCAAACACAAGCCAATGAGGCAGCGCGGGACGGGGCGGAGTTGGAGGCTGGCACACCCAAATATGCATTGACAATTAAAAGACACCCCCCAATACACACACACACACACATGCACACACACACAGGCAAGAGGGAGTTGGAGGATTCAGACAAAGTGGAGGCTGTTTGCAGCGCCTATCATTATTTTCAGTTAGGAGCAGACGGAGATTCACGCAACCCTTTTCGCATTCTGCAAACATACGCAAATTACGCATAGGGGCGGGCAGGAGCGTGGTGGGGGTGGTGTGGCAACAAGGGGGCGTCGTGGCAAACACACACAATGATATATTTTAGTTTTGTAGAATTTGGGGATATTGTGAAATCGCCGTCGTCGTCAACGGAGCGAAGACAATATCTGAATATATGTATCTCTGGCAAGGGTCCTTTACCCCAATGAGTAGGAGGATGGTGGCGGGCTGAGGAGGAGCAGCTGCATTAGGTGACATCGTCGTTGCTGTTGCTGTTGCTGTTGTTCATATGAAATGCATTCGCCGCGTTGAACATTTTTGAACGAAAGGACATGTCGCACTCAACGAGTCTCTGTGTGAATGGTTTTATGGCCGAGTCGAGATGTCTCTGTCCATGCATTCAGAATATAAATGCATGAACTAAAAACCATGCAAACAGCAAAATAAACTAAGTTAAATGAAATGCATCGAAACAAAACGAAACGAATCCAAACGAATCCAAACGAAAACTCAACTAAAAGAATTGCATAAGAAATTAAATTCGAAATTGTCATAATAAAACGCAGTGTGGCAAGCTGGTTGTGCTTTATTCAGCAGCACCGAATGGATTCGGCTTTACAGCACACACAATATACTAAATAGTAGATGCACATTTGAATTTTGATATCATAGATATATATCACATATATATGTGCACTGAGAGAAACTGAGTCAAGTCAACTCCGGGCTCCTAGATTCACAGCTAATTAAATACATAACACAGATCGATTTGTCAGCTAGGCAAAGTGCAAAAGATGCACTCCATCTTTAGTCAAGTTGCCCATATTTCTCTCAGTGTAGATAGGAGTAGAGATGCAGCAACACGTTTGCTTTTGATTTCTGTGCGAGCGCTTTTATGTTGAACAAAACAAATTAATAGAATTGTTAAATGCGAACGGCAACTGCAAAAGGAGTGGGGTGTGGATTGGAGGAGGGGGGGTGCATTGGAACGAATATGCAACGTTTCGTTGCAGTGCTACAGATTTCTGTTTTCTGTTTCGGTTTCGCATTCTAACTGCGTGCTGCATACACAAAAAGTGCAGACAATGCGATTAGTTGTCGTTGTTGCAGTTGCTGAAGTTATTGGCACCAGCAGCAGCAGCAGCAGCAGTAGGATGTGGGGGTGGCTTAGGGGTTGTAGTGAATACGATGGGTATGGGGGTGGGGTGGGGGGCGTGTTGTTGCGATGGGCAACGCACACGCAAAAACCAAATGACGAATGACATTTTATTACGGCACCCAAAGGCAACCACGCACTCGACATGGACATGGGCACAGGACACAGCAGCAGCAGCAGCAGCAATCCTATGTGTGTGTGAGTGGTGTGTGTTTGTGCCTCGACAGAACTCATCTTGTATGCAAACTCAAAACTCAAAAATTCGTAGACAAAAGAGTATACAGCATACACATGCCCAGGAGTAGCCCAGGAGTAGCCGCAGCAGGACTCGAATCACTCGTCTGACGAACTGACGGACTGACGGCTAATGCTCGGATGGCTGTTGATGAATTGGGCCTAGGCGGTCTGGCTTGCAGGCAAGCAGGCAGGCCGGCTGGCTTGCTGGCTGGCTGGCTTGCAACAACAGAAACAACAGCAATAACGAGTCCAAGCCCAAGTTAAATAAATATGAGTTCAATTTTCATTTTGGGCCAACGTGCAAAAGGAACGGATGCGACTGGGGGAGGCCAGGCAGAGACGAGTGTCCTGGCTGCAACGTTGATTTTATTGGCGGTTTACTGACCTGCGCCAACGGCGACCAGCAGCAGCAGCAGCAACAGTCGCTGCAGCAATGGCAACATTGCGCATACGACATGTCAGCCAGAAAACAATTTTTTTGTTGCTGCTGTCAACTGCGTAAACTCATTTTCAATTTCTGCTCTTGATGTGTGTGTATGGGTGTGTGTGCGCACACACACTTATGTATCCAATTTAATATTATTTTGGCTTGCTTGGTTATGCAAATGTTTACATAAGAAGTTAATGCAACTGCAAATGCAAAACTGTTTTAAATATTGTTAAAAAATTACCAAAGCGAGCAGATCTCATAAATGATAGTAAAGGTTCATTGCGGCGCCATATTTCCGGTTGCCAAACAACAGACAGAGACGGCGACAGTCAGAGCGAAAGAGAGCGAACAGCCCAAAGAGATGCAGCCAAGCAAAAGAAACTTGCCCAAAAATTGCAGCAGCCAAAAAGAGGGAGAAAAAAAAAAGACGCCAACGAACAATTACCAAACAGCATTTCCTTGAACATATTTATTAAACCTGTCCAAGGGGAAAATGCTTCAGCATACAAACACAAATGCAAACACAACACAAACACACACACACACACACACACACATAGGAATATACTTAAGAGGCAACAATAACAATGCGAAGACAATTTCAAATGAAGCCAATTGCTACTGCAAAAATGTTTTGCTGCCGCAAAACAGCAGCATATGATGTTTAACTTTACTTGCAGCGCGGGGCGGGGGGGGGGGGACGTGGGTTAGAGGGGGTCAGGAGGGTTGGGCAGGTAGGGAGCAAAGGCTGGCAAGGGGTTTGGACAATCGCATAAGAAAGACATTACAGCCAGTCAGCCAACGCAAGTGAAAAGAGCTGAAGCCAAACGAATCTTAAATGCTCTAAACCATTCAAATAATGATATATGCAAAGCTGATGAAATAATTATACCCTGTACTACCTAACAATGTGTGAAGCACAGCTATAAGAATTATATGCACTGATCTCTGATGGCGTCGATCTTGATATTATTAGAAGTACTCATAGCTTGGGGCTTACTATATGTAAAATAGAGAATCCTTTTATCCAGCTCTCTCTTTTCCTCTTCCTCTTCCTCTATCTCCCCCTCTCTCGGCGCTCTTTCTCTCAGTCTCATCTGGAATATTTAGCTTAATTTATTTATATTTCAATCTTCTTATTGCCCCTCAAGTTGCTTGTTGTAGTCAATGCATTGTTAGAGTATCTTAAATTGCTTAGAGAAATAGAAAATCTGCGTTGCAGTTGCAGTTGCAGTTGTTGTTGTTGTTGTTGTTGTTGCTGGCCACAGTAGTGGCTTGTAGTAAGTATGGTTAGAGTGAAGCATCAGTAGCTGCCGCAACAAACTGCTGCAACTGCAACTGCGGCAACTGTGGCTGCTGCCGCTGCTGCTGTTGCCCGGTGGTTTTTGGCGGTGCACGTTTTCTCAGAGTGCCGCCGACGCGTCGTGTTTCTTCGTGGGCGATGTGAAGCCACCGACAGCGGCCCGGCAGAGCTTACAGCTCATGCCCCGCCAACAACTATTTTGGCTGCTACTGTGGCAGCAACAGCAACAGCAACCGTAGAGGCAGCAATCCGAATCTGTAGCTTAAGTTGTTGTTGTTGTTGTTGTGGCTGCTTTGCATGCCTCGTTGGGCACTGTTGCTGTTACCGTTGTTGTTGTTGCTGCTGCTGTTACTGTTGTTGCAACAACTTCTTCAGCTGCAGCTCATCTAAAGACGCTATGTGCATGTGTGCGTGCATTGCTGCAACTTGTTGCAGAGATCAACAATTGTTCGCTAAAATTCGAGCTACCGGTGGCCTGGCGCCCAGCATCATAACCTATCCCTCCCCCTCGACTCCCACCCCCCCGCAACCACTCCCCCACACCCCATGCACCTCGCCCGCTCGCAACATGCAAAATATGTGTAATTGTTTGTTATAAGTTGCAGCAAAGCGACTCACAAAATGTGGCCCATTGTCTTGTGCATGATTTGTTGTTGTTCCGTCTGTCCTGCTGTCTGTCTGTCTGTCTGTCTTTCCATCTGTCTGTCTGTCTCTCCGGCTGCTTTAAGCCGCAGCGACCATCAGCATTTATTGTTTATATTTCGCATATTATGGAAAACGGCTCTGTAATTGTTGGCATCGTTGCCATCATCTTCATTTATCTTTTTCTTCTTCAACCTTAACTTCAAAGTTGAAATCGGCATCGTCATATGTGGCTATTCCTTGTGGTATCATAATAATATACCCTGTAATTTGCAAGCCCTTTTCTTACGTGCATGTCTCGAATATAATATGTATCTAAAAAATTATTTGTTTTATTTTTATAAATATTTTTTGAAGCTCTTTCTTTAAGGCATTTCTTATATATAAGATTGATAACTTCTCGTACTCTCTGAGATCAAAGAATGCTGAAATTTCATCATTTCATTTTAATAATCAATTTTTAGATTCATAAAATAATCAGTGAGAAATGCATATTCGATATTTCTCAGCCTACTGACTACTGGGTATCTTATTCTGAGAGAGCACTCTCGAGTTGTTGTACAATTTTGTAGTTGCAACTGTGCAACGTTGGCTTAATCGCTTATGTTTATTATACTCGGTACTTTATACTTTATATTACTCGTATTTCGCATAACGACATTTGCATAGCCTTTGTTCGCAAAGCCAATAAGTTGCTGCTGTTGTTATTGTTGTTGCCACAGACCTGCATAACATTTGAGTTGCTGCTGGGCGGCTGTTTTCAATTTTTAGAACGCGTCGCCTCAAACCATGCAACTGACTTTCATTTAAATGCGCCCCAAAATAAAGAATTATAAAAAATTAAAAAACAAAATAAAAATAAATAAAAAATAAAAATAAATGTCACTCAAACAAAAAGTTAAGGGTTGTTTTGGGTGGCTTAGCTGGACTCAGATCGAGTTTCGGCTATATATAATCAAAACAAATATAATTTCCGAAAAAGTCAACAAATTCTCATTAATTTTTTGGTTTTGCGCGAAACGTGAGTTTTGCAACCCCGTCGAAAAAAAATAATAATTGATGTGCCCCAAGGGGTGAGCAGAGGAGAGGCGCTGTGGCAAAGTATATGCTGCGTAGTTGTGTTCATTTTATTTGATTTATTTTTAATGTTTTGTCAAAGCTACTCCCAAGTTCTCTACCCACTCGCCCACTCTCGTCCTCTCTCTCTCTCGGCATATACATATCTCTTACTCTCTGTCTCTGTCTCGCTCTTTTTCTGTGTCTGGACTGTGTTGCCCTTTTGCAAGGCGCCAACAAATCAAACAGAAAAACGCATGCAGCACCCCACACACCCAACTACTCCGCAGAGTGGCATGTGCACACCCACACCCTTACACACACACACCCTCTCTTACACACACAGCCCCGCACAACAAGCATGTAGAAAATCAACTAAAAATTCGCGAATTTTTCGCTGCTGGACAACAGCAACAGCAACAACAACGTTTTATGGCAATCTGCCTCCATGTGGCACACTCCACTCATTTAAATTTTTTAACATTTTGCATATTATTTTGTTTGCAACGCAGTGGCGCAGTTGCCACCCCCCTAACTCATCCTGCACCCCTCCCTCTCTGCTGCCTTGTTGTGTGTCAAACATGCCATTTATATGCGAGAGGCTGTTGTTGCAATGGCTTGTTACGTTGAGGCAAGTGGGCGGGGTAAGCGGGGCACGTTGAAGGATTTCAGAAAACATTTGCCAAAAAATTTTTTATCAAAGCCTTCAGCTTCAGCAGCAGCAGCAGCAGCAGCATCAGCAGCAGCAGAAATCCTGAGCAGGAGCGACAGGACAGGACAGGACAGGCAACGCATTGTACGTGGCTGCTGTCCGGGAAATTTGAAACTCAATAGACAAAAAAAGTCGGACAAGCAATAGAAAAAGAAAATACACACATATATATACAATATACACACTCACACACACACACACACACACACTTATCAAATAGTAGAGTATGTGTGTGTCTATATAGTCGCTTGATTTTTACTGCACTCAGCTTGAATCCAGCAAACTCATCCTGTTTTTTATATCCTTCCAGCGCCTGTCTGCAATTTTATTTTGTATTTTTTTTTTTTTTGGTATTTTTGCCTGTCGATTTTGCCGCATGCGTCGCACTGCGTTTCACTGGCTGCTGAGCCAATAAGACTAAGCAAAAAACGCATTTAGTCCAAGGGCTGTCAATTTAGAGAAAGGGATGTATTCCTACTGTACCAAAGGCACTTGGGCTCAAACTGCCGACTGTTGGCTCAAAGAGTAAAAGCCATGCTGGCTGGCAGAGGCTTTTTGACCAAAATGGTTACATTACACGATTTCGCTTTGACGGCAAAATACTTTTGTAGCAAATGCAACCAACTTATGTCAACTTGCACGCAAATGGATCGGTAATGGATCCAACTTACTTCAAAAAATATCTATATGTTTGAGAGAAAAAAAAAACATTCTGTTTTTGAACAACATTTCTGTAATTCAAAAAGATTTCTGTTGATTTTCCAGAGCTAAAAATGTGAGGAAAAGACTTTTCTCTCTTCTGCTCTGCTTAGCAGAAGGCTCAACCTTAAGGAAACTTCCTTTAGCAGCAAAAGAAGAATCCCACTTCAAAGTAGTCATGAAATTTGCCTTTTTTTAGTTTCAAGATATTCAAAGTATACTTCCAGTTGATCTCCTGTTTTTCCTTAACTCTTTCTTTTAAATATAATAGAATCTCGGTTCTGGTTCCATTCCAGGTTTGCAAGCCTGATCCAAAACCTATAGAAGAACTTTTGTTTGTCCTGCTTCAACTAACAGAAAAAATAATCATGAAATGGTTATATTAAGGTATCATGATATATATTCAAAATATGACAAACATAATTAAATTTCAATAACAAAACTGCCAACAATCGATACCAGGTAGCAAGTAAATCGTTGCAAAGCAAAATCGTTATCAAAACTAACATTTTTCAATTATAATACTTTTGAATTTCAATTTAGCATACTTGACAATATGTTGGCTGTAATTATTATTGTTGCTGCTGCTATTGTTGTTGCTGCAGCTATTGTTGTTGCTGTTGCTGTTGCTGTTGCTGTTGCTGTTGCTGTTGCTATTGGTATTGTTGCATTTCCTGACTTGTTGCTGTTCGCAGTTGGGCAGCTAAATTTAAGTGTGAAATTTATTGAAATGTTTTTGTGGTTAGCCACACTTGAATGCCATTCAGCGATTCAGCGATTCAAATGTTTATTTATTTAGATTTAAATTGACAACACACGCACACCACACGCACACACACATAACCTTACCAAAAGATGAGCATTGGGCTAAAAGAGAGTGTTGGGGAAAGGGAGATGGATTGGGGAATATCATCAATGTTATTTGACTTAATCAGCCGTCGACTGTGCACTAATTAATTGCTGGCTGCACAACAGTAGCAATTATTGTTGTTGCTGTTGTTGATGTTCCCAATGTGGGCAACAATTAAAACCAAAAACGACCACAGCCACACACACACACACACACACGCACACACACACGCAGCGCACACCCAAAAAAAAAGGTGCATCAGCAACAGTTTAATGACTAACTGAAAGGCAAATAAAACGTTTTCACAGCTGCAACAATAACAACTGCAACTGCAACAGCAACTGCAACAGCAGCAGCAGCAACAACAACAAAAACAACATTTTGCTCGCGTGTGATAAAGTTAGCAAATGCGTCGATTTTTGTCCATTGATGCTATAAAAGTGAAACGGGGGGCGAACAATTGGCCATTGGCAATTGGCAGTTGTCGACCCCCACCTGCAACATGCACTATTGACACGTGCAACATGCTGTTAACACCAGCAACAATCAAAGCGTGAGAGTGTGTGGGTGTGTGTGCGTGTTGGGTGTGGGTGTGTGTGGGAGCCTGCCAACACTTTCGCTTTCAAACGCATTTCGCGTGAATTGCGCAAAAAAAATCAGCACAAAACGCAGCAGCAACAACAACAAAAAGCATGTGATTGCACTGAGTGTGTGTGTGTGTGTGTGTGTGAGGCGAGGTGTGTGGGGTGTATGTGTGTGTGTGTGTGCTGCAGCAAAACGCACTGTTGCTTGCAATAGCAGTAGCAGCAACAACAACAGCAACCGCATGACAGCAACACTTTTTATGCGCTTTTCTGTTTGTGTGCGTGTGTGTGTGTGTGTGTGTGCGTGCGTATTTGTGCTGTGATGTATGAACTTTTTCACACACAATTTGTGCAGCAGCAATGTCAGCAGCATACAATTGCAGCAGCAGCAGCATCAACGTTGCAGTTGTGGCATGTTGTTGTTGCTGTTGGCGTTGATGTTGTTGCTGCTGCTGCTATTGCTGCTGCTGGCTTTTGTAGTGACATTTAATAGCCACAAGCTGCTAATAGTTGTCACGTGCGGCCACGTTTTCATTCATAAAACTGTAGCCGCATTGCTTAGCTGCAACATGTTGCTGCCGATCTGTGGCCAACAGCAGCAATAGATCTGAGCCGCTGCAACTGCGGAGACAGGTGATAAATAAAATACAGCTTTTGGCTTAGCATACAACACTCAAGGGCAAACAGATGGGTGTGTGACAGCCAACCCACCAGCAACACCCAGCAGCAACACCCAGCAGCAACAGCTCCTATATTGCTGCTGCTGCCCAGTGCAGTTAGCCAACTTTTTGTGCATGCTGTGCTGCAACCATTTGGCGCCATTCTGATTTCAATTTTCAATAAAAAATATGCCCAAAACAACAACAATAAATGCAGCAGCAGCAGCAGCAGCAGCAGCAGCAGCAGCAGCAGCAGCAATAAATGTGAATTGAGTCTGGTTGGCAAACAAAAAAGATTAAATCATGTTTTATTTACTGTGCAATTGGATCCAAAGGGATTTCATAGCCATAAATCAATATTTAATAAATTCACAAATACCATAAGCAATTTTAATAGCTTAAACTATTAATGGCAATGTTGCAGCAGCAAATAAAATAAAAGCTTATCATAAATTTAATAATAGTTTCAAATCGCTTTAACTACTTGGATTAAAATAAATATCTTTCTGAGGAATAGAAAGAGGATTTTGCTAAGAAGGCCTTCAAATTGGTTAGGAATCAAAATGCAATTAAATCCGCGACAAAATTAAGAAAAAAAATAATCAAAAATTGAAATTAACGTCAGATAAAATAAAATAAAATAATTAAGTATTGCAAAAGTATGAATGAGAGGTAAGACTCTAACTTCCCATTCAACTTTATAAAGTTAACATAAATTCTGGATCAGTTTTAAAAACCGACTAACTAGGTCCATTTATCTGTCTGCGTCTCCATAACCAAGCTGATCTCAGAGACTATATTTGATCAAGATGAAATTAAATTAATTATGTTGATGCTGATTGATTGTTTTCTAGCTTAGGTACAGTTTATTATCACAAGTCTGATTATGATATATGGAAAGAATCACAGATTTAGATGGAAGCAGTTAAAAAGCGAGATTTTCATTTAGAGCCAGAGTCGGATGAAATGAGTTAACTCTTTGGCCAGAATGAGCAAAATCTAAAAGCCAAGAGAATATTGAAAAGGCAGGTGTTAAAAATGGCTAAATGAGAGGCACAACTTAATTCCCTTAAATGTTGCATAATTAAAGCGAGGCAAAAGTATCTCGGCAAATGCTGACACAAAAATGTGTTGCAATTGACGGCAATTAAGTGTTGCACGTAAACAGCGGCGTTGTTTTTATTGTTGTTGTTTTCTATGAGCTGTCAACAATATGTGTGGCTATTAAATATGCAACATAATAGAGTGTATGCATTTGGAAAGTGTGCCACACTTGCCACACAATCAAACGAGCCCATTCCAGATGGGCCAATAAAAATCTGATCACAAAAGCCGCAAATTTGCGGTCAATTGGGTTTTGGCTGTTGCCGCAACAATCAACACAACATACCACACACACACACACGCACACCCGCAGAGTGTTTGTGCCACAATGTTGCAAATGCAACAAAAATGCATCAACGCATCGAACCACAAAAAAAAAGGCCCAAAGCCAAAGCCAGCATCGAAATCGCTTCCAATTTTTTCTTTTGCTTCTGTTTTTATTTGCATTTTCTCTTTTTTCTCCATTTGCCCATTTTACGCTGCATTTTCGCACTTCAACGGTGGCAGGCTCCATCAGGCGAGGCGACAGGCCGTTGCATAAAAAGTGCAACAATTCAAATGACCAATTGGGCTGGGTGGGGCGGTAGGCAGGCGTGGGAGGCGTGTCCGTTGTGCCTACTGCAAAAATTCATGCTAAAATCGGCGACGTGCGAGCGACAAAAAAACGAAAACGAAAAAAAAACGAGAAGCGTGGGAAAAAAACGCAACATCAACCGCAAACAAGCGCCACAATTGGGGGCATGGGGCACGAGAGCAGTGGAAACGTTGTTGATAGTCAAGTGCAGCGTCGATTGAAATCCCTAATAATCGCGCACTGAATGCACTTGCCCAACTCCAGCAGCAGCAGCAGTGGCAGCAGTGGCAGCAACAGCAACAGCAGTGGCAGCAACAGCAACAGCAGTGGCAGCAACAGCAACAGCAGTGGCAGCAACAACAAAAAAGGCGCCACAAATGTTTGGAAAAAATGCAAAAATGCGCAACGAAGCGCAGCCAAAAATGGACGTAATTGACAAGGGGCAGGAGGCAGGAGGCCGCTTGCTGCTCTGGATGTGATGCAGTGCAACAGGCGAAACACCTACACATGACCTTCAGCCGGGTTGTGGAGGGGGGGGCGGGAGGCTTTGACGGGGCAGTCAGAACGCAGGCAGACCAGGCAGCACATTGATATGCAACATGCGGATAATCGCGGCCAGTGCAATCAAAGTGCAATGCCAAACGACGACGACAAAAAAGCGAGCCGCTATGTGTGTGTGTGTGTGTGTGTGTGTGTGTGGGTGTGTGTGTGCTGCAGCATGAGGCATACGTTTTTTACATGTGCGGTGGGGGGCCTGTGCTATACCCTTGCATGCGTTGATAACATTATTTGAGGCATGAATTCCAGAAAAAAATCGGGTTTTGAAATTTATATGTAATATTAATCGAAAAGTTAAACCATGATTAAAAATCGGTCGAGTTGTAGCTACGGGAAGAGTAGACCCTGTTCCATAGCCTATTTTTTGGGCTAGGAATTTTACGAGAGTTTCGATCCAGAATCGCGTTCTCAACTTTAAATGAGGGTTTGATCTAGAGGCCAAACAATGCTCAAAACTCCCTTTTTGAAAATCGTTTGAGCTTTGGAAAATTTTCGGCTTAGATAAGTTTACAGCTATGTCCATGTGGTATTTTTTGGACTAGTAATTCTACTTGGGTTCCGAGTCAGAATTGTGTTTTTAGATTTAAGTGTAGGATTTTTCTACAGATCAAACCATAATCAAATTGAGTTTTCTCTTGAAAATCAGTTGAGTTTTTGAAGAGTTATGGCTAGGAGAGGTTCTGACCCCTAGCCATATGTCAATTTTATAACAAGGCTTTTAACATGAGATTCGACTCAGAATCACTTCTTCAACTTTAAGTTTAGGATTAAACTAGAGATCAAACCATGACCAAAAAGCACTTCCCTTTGAAAATCGATTCAGTTTTGACAAAGTTATGGCTAAGGCAAGTTTGGATCCATGTCCATTTCATAATTTTCTGATTTACCAATTTTAATTAATTCTAACATTATTCTAAAGATCGAACCGGATCGGATATAGTTTGCTTAAGTTGAAGCTTATATCTGATGAACAAATTATAAACTTTTCCGATTCGACTCAGAATGACTTATTCCAGTAGCTGTTCTGCAAAGGGTATGCCATGTTCGACGTGTCAAAGCTGGCTGTGATAATTTTTTACTAGGCAATTGTTGCACGCAAGCAGCAGCAACACGGTTGCAGTTTGCAGGTTGCAGGAGGAGTTGCAGCTTGCTGTTTGGGTTGGGTTTTGCGGGGATGCGCATAATTCGTGTGGGGTTGGTGGGGAGAGTGGACAGAGGGGGGAGGGAAAGCTGACCTTGACGCGTGTGCCGCATGCTGAACAATCGAACCGGTGGCAGTTGCAACATCATCATCATTATCATGTGTGTGCGCGAGAGGCACTTTTTTTTCTTCTTTTTTTTCAGTGTTTTTTTTTTTTTTTTTGAAGCGGGGGAAACCCAAAATGCACTTTGCTGCCACGCGGGGCTGGTTGCAACAAAACACCTCACGTATAGAGACGCAACTTTTTTCGATGCCATTGACAATCAGCAACCAGGCAGCAACAACGAGCTGCAACAACTTTGGGGCTTTTGGGGGCATGCAGGCTGGCTGGTGGGAGTGGCAAGAGTGTTGCGTGCGTGGCCCATTAAACAAACGCGCCGCGTGCCCCGTCAATGGACGCGACTTTTTTTTCGTTGCTGTTGCTGTTGTTGTTGTTGTTGTCAGCTGTTGCAACGCGTCGCTGCTGGCAGCGCTGTTTGCGTCGCGACGACGTCACACATGCAACGCGCATTTTCATTCATGCGTTTGCACTGTGTGTGTCGAGTGTGTGTGTGTGTGTGTGTGTGCTGGCAAATTCATTCAGTTTTTCGAATTCAGATTCGGTGCATGTGAAAAGCGGCTCATTCATTCAACTTGCAACGAACGCATTGCTGACTGCAACAACAGCAACAACAGCAACAACCGCAAATGCCGCTTATCAGTTTTCTGATTTTTCTTCTTTTTTTGTTTGCTTTTTTTTGATGACCTGTATGCAGTGTTGCGCTTTGTGATGTTGCGTCAAAATGTAGCACACAAAATCTGGCACAAATAGGTGGGGCAGGCGGCAGGTGACAAGAGATGTTTGTCACTTTTACATGCGACTTGTCAATGGAAATGCAATTTTGAAGAGTAAAAATTGATTTTGTTTAAAGAACTGATTCGAATGTGGAATAATAATAATTTACAGATCTTAAGTACTATATAAAGATATGATAAAAATACACATTTTGATTATTTACGTAAGAAATGAAATTGTTTAATGTAAATGTAAATTTAATTTTAATTACTTGATTTGTCTGAAGAATTTAATTGGTTTTTGTTAGGAACTATAAAGATCTCAACAAATATTTAAAGATCAGATACATTTGGATTATTCATACGATTTCCAATGGAGTAAAGAAAAAGGAGGCATTCCAAATATGCCCAATATTTTTAATTGAGAGTATTATTCCAGTTCCATCAAAGTAATCTAATAATACTAGACAAGCACATTTAAAATCGATCTATCTATCTCTGTCAGTATCCTTATCCACTTCTTTATCTATAAATATATCCATACCTATACCTATTATTATTATTATAATTGGGGAAAGTTTACACTGCGACCTCTAAGGTCTATTGTGCCCCCTTACTGAGCCTATAGCTCTTCCATCAATCCCAACTCCTGCACGAATGCTAGGATCTTTGTTGGGACACCTATACCTATACCTACATACCAATACATATGTCTATTTCAACTTTTGACTTTATAAAATGTCTATCTATCTATCTCTAACAGTATCTTTACCCATATCTTCATCTATAAATATATCTGTTCTTCTGCCTACACCCATAATTTTCCCCTTACTTCCCCGCCATTCATTTCTACCCTCAACTTCCCCATCTCTCTCTTACAACCCACTTAAAATTAAAGAAATACCTTCACCCACAATGCAATTCTCCCATAACCAAAAAATGTGGCAATTTGTGTGGCATAAATGAAGCCTTTAGACTCATTTCATGCATTTTAATAAATGTTGCACAGTCAAAGCTGTGTTGTTGCATATGTTGTAATCCTTATTGCTTGTCCCCTGCTACCTGTATTTTTTGCACAGCAACAATAAGAATGTTTGCTTGACTTCAAAGTAATTACCCCCTACGATTCTTGCCGCTCCCTCCCCTCCACAAATCTGCTTTGCCCCTTACCCGACTCTCCTTGTGGGATTACTTGTTTGGCTTGCTTATTATAATCGCAGCTTTGTGACGACAGCAAAACAAAAACAAACAAAAAAAATGCCTCCTTCACTATTTCTTCAGCAATTAAAAACAATTCCTTGAAAACACACACACACACCCGCACACATCTAAATCAACCCCTCTCCTTCTCCTTGAGAAGATGCCAAAAGATTTGCGCAGCTCATTCAAAGAATTTTTGTGTTGTGTTCATTTCTGGCTGCTCCTTTTTTTAATATTTTGCAGTCATTGTGAATGTTTTAATTAGTCTGCGGCTGTTTTTTGTGGGTTCTTCCTTTATCACCATATTCCTTGACAACTTCAATCAGTGCACTTCCCCTCCTCCCTGCTCCCCCTCTCTCTAATTGTCACCTTTGTGTTTGATTTATCCTTATAAAATATCCAAAATATTCGCAGAATGATTATTGCCAACAGAAATTGGAATTTGACTGAATTTTGATGGACTCAATTGAGCTAAGCTAAAAATGCGAGAGGATATTTGCGGCGGATTCTTGAAGAATTACGGAATTTTTGACGAATCGATATATATTGAAATTATTCATAATCAATCAATCAGCTGTGGAATTATCTATCTATTCCGGTCACTTCACTTCACTTCAATCTAGAAGTGAGCTATAAGAGCTGATGACTTCAAATATGGAATAGAAGTTTTTGCATAACCTACGCACAGCAAATTACTTGAATTTAATCGATATTAATCGTTTATCGATTGCAGTAAGACACAAAATTTTAAGGTTGCACCTTTCTAGTTAGAAGTAAATACGTCTTATAAATAATAACAATGCAGAGCTATTCAAAAATAGTATTGGAAAATATGAAAGGAAATTTGTTATTCACATTTACCACAGTGTGCAGGGTATCGACTAGACTACCTCTCTTGCCTATCGCAAGCTTACTTGTTTTAAATTATTCTTGAACGCTTAAAGTCGTAGCTAAAGATGCAACAAGACGGGGCAGGGGCAGTGGCAGGCAACAGTAGCAGCAGCAGCAGCAGCAGCAGCTGCTCACACATGCCCCCTGATGCTGACAACTAATCCGCAACAAAACGGATATGACCCCAAGCACAACCCGCCCCCCAGCACCCTTGGAAGCCCAGCATCTGCAGCATTGACCACTAACAACAACAGACACACGCTGGACTCGCAACGTGCAACGTGCAACAACAAGCGACAGTTGCTGTCGATGTTGTTACAATACAACAGCTACAACAACAACAGCAACAACAACAAAATCGAGGCAGGCTTTAGAAAAAAAAGAAAAATTAAACGCAACATAGAATTGTATTTGCCTGCGTCTGCACTTGACGGCACTTGTAGGCGTGGCGGGGTGGTGGCATGGGCGGCGTGGGGGCAGTTGCGGAGGCGTTCATTTGTATATAAATGCGAGTGGAGACTGAACCGCCAAAGAAGCGGCAATTGGCGGTGGCAAGGGCAAGGGGCATGTGGCATGCGGCATGCGGCATTTGGAATGTGGCATGGGGAGTTAGGCAATGCAATCAAATGGCGCAAAATTTACAAAAACTGCACAGACACAGACAGGACTCGCTAGAGGACACCACGCACACATGTGCAACACACACTCACAACTTGCAACGCACGCGGAAAATCTTTGCCTCGGGGGCGCACGACATGGACACCACAACAGAGACAGCAAGAGGGAGAGAGAGAGAGAGAGATAGAGAGAGAGAGAGAGGAGAGGCACAGCGAGTACAGTTGCGTCGTCGTCTAAGCCAAAACCAGCAGCAGGCACAGCTAGCTGGCCAACAGAGCAGCTCATTCCATGCCTGCCTCATGCCTCGTGCCACTTGCCTCGTGCCGCTCGCCTTTTGGCCCTTTCCTTCAGCATTTTGCGTCGCGTTTCGTTTGCTGCCGCGTTAACTGTCCATCAATGCGGGCCCACTGCCCCATGCCCCATGCCCCCTCTATGTATGTGCTTGTCTGCCTGTGCAACCCACCCCAACCCCCTCAGGCAGCCATTCAATCCTTGCTGGAGCATCGTTAGCAGCAACTTTTCTGCCTGCATTCGAACTTCGTTTTTGGATTTATATAGAAAACTCGGCGACTCCTGCTGCTGCTGCTGTTGCTGCTGCTGCTGTTGCAGTCGTGTGTGGCAGCCACACATTCGCACACACATCTACTCGGCATTGCGTCGTCCACGTTAAGCCCTTTTTCATTGCTAGAGCGCCCTCTGCTACGACAACAACCCCCTCATCCCCCACCCCCCAACTTGCCCCCTTTTCGTTTTATTGCGCTAGGCATTTTTGCATATTTGAGGCATCATCGCTCATCGCTTTTGTGTTGCGCGTAAGCTAACTTTAGACGCGTTCCAGCCAGGGCCACACAACCACCCCCTCCCCCCTCTCTAACCCCTATTTCACTGTGGCCCCAGCTGCTTGTAAGCCGCTGCTCCCTTTGCATTCTAAGCTGCAGTCGCCATCGCCATCGCCATCGCCATCGTCGCCATCGTCGTCGTTGTCGTTGTCGTTATCCTCGCTGTTGCACTCTTCTATTTGGCGTTTTAATATGCGCCATTTTTTCCCACCACCCTGCAACTGCCACACACACCCCCTTGACCATCACTAGCTTCATGCCCCAGCACAAAGGCCCAGCAGATGCCGGCACAGTGGCTGATCGCCAATTTGTAAGCGACCCCAAGCAAGAACTTCTCCTCAATTTTAGATTCTTACTTTTAACTCGGTAATATATAAGAAGAAGACTTCTGCAAGCGTATATAGCATATTAATGCTTGATCAGCATGGCTAGTCGAGTCGATGTAGTCATGTCCGCTTGTGTGTTCACCTATCTGACTACCTGTCAAGTAAATATATGTATTTATCGAACTATTCACTTATATATCTATCTTTTCAATCAATTTGTGAATCAATCTATATATTTATCTATATATCTATCTGTACATCCAGCTCAATATTTATTTTTATTTATTTCTATTTCTATCTGTATATTTATTAACTTTCTATCCATCTTTCTTTATATGTATCTATCTATCAGTCAGTCTGCCTATCTAATCAATCAATTGATCAATCAATCAATCTATATTTTTATCTATATATCTATCCATATATCTAGCTCTTTATTCATTATTTTATTTATATCTATCTATATCTATCTATCTATCTCTATCTATATCTATCTATCGGTCTATCCAGTCATTTTTCTACCTTTCTATCCATCCATCTATATATTTATGTATCCATCTATAATTTATATATATCTACAGATATTTCTACTATATATAAACTTGATATATATTATCCGCTGTCATTTCTCATGCCAAAATCGGATGGCACTATTATAAAATAAACTTGCCATGCCAAAAATCTTTCAGCTCTTGATTTTGATTATTTTACATTTTATTTCAGCAAATAAATAAAATTAAATAAAATCTGTTCAAATACAAAAAATATAATAAATAAATATATAAAAATATTTGGAATATTTTTGAGTGTCCACTGTACCATTTGGTCACCTTCGCACACACGCACACTCGCACACACGGTTTTATTTGTTTGTTTGCTTGTTCATTCAGTCATGTGTGCCACAAACCCCGCCCCCTCCTCCCTTCCTCCCTCCCCTCCACGCCTTTTCAGAGATGATGCGTTGTCTGTTTGCCTCTTTGCCGACGTTGTCGTTTGTTCAAATGTTGTCGTCTTTCTCCCGAAACCTAACCAACCCCCTCACCGCCCCATAGGCATCGTCAACCCCCCAAAGGACACCCCTTCAACCCCCTTGATCAACGAGCAGTTGCAGCGGCGGCTGTCGCCTTGTGTCGCATTTCGCCTTTCGTCGCTTTTTTGGGCAGCGCGCACACAATCCCCCCTGCCCCTGCCCCTACTCTAATCCCCCTTCAGCTACTCCCCAACTTGACTAGTGGCCAGTTGTGTCCAGTGTGACCAGATCCGCGTCATCGTTTTGCTCGTCAGCGACGTCGTCGTCGTCAACAGTTAAATACATAAATTTTCGTATAAACGCGTTTTGAGTCCCCTCTCCTACACACACACACACACACACACACACACACACACGCATATAGAAAACCTATTTTCATTTTTGGCGACTGCACATTTCTCTACAATTGCGTATTGCAACAACAACAACAACAACAACAAGAGCAGCAACAATCGTTCATCGTTGCAAGTGCAACAAAGTGCGTACTGGGTTTTTGTGTGGCAACAAAATTTGTTGCATTTGCAACCACGCACAGTGGTAAGAATGACAAAAACCGAAATCCTTTTACAATATGAATCAAAGAAAAATTGGAAAATACAGATTTAGATAACATAGATAATAAATAATATATATAAATATATAATAAATAATAAAAGTAAAAAATTCAAAAGTATTTTAATAAAATCCGACCAATTTTGTTCAAAGGCGTAAAATGTTTGGATGAGATATCAACTTATTATTTATTTAAATATAGATTGATAGAAAAACATAAGAAAATGCATATTGGAATGAAATCAAACAGAAATAAATGGAAAATATTATTGCAAGCAAGAAAATACTTTAGTTAAATAAATAATAAATTCAAAAACAGTTTGAAAAATACATTTTGAAAATGATGCCAAAGTCGATGGTATTTTTAGAATCAAAGTTTTATAGTCTTCTGATAGAAAATCAACCAAAACTCATTAGAAAAACGGATAAAATGTTGTATTGGTCTGTTAGCAAACAGAAGATTAATAAATTAAATATATTTAGAAAAGTGTTCTATCCGTTGTTAAATGTTTTTGTTTAATTATGCTATAGACTTTACGACTTCTTTATATTTATACAGTTGAGCTGTCAAATCAATTTTTTTATTAGCTAGAATCATTAAAAAATCATTTAGTATTTAAACATATATTTAACATTTCTTGGCAAATCTTTTGATTTGTATTTTGTCATCGTAAAATAAATGCAAACAGCTGCTGCCGACATCGTTTGCCAATTCTTCTGTACCAAATCTATTCTCAGCTTTTCATTCGATCATTTTTATTGCACAATTAATTATCTGTCTCTGTTGCTGCTGCTGCTGCTGTTGCTGCTTCTTCTGTTGCTGCTGCTTGGCCCGCCGTCTGCTTGTATTTATAATAATGTAGTCAACCGCCATTTGCCAGTCACAAAATATATTTGTGCATAATTTATGACTGGCTGGCTGCCTGGCTAGCTCAGTCTGTCTCGCTCTCGCTGACGCTTTTGCCTCGCAAGCGACTGTCTCGCTCTGGCGTGTGGGCAATTTTATTTTGCTAGATTTGTATTTCTTTATTTTATGCATATAATATGCCAAATAATCAACACACAAATGCAAGGCGCGCACACACACGAAACTACTCTCTCACACTCGCACACAGACACGCTGGCCAGTCTCCAATGTGGGCAGTTCCAAAAGGCAGCAGCAAACGAACGAGTGAGAAAAAAACAACAACAGTTGTAAGCAGCCGCAGCAGCAGAAGCAGAAGCAACGATAACAAAAAAAAAACACAAAAAACGAAACCTCGCTCCAAACTGCAGGTGCAATGTTAGTTCCCACACCACCACCAGCCGCCTCTCCCTCCCCTCTCTGCTTTGTCTTTGCACAAGGCACTCAAAGTGTTTGCACGAAGAGCAAGCAAGCAAGCAAAGCAGCAAGGTGAGAGCGCATTTGCCGTTTGGCATCTCTTAAAAACAAAAGAGCGCCACAGCAAAAGATTGCGGCGAATTGGGCGCAACAGCAACTGAGAGCAGCCAGCAGCAAGCAGCAGACAAACACAAACGGAACTAATTAATGAACAATCTTTTTGCTGCTGCTGCTGCTGCTGCCCTCAGGTTTTTTCTTATGCGATAGAGCACGCGTAAGAGTGAAGAGAGTGCGTGTGTGTGAATGACTAGGCATTTATTGATGATGATCTTTATGCTCTTCGTTGTTGTTAATTAGCTCAGGTTTTGCTATACTCTTAGCTTGCTTTTCCTCACATACACACACGCACACGCACACAAGCGCATTACACGCACCTATTGCCTATCTATGTGGGCAGCCCTACCTCCCCCTTCCACACTCTAGTTGCACGCAGCATTTTCGGCAAATGCATTTGCCGTTACTTTTTTTTAGGGGGGTTTGCAGTCGCGTCAGCCGGCTGTGCGTGTGTGTGTGTGTGGGAGAGAGAGCAGCAGCGTAAACACGAAGTCGCATTTTGGCGAGCGAGCGTGCGAACTTCGTTTCGCTTCGTTTCGTCTCGTTTCGTTTGTATTTCGTTTCGTTTCGTCGTTTTGCGTTATCCGAGTAAAGGAATTTTGCCGGCATTTGAATGCCGTCGCCGTCGTCGCTGTCGCCGTCGACGTCGCTGCTTTTGCGCTCTCCGCACTATTTTTCGCTCCTTCTTTGCCTTTTGCATTGCAATGCAAACTGCAATTTGCCAGCTGCGACCAGCGAGCGGCGAGCGGCGACGCGTCGGCAGCGCACTATTTACGACTTGCGATGGTCGCTGCCGCGACGACGATGACGACGACGATGACGACGGCGGCGACGACGACTCAGCGAATTCGCATTCGCAAACTCTCGCGGCAACTACAAGCAGCAGCAGCAGCAGCGGCGCCTCTGCGTTTTCGTAGTCCCAATCGACGTCGTCGTCATCGCCATCGCCGCCGCCGTCGTCGTCGTCGTCGTCGTCGTCGTCATCGTCAAGTTTGTTTTGAGTTTTTCCGTATCAAAATGTGCAAAACGTTTTCAGTCTAATTCAGACACTCGTGCTGAAAAGACTTTTGTGGCACGTTCCGTTTGCCCACAACCAAAAGCAAAACAAAACAAAACCACACATTCACACACACATTCAATCACAGACACACAGACGCTGACGAGAGTTTTGGGCCAATAAACAAACAGACTCCGATTACAACAACAACAACAACATCAAAAATTTATTTATGTTTGTCAATTTTGTCAGTTTTGTCTAAAAATGCACGCTGCGAAGTGCGAGTAACGTAACGTAACATAACGTAAGCCATACACACAAGTATCGTAAGCTACACACACACATACACTCACACGTAGTGCGGGTAACGGGACGTAACGAAACGTAACGTAAGTCACTCGCACACATACGTATTGCGCGTAACGTAACGTAACTCACACACTCTTAAGTAGAGCGCGTAACGTAACGTAATGTGACATATCGTAAAGTAATCCACATACACACTGCATACTCCTCTCTCTCTCTCTCACACACACACACACATTCGCACTTACTTAAGCACGTGTAACGTTAATTTCTAATACGTCACTTTTTTCGCGACGCGACTTACAATTGCAGTGTTGACACACAAACAAAGAGAGAAAAACACGCACAAATGCATAAGTTAAAAGAGGAAGCAGAAAAAGAACAGCAAGAAGATCAATAGACTTTGATAAAGTGTGTGGTCCCGCTATCTGCCTCTCGCTCACTCGCACACTCTCTGCTTGCGCAAAAAAATGGCGTCCGCGGAAACATCGCAGCAGCAGCAGCCGCCGAGCAATTCAAACGATCGCAGCAGCAGCAGCGGCAGCAGCGACACAACTGCCGCTGCCGAGCTGCAAACGGACAGCGGCGAAACGGAGCAGGCGCAGGCGGCGCAGCGACAGCGCAGTGGCGGCGGTGGTGGCGGTGCTACGCCGACGCAGCAGGATAATAGCGATGACAAGGAGAAGAACGCAACGCCGCCAGCAACGCCACCTGGCGGCCGTTCGCCAAACACAACGCCCAGCAGCAATTCGCCGCAGCAACAACAAACGCAGCAGCAGCAGCAGCAACAACAACAACAATTCTGCTTGCGCTGGAACAATTATCAATCGAATTTGACAACAATTTTCGATCAGCTGCTGCAAAATGAGTCATTCGTCGACGTCACCTTGGCCTGCGACGGACGATCGATGAAGGCGCACAAAATGGTTTTATCGGCCTGCTCGCCGTACTTTCAGACGCTGCTCGCCGAGACGCCGTGCCAGCATCCGATTGTGATAATGCGTGACGTCAGCTGGTGCGATCTCAAGGCGATCGTTGAGTTTATGTATCGCGGCGAGATCAATGTGAGCCAGGAGCAAATTGGGCCGCTGCTGCGCATCGCTGAGCTGCTCAAGGTGCGGGGCTTGGCGGATGTCACCCAAATGGAGGAGTTAAATACGGCGGCAGCAGAGGCGGCGGCAGCGGCAGAGGCGGCGGCGTCCACAGCAGAGGCAACAGAGACAGCGGCAGCGGCGACAGCGACAAATTCTCCAAAACTACGCTGCGATTGGGATTGCGGCGAATTGCGCTTGTCGCCGCTGGAGCGAAATCGGAATGTGCGCAAGCGTCGCTGGCCATCGGCTGACGCCATTTTTAATCCGCCCGCAAGTCCGTTGAGCAGTTTGATTGCCGCCGAGCGCTTGGAGCAGGAGCAAAAGGAGCGCGAAAGGGAACGCGAGCGCGATCGAGAGCGAGACAGAGACAGAGAGCGAGAGCTGAAGTCGCTGGCACTGCCGTTGCCCCTCTCCAGCGCTGGCAGCGGCGGCAGCGCAATGCCATCGCCAGCAGCGACGCCAACGCCGGCAGCAGCAGCAGCGGTGAGTCGCTGCCCACGCTCGTTGCCCAGTCCTCAGCAGCAGCAGCAGCAACAACAACAGCAGCAACACTTGCACCACCTGCAGCAACAACAACAACAGCAACAGCAACATCACTCTGCAACTTCCGCTTCCGGCGCCGCCGCTGCCGAGTCTCGTTTTCCGTTGGGCTCTGCTGCCGCAATGGCCGCCGCTGCCGCCATGGAGCTAAGCGTCGCAGCAGCCGCGGCATCTGCAGAGCAACGTTTGCCGCTGCCGCCGCCGCCGCCTCATCATCATCATCATCATCATGTCGCTTCGGCGTCGTCCTCGGCGTCACTAGCGGACGACATGGAGATCAAACCGGGCATTGCGGAAATGATCCGCGAAGAGGAGCGGGTGAGTAAAATTCGCTCTTATTATTTGACGCTCTCCATTGTCTATCGATCTTTGATAATCTGCTATATATCAGTTGCCCGCTCTTTGCTCTCTTTAATTGACTCTCTGTCTTAGATCAGTTGCCCGCTCTTTGCAGTTCACATTTCCGCTCTCTGTTTAGCGCTGCTCATTTCTCTTATGGAAGTTTCATTCATGTGCGCGCGCTCAATGCGACGCTCTCTCTCTTGCTATGCACCGGCAGCAGCAGCGCTCTCTCGCTCTCTATCGCGCTCTCTGCTTTGTTATGATTTACGTTTGGCGCGCGCGAACTGTTTGCGATCTTCATTTTGTTTCGGCTTCGGCATTGACTTTGCCCTGCTGCTTCTGTTGCTGCTGACTACTTTATTTTGCCGTCGGCATTTCGCCGCGTGACGTCACAGAATAGGCTTGTCATCGCGACTGTTGCTCCCATGGAATGTTCCGTTGGCCTCGCCTCGCCTCGCCAATGATTGACAGCATTCACGTGCTTCACGTCGTCTGCTTTCTGCTGCTCTTTGTTGTGGCTGGCAACGTGTCGCGACGTGTTTGCTGCTGCTGCTGCCGCCGCTTGGCTCGCGATCATTCGTTGTTGTAGTTGTTGTTGTTGTTGTTGTTGCTGTGGGGGGACCCCATTCAAACATTTTTTTATTGTCGTAGGTTCCGTTCTGGATTTCTACACACACACACACACTACATTAATTGAGTTTAAATAGGCTATTAACAAATTCTTTGCATTGAAAAATTACCTGCAACTTTTTTCATATGTGATTGATTGATTGATTGAACATAATCATTTTTTCTTTTTGCTGGTTTGTTAATCAGTTTGAATTTCGACTAAGCCGAAAAATGCACTGAAAATATTCATTTATGTTTGATTGATTGATTGATAAATTAAAATTAAATTAAGTCTAGGTATTTTGGTTGATTGATTAAGTATAGTTTATTAATAAAGAATTACTTAAATAGATTTAAAAGTCAGCAAGATAAAAATACCTTCAACTTTATTCATTTATTCAATATTATATTCTATAATAAACTTTTGATTATTGGCATATTTTCAAAGTGAAAATATATTTTTAGTTGTCCCCGTGTATAAATTAAATCAATAAACATATTTTTAGTTATGGATTTACATAGAATATACACAAAATAGAATCACAATTAATAAGCAAGCAATCAGCTTATTTTAAAAGCGAACACAGAAATAATATGAGATAAATTGATAGATTAATTTAAAAACCAATAAAAAAATCGTTTAAGAAATTTACATTTTAATGATTTGCATTTTAATCTGCCACTCAAGCCAGACACAAAAATAGAGAGATTCAAATGCAAATGAATTAAAGAATTATTTAAATGGAAAACACTTTTGAAGCAGCTTTCTCATCACTTGGAGGCCGTTTCGATATTATTTTAAATGTGCCTCAAGAGTGATCAATAATTGTTATCAGATAAATTGAGAAAGATACGAAATAACTCGAATATTTTCCTAAACATTCTCTATTCTGCGTTTATCAATTTGCTGATGCCCCGCAGCCGCAGCTTGGAGTGACAGTTGCCCCAAACCGGTTGTCATCTGACTGCTGCTGCTGCCTGGTGCCTTAATGCCTTGCCCCAAGTGCCTCAAGTCGCATCAACACATTAAGCGCACCGCAGAATTCGCACTTTAATAAAAGACGATTTATATTTATTTATCTAATAGACAGCGTCGTCCTCATCCTCATCCTTGTCCTCGTCGTCATCATCATCATCTTCATCTTCATCTGCGAGCCCTGAGTCCAGAGAACTCTTTCCAATTGAGCATTCAACATTCAACATTCAGATTCGATTTTGTTGTGTGGAATGTGATATTTGTTTGTCTGTCGCGATCTGCCACTCCATTCGAGTCGAGTCGAGTCAAGTCGAGTCGACTCCAAATCCCAATCCCAAGCCCAAACCCAATCGCAATCCCAATCCACAGTTGCCACAGCTAGATATGTGCGTTTGTTCTTGTTTATTGTCGCTTGTCGAGTGCATTAATCAAATAAAAGGGACATGGCTAAGAGCACCAAGCACCAAGCACCAAGCTCCAAGATCGGCGACTTGCTCTTGACTGGTTTTCTTCGTTTTCTTTGAGCGCATTAGCGTTCTCATCTCTGTTCGCATTTCAAATTGTTTTCTTGCTGTTGTTTGTCGCTTGTTGTTTGTTGTTTGTTCTGCGCATTTCATATTTCTCATACACAGCTACAAATAGACAGCTCAATTATTAATATGAGATTAAAACTGCTAATAACTGATTTGGAAATCCTTAATCTGTCGATGAATAATTAATTTGGGTTTATCGGTAATCGATTTGTATCGATGAACACGAAACGTTGGCAGTTATTGATAGAATGAAATAAACTTGAGCTGTTTAGTTAGTCAAGAAATAATACTCCAAATTCAAAATGTCAAACTCTCATAGTCGCTGAGATATGCCCAGATCGACGCCGCTATCCAGATCAAGAATATATATAGATATATATATTTTTCTATCAAAAGGTATGCTTTATTCTTTAATCACAAGAATTGCATTCAAACTAGCTTTATATTTATACATATTTTCTTATTTATGTTCAAGCTCCGCATTTCGCACAGTGCATACATTTACATATATATTATTCATAAGCAAATATTTTTATTTTTTTATTTATATTTTTATTTATTTTCCATATTTACATTTATTGAATTAAAAGCATTTCATGCCCTTCGAACTGCCCATTTCGCACAGTGCACACACGCTTGCTAGTTAGCATCTACCTTTCCCGCTCCCACTTCCGCTCGCACGCTCCCTCTCCCTTGCACCCACGCCAGCGCTCTTGTTCAATAAATATTTTGTTTTTATGCATTTTTAAATATTTTTTCAACGCTGACCGCTGGCTTTGATTTTTTTTCGGTTTGTTATTTTGATTTTGATTTTTTTTTTTTTTTTGGTTTTTGTTTTTATGTGCTTAGAAATTCTTTGGAAATGCATCTGCATCTTTGTTTGTTTGCATTGGTATTAGTGTGTGTGTGTGTGTGTGTGTGTGTGTGTTGGCCATGTTTATGCTTTCCTGCTGTTTGCCTACCCAATTCCTCCAGCTCCCAGCTTCTGCCTGCTTTTATTGTTGTTGTTGTTGTTGGCGGTGCTCGAGGCGTTTATTTACACATTTCATTTATTATTAAAAATCGATGCATTTCTCGCTGCGATCGCTTGCACCCCCCCCCCCCTCCACACCCCCTCTCTGCCTGTCAGGCATTGCCATATATAAAAATCATTTATTGACAGCCAGCATCCGCAGCGAGAAATGCAAAATAATCAATTCCCATACTTTTAATTCTTTACGTTCATTTATTTATAAGTTGTTTCTCCCCTCTCCCTCTCCCTCTCCCACTCTCTCGTGTGCCACACATAAGCAGATAAAGGCGATAAGTGTCAGCCTTTGTCTCCATCACCAGTTACCTTATCCCCCCACCCGCTCCGCGTTTCTCCATCGCTGCCTTTTGATGATCTTTCGCAGCCGCTTCGGTTTCTGGTGATTAATTGCACTTTTTATGATATTCTCTCATTTTTCTCTCTTTTGTTAGTTTGGTTTCGTTTCTTTCTCTTTTCTTTTTTCGGTTTCTCATTCTTGTTATTTTTTCATATTTTATTGCGGCTGCATTTTATTTGTGTGCATCATTAGAGTAAATATTTTATTTTTATTATTCTCCACATTTTTCCATCTCTCTCAGTTCACTGAACTTGTGGCAGAGATCGCTCAGCAACTGTTGCAGCAGTTGGCGTAGAAGCAGGGCGGAGGGGAGGGGTTGGAGGTGTAGGTGATGAGGGTTAATTAAATTTTAATTGATTTATGCTCAAAAAAAAAAAAACCGAAGAAAAACATAAATATTAATGCTGGGCCAGAGCTATCCTCAAGTGGCAGCTGTTTATTTATTTAAAGTGCAACATCATTGAGGTAACACGTCCAAAAAGAACGTAATCAGTTAAGACTCCAAGTATAAAAAACATTTTATAAACTGACAGAAGAAGAATGGAGAAAGATGGAAAGATGAAGTTGGAAAATTTATTGATATAATCAATACTCAAAGTGTTAAAATTGGGATACAAAAATCGATAAACGTAAATTTATAAAAACAATTTACGCATTTTTGAAAATTAAGTTATAAGTTGATTGATTTTATATCTATATATATATATAGTATATCTATACAGATGTTATTAGCTATATGTATAGATCAGTTTTGAGCAGTAGCCACAAAATCAGCACCTTTCTCCATCTGAAATCTAACTGCTTCTGAACTACTTCTCAGATAATTAAGTAATTTTCTTGTTTGAAGAATAAAAAAAAAAAAAGTTCTTCAATCAAGTTCAATAAAAAGTTCTTCAATCAAGTTGAATAAAAAGTGCTTCAATCAAGTTTAACAATTTATTGCTGCGTTGCAAGTAATTCGGAAATAGCCGGCATATTTTTAATTGCTGCTCATTAAAAAGAAGAGGAAGCAGCACATTTGATTCCCAGGCAGTGGCAAACAAAAAAAATATGTACGAAAAGTAAGAGAGGAGGTTGGCTGCTCAATTTCGCTCTTGTGGCACATCCCCAAAGCCTCACGCATATCCACCCTGGAAATCGAGCCTCGAACATCGAACCTAAAACATATAATAATAATCGAGTGTCGCTTACAAAAAAGTTGTGTAGACAAATTACCTCAGCTGGATACATTGAGATACAAGCGGCAAGATACACAATGCAAAAACACAAAAAAAAGACACAAGAAGAAGAGACAAACGTGCCACATTCAAACCACTTCAGCAGCAACAACAAAAAAGGTGAAGAAAAAAACGGCAGCAATCAAATGCAGCAGCAGCAGCAGCAGCAGCAGCAGCAGCAGCAGCAGCAGGCAGAGAACAAAATGTGTGGCATGCATAAAAATTGAAAAAGATGCAACTCAAAATGTAAAAAAAAAATAAGACAAGTTGAAGGAATCTCGCACGGTGCATTTGAATTTGTAGCGTGTGTGTGTGTGTGTGTGTGTGTGTGTGTGTGTGTGCAGCTGTATCTGTGTAGGTGCGCAAAGGAAGCCAACAAGCCACTTAACCCAATCGACAAAAGTCATTACACTCGTCACTCTCTGCTGCCTGCCCCCCTCCCCCCCCGCTCATCCTCCACCTCCTCCTCTTCTTCTTCTGCTTCTCCTTCTGCTGCTGCACAGCTTCTTTCCTTTTTTTTTTTGTTTTTTTTTTTGTTTGCTCGACGCTTCCGCTGTGCGTCAGCAGCGACCGCGACGCTGACTGCAACTGATCTTTGCTGACTAAATTGGCCTCAAGTGGCAGCAAAGACCTCGAGACTTTGTTTCTGCCTCTCACTCTGTGTCCGTCTGTCTGTCTGTCTGTCTGTGTGTGTGTGTGTGTGTGTGTGTGTGTGTGTGTATTGAATAAAATATAATAAATAATACAATTTATTACAAGCGCAGCGTGTGTTTTCTCTGCTGCTGCTGCTGCTTCTCCTTTATATCTAACTAATATATCTGTATCTGAGTATCTGTGTATCTGAGTATCTGTGTATCTGTGTATCTTTGTATCTGCTTGCATCTGCTGGCTGGCTGGCTAGCTGGCTGACTGTGCGCTATTGTATACAAGCGTGTTGCTCTTGCTGCACATTGCCGCTTAATGAAAAATAAATAAATAAAATAAAAACCAAAAGCAATACACACACAAAACAAGCAGCCGAAGGAGCAGCCAAAGAAGAAGAAGAAGACGACGGCAGCGGCGGGGCAGATAAAAATAAGAGCAAAAATATAAATTGTATAATCCGCTTTGATGTATCGCCTTCTGTTTTATATTATTCAGGCATATTTTATTCCATACCCTAACAGCGACACGGGTATAATTAATTTCTGAGCCAAGCCATTATTCCCTGCTCGAGATAATTGTGGAGCCATAAATGTATTTATATATCTGCATCCATGGATGATTGTATATATTTATGTGTCCATATATTTATGTGTCCATATATTTATGTGTGCACAGCTGCGGTTGCACATATGTTTTCTGTATAATGTTGCAACAACTAGTTCAAATATAGTTAAATATAATAAACAATTTGTTTACTGCAGTCAGGTAAACACTGAAGTCGCCAAAGCTAAAATACAGCATTAACTAAAAAAGTTAAAAAAGCTAAGAATATAAAAAATGAGAAGGTTAGATTAATACTGCAACATTTATGTATATTTATGCATATGTTTCTATATATTATATCTCTTCTCTGAGAAGATGGAGCAGACTTGATTGATATTCCACTCAAATCTGACTAATCATCTCCAGTTATTAACTATAAAAATTAAATTTAATTCATTTTCAATTTTCATTCTGATAAAACTCATCAAATATGATAATACAAAAATATAAAAATATATATATAATAACATAAAAATATATATTTTTATTAATATATAGTCTTGCTTATGCCTTATGCCAAGTTTAAGCACAAAACTACTTTAAGATCGTACTGAAAACATAATCTAAGCTAAACTAATACTTGAAATTGTTGACTTCCGATTCACATTGGGATTAGATTTCTTTTCCTTATTGAATGGGCCAATAATTGTAATGCTGATTCCGCATATCAATCGGCAAAGTTGCTTCTCAGTTTCTGGCTTCATTGGATCAACCATTTCAAATTAGTTTTGCTTATAAAGCATTTTACAAACTTTGATATCGATCTTGAAACAATCTAATACTAAAAGTTGATAAGTTGCTTTCATTCAGCTATTCTAAACTCTGGCAACTCTGTATAATTATGACTCAAGCAGGGGTATTCGAAATTCGGCTTGCCAACATTGGCAGCTCTTGCCTTGTTTATATTCAAAAGCCACACATGAATGGAAGGAGGCGCCTCCCAACACGAAATTGAAGTAATTTTACATTTTACGCCTTTTAGCTGAGGTACAGATACAGATACAGATACAGAGCAGCAGATACATCTAAAGCAGTAGCAGCAGCAGCAGCTGCAGATACATTAATTTAGTTTCCATTTCTATAAACATTTAATTTAAAAGGAAAATCCCATAAAAAAAATAGGTTGTGTTTATATTTGTACAACAAAAAAAGAGAAGAAGAAGAAGAAGAAGAAGAAGAAGAAAAAAACTTGGAATATTTGCGCAATTTAAATTTGATGGCTAAGCTAAATAAATGTTGTACATAATGTGTCTATCTATATATGTATGTGTGCGAGTGTATGTGTGTGTGTGTGTGTGTAAGTTGGTAAAGTTGCAGCAGCTGCAAACGGCAAGTGGCAAGTAAATACAGATTGATTAATCTATAGAAATACATTTGTATCTGTTACCTCTTGTTGTTGCCAGTTGCTGTTGTTGTTGCCAGTTGCTGTTGTTGCCAGTTGCTGTTGTTGTTGTTGTTGTTGTTGTTTGTGCCTCTTCTGTATATTCTAATCGGATTTAGTTGGTTCGGGCTTCATTTATTTTATTTATTTTTATGCTTGTAATGCGGCATAAATAATTTATGCAGATAAATAACCCAAAACCAAAAAATAAAAAAAAATAAAGCACCAAGGGGCGCCCCACAGTTACAAGAGTCGACACCGACTCCAACTCTGACTCTGACTCTGCGGCGGGGGAGGAGGAGGGAGGGAGAGACCCAAGCAAAGCCATCATAAAGCAAAGGCAGCCAACTGACAGTGGGCAAGGGCGGGGGGGAAAAGAGGCTTGAAAATCAGAAGGGTTGGGCGTCATACGTCTGTCTGTCTGTCTGCCTTGTTGTAAGTTTGTCTGCGCTCTCAAATGTATGTATATCCTTCTAAAAATATTTATTTATTTATTTCTCGACCCACACACACACACACACACCATCACACACACACACACACACACACACACAGAGACACAAGCAGGCATTTATTTGTAACTTTGTATAAATTTATTATATTGCATTAGTTGTAAGTCAGCCTCCAACGCAGCCTCCTGCCAAGAATTCTCTGGCTTGTCTTGAGATTGTTGTTGTTTCGGTTGTTTCGGTTGTTGTTGTTGTTGTTGTTGCCTGTCTTTTTTGGTGAGCGTGGGCAGGGGGTAGCCACAGCCACAGCAAACAGTCGCAGTTGCACACACACACACACACACACACACAGCTACAGACTGTGCGACTGTGGGGCAGGCAAAAAAGGTGCGTAAAGAAAATAGCTTATTATAAATTACGGTTCACAAATATCAGCGCAACAAAATTGAAAACTCCACAAAAAAAAAAAACCACAACAAGCAACATTTTGGGAAACTTAAGTTACTTTCCAGGCCCAAAATAGATATTTGGGGTTGCCAGCAAAATGATGGCAAGTGATTTCATTTATTACCTAAATTTGGCAACTCGATTTGATTTGCTTGCCACAAAAAATGAGAATCGGTTGCAACTATTTTCAGCTATTGTCAAAACTAAGCCGATAAATAAGAAATAAACTTTTTATGCCAGAAAACTCTTGATTCCGAGAAAAACTCTAAAACGCAATTGGTCCAACTATTTGAGGTCGGAAATGTATCTTTCGATTGTCTGTATCTTTGGCTTAGGTTGTGGTGCTTGTCAGCTAGGGAAGATATATTTGTAAGGAAGGGAGACTAGGAATCGATATAGGTATAGATATAGTTATAGATATAGTTATAGATATAGATATAGATATAGATATAGATATAGATATAGATATAGATATAGATATAGATAAAGATATAGATATAGATATAGATATAGATATAGATATAGATATAGATATAGATATAGATATAGATATAGATATAGATATAGATATAGATATAGATATAGATATAGATATAGATATAGATATAGATATAGATATAGATATAGATATAGATATAGATATAGATATAGATATAGATATAGATATAGATATAGATATAGATATAGATATAGATATAGATATAGATATAGATATAGATATAGATATAGATATAGATATAGATATAGATATAGATATAGATATAGATATAGATATAGATATAGATATAGATATAGATATAGATATAGATATAGATATAGATATAGATATAGATATAGATATAGATATAGATATAGATAGATATATAGATATAGATATAGATATAGATATAGATATAGATATAGATATAGATATAGATATAGATATAGATATAGATATAGATATAGTATAGATATAGATATAGATATAGATATAGATATAGATATAGATATAGATATAGATATAGATATAGATATAGATATAGATATAGATATAGATATAGATATAGATATAGATATAGATATAGATATAGATATAGATATAGATATAGATATAGATATAGATATAGATATAGATATAGATATAGATATAGATATAGATATAGATATAGATATAGATATAGATATAGATATAGATATAGATATAGATAGATATATAGATATAGATATAGATATAGATATAGATATAGATATAGATATAGATATAGATATAGATATAGATATAGATATAGATATAGATATAGATATAGATATAGATATAGATATAGACTCGACTAATGATGCTAATCCAGAATATATATATTTTATGGGGTTGTAGGCGCCGTCTTCTGTCTGTTACATACTACTTGCTCTCTAATGGATTCAATGGGTATCACTAATATCTGGCACATTTTGCCACGGCCGACTTTTAGTTAATGCCTGCCTTCGATTGGCATCAGTTTGCCGCTTGCAGTTTGCATTTGAAATGCGTTTAAATCGCTGGGCAGTCTGGGGCAGCAGGGGCAGCAGGGGCAGCAGGAGCGGCAACAAAAGCGAGAAAAAAGATGTGCACTGGGAGTAAATCTGAGAAGACATTAAAAGGCAGGTTCGCGATGCAACAGTGCAACAAACTAAAGACAAATATTTACAATGAGCAGCCGATTAATCACACACACGCACAACAGGCCAGACGGTGGGAGCGGGGTGGCGGGGGGAAGAGAGTATTAAATAAATAAATTAATGGCAGAGCTATGGCAAGTAACGAGGACAGCGACAACAGCGCATAAAAAACAACAACAGAATAAGATACATGTGTGTGTGTGTGTGTGTGTGTGTGTGTGTGTGTGTGTGTGTATCTTTAAGATGCAAGTTTTGAGTTGGCTTTTGTCTTTGTGCATTGGCTTTGTGACTGCGCCTGCAAAACAAATATCGACAAAAATAAATTAATTAAAAATGCAGGCGAGCAAATCAAAGAAAGACAGACAAAGGCTCACCAGCAGGGGCAAAAGGGGGGCAGAGTGGGCGAATGAGCGAATGATGTAAGTCTTTTATACACTGCAAGAAAAATGGATGAAAAGGGGGTGTAATGAAGTTTAAGATAGAAGAAAGCAGCTGTGATCCCATTAGGTTCAAATCGTATTTGGCTAAATCTGTCTGACTATAAGAGCTGGAGACTTTTGAATTTTGTATATATCATTTATATCATATGCCTATATAGTGTAGTTTATTTAGTATATCGATTTATTTAATGTATTTATTAATTTTATCGATACTTTAAAAATTATAAATCGATATTCGATTGAAAGACACAACTTTAAGGATAGATCTCTCTAATCGAGAACATTGATAATCTGTACAAATTTCATAATATTTATATATGGATTAAGACTTAAGATAGCTGAAGAATTGGTATGGCCCAGTCGAGCTCTCTCGACTCGTGCATTCTTGTTTTACAATGAACTCTTATGAATTTACTGTCAGCTGAGTCAGTGCAACAGCAATTTTTGTAATTACTTTTGTTTATTTACAATACAAATGCTGACACTGCATTAATTGTTATTTATTTTGAGAGTACACACACAGGCACACACACACTCGCACACACACACTCACACACACACTCACACACACACACACACTCTGGTTGATAGCCATCAGAAATCGATCAAAGCTGCTTGCGAAATAGCATTTTTCTTGATTTATGATGGTCGATAAGATTGCATTCGAACGATTGGCGTAATCTGCGCACACAAATTAATGTTATATTATAAAGAACTTAGCATAAAGCCAACTTGAAATTAGCCAATAATTGATTGGGACATTGAGATACGGTTTAGCCCTGCTTATCGCGACCCAAAAAAAATACAATTCAAAACTATTCCGTAAATCTAGCAGATTAGAAGTGCAGTGCTGAAAGATACGCAAAGGCACAGCGAAAGATACTCGACTCGGTTTATAGTTCACAGTTGTGTGCTCATTTTGTTATCTTTATCATCATCCTTAAACGTCTGTTGTCGCAAGCTTTGGGCTATTGTCTGTGTGTTTGAGTGTTGTTCTTGTTGTTCTTGTTGTTGTTGTTGTTGTTGTCTGTGTCGAGCCATAACCTGCCGCAACATTGAACAAAACGCGTGCGGCAACAAGCAGCATAAAGAAAGAAATACCGCAAACAAAAATATCAAATAGCGCACTTTGTATACCCTTTCAAATGATGCAAATACAGAAAACAGAAAATGGAAGAAAAACAGGAATATGAGAAATTTATTCACTTTAAACTATAAAGAACTTTCATTGAGTTGTATTAGTGAGAAGCCAACTATAGATAGCTAGACATAGATGCGAAGATATAGAGAAATATATAAAAGTAAAAATTGCAGCAAAGAATGCTCTAGTCGAGAGAGCTCAAGCAGGAGATGTCTTGAGGTATAAGCTTAAATCCGTATACAGAAAATTGGGAAAATATATAAAGCTAAAAATTATATTAACTATAATCCAATATATAATAATATGATGTAGTTTGTCGAAATGAAAATCGAAATTGTTGCCGAAACTCTGCGGTTGAAATACAGAATTTGAAAGTGAAATATAAAACGAAATTCAACATTTTTCAAGTACAAAATTTCGTAACATAATCTCTAAAGGAAGCTTTAAACTTTGCACACTCGAAACGGAACCTAAATAACTTCAATTTTCATATATAAATATATATAATAATAATATAATATATATATATAAGTATAAACCTCAACGCATAGCTGATGTAGCCGAAAAAGGCAGTTAATGAATCAGCGAAAAACGGCAACAACAAAAATGCTCTCAATGATGTCGACTTTGACTTTGATGCGTTGCCTGCACGCCTTGCCAAATGGACAGACAGGCCCCAAAGCGAAAGAAAGAGCGCGCGAGAGAGAGAGAGAGAGAGAGGGAGAGGTAGAGAGCGAGAAAGATGCAAATGATGGAAGGGGAGGTGTGCAAATCTCACGCTCCACTAGCAGCGCCTGCTGCGGACGGTGGGCGGTGCGTGGAGGTGTGCGGGTTAGGGCAGTTTGGGGCAGTCTGCGTGTTAAGAACAAATCGTTCTTTCGAATTGCTTTGTTTTGATTTGTTTTACTTTGCTTTGCTTTGCTTTGCCTTGCTTTGAATTGCTTTGCCTTGCTTTGCTTTGCCTTGCTTTGCTCGACTTGCTACGCGCTGGCTTCGTTCAATTCAATTAGATACATTTTGTATCTTATGACATAAATTTTCACACCTTTAATTGTGGCGAGTTGCGCGCTCATCAAAGGCAGCAGCAGCAGCTGTGGCTGTAGCTGTAGCTGTAGCTGTAGCTGTAGCTGTGGCTGTAGCTGTAGCTGTGGCTGTAGCTGTAGCTGTATCTGTGAGATACAACGTTTATGCTGCAAGCATTGTGCAATAAAAATAAATACTTCTTTTTCGAATTTTATAACATTTAACATTGTGCACACACAGCGCATTTCTCTTCTCTTCTCTTCTTATTTATGAGGCGGGCACAAAGCAAAGAAGAATGGTTGTGCGTGTGTGTGTGTGCGCGTTGATCTCCCTCAGCGTCTCCCGCTTTGCGTGTGTGTGTGTGTGTGTGTGTACCTACGTTTAAATTTTTTATGAGTTCGTAATAAAGTTTCAACATTTTTCATCATTAAAATAAAATATAAAGCCGAAATTATATTTTATCGTCTTTGCATCATTCTTTTTCCTTAAATACATGGCACACACACACACACACACAGACACACACTCTCACACATAGCCGCGCTTGGCAGATACAAAGATACAGATACAAAGTTGAAGTTATGTGCAGCGGCAGTCGCAGCAATAATAATGAATATATATGGAGAAAGACAAGAAACCGCACTTTAAACGAAAGACGGGGCTACTCTTGCCCAACAACAACAACAACAGCATGGGAAGGGCGGGCAGCGTCGAAGGGTGGGGGCAACAAAAAATAATAATAAATAAAATAACACAACGGAATAAAATAAAAAACTCAAGAAGATGAAGCAGTAAAGGCAGCAGCGAAAAGAAATATTCTTTAATTTAGACCGGGCCCCGCAGCTGGGGAGAAGGAGGAGAGAGAGAGTCAACAAAAAAGAACAAAAAATAAAAAAATAAAAATAAATAAAAATAAAAAGCTACAACAACAACAAAAGGGAAAACGAAAAACGTAATATAAAATAAATATTTCAAGAACCCCCCGACACAACTTTGTTGCTGCTGTTGTAGTAATTTATAATATTCCTTAACGATGTGCAAAGGGCAAAAACTGCGCACACGTTGCACAGTGGGGCCGATTAGCAAAACTAGCAGCAAAGTCCGCCAGAAGACGAATCTATATTAGCCCCATAACTGCACATACAATGTCAGATATATACATACATAGTTGCAACTATAGAACTGTAAAAAGATAGCCTACGATAAGTGTGACTAGATATGGCAACAGTTATAAGACTTTAATTTGTGTTCAAATATTGAATAAGATATAGATGTGAAGATAGGGAATATATATATATATATATAAATTTATAAGAAAATACAAAGTAAGCAAGAAGGAATGCTCGACGAGCAGATATCCTGAAGTTAAGTCTTTGCCTCAAGTTCAAAAGTCTTCAACAGAAAAATTAACATATAATGCAACTTAATTATATAACTACATATTATATATAAGAATAAATGCTTCCTTCTATCTACAACATAAGTCTTTAATAAACCCTTTTGGAAATGGTTTAGGGTATAAAAAGACCTCCGTCAATCAAAATAAATGCATAGATATTCCAGCCTCAATCCATATAATGCGGAAATGAATGCACCTGTAGATAAATGTTAATTTAATTATACTTAGGTAACTTTGTTAAGTATCTAATCTATTAGTCATCATTTAGTTTTAGGTGCTGACTGATCAAATGATTAACTTAATGCGCGTTGACTTTCAAATTACGCGTTTATATTTTTAATCGCTTCTACGATCTAGTTCAGAGCTCATTTCCACAGTGAATCTTAATTCATTTTTATTACACTTATTATTCTTATTTTTTTTATTTTTATTATTTATTATTACTTTTTTCTCTGTTTTTTTTCGGGGGGTTTTTTTTGTGTTTTTCTGTTGTGTATATATATTTATTTTTTTTTTATTTTAATACGCGCAGCTGTTAAGGAAATGATTTTCGAAAATTGAAGTTTATGACGATGAATGGAAGAATTCTTTTTATTTACTCGTGTGTGTGTGTGTGTGTGAGTGTGTGTGTGTGCTTGTGTGTGTTGGTGAGTGTGTGTTAACATGCAATCATTTATATTAATATTGTAAACAATAATTTTTAAAGCTGTAAACTTAAGTTCTGTGGCGAAGCGCATTGAACTTTGCCCATGTATTGTATACGCACACACACACACGAACACACATACGCTTACCCAAACACACACTCACACACACACACACACACACACACACACTTAAGTATCTTAACACGTATTTACTTGTAGGTTGCTAGCTTTGAGTTTAATTTGGCTTAATTGCGTGCAAGTCGCTGTCTCTGCCTCTGCCGCTGCCTCTGTCGCGGCCTCTGCCTCAGTCGCTGTTGGTGCCTTAGCCTCGTATCTCATTATCAGGCAGCGTCGGCGTCGGCGGCGAAGTCGACGTCGTGCGATTAATCAAATCAAACGAAATCAAATCAAAGGCGATTTAGCTGCACACACAGAGGAGACCGCCATATGAAGTGCTCCACGCCGCTTGTATCTGAAGTATCTGTAAGTCAGAGGCAGAGGCAGGGCCAGACCCAGGGCCAGTGATAGGTTGGGTTAAAGAGATGGGTGGAGAGGGGAGGGGAGGGGCCGTGGAGCATGCAGTGCACCGCTGCGAAGCTATGACAAAGCATTTTTAAGCCATTTGATTGACTGACGTTAAAATATTCACGTGCAGCGATTTTAATCGCTAGCAAAAAGCGGGGCGCAGTGCATTTTTTTCCACATACCCTGTAAGCATCGGGTATATTAAAGACTCGCTTGTATATGTACACTCAATCGGTTAGATTCTGATTAACTGAAGATAGCACATAATAATATAATATAATAATTACGAAATACATATTTTTTCTTCAACAAAGAGTTACTTGTAACTATTATTAACTATTATTAACATTTTAATTTATATATTTAATTTTAAAGGGTATTCATAAAGTGCATATGCCTCTCAACAATTGCGTTTTTGCTTGATTTTATTTTTTTCATTTCTGCTGCTCTCAAAATCGCTATGCAAAAAAAAAGAAGAAAAGAAGAAATAATTATTATTAAAAACATATGAGTGTGCGTGTGTAAATGTGTGTGTGTGGTGTGTGTGTGTAAGTGTGTCTATGAGTGTGAGTTTAACATAAAAACGAAGAGGAAGAAAATATAAATGAGTGCAGATGCAGGCGCAACAACGTTGTCGTTGTCGTTGTCATAGTTGATGTTGTTGTTGTTATTGTTGTTGCTATTGTTGTTGTTGCCTTTGGCTGCATTTCTTCAAGCTGTTGTTGTTGTTGTTGTTGTTGTCAGTTGCCTTGGGGGTTTGGTGCTGTGCTCTGTATTGGGGATTAATGAATTTGATATAATGACATTTTAGATTGCATCTGCATAACATTTAATTGTGTTTGCTTGACAGACGACGGCAGCGAGGCACATTTTGAATTTCGTATTTCGCATTTTCCCCATTTCCCCCTTTCCCCGCACCCATTTTCTCCATTTTCGCTGCAAACGCATTTTGTGCCGTGTCATTTAGAAAAATGAACATTTTCCATGCGCACTTCACAAATTGTATCAAATCGCACTTGTGTTGGGCCAAGTGTGGCGGGGTTGCAGGGAGGGGGGCGTGGTCGCTTGTCCAAGGCGCTCTTTATCGATTTTGTTATGTGTTTGGCGCCTAAAAATTGTATTTCTTTATTTTTCGTCATTTGCAATTCTCATATGCAAAACGTTTAACAAATGGGTTAACAACTTGGAAGAACTGAACGTTTATTCTCTATGCACTTTTCTTCGAGTGTATAATGCCCTGTGTTCGGTCCAATTAAAAAACTTTGAGCACATTGCACATTGTGTGTGTTATGTGTGTGTGTGTGTGTGTGTGTGTGCGAGTGTGTGGTTGCCTAATTTGCCAATTAACTTAATGGGCATTTATTATTTAGCAATAAAATATGCAAAGCAATTGCTGAAATGTGGCACAGTCGCAACGGAGCAACTGAAACTGAAACAGAAACAGAAACAGAAACAGAACTCGACTAACTGTTGTACGTTCGTACAAGTATTATCCACAAAAGCAACAAAACATACGCAATACACTAACAACAACAACAACAGCAACAACAGCAACATCAGCGACAACCACCTGGCATAATAACTTGTGCAAAATGACAGCCAACAAACTGCAGCAAAAACAATGCAGCGTCGCGTCGCAACGCACCTCAAATGCTCTTCAGTGCAACAAAGTTGCATAGTGAGGAAAAATAAGTGAAAAATATAATAAAACTTAAAATAATCGTTTCAAAACTCCACAAGTGACTCTCCCTGAAAACGATTCGGTATTCGAAATATATTCAAGTATAAATATTAAAAATGTGGAAAATATATTTAAGTGAAAAGAAAAATAATTGCGGCAGTTTTTACAGAATCTTCACAAGTTTTAGTATTTCCTTGGCAAACATCAGATTTTCAAAAAGGAATCAGAGTCATTAACCATATTAAGAACGGGAATCTGAACCGATAAAATTCAAAATTCGTCAATGATATTATTATTTATGAAAAAAGAAAAGTCTTAGAGTTTAAAGTTAGTTTTTCCTGTCAATATATGTATACATAAAGTGCCAATATAAAACCGAACAGCTGATAAAGTTCTAGATTTAACTTTACTCTTTACTCACCAGAGTTGAAATCGGAAACTAAAAGCTTTGCCTTTTATATATAATGTTTACTGAGAACATATACTTCATTGGTTAAACTATTAACTCAAACTCTCCCAAGTTGAATTTTCTCTAAATCGAAACAAATTTGCCTGGATATAGCTTGGACTACAATTTTATGAGCACTTATTAAAATGGAATACTCTAAGAGAGGTTTATACAATATCCGATAACTTCAGTTACTATTTGGCAAGTGGAATATGATTTGTGGCTAGTTGCCCCAGGATGTCAAATCGCTCATGTTAGCCAGTCAACTCTTTTGGCGGACATTAAACAATAAAGACAAAAGCTGCAGCGACAACGACGACTTTGAGAGTTGCGAGTTTTGTTGCGAGTTTGCAGCGCGAAGCCGCGGACAAAACATAATTTACTTTCGGCTGCATAAACAATGCAATAAAATAAAAGAACCGATGCGAAAGGCAGGCCACAGATAGACACAGAAAGAGGGAGAAAGGGAGAGAGAGAGAGAGAGAGAGAGGGAAAGAGAGGGACAGGGCAAATAAAATATATGGCATTGGAATAAAATATTTGTAACAAAAATAACGCGCGGCAGACTCGCAGCAAACTTGGCCAAGACAGACGGCAATCTTGGCTCCCCTCTTGGCCTTTTGCGGCCAGGCGGCGTTAGAGTTGAAATCGAATACGAATCGAGTGGAGTCGAATCGAGTCGGTCTGCTTGACTTGGCTCACACAAATTGGCAAGACAGACGAAGGCAAAGGCAGAGGCGGCATCCAGTACTCAGTTATTAGGCGCAATCAAAATGAGAAGGAATTCAGAAATTATTATCCATACGCCAAGCAAAGGCAGCCAGTCAATTCAAGGTGCAGGACACGACGCCAATATTGTTGTTGTTGTTGTTGTTGCTGCTGTTGTTGCTGCTGCTGTTGTTGCTGCTGCTGCTGTTGTTGTTGGCTGGCAATTTTCGATGCCGTACGATTTGTTTTGTGAATACAACTTTTTCCAAATGTATCTGTATCTGCAGCTATGACTGAAGCTGCACACAGAGAGAAGAAACCAAATTGCAAAGCTTGAACAATGATAAAACCACAAAACCAGAAACTTAACCTCTAATTAAGATTTATATAGTCTTCAGTTATGAATAGATTCGTTGAACATATTCTTCCCTGTTTTCCAGATTTGTATATTTTTGATTACCATCAGAAATCGATTTGAATCGAAATCCATAAAATAAAATAAATTTCATTTGATTGAAATACATTATTTCAAGATTTTTATTGGCCTGTTGTTATACGTTTTGTGCCTCAAGCAATTTGTTCTTTATTTTTAGCATCATTTTTGCTCAGTGTAGCTGCAGCTTTGTGTTTGTTGCTGTGAGCCGCAAAAGTTTTGACTAGAAACGCGGCTACCTTTTTCTCTGCTGGCCAAATACAAACAAAATACGTGGGCCAATAAATTTTGTGGCTGCTGCTGTTGCTGCTGCTGCTGCTGCTGCTGCTCTTCTTCTCTCTTCTCGCTTCTGGATTCTCGCTTCTCGTTTCTTTCCATTTTTAATATTTTATAAGTTATTACTTTTGCGCAATTGCTTGTTATTTTAAATATGTATTTTCGGTTCTTCGTTCCGCATTTTTATTGCATTTAGTTTTTGAACGGGCTGAGGGGATGAGTGGGCTGAGAGGGGTGAGGGGTTGGGGTGGTGGGGGGGGTTGGATAGAATTTTTATTTATGCGCTTATCAAATAAATTACGCATACGCTGAACGTGCGCACTTTTTCCTTTTTTTTGTTGGGGAACTTTGTACTCTACAAATAAGTAGGAGCTGGATAGAATGGGATGGGTGTGCAGGGTGTGTGTGTGTGTGTGTGTATCTGTGTGTGTGTGTGTGTGTTTCTGTGTAATGCCTGAAATAGTTTGCGCATAATTTTCAAGCGCATTAAATTTTATATGCGATTTTTTACGACTTACTTATACTTATATTTTATTTATTATGTTTTTGCAATGGCAAAAATTGAGAACGCCAGAAAATGCAATGAAAAATTATGAGCTCAATTTATGGCAGGCGCCATTTTAGCAAGGAAATAACAAAGCAATTCATACATGAAGAGACTCCAGTGCTTAAAATTTATTCGAAAAGCAGCCAAGTTAAAACAAAAAATAACAGCCACAAGGTTAACTATAACTACTCAAGCATTTAGCTTTGAATATGCCACATTTTGACATAGTTCAAATAAGTCGATCATGTCGCTTTTCCCTCCACAACTTTGACAACTCTGACAACATTGACAACAGCAGTGAAAATTTTCCATCGGAAGACAAAAACAGAACTTAACTAAATAAAGTTCCTAACAGCTTGGTCTGTGCGCGAATAAATATACTTAAATACAAATAAAATGTGTTAAAACAAAGTAAAAATGCTGCTGAAGAAGTGCATGTGATTGACTTGCAGATACCCTAAGTAGCTACACAGCTGTGATCTTGGAAAGAGAAGACTTGCAACTTTCGCTTCCAGTTTCGTTTCTGGTTTAACACTCTGATTTTCGATTTAGTTGGTGAATGGGTTCGTTATTGTCATATGTGGATATATATGAATCTACACACCTTATTTGATATCTTATGATTACAGGGTATGCGAAGTTAAGACGACTCAAAGTTGCATTTTGTTGTAACATATTAGTCATTACACAACTCTAACTCCTTTTGTAATCCACATTATGGTTACAGGGTATTCAAAGTCGAGCAAACAGTGCAAGTGTCTCTTCCGCTCTCTCTCTCACTCTCTCTCTCTCACTCTCTCTCTCTCTCTCACTCTTAACTCCATCTTAAGCAAGTGTTTGTGCCTGGTTGTCTTGGCTGCCAGAGACTTTGGGGCTGTGTAAATATTTGTGACTTGAAGCATTTAAAACTTTAAAGTTATTATTTAAATAGAGTGAAATGTAAATATTGAAGTAAGTGCAGAGGAGGTGGAGTAGAGGAAGTCAACATCAATGGTCTGGCCATGTAACGGTAACACTTATAGTATATACATATATATTTATATATGTATATGTATATGTATAGAGTGGAATTGTCTCGCACACGTTCGACCCATTAATAAAACGACAAAAGTTACGAATTTCAAATTATTATTATAACAATAACATTATTGACGTTGTTATTATTATAATGGCCCGAACTCGACTTGGTTTCGGTTCGGTTTCGGTTTTAGCTTGATTTTGGTTTGGGTTTTGGGTTGGTTTTCGATTTGGTTTTGGCTTTTAGCCGTCGCACAGGGGCAAGTCGTAAAAGCAAAAGCAAATACAATATGAATTTGTTTGCCATCTCCCCCCCCCCCCCCACCCCACCCCCTTTTGTTTGTGTATCTGTGTTTAGAAATCCAATAGAAGTCTGTAGATAATAATTATTTATATTTATAACTAAATGCATAAAGTTTTATTGCTCAGTTCGCCAGCGACAAAGTCGTCAACAAAACTGCGCATAAAAACAAATTACGATACATTCGCATTCTCATTTCCCATATCTACTTAAACACACACACACACACACACATCTATACAATGGCAATAAACAGTTGGCCTAATATTTATTTAGATATATGTATAACATATATATATATATATATAAATTTCACAATATATCTGTATATATATTTTATTGCAAACACTTTATGTGGAGTCTTATTTTCGTGCCACAATAAAACAAACATTTCCAAATGGCATTAAACATACCCTGGAATAGTTAGCTGCAGCGCATATTGATTGAAGAGGGACAAATAAATGTGCTTAAGTGTGTGGTTTGGTAATTAAAATCAGGCCTAAATAAATATTCAAGTATTTGCCAAGTAATTATAATATTAACTATGCAAGATTTGCTCTAAATATTCTCGCACATTGTTTACTCTGCCTTGCAAAGTAAAAGAGTATATTGCATTGTCCGATAAGGACTTGTAACTATTGAAATATATGCAAATATGTTCAGATCAGGCAAAGAGTTAAGAGTTAGCCAAAGTTAACAGTTTAAAGAGTTGAAAGATCGACTTGAACATAAATATTAATCTTCGTCATTTTTGGAATATACTTATATAAATTGCATTCTATTCCAAACTTCAATCCATCATTTTTCATTTGTTGCATCTATTCTCTAATTTAATTTGTATTGTTTTTCCCCCTTTAAGTTCTTGCTCAAGTTTTTTATTTATTGGCTCAAGTTGCACCTCTATTCGTTGCCCTTGTTGTACCTTCCTATATGGTCTCTCTTTATGTATCAGTTTATGATGGCTTCACTCATAAATTACAAATGTGTAAGTCACGGCTAGGTATACGATATGTGTATATATACATATGTATATATATATATATATTCAAGTGTGTAAGTGAGAAATGTATTAGAGTAGGTGTAATAAAAATATTTCTGCTGCAACATTTTGAAAATAAAGTATTTTTTTCCTTTTGTTGTATTTGTATTTGTTGGTCGTAAAACTCATTGGCGGCGTTAGCACGCCATAGTTGTTGTTGTTGTTGTTGTTGTTGTTGCTATTGTTGTTTGTGTAGTAATAGCTGTGTGCGAAATCTAAACATCTGCCCATTGGGGCCACGCCCTTAATCAACTAAGTAAGCATATAAAAATGGCTCGTAAAAGCGTCAAATGCAGCTTGCAACATTGTTGCACACACACACACACACACACACACAGTCCCGCTGTGTAGAGCAAAACTCTTTGGAATAATAACAGAAATAACTACCACAATTAACTTGGGCCCCCAAATGGCGAACGCTGCCTGTGGCGCCACAAACAACGAATGAAAACAAAAAATGGGAAAAAAACCAGAGTGAGATTGCAGGAGGAGGAAAAAACTAAAGCAAATGTCTGATTTTATTGATAGCCATTTCATTTTCATGTCGCATATCATTAGAATTAATCATTAAAATGTGATAATCATTTGCCCAAGTGTGTGCGATGCAACATTGTGCGGCAAGCGGCTATCATCACAATTAACAGTGCCCCATCCAACGCATGTCGACTTTCATATACTCTGCAGCCAAAGCTAAGTCTAAAATGAAATGAATCTATGCGAAATTTGAAGTCAAAGTTTATGGACTTCATCAGATTATATATATATGCATATATATTCTTATACCTTACGCAGTCGTAGCCATCTCAGCATTACCCACGGCAAGAGTATTAAAAAATAAAATTGCAGAACAAAACGCAGAGCATTTGAGTCATTTTACGATTGGTGGTGCTGGTGGTGCTGCTGTTGCAATTGCTTCTTGATGCAATGTTGCAAGTAGTGGCAGTAGTCGTAGGCTATGTTGCCGAGCAACATGTGAAAATGCTGCTTGCAACTTTTTATGGCAGCATGCAGTTTTACAGCTCAGCTGGCTAGCGGCTCCTCTTGCTTGCAACAGCGCCAGCTTTTTTATATTAAAAGTAATAAAAGTTAAAATGGGCAGCAAAGGTTGTGGCATGGGGAGGGGCGGGAGGATGGGGCGATGGGCGGGAGGATGGGGGCAGGGGTGTTGGTAGAGCATAAACAGAGCAAAGGCAACAGCACAATTTATGGTCTTAAAACTAATTTAACTTTTATAAAATTACCAAACACGCATAAACACAATTTTTATGCCGGACGCACGTTGCACGTTGCACGTTGTTTGTTGCAACGAACGTTTCGCATTGCATTCTCCGAGAGTGTGCAGAGCAGTAAACTGTTCTTCATCTTCTTCTGCTTCTTCTTCTTCATCATCTTCTTGTTGCTCTTGCTTTTTGTTGCTTTTGTTATTCATATAAATTTTATTTCAAGCCATTTATGTTGTTCTTGTTGTTGTTGTTGTTGTTGTTATTTTTATTTTTTTTATTTGTGCGCAATTTTTTATGAGCCGCAACTATGTTGCTGATTTTTATGTGTTGCAACAGCAATAGCAATGGGCGAGAAAGCGGCAAACAGTTGGCCTACATAGTCGTGGCAAGGGAGAAGTAGGTTGCACCGGGAGAGGCGCTGCGGGGGGGGGGGGGGGGGACTTAGCTTAGCATTTGTCTAATTGATGATGCTGGCTGCTGCCTGCGAGAGCCACGATAAAAACCAAAAGATCTTAATGCCAACAGATTGACGAATGGCCAAGAAAAGAAGGGTTCCACAAACAGGAAATTCATAATAAATGCAATTCCAGCTAATTACTAACTGCATCTCTGAAGAAAGATGGATGCAGTGCTTGCCTCATGAATATGACAGCTATTAAATAACATAAAGTACATAATGTCCGATTTAATTAGACTTAGCTACTATTTACTCCATAAGTTGACATGAAAGAAGGCTCTGGTCGGGAGAGCTCAACTGGCAGATACTGATACCTGAACAATAAATCTTACTTTAGCGCTTGCTGCTGTACAATTTGGTCATTATGAAAAGGCGATTTTCTTCTGTATATCTCAAGCGATCTAGTTGTAATCCTTACAGATAAATAATGGTAGTGCACACATATCTTTTTGGACAATCTTACAAGAGAAATACTTCAGATTTGAAGGGTGGGTTTATTTTAGTTTAGTAGTTGGAAAAACCAATGAATATTTGTTTAGCCGAATTGAATCTCTCTTTGGTTTGAAGATGTTGAAGAGGTGTCGATTTTATCACCATAAAATTAGTCATATCTTTGAGAATCAGCACAAATATTATTTTGTCTGTAACTGCACATTTTCGATTAGAAAGTTCTATTTTTATTGCTATGGGCAATAAATTTGTGCCGAAATTCGCGAATAAAGTAAAATAAACATAATTTAAGTGTGCAAAAAGAGAACATATATTCAAAATTTAAGGTCTGATCGCACAGATCGGCTCTGTCAAACAGGCGACAAAAAAGAAGCTTAGCGAAATCGAGTAAATTAAATCGACTCGGCTGTTGATCCCAATCAAGAGTATATACATATATTCTTTCCGGGATCGCATACATACTCACACTTGAACACATTTGCATATTAATCTACTTTAATCAGCTTTGGCTATTAGCCATTTAATAACTTATACTCCAAGTGGCAAAGGGCTCACACAAAAAGCCCTCATTAAAACTGCACGCTTAACAATAAACAATCTCTCAGCTGCAGCTTTCCATCATATGTATTTAGATATATATATATTTTATATAAGACAATACGCTTAGGCATGTACTCAATATATATATATGTATATATAACTATCGGCTTTCGTAAACGGAAGCAATTAACATTTCCTCATAACAGCGTGTAATTAAAATTATAATAAGATGCATTGCCAAAGATAGAGCAAAAATAAAAACATGCCAAATGATGATACGTGAGTGTGTAACTGTGAGATAAATTCATGACATATGTATATATATATATGTATATATGTATCTATCTATTGAACTATACAACGAAGCAAACAGAGCAGGGAATGGGGTAGACAATTATTACGAGCATTTGCTACAAAATAGCGGCGATAAATTTCAATATCTCGCAGCACACTCGACGTCGTCGTCGACGTCGTCAACACACGTATGTAGAAATGGAAAAATAATAACAATAATAACTAAAAACTACTTGAGTACAAATGGAGAAGAAGAAGCAGCAGCAGCAGCAGCAGCAGCAGCAGCAGCAGCAACAACAGTTACAGATACAGACACAAATGCGTCGCATCAGATAAAAAGATATGACGGCTACAGACAAAAAGCTGTAATTAAATTCGTGTGTTTTGCTATACCCTGAACCCAATGTGTAAAATGTGTAACAATTGGGTATGATGCACTTGTGTGTAAGCACGTAACAGACAGAAGGGGATTCTATATGTTATATATATTCCGCTTCGGTATCAATAATTGAGTCTGATTGTATACAAAAAACTGATATCAGAGACTGTAAAAGCTAGCTAATGGGAATATAGGTTCTGCTATAACTATATATATATATATATCGATATATCGATATATCTGTATAATCGAGTATACTTATATCCAGATCTATGATTGATCAGCTGTAAAAAGTTCAGCACATACATACTAACAATATCTTGCAAACTTATGCATAGCTGTTGACTTGCGTACAGGGTATCTGCTAGTCGAGCGCTCTAATGCTTTGTTACTAGTGGTTGTTGTTGTTGTTGTTGCCGTTGCTTCATTTATACAAATATCAGGAACACAGTTTGCTTCACACACACACACACACACACACACTCATAAATAGATGTATAAACATAATGTATCTGCAGATATAAAAGTATCTGTAGCTGTAGCTGCATTTAACTAAGTACCACACACACACGCACACACACACACACACACACACACATACACTCACACTCCCTCCTTCATTTTTTTTTTGTTTTCATATTGTATTTAATTTTATTTCCACTTGTCAGGCAAGAAACTAAAGTAGGCTAATTGTTTTTGTTGTAGGAGAGCCGTGTGTATCTGTATCTGTATCTTGTAGATGCAAGTACAAGCACACACAGAAAAAAACAGTACTGAATGAAGCAGCAGAGGAGGAGAGAATAATGTTGTTATTGTTGTGGCTGTTCTTTGCTCATTTATTTGCTTCATTATATGGTTATTATATGGCCCCGCTGTTGGCCTTCTTAGAAACTAATATTATGCAGCATGTTTGCTGCTGCGATGCAAAGATACAGACACAGATACAGATACAGATATAGATACGCACACACTTAAATCGAGAGAGAGATACAGCAAGTTACATTTGGCGTAATTAATGATGGAGGAGTGTGAGAGAGATAGAGAGAGAGAACGACTCAAATTGTTGTAATATTTAATTGAATTTTTTCTCAAAAGCCGCTTTTACAACAAAAAATGAGAAGAAAAAAAAGATACAATTTTTTTTGTGGTAATATAATAATAAAATTCATAAGTGCAGTGTCGGCAACGAATTGATGTGAATGCTGTTTTTAATGTTTACTTCAACTTTGATGTAGGCAGATGGGGGGAAAAGGGGGACATACAACACACATTTTTCATGGGAGCAGAGCTAGATGGGCAGATGGACGGACGGCGGCAACATGTGCTGTAATTTATAAAAATGCATCTAAATGCAATTAAGTAAAGCATAAAAGTAAATTACAAACAAATGCGGAAGATGCTGCCGCTGCTGCTGCTGCTTCGGAGCCATAAAAAAAAGATAGATAGATGGACTGGACTGGAAAAAGTGGGAAAGCCAAAAAGTATTTATAAGCTGATTTTGATATTAAGAAGTAAATATGAATTTTTCATCTTCGTTTCGTTTTCGAAAATGATTTACAAATTAAGGCAGCTGGCTCAACGCGGAGTATCAGAGTATCAGAGTAATATGCCCAGACAAACGGACAGACAGACGGACGGACGGAGAGTCGGACTGGACAGTTGCAGATGGCCTCGAACGCAACTTTATTATTTTTAGATAAATATCTTTCGATTTCATTTCCCATTGCAGCCGGCCGCAATTATTTACTTTGTATTTCTTTCATTTATTTTGTTTGATTTTTTTTTCTTTATTATTTTGTGGAATTCATTTAAAATGCATGAGAAACCTCTGTTGGGGAAGTGAGTGAGTGCTCCTTCAGCTAACTATTTATTTTGCCAGTCAGACTTGGGCACAGATACACACAGTGCACGAGTAAAAAATAAATTAAGTCAAAGTGGCAGAAGTTGTGGCAGATTCTTCCGTTTTGATTTCAACAACAAAAATTGCCATGGTGGATTGACTTGCAACACAAAAACTTATGCGAATAACTCTTAACTGAGATAAAAAATGTATTGTGCTACATAGTGTTGGAGGCGTCTCCTTAAATGTTTGATACACTTTACTATTCATTAGTTGCTCCGACTTAGTCCGACCATTCACAGCTGGCAAAAATGCAGCTAAGCCCAAAGTAAATTAGCTGATGAGCTGCTTTTGATTCACTTGCTTGCATTTAATATTCGAATGAATAACGAATACATGAATAACTCGGCAAAATGGCCATAAATGTCAGCGACGTCACAAATTGCCTGAAAAGCCAGCAACAATTTCAAACCAGCTGCGAAACTGTGCAAATGGCAATGAGAATGGCAATGGGAATGGGAATGGGTATGGGTATGGGAATGAGTTTGTAAAATGCATGGGTCAGTTTTGGGGGGAGGGGCGTAGAAAAAGTTGGCAAGAGGGGGGGGGGGGGAGGCAAGAGGGCTGTATGTCGACAAGTTGAAACGTCGAAAGCAATTAAAAATGTAGAAAATTCAATCGGAAAAATCTAATTCGATTTCTATGCCGCGTTTTGCCAATGAACGTCGAGAGCCGGGAAACGACACAGGAATGTTGCAAACACACACACACACACACACACACACACACACACTGACACAGGGAAAGCAATAACTGCCAGGCTGTGTGTAGGCCAAGAAGAAATATGAAATGTGAGCGTCGCAAACGTTTTTCTTGTCTGCCTTTCGACAACAACGAATCACAAAAAACAGAAAAAAAAAACAGAAAAAAACAGAAAAAAATATGACAAACTGACGCCTGGCGCTATATTTAGAAATATAAATACTAATGAAATTATATGGCAGCGGGCACGGCATATATCCTGCCCAGACTCGGCACACAAAGCAAAAGTGCCAATAATAACATTTTAAGCGGGGAAATTACAAAAATCTCACTGAAAGAATGAAAAAACGTATCTAAAAAAAGGCAATTACAATTGAAGAATACTTGCAACTTGCAGATACAATATTTTAGCTAAGACTGCTGATGACTGCTGCCAATTTACCATTATCCCGATATAAATCTTACTAACGAAGATATGTTCTCAGATAACTATGCATTATTATCGACATTTGATGCCTTCTAAGTAAATTTTAAATAATTGCAACAAATTTGTTAGTTAATTGTGCATTTTTAGTATATTTTATAATTAAAAAATTATACGAAAAAAATCATTATCTGAGTCAAATGAAAATATATTGTTGTCTTGTGCTTGTTGCCACTTAACTTGCCTCATCGGCTGGTTGAGTCTTAGAGCTGATAGCTTTTTACAGTTGGTTGTTATAGAAAGATATTGGAGATAAGATATCAGGCTGAATTTTGGCATACTTATAATACTTATCATTATTGCGATATACTAGATTTATTGTGCCTCCTTCTGAGTCTATAGTTGAAGTTTTCTATCTGTTGCAAGTTGATAACAAGTTTCGCTGAGAAACATCATCTTTTTCTGCCTTCTCTTATAATCTGATTTAAGGATTATACTCACAAAATCAGCAAGTTTCTCCAACTATAATCAGTTTAGTTGGATGCTTTCTTCTTCTTCAATTCCAAGTCGGACTCCTTTGCTGGCTAAGAAGATTTGTTTAATTTACAATTGCATACATTATCGGTTGGAACTTATGGCCATAAAATTGCTTTGGAAGTGCAACAGTGAGTTGTGCGTTTTATGGTCTCAAATGTGTTTCATTATCACTTTGGGGCACCCGAAAGGTGCGTTAAAAAGGCTGAGCAGCAAATGGGCTTGCCCCCAAAACCCAAACGCCTCCGACAGTTTTAGCTTTACAAATGAATGCGTCTGGCTGGCTGGGTGCCTAAACAGATGTGTGTGTGTGTGTGTGCCACAAATGTGCAGCTGTATGTTGTAGGGCGCCAGGGTGCTGGTCAAAGGAAAAAAGCAAGCTCAACGGATATAACGTTGCGCCTGTTATTGGCAACTGCCACATACGCGCAAGTGTGTGTTGTTGTGTGTGTGTGTGTGTGTGCATTGGTGTGTATTTGAACATGACCAACAGCTATTGCCCAGCCTACAATTCCTTTCGATGGCAGCAGCAGCAGCAGCAGCAGAGACTCGAGTTGCATACGCAGCATGAGGCATGCAGCGCCTAATATGCAAACAGCAGACGCAGACGCAGCCAAAAGAGGCGGGTGGGTGGTGTGGTTCGAGGTAGGTGCTGTTAGGGCAGCTAGGTGGGGGCATGCACTGCCTAAACCGTAGCGAGAGCCGTGTGTCTGCTGCGGTCGCCGTTAGCAACGCGTTTTCTCTATAACTGCACACACACACACACACACTCACAGATGTGCCACATAATATATATATATACATATATCTAGATATATATATATATCTCGTACGTTAGGAAAATGCATTTGACTCGCTGCTGTTTTGCCGTTAGGAGCCAGCAGACGAGCCTGGCTTTTTGGGCAGAATGCGCAAACGGTGCCCCAAAAATGTTATGGATATCGTTGAGCAGCAGAATGTGTGGAGTCGTCTGTCTGGAGTGCATAATGGTAGTTATCTACACACACCCACACACACACACACAGCCGCACACACACTCAGGCTTTGATTTTGGCTGTATGCGCCAAGTGTGCATTGCGTATACGCAGAATTGCACAGAATGTGCGCCTCCAACTATGCAGCAATCATTTTTACCATATCGACAGCCACAACACACACACACAGACACACACCCCTTCCCAACACACACACACACACACAGTATAATCACAAGCAACTTTAATTGACATTTGAGTCACTTCTCAAAAACCCATTTTGAGTCGCAGTTTGCCAAGTCCGCCCGTGCACAAGCTCAACTCTGATGAAATATGGCGCAGTCCAATTATGAAAAAAAACAAGGTGTTCGAAAAAGGAGGGTTGCTGCAGAGCACAGAACAACAACAACAACCACAACAACACCAAACAGTAGCACGTACAACACTTGCAACAATAATAATAATAACAAATCGTTTGCCCGGTCGAAATTAATGTCCAAAGAAAATAATGCAGGGCACACAAGTCAGCTGATTGAAACCCCCTCCTCAGTCTCTTAACTGAATATATATATATATATATATGCATAGGTGTATGTGTTTGTGCATTCTACAATTGACTTTTGCAATATGCAAATGATTTCTATGGAAAGCAGCCACAACGAACCCAACTAAGCGAAAGAAATGAAAAATAGCACAGAAAACTAATAACAAATTACGACAAATGGCCAAAGCAAAAAGGGAACACAGCTGAGGTGGCAAAGCAAAGATAAAAACGAATGACGAATACTCTATAGCTTGTAAAAATATAGAGAAAATATGAGAAACCTTACATCTTGCAACATGAATAAAGTTCAGACTATTTCTAAGCTTTGCCAACTTAGTTCAACATTCCTTTTTGGAGAATTAGTTACAGTAATCTGCAATGTATATATACCGATAAATACTTTATTTATTTTTATTATTTATTATATTTTTTACTTTGCCAAAAAAGTTAAATTACTTTTCCTAAAGAGTATTTCAGCTGTAAGCCAAGCCAAATGAGCTGTTTGCGAATGCAAAACGCGCGAGAAATATGATAAAAAAAAAAAAAATCACAGAGACAGAGACAGAGAGAGAGAGACAGAGAGAGAGAGAGAGAGAGAGAGGTAGAGAGAGAAAAATTAATTCATATCCGGTACATGATTATACACCAAAACTCTAAGAAATCCATAATCTACGTAGATGCAATTTGCAATTCGTATTTCTCATTTCAACCTTGCAACAACAACAAAAAAAACTAATTGGGTGTTTGGGGCAGCGATTACATGTCAAAAGGGTTTCACACAGAGCGAGAGAAAGAGAGAGAGAGAGAGGGGGCACTACATGAAATATGCAAATCACAAATCGCAAATAAGCCAAACGCATTTGGCTCAGTTACACTGGCTACAAAATACAACAAAGAAACACAACAAAGAAACACAACAAAGTTGACACAACAAATATTCCAGCAAAAGTGCAACCCTTAAAAAATAAAATAAAAAAAAAAAACTGCCCTTGTCAAAGCCCTTGAGGGATTTTGTTACGTATTTAGCATAAAAATATAATATATATAAATACATATATATATACATATATATATCTGTAGGTACATATAAATCCACATTAAGCAAATAAAGTATTTCATGACGCATAAAATAATCGCCATCAAAGCAGGCAAGATGAATGCAGATGGCTGAGTGAGATTTACTCTTGATACGCGCACCCAGCAACAACCGAGGGCGGCACTCAAAACCAGGGGCTGTCGCAGCTACAGTGACGCACACACACACACACACACACACACACTATTTACACATATTCATAATTTAAATGTGTTCATTTCTCATCAGCGAAAAGTGACAACAACAACAACCAGCATTTGCCACAGTTGGTCAACATTTCGACAACTGATAATTATGTAGAGATGCAAAGTTGCTGATTACACAATAAATAAATAGAAATCTAGAATTGTTGGAAACACCCCGTTGGCAGGTATAAAAGGATACAACAAAGGATGCAGCAGGGGTTTTAAATATGTAGTTTATCAAGATTTGATGAACATTTTGTAGAAATAAATTTTGATACTTCTCAAGAGAGAGAGCTCAACTGTGAGATACGCTCAAGCCAAACTACCCATAGGAAATGTTGTAAATATTTATGATTTTTTAATTTAAACCCTCTTAAGGATATTCAATATTATGTCAAGGTTTTCCGATTAAAAAGATATATCTTTAAAATTGTGAATAATCTCTGAGATGGGCTTCTTCGTACAGACAGACTTTATCAACTGCAAGTTTGAAGTTGATCAACAAATATGTTAGCCATATGGGATCCGAGGTGCTTCCTTCATAAATAATATAAGCGATATGGCTTTGGATAAGTCCCCTTCTCTATGTAAAATTTGGAAAATTCAGTAAACACATTTGCTGCACATAAAACAAAAGTTGCTTTTACGATGCTTATATAGAATGATATATTATCGATATCTGTGCTTAGACAAAGCATTGAACTGCAATGAACCCATGAGCAAGAGCATTGCCTTCACACACACACTCGCACACTCACTCACACACACACTTACAGCTAGTAAGCCATAATTCATAAGCAGAACTTTTACAAATATAATAATTCAACTAAAACAAAATGAAATTGTTTTCCAACAATAAAAACGACATGCGAAAAGCAAATAAAAAAAAAAGTCAACAAAGGAAAGATGAAAACTGCGTGCAGCAACTGCACAAAACTTTTGCACACCTTGCAACGTTGCACGTTGCGCTCTTTTCTTGCAGCACACCGAGAAACTTTGCAGCGAGCGCAAATTTCCCATGTGCCCCCCTCCAAATGATTAGTGCTACAAAGAAAATGGCTAGTCAAGTAGGGCCAAAAAAACAGCTGACAAAATCGATGCGAAAATGCATCGAACCTTAAAGGCAGCTTGTTGCAAGGAAAAAAATCCCAACTTTTACTAAGATGCCGCGAATTTTTTGGTGCGTGCTGCATTTGGCGCTGCAGTTTTTTCTATTGGGGCAGGCAGCAGCCGCAACACAAAAATGCAGTCGAATGCAGACATTGCGCCAAAACCAGGCGACCAGCAAAACTCAGCAGAGAACCCTCCTCCAATGTGCAGCAGAGCAGCAGAGCAGCATTGAAATCTTCGCCGATGTCGAGGTCGACCCAAGAGCAAAATGCAGTCACAGTCACAAGTCTCGGTTTGCAGCTTACAGTTGCTCCATGCCCCATGCCCCACAACCTCCACTCTGCCCACTCTGTCACCAGGCCACCCTCCACTCCCTCCATCCCTCTCCCTATCCCACTCTCACGCAATCGCAGTCGCAGTCGCACTCGAAGTCGAACTCAAAGTCGCCGACGAAGATGTTCGCTTAAGAAAAGCGCGCGCAAAATTCAGCGATTATATTTGTGTGAGTGTGTGTGTGTGTGTGTGTGTGATTGTGTGTGTGTGTGATTGTGTGTGTGTGTGTTTGTGTGTGTGAGACAGTATATGACGCCATCGTCTCAAGTTTTAGTTAAGTTTTCCCTTCGAATGGCTTTCGGTTTTTGGCTTGAGGGCTGCTTGCGTTTACTTGCAACAGCAACAACAACAACAACAACCACAACAACAACATCAGCAACAACAACAACAACATTAGCAACTGCTGCAGACAATACTTAATTTGTTTAGTTGACTTTCGTCATCAGTTTTATGGGCGCCGTCAGATGGCTTTGTTAATTTATATACCCTGTGTGGCCAGGGCGTCAAACCGAATCGCATTTCGCTTCCGCTTCCGATACGTGTGTAAATTGGCAACGTTTCCTTTGGTGGCAATGACTTTGTAAATGAATAATAATAAATACTGAAAACACATATATATATATCTATACATACTTATAATGATTCCTCTAAAGGTTTTGATCATATTTTTCGCACAAAGTTTCTCTTTATATGTTTAATTATACCCTGAACCCATTATTGGGTAAAAAGGGTATAATGGTTTTGTGCAAATGTATGTAACAGGCAGAAGGAAGCACCTCCGACCCCAAGAAGCTTATATATTCTTGATCAGAGTAAACAGCCGAGTCGATGCAGCCTTGTACAGATAGATAGAGACTTCAAATTCGTAATATAGGTTTTCGTATACCCTGCGCAGATCAGGTTTGCTTTATCTTTTCCATTACTGTCTCAGTTTCTAGAATATCGAATTTCGATTTCCGATAGCAATAAATTCCATAAATCGAAAATATATTCTCATGTTGATTGTATCTATATATTTATATATATATGCCCGAGGGCACTTACAGATCTGCTCACAGTTGTCTGCAACACTTCGTAAAGGGAAATTTGCCAGTCAAACGAGAATATATATTTAACAGCTGGATGCAGGGTATGTCGTAGTCGAGCTGACTCGGCTAGAGTGCTCTCTCTTGTTTTGTTTTTACATCTCCTGCAAATAGTTTCTAGGTTATGTTCTACGTCTATTGTCGCATTCCCCACTAATTCAACATAATTTGAGTTGTGTTTCTTTGTCGTTACTATTTGACTCTCAACTACCCTTCGCAAATGGGTTTATTCATGAATAATGTTGTTGTTGTTGTTGTTGTTGCTGTTGTTGTTGTCGTGCGTGTGTTGCAAGTTCTGTCTTGTTGTTGTTGTTGTTGTTGTTGTTGCCCTATACAAATAATCAATAAATCTAATTCAATTATTATTATAATTATATTTTGAACATTCATAGACATTTGTATAAGGCTGACTAAGCATTTTCTTGGTAAATAACATATAATAATATTATGAGCGTGTACACACACACGCACGCACACACACACACACGCACACACACACAGATGTACAGCAAGGGCTGAGTGACACCCTCGTTAATTATTCAAAAGCCAGGCACCCCAGTCGCAGGAGCAGAAGCAGGATTCACGAACCTACCCACACCCACTAATATCCATGGCCCTCTGTCTGTATGGATGTGTGCGTGTGTGTGAGTGTCCATGTATAGATAACGCATATCAAATTGCCTGCGTTGGTATTGGTTGGGAAAATTCATTAGTCCGCATAATGAATAAACATAAAGACAAATAAAATTATTCCAATTAAAATAAATTGCGCTGCAATATTAAAATAAATTCTCATTTGAAGGCAGCAGAAGCAGCAACTGCTGATGACTCTGCATCTAATTATGGTGGCATGTGTGGGCAAGGGATAGGGCTGGTATGGGGGTATATATACACATATATATATGTATATACATATGTATATAAGTTATTGGACTCTTTTTGAGTGCGATGTGAAATGTCGTTTACAATGTATTGTTGCTTGAGTGCTTTTTGCTCATCCAAATGGAGCAAATATTTTATTGTGACTGTGCACCTGCCACAAGTGCTGCAACCCACCCCATCGGCTGCATACACCCTGCTCCACAACAGTCAAGACAATTAAAGTTTTACAGCGCATTGAATGGGTTTTCTGCAACTTCTAATGCCGTCGTCGTCTCTGTTGCCGTTGCCGTTGCTGTTGCTGTTGCTGTTGCCGAGTTGTTGCAACTATAAAACTGACTTTGTTGCTGAATTATATTTAATTAAATTTTATTGCACCGCCGTCTTCATTAAACTATAAAAGTTGTAATTGTAGTTTGGTGCTGTATGTGTGTGTGTGTGTTACTCTATCTCTGTGTGTGTGTTTGTGTTTGTTGCAGCTGCACTTGCAGCTTTCGGCGGCCGCTTTTGTCTCTCCACTCTTTAGAAGGCTTGCAACAAAATATTCCTATTGTAAATACTGCAGCATGCAAGCCGCCCTCGCACCCTGCCTCAGTTGCATGCCACCTCATCCTTCAATTCTGCCTCTCCTCTCCATCAGCACCAGCATCTTCATCTTCATTGCTCATCGCTCATCGTCTTCGTCTGGGCGGCCATAAAAGCATTTCTAGCTTGCTTAATGTTTATTTTATAGTTGAAGTTTGCATTTATTTGGTCTTTTAGTTTTTATACCTAGACAACAATAACCATAACAACAAAGCTGAAAAACATTGGGCATCAGGATACCCTACAATAAAAAATCGTTGAATCTGAATGAACTCCAAATTTGTCCAAAGAGTTTTCAAAGGCAAGAAAGTCAGTACCAAAATCAAAATTCAAATTCTTTTTTAAAGAAACAGTTACAGCAAGATATATACTTAGTAGATATAGTACCAGAACATTTAGTCGATTCGATATCTTGCCTAATATTTAACTATTTGACTTACAAGTGTCTCAGTAATGTTTTTACAAGTGTTGGCTTCATCTAGTTTCGATTGTTCGTTCAAGCTGCCGTTGCACGTCCCACCCCCAGCCGAAAGGCACATGCAGCTAACTAAAATAACTAAAATAACAATAAAATTGTAACAACTATAAAACAATAACAATAACAATAACAACAATAAGAATAACAATAATCAATGCTGCATTGTCGAAATGAGTTTGGCGTTGCCTATGGCTAGCAATTAACTATTTGCGTTGAAAGAAATCAACGGAAGCACTTTATTTGCTCAGCCTTAATTACAACAAACAATTACAGCCGAAAAGCACAGAAAATAGAAAAATAAATGGAATATAGTAAAATCAACCCTCCCCTTTCAACAACAACAAAAACAACAACAAAAAAAGGAAACCACACAATCACTGAGGGAAATATTCAACTAAAATGACAATGACGGAAAAAGATGGAAAACAAAAAGCCAGCAGTTAAGTTATGTTTTTTTTTTTGTTCTGTGCATTTAGTTTAAATATGGGGGCAGGGCAAACCACCCTCCCCTTTCCCCTTCCCCTCCCATCGCGCTCATCTGCTACTCATAACTATAAACATTATACACATATTTGAGTTAATTATAATGCAGCAACAAGAACAGCAACTAAATGACAATCAAGCCAAGTAAGCGCAGCCACAAATCAGTTGCAAATGCTCGACTAAGAGATACCCTGTCAAAGGCAATTTACATTTAATTAGGAGACATAAGTCTGATAATAGTATAAAGTATTTGAGGCTGTCAAGTCGGAACCATTAACGGATTCAAATCCCCAACTGAAACTCATTAGCCATAATTTGGAAAAATATCAGAATTTATAACAGAAGCTTTAGAGTTTATGTACCTGATCCGTAACCCTAGCATTATATATCGTTTGTAACTATAGCTATTAAAGTCTCTGAGATCAGATCGACTAGTTTGATATACCCATTTATGTATACCTAACCGGAACTTAAATTCGTTTCAGTTTGACACCCTGCATAATATATATATATATATATAGTTTGTCACTATAGCTTCTATGTCTCTGATTGATATGCCCATTAACTTATTAAGGTGACTTCCTCTGCCTGTCACATACCATCTCACACTTGTGGCATACCCCCAAATTTAACCACATTTAATGCTCACAGGGCAGACAAATAAACTTTGGCTTGACAAGAGGAAGACTTAATTTACTGGTAAAATATATATTCATATATATAAATATATATATATATATTCTATTCATTGCTTGCCACAAATTACAATAAATTATTAAGCATGCCACACGGCGCTGTATCATTATTTATATTTACGAGCAGATTGTGCAGCAGAGAGAGAGCGAGAGGGAGTTCCCCGCCGAATCGCATTTTCCTTCGTGTTTTTATCAAGTCCTTCTTCTTCTTTTTTTTTTGGTTTTTGTTTTTGTTTACTCTACTTGTTGTTGTTGTTGTTGCTGTTGTTTTTGTCTATATTTAATATTATATTTGCGCTGTCTGGCTGAGCTGGCAGCGCGCATTTGACTTAAATATTTCGTGTCAAGCAGACATTTGACATAAATTTTATGTTTGCATTTAAATACACACAGTGAGGCAGAGGCAGGCAGGCAGAGGCAGGCAGGCAGAGGCAGAGGCAGGCAGGCAACAAGGCATTTATATGAATTGCACACAACACGGGAACAAATAAAAAGTAAAAATGAATACCATAAAATATTAAAAGAAATTGCGGTGACAAACAAAGCAAAGATAGCCAACAATTATGAACATAAGCTGCACGTACAATCAACAATTGTTTCAAACTCCAAACTGGCAAATGACTCAACTCAGATTCGTGTTGCACAGTTTTCCTAATAAAAATGAAAACCAAAATAAAATAAATAATGGAATAACAAATTAGAATGCTCACAAAGACAGCTCGAACAGCTGATTCAAGGGGCATTAAGTACGTACTTCCTGATGCCAATTGTTGCAACATGCAAATGCATTTCTTATTCGATTTAATGCACTTTTTACTGCCAGTCATCAATCAATAACATGTCTGGGTTCATTATATACGGAACCATATATGCAATTATTTTGCATTGATATCGGACACCGATTTGTACATATATCCAATTAAATTGAAAATAACCATAGCCTACCTTAACCCCTTGTATTATGTGGATATTATTTACAGCTTCCACATCTTATGTTAAATGGATTATAATGGGTGTTGCCAATCGTAACGGCACCCTTCGCCAGCTGCCTCAATATTTTGCAACCCCGATCACTGAATTTGCATTAACTTGTGTATCGAGATTGGTTTCCATCTGAAATTTGTGCTAAAATTAAATTTCTTTCGGCCCTTCTGCCATTTTTGAGCTAAACCAAAAACCGCGAGAAGGCACGAAAAAAATAATAATAAACTTTAGCAACTGTGGCAAGTGCGGTGACTGAGACGCCGGCAGTGGGTGGGGCAGCGGCAGAGGTCGAAGCAATGGCTGCATATAAATTATTAGCAGTCATAAATATGCCATAATGTCATTTATTATATACGTTTTTCACTTTTTTTTTATACATTTTCTTTTTGAAGGCGCCCGCATGGGGAAAGCGCTGCAAAAAAAACTTTTATTGCCAAGTTTAATGAAAAATTATAAAAGGCGGCAACGCTGGCATCGACAGCGACGCTGACGCTGACGCTCACGTCGCTGCTGGCGTCTGCGTGTTTAATATTCAAATTCAAATGCTCGCCTGCATAGTTCACCTTGAGGCCCTCACTCCTCCGCCCCTCCACCCCTTTACCCATTTCCCTTCCCCAACAAACTGCCTGACTCTGAACTGAACTGAACTGAACTGCTTTTGTCCTATGCAGCGAGCGCTTGCCCCATTTTCTAGTGGGTATTATTTAAATTATAAATTATTGAATATTTGCCGCGATGCCAGCATCAGTGCTCCCACTCCCCCCTTCCACCCACCATCGTTATATAGCATCATTATATTTATATTACATATATAAGTATAAATATTAGATGATGACAAAGTCGCAAAAATTGCTCATTGTTAAGCCCTACGTTGAACGGGTGCTACACTCAGCAGCCAGTAGCGGTATTCCCTTTCGCATACACTTTTTTTTAAGAACAGTCTTAATTTACTTGATTGCAATCTTTCGAATAAAATTATTCATTCATCTTTAGGAGTAATCATAAATAAGTATACCATTATTAGAATCGAATTCGGAAAAATTCCTGTTTCGGAAATATTAATGATATTTTTCCAAGAAATTTTGTCGGTTTTCGTTTCCGTATTGATTAAAAAATCTTTTTTGCGGGAGTGTATTTGGATTATATTTTCAATGGATATTTTTGGGACTTTCAGTTCCGTTAACTAGCTATAAAAAATCCTTATGGAAATATAGAAAATAAATAAAAACAAATTTTGCCTTCATCTCGTCAGAGTTCATTTGCTCCACTCATAATTGTCTGGAGCTATGCCTTATAGAGTATATTGGCTGCGGTGCCCATCGGGTCTTATAACTTATTTTATTTTCATATATTTCGTCGTCATTTTTTTCATATTTAAATAATAAATTAAGGCAGGCAGCCGGGACTCGGCATTGTGAGAACTGTATACAGTGCTCACTGGGTGTTGCGGGTTGTGCGAGTGGAGTGGAGGGGAGTGAAGAGGGGGTATACTGCTTTACTGGCGGGTGGTAGACTGCTGAGCTGGTTGGTATATACTCGTATCTGTATAATCAGGGGTTGATTTCTGTGTTTTTATGTATTTGCATTATTAATAAATTCCTTGCCGTGCATTTGACTACACATATATAATTTTCGAGCCTGAGCAGTGGGCGAGTGGAGTTCTCATTTTATTATTCCTTTTTATAAATATATATTTATTTTATAAATTGCATAAATTGATGAAAGATGAGGGCGTAGCTAGCTGGTGGGGCGGGGGAGGGGGAGAGGCATGCGGTATGTGCTTGTTTGTTTGTTGCATCTGGACAATGTTTTGTTTGGACACTCGAGCTTTTCACTTTTAATTAAAAAGCAATGACACTGGCTCTGCTGCTGCTGCTGCTGCTGCTGCTGCTTCTTCTTTCTGATATTGTTGTTGTTATTGTTATTGGTGGTGGTTTTGGGTGGCATGGGTGGTAGGCTGGGAGAGTGGGGGAGGGCTTTGGATTGCTGTTATAATCAAAAGTGGAAATTGACATAAATTGATTTTATCGCTGCAGATTTAATGACAACGAAACACTTGCCACTCCCTTCCCTCGCACCACCCCTCCCCCTTCACCATCTCTTGCACCACCCCGCACCATCCCTCACACACCAGTCAATGCAATTTTTGTAATGAAAATGTTTAAACGCATAAAAATCAGCATTGCCAGGGCCAAGCGTCCAAAGGGCCAAGGATTTTTATGCACTGCTGTCGCATTTTCGCGTTTACATTGTAAACTGGCTGACAAGCGATGGCAGGAGGGGAGAAGGGGTGGGGGGGGGAGTAGTGAAGGGGAGCGCCCAACGGAAACGGACCAGGCCTGAGTCATAGCCTGGCCGGGGCAGAGCCTGGTCGCCAATGGGCTTGGACGACGACTTCGTCTTGGAGTTGGACTTGGTCTTGGGCTTGGGCTTGGGCTTGTCTGCCAAAAGGTGGCCAGAGTCCTTAAAATGTCAGTGCGGCGACTTTGTATGTGTGTGAGTGTGTGTGTGTGTGTGTGTGTGCTGTGCAGTTGGCAAAAACGCAAATATTTTATTACGCTTCAGACTTGAGTAGTTCCGTTGTAAATTTTACGGTTTTACGGTGCTTGGAATTGTGCTCACCTCCAACTCGGAGTCGCCGACATGAACATGAACTGCCTGCATACCAATGCATACCTTACAAATACGTAGACTATATATATATACATATATATGTATACATATATACAAATGCACTACAATAGAAGAAAGAACGATTAGATAAGAAACGTCGAAGGGAAGATACTTTGGCAGAGCGAAGACAGGCAGACTATGTCGACCTGGCTAATTCTGCAGATCATGCGTATATAAATATGCTTTATGGTTTCTGAAGATGCCTTCTTTAATGGCTTACAAACGTCACTATATAGAAAATCGTACAACATTTTTCAAATGAGAATAATCCTTGATACTCTAATCAAATAAATATTTATTTTTGTTAGTGAAAAACTGAAAAACTCACACATATCCCAAATAACATATCTGCGAATAAGTGCACAGCAATTGCACTTGATTGCAAACAGTAAAGCTTCGATATAAACATATGTTTTGCTCTTTTGGTTCGTTCGACTAAGCTGCCATTTAATGCGAGCATTCAATTTTAATCGTATCACATTTCATTATCATTGCAGTTGACTCACAATGTTTTGAGGCTTTATTGACTCAATTAAGCGTTGAACAATTTCCCCAATAATAGTTATAAGAAACAATGGCTCTTACATCTTACATGACTCCTCATCCTCATCCTCAGTGATGTCTGTCAAAATGTACATTGAATTGAACTTGCACACACACACACTCTCCAATAAATACTCACACACACACACACTCACACATGGACACACACATGGACACACTCATTGGGATTGTTGCGTGTAATAATCGACACGTGCATAGCACATGAATATTGAAGACATTTTAAAGTTTAATACGCCACTTAGGCACGAATTAGCATACAAAGTGAATTAATTACGAGCGTTATACAATTAAGTAAATTTCATTATATTGAATTTTTAAAATTGTTTCGCTGCACCGAACGTAATTGGAAACACAAATATGTATATATAATTATATCACGCAACACACACGCACACACACGCACACACACTAGTTACACACAATCAAAGATATTTATATTTGTCGCACACACAACACGCACCTTTCGTCATAATCCATTCCCATTCCGATTCCCATTCCGTCATTTGACAATTACTTCAATTGCTCCTCGTTAAAGGTCACAAAATTAAACAAAATTCTTATTATATATTTTGACGTAAGGCTGACCCAACATTAAGGGGTCAAATTCCAATAAAAAGGATGATTGTTTGTGTAAACAAGCAAGCTGAGTTATGACATGAGTAAATGACTAACAATTATCTATTCAAGGCATGACCAATCGGATCGCTAATGGGAAATTAAACCTTCAGTTTCAGGCTATAATTTTTACTTGTCTTCCGACCTCAAATCACGTTTTCAACTTTGAATGTACGATTGATTTAGGGGCAAAACTATGATCAAAAAGCCCTCGCTTTTCAAAATAAGTTGATTTTTGACGAAGTTATGGCATTTCGAAGTTTCGACCTGTGCCCATATATCTGTACATCGATTTTCAGGCTACAATTTTTACTTGTCTTCCGCCCTCAAATCCCGTTTTCAACTTTAAATGTACGATTGATTTTGGGGAAAAACTATGACCAAAAAGCCCTCGCTTTTTATTCTAAGTTGATTTTTGACGAAGTTACGGCATTTTGAAGTTTCGACCTGTGCCCATATACCTGTATACCGATTTTCAGGCTATAATTTTTACTTGTGTTCCGACCTCAAATCACGTTTTCAACTTTAAATGTACGATTGATTTAGGGGCAAAACCATAACCAAAAAGCCATAGCTTTCTATTCTAAGTTGATTTTTGACAAAGTTATGGCATTTCGAAGTTTCGACCTGTGCCCATATACCTGTATACCGATTTTCAGGCTATAATTTTTACTTGTGTTCCAACCTCAAATCACGTTTTCAACTTTAAATGTACGATTGATTTAGAGGCAAAACTGTGATCAAAAAGCCCTCGCTTTTTAATCTAAGTTGATTTTTGACGAAGTTACGGCATTTTAAAGTTTCGACCTGTGCCCATATACCGATTTTCAGGCTATAATTTTTACTTGTCTTCCGCCCTCAAATCACGTTTTCAACTTTAAATGTACGATTGATTTTGGGGAAAAACTATGACCAAAAAGCCATAGCTTTCTATTCTAAGTTGATTTTTGACAAAGTTATGGCATTTCGAAGTTTCGACCTGTGCCCATATACCTGTATACCGATTTTCAGGCTATAATTTTTACTTGTGTTCCAACCTCAAATCACGTTTTCAACTTTAAATGTACGATTGATTTAGAGGCAAAACTGTGATCAAAAAGCCCTCGCTTTTTAATCTAAGTTGATTTTTGACGAAGTTACGGCATTTTAAAGTTTCGACCTGTGCCCATATACCGATTTTCAGGCTATAATTTTTACTTGTCTTCCGCCCTCAAATCACGTTTTCAACTTTAAATGTACGATTGATTTTGGGGAAAAACTATGACCAAAAAGCCCTCGCTTTTTATTCTAAGTTGATTTTTGACGAAGTTATGGCATTTCGAAGCTTCGACCTGTGCCCATATATCTGTACATCGATTTTCAGGCTATAATTTTTACTTGTCTTCCTACTCAAAATCCCGTTTTCAACTTTAAATGTACGATTGATTTAGGGGAAAAACTATGATCAAAAAGCCCTCGCTTTCTATTCTAAGTTGATTTTTGACGAAGTTATGGCATTTCGAAGTTTCGACCTGTGCCCATATACCGATTTTCAGGCTATAATTTTTACTTGTGTTCCGACCTCAAATAACGTTTTCAACTTTAAATGTACGATTGATTTAGAGGCAAAACTATGACCAAAAAGCCCTCGCTTTTTAATCTAAGTTGATTTTTGACGAAGTTATGGCATTTCGAAGTTTCGACCTATGCCCGTATATCGATGTATCGATTTTCAGGCTATAATTTTTACTTGTGTTCCGACCTCAAATCACGTTTTCAACTTTAAATGTACGATTGATTTAGGGACAAAACTATGACCAAAAAGCCCTCGCTTTTTATTCTAAGTTGATTTTTGACGAAGTTATGGCATTTCGAAGTTTCGACCTGTGCCCATATACCGATTTTCAGGCTATAATTTTTACTTGTGTTCCGACCTCAAATCACGTTTTCAACTTTAAATGTACGATTGATTTAGGGACAAAACTATGACCAAAAAGCCCTCGCTTTCTATTCTAAGTTGATTTTTGACGAAGTTATGGCATTTCGAAGTTTCGACCTATGCCCGTATATCGATGTATCGATTTTCAGGCTATAATTTTTACTTGTCTTCCGCCCTCAAATCCCGTTTTCAACTTTAAATGTACGATTGATTTAGGGGAAAAACTATGACCAAAAAGCCCTCGCTTTCTATTCTAAGTTGATTTTTGACGAAGTTATGGCATTTCGAAGTTTCGACCTATGCCTATGCCCGAAGTTATGGCATTTTGAAGTTTAATGGGTTTAACTGAAGTTTGCTTATGCTATTCTTTAAGTTAGCAATTTTATATGAATTTCGACTCAGAATCATGTTTTCAGTTTAGAAATGGACTTGATCTAGAGGTCAAATCAATCAGTTTTAACAAAGTTATGGCAAAGTTAGGACGCATTTCGATAGGAAATTTTTAGGCCAGATTTTCACATGAGTTTCGACACAAAATGATGTTTTCAAATTTAAATGTGGAATTAAGCTAGAGCTCAAACTTGAGCTTTAGTTTTGACAAAGTTATGACAATTTTTGACCCGTCCTTCACAAACATGAGGGGAGTTTCAGCAGATAGAGCGAGAGAGGGAGGGGGAAGTGGGGCGCATTTAGTGCTGAACCTGAAAACTTTTGTTAGTCAATTTTTGATTGCTTACGCATTCTATTGTCTTTCGCTGAGCTGAAGAGGGTATTGAGGGTATTCCGCATGCTGGGCTCTGGCTTTGACTCCTGCGCCCAAGGATCAAATTATAATTTTTTATTTATAATAAAAGAAAATAAAAAAAATGTGCTCAGCATCCAGGCGGAAGTGGCACAGAGCTCTGCGCTTTTTTTTTTTTTTGTGTCCCTGCTCTTGCGCAAATTGTAAATTGTGCCTTGTGTAATAATTAATATGCCGTCAGCTTTGTCCTTTAATTTTGCATTTCACTGTAGGTACTCATAATTATATTTATTTTGAATTTAAGCGCATTTTAAATCTAAAGTAGAGACGCTGAAAGCCAGCAGCAAAAGCAGCAGCAGCAGCAGCAGCAGCAACAACAATGATGACGACGACGACGACGACGACGACGACAGGGCAATTTAAATGACAAAATTATATATTTAGTGCTGCCCTCTCCCCCCCTTTACCATTCCCCCCGCTCTCCTTTGTCCTATGCCCTGCCGAATCGAAGCTCGACCTCGACTAGAAACCGGTGCGCTGTCTCTTTTTCTATGTATTGTAAATGTAATCAAAAATATCGATCGGTTTTATGCAAATTGACTGCGCGTTGCCCAACACTCTGCCCCCACCCCCCCACTCGCTGGTAGCGCCTGCAAACCCGCCCCCGCTCTCTCTCTCTTTTCTTGGCCCGTTTTTATTATAATTTTTTTTTTTTCTTTCTATTTCTATTTATGCTATAATTTAGCAAGAAAATGGCGTCGAAATCATAAAATTACATTATAATAAGCAAGTAGATTTTGTCGGTAGGCTGGCAATGCTGTACGAGCAGATACCCTGTACACAGCTAGAATTGCGATCGAGTATCTGCAGTTATTTGCCATTTTCGATTTACAGGGTATGCCATAAGTAGCCATCGACCTGATGCTTGCCGCCTTCTGCTTTACAATTAAATGGAATTATTTTTTGTGTTTTGTTCTCCCTGCCGTATTTGACTTTCTTTTTATATATCAACTTTTTTTTATTCCCGTGCTCATTTTTTTTAATATTTTTCCTTCCGGTCACCTTTACGAAATTGCAATGTTGTTGTTGTTGTTGTTGTTGGTGGTGTTGTTGTTGTTGTAGTTGTTGGCTTGCTTGCATTTCTAGTTGATTGGAATTCAATTAATTTTATTTGCTTTCCTCTGCAATTTCCTTGGCATTTTTTATTATGCTTGTATTTATTGACACACACACACACACACACACACACACACACTTACCGCAAAAACCCCCTAGAGAAACTACAGTTAAATGGACTTTTTTTTTTTGCTCTCTCCCTTTTACATTGTTTGGTTTTTTCTTCTTATTTTTTATTTGTTGCTTTGCATTTGTCGCCAATTTAGTAAATAATAAAAATGGGAGTCAGTCCTTGCAGTTCGCACTTAGCTGCTGCTGCTGTTGCCTCCCCTTGTCACCCCTCCCCTCCCCCATGCCCTTCTCAACTGGGTTTTTTCTCTGGCTGTGGCTGGTCGTCGTCGACTGCGGACACTTTGCGGCTTTTGTTGCGGTCAGCGTTTGTTTGCCCCGCTGACTTATTGCCGGCTTGAATTAGTTGTGGCCTCAGCTAGCCGGCTGCAGCAGCTGCCACAATATAGCATTGATTTGGCGCCGGCTCAACGCGGCGTATACGTAATCGGGCATGCCAGACCCCCAAAAACTGCCACCCAACATATTTAATTGTATTACATTTATAACAATTTGTGCAATGGCAAAAACAACAACAACAACAACCAAAACTTGACCGCCTGGCTAACGCGCTTAAAACCTCAAAGCCAACTGAAGGGAAAGTGTGGCGTAATGGCTAAAGTGCAGCCAGTTGAAATACCCTTGCTTGATACGGGTTCAGTGGACAAGATAATTAGTTTGTAGAAAGTCAAAGCTTAAAGTTAAGCCTTGCAAATAATATTCTTGACTTTAGCAGAGTAAAAAATAATGAAAATAACTGCAACTAAAACTTATGCTTATATCAAATTCAAAAGTTGTACTTGTGAAGGCAGATTTTGTGGCTAAGATTTCAAAATGAATTTCGACCCATATCTGCATATCCAATAGTCAAATATTGATCAAAATGCCTATGTAAAAGTAAGTCTAAGAATCACGTTTTTAACTTTAAATGTAGGATTAATCTAGAGTTATGGCTAAGGGAAGTTTTGACCCATGCCCAGATCGAATCGGCCTTTCTTTCCAAATCGGATCACTTTTGACAAAGTTTTCTATTTATCCCACCTTATCAACATTTATTTAGATCATGTAAAACTTAAAAAGACAACAGAGCCTAAAGTAGCCAGCAAATGAACTAAGCCCACTTGTAGAGTGTTTGGCTAACAATACTTAACCGATGGTTAGCCAGAGACAGAGTCAGAGATAGGGGGCGAGCGGGGAAGAGGGATGGCAGGCACAATGCACTCGGTTAGCATAGAGCACGTTGTCCTCAGCCACAAGGCACCAGCCATAAAAGTAAATTAATTTAGTTGAAAGCTGTAAAGTTAAAGCTTTGTTCACAGCTTTTTACTTTAGCCACTTTTTCTTGCTTTCTTTTTGTGTTAGCCTGGCTCGTGGCTGTTCGCTGTTGGCTCATGGCTGGCTGCTGGCTCATGGCTGGCTGTTGGCTCGTGCCTGGTTAAGTCTTAGCCGCGAACTTCATGACGTCGACTACGAGAATGACGCCATTGGCAAGGGCGCTGCTAACTTGGCCAACAGACTGGCTGGCTGGCTGGCTGTCTGGCTGGCTGTCTGGCTGGTTAACTGGTTGACTGCCTGGCTGGCTGTATAGATTTTTATGCTGGCAGTTTATTTAAACTTTTGTTAACGCCGTGTTGGCCGTGGCATGTGACAAAGTGGCGTTGCTGGCGATAAACTTGGATATTGTTGCATTCGAGTCGAGTATTTTCCAACACGTGCAGGAAGTCAGCCATTAAGTATCATTAAGTTTTGCTCAGCATACTTTTGCATAAATATATCTATATATATATATATATATATATAATATGAATTACAATAAATACGCATTGTTAATTGTATTTGTAATCACATGTGAACAAATCTGCTGGCACATTTGATTGTCTAAATGCCATTTGCATATAAATAAATTTCATGTGATTACAATGAAAAAAAAAAACACAGACAAAAACGATTGTACGGCAAAAATATGCCAAGTCAAAGGCAGCATTTAAAAGTCCAATTCATAGGCCAAAAAAAAAAATAGTAAAAAAATACTTAACTACTAATAACAATTTCCGGCGCGGCTGCATAATGCAAATGACTTTTTCTCAAACAGTAACAATAAATAGTTAGAATGCGGCAGTTGAGAGAGCTCGACTAGGAGATACCCTGCACTATTAAAAAATACATTTTGGTTAATAGAATCTGTGATTCACAATAGATCACTTCTCATAACTCTTATGTATTTTACTGCTATCGAAATATCGATTTATATCGATATTCAGGAAACTGCTTTCTGCTGTCTGTTACATGCTCTTGCCCAACTTCATCATACCTTTTAGCCATTTTAATAGGTTCAGGGTATGACAACAACAACAACAACAACAATAACAACTTTTCTTTGCATTGACTTACGGCGGCCTTTTGTCAGCGTAAAAAAAAAATAAATAATTGCATACAAAATGTGCGCGATTTATTTGAGAAATAACTACAACAGCAGCAGCAACAGCAAAAAATTGTAATGAAATTAAAGCAGCAGCAGCAGCAACAGCAACAGCAACAGCAGCAGCAGCAGCAGAAACACAGCAGCAACAGTTGTTACATCACATCCTCAGTTTTGCTAAGTAGAAATTATAATGCAACAATAAAAAGCCAACAAAAGACCGAACGAACAAACGAACAAACGAACAAGCGGCAAAGCAACGCATTACAAAAATAATAATAAATAAATATGCAACAGCAGCAACAATAAGTACAACTGCAGCAGCAACGGTTGACGATGACGAATGTTGCGACGGACGATTGCCGCCTCCTCTGCCATAGTTTTTATATGTAGTAGATATAATTATGGCTGCAGCAGCCGCGAGGGGAGGCAGACAGGTTTTGGGGAGAACAGCAAGAGCAACAGCAGCAGCAGCAGCAGCAGCAACAGCAGCAGCAGCAACAGCAGCAGCAGCAACAGACAACAGCAGCAGCAGCCGCAGACATCGGCGGCAGCAAGTATTACACATATATATAATTTAAATTTAGTTTAATTGTTATTCTCCGGTGCTGAGCGCACAAGCAAACAACTCTGGTTGTTGTTGCAACAAGAAGCAAAAATACAAATGACAAATGACAAATGACAATTGCAAATGAAAATGAAAACATAGAAATACTAATTAGCCCGCGTACCACATGCGAAAATTAAATAGGTGCAATTAAACATCCGCTAAATAATCAAATTTTCAAATGCCGAGCGACTGCAGCAGCAATGTGCAACGTGGGGTGGGGTAAGGAAATAAGCAAAAGACGCAGACACAAAAAGGCAAACAGTGCCAGCAATAAATAATTGCACTCATCTGACACTTTAGTATGCGTCAGTTTGATTTAGCTGTAAAAAGCTTTGATTTATTCAACAATTATTTTTATTTTATTTATTATTTTAGTTTGCAAGTGTAAAATGTTCTATTAAAAGTTTGTTGGCAGACCTCATAGATCTGAACCACTCGAAATAGGGCCAACTTAGGCGCAGCTAAATCTACATTAAGTTCAAAGTGATTATTCAAAAGCAATGTCATTTAGTTGTTCGGTTTAAGTGAGACAACCTCAAAATATCATTCAGAAAACGTAGCAATTTTCGAGGAAGGCCTTTGCCTTAAACCTTGCTGATCTGGCAACAACTCAACAACAACAACAACCGTGAAGAATGTGATTCTATTTGTACACTCAGCGGAATGCCTTACTCCTGTACTTGAGAAACCACCTGTAGGTAAGCCATATTTGGCTGCTTTGTTGCAACTATTGTATTAGTTTTGAAAAGGAATTTGGCAAAGTGTGTAATTTACACACATGAGTGCTAGATAAACTCTGGGGAATCAGTCGTAAAATGCTAACGTTGGCAAGATTGTTGCCAAAGCGGCTGAGAATGTTGCCAAGGCCAAGGAGAGGCGGCCGACAAATAAAATTTACAACCACTGTGGGTGGTGCAGGTGGTGTTGCTAGTGGTAGCCGCTAGCTGCATCAAGTTCTGGGCAGGTGCTGGCGGCGTAGCCATAAAAGGCAACCACAACTATATAAAATGCATCGCCTGAAGAACGCAGCAGTAACCATAAAAATGCAGACGCCAAATGGTTGGCAGCCAACGCTTTTTGCCTTTTATTTATTTAACTATTTTGTGTGTGTGTGTATAATATATACACACATAAACACATACATACATACATATATATATATGTATAAAATTATTTAAACAACAATGTTGCTGGGCACTTCTGTTTCTTTGCTGGCAAATTGCATTATTTGTATGCCCAAGTCGAACATTCTACTCTCTCTTTCTTTCCCATCAAATTTGATTAAGCAGGAGTGGGAGGCACTCAGTGCTCAGTGCTGAGTTACACTCTCGACACGCCCACTAAAAAAGGAGGTGTGTGGGCAGGGGATTGGGGTAGACGCGTTCAAGAAGTCATCGATACTTTTGCGCAATCAGCGCAATTTCTACGCGACGACATCGTCCTTTCTTTTAATACTCTAAGCCCATTAAAAATTGCAAAGAAGGGTATAATGAAGTTGTGCGTATGCTTGCAACATGCAGCACAAATTTATATATATTCCTGATCAGCAACAACAGACATCGACAGAGTCGATTTGGTCATGTCGAGCAAGTCTCAGAATCTATTTGAGTTAAAGACTTCCAATTCTGTATACCTTACGCAAATATCGATAAATATCGATTTACAACAGCAATAAAAAACATACTTGGAAGGATTTACCCTTCTCATTTATTTAGATTATATACCCAGATATATGAACTGTTCAAATTTCGATAAGAACATATAAATTTTGTTAATCATATTTCACATTATTTCAAACTGCTATCATCAAACCTACTGTGTGCTCAAGGGTATCTGCTAGTCGAGCACACTCGCCTCGCCACATTCTGGCTTGTTTTTTGTTGCCTTTGCCTGGGCCTACCGCAGCAGCCGGCTAAAAATCAAATTTAATATTATTATGATTCACTTGTGCGGCAAACGAAGCAAGTGATGTTGCCTTGTGAATCAACTCGACTCGACTCGAATCGACTCTCGCTGCTACTGCGGTGATTGACTCGACTTGAGACTCAGTCATGTGCGACCCGTCACGAGTAAAGGGTGTCATGCCCATCCCCCAATCTCCCATTTCCCCGACCCCTAAACCGCCATGCTCTTCACAGACAGAGGGGTGCTACCGCTGCTGCTGCTGGCAGAGGGCGTGTTGCGTTACACTTGATTATATATTCCAATATATTCACGGCTCAATAGATCGACTAGAGTCGTCATATATATATATAAATATATAAAGGCGGGGGCGGCAAACTTGATGTGTTTGCGTGTGTGGGTGTGTGTGTCGATTTCCTGTGTGTTGTTTTTTTTCTAACTCTTATGCCCTGCATAAGTAAAGGACAAAGGGTATAGCAACCAGACTTGAGGGCTTAGAACAACTTTAGCTGAAATGATCAAGTTAATGTGAATAAAATTAAAAGTTTATAAAATATTGATTTGACAAGGAATGAAGAATGAAAGCAGCTATGAAATAATCTAGGTTTATAGTATTATTCAGTAGGAAAAATGCCAATACTTGGTATCTGCATAGTCGACTACTTCAAATCTTCTTCAGGTTCTTTATTTATTTTTTCGATATTTGAAAATAATAAGTGAAAATATGCATGTTTGGTTTTAGCGCACAATTGCGCAAGTAAGCCCCTTTAAATCAGTGCAGGGCGGGGTAGGCGGGGACTTGCAACGCCTTGTGGTGAGAGTTAGGACTCTTTTAGAAACGAGGCAGAGGCAGAGTCACTCGGTTGTTTTGGTTTTGCCTGCATTATTCAGGGAATTCACATATGAAGTAAAAAAAAAACCTTAACTTCACACTCGACCAGTTAATAAAATGCACAATTTTAGTGGCCACAAGCGAAGCTAATTTACGGTAATTTGTTGCCATAATTAAGTGCTACAAAATGTGGAGCAATCAATGGACATTTCACATTTTACCCAGCTAGAAGTCGTTAAGAACCTTTGCCACCCATAAATCAAAAGGCAACAGCAAAAACCGTCGAACAGCTCGCCAAGGTCTGTCAGCAAATAAATAAATCGAGGACGGAACCCAATGGAAAAACGAAGCAAGAAGTGTGTGTGGCATGCACCACCAAAAGAAACAAACCTGTCACAATGTTCTTAGTTAAGCAGCAGCAACTATGTGGCAGCAACGAGCAGCGAACAGCTAACAAAAAATAAAAAAAATAAGTTGAAATACATAAATAAGAAGGAATCATATATATTGGACAGTCGAGGAGCGGTGCTAAGCTGCTATATTATATATATAAAATCCGATTCCGAGTCCGATAGCTCAATAGTACTCATAACAGTTGAGAATAACTTGAATAACTTGGCAAACAAAGAAGCCATCTTTCTATCGATTGTTCCTGTTGCAACTATATAATATAGTAATCCGATCCGACTGTCTCTTCTTCTTTTCCAAAAGGATAGTTCCGCAATCTTAAATCACAAAACAGTATTCAGATACGCTAAATAGAAAATCCCACAAATTCAGACAAAAGCTTTTCGCATTTTAACAGCCTTTTTTTAGGTTGAAGAAAACCCTCTTAAATTACAGGTAAAAAAGCGTATAATAATATCAGATGATATATTCATATTTCCTCATAATCCCTCGCTCTCTCTCTCTGTCTCTCTCTGTATCTATCTCCCTCTGGCTACATTCAAAATGAGACCAGGCAATAATATCTCACAATGCAAATCTTGGAAAAAACACAAAAAACAAATGAAGCAGCTGACTTTTAATGCATATCAAACATTAAACAACAGCACACACATGTGTGTGTGTGTGTGTGTAACGGCAAGGCCGATGCAAAATGAAAACTGTAAAACACATTTCCACTTGTATCAGTGTGTGTGTGTGTGTGTATCTGTGCCGACATCGTTTTTTTGCCCTCTTTTTTTGTGTGTGTGTTGGATTTTTACATTTTTAGATTTTAACATTTTATATTGCACGTCATTACAGACAATTAAATGCAAAGTAGTTTCCTGCACTTGCTTTGCCAAGCGAGCTCCTCTCCTCTCCTCAACCCCTGCCACCCTTGGGGCACCCCCTCCCCCCGTCCCACCTCCCTGCCGTCCCACCAACGCCCACGTCAAACGGACAATGCAAAATAGAAAAAAAAAAAGTGAAAAAAAAAGTTGAGAAGTTAAATGCCGACACATAGTGGCGTGTAGCAACAACAACAACAATAAAGAGGCATTCATTCATATGTGGCACACCAAGCAGCAACAACCACAACAACATGGAGTGATTATTGCCGCAACACAGAGCACATTACACATGTTGTAGTTGTAGTTTTTTTTTTGTTTTTTCGCTTTTCATGTTGCTTTCCTCGCCTGGCGCTTTGCTGCTGCTGCTGCTGCCGTTGCTGATTACAGATCTACACATATATATATATATTTATATATATAGTGAAACTCGTACTCTTTACTTATATATGCAGATAAATATCTGGAGAGGAGTTGCGCGGAGGAGGGGGGATCTCTCTCTCTCTCTCTCTCTCTCCTCTACGCAATTCACTTTGGCCTACCTACGACTTCTGCTTCCGCCACACAGTCGCTTGAATGAGGCTGCAATTTATGCCACTTGCCACTTATGCCACACTTGCTACACTTGACGCCGCTTGCCGCTTGCCGCTTGCCACTTGCGACATTGCCACTTTATTATTATAATACAAAATACAAAAATGTAGTTTTAGTTGTGGGCTGCTGCTCTTAAAAGCCTCCGTTGATTTCCTGCCCCCTTCTTTGTTATTATTAATGCTTTTGTTTTAACGCTCCAACAATTGCTGGTTTAGTCCAACTTAAGTGCCACATTTTGATTAAAGACAATAGAGCAAGACGCACCAGCTGAGTTTCCCTTTTTGTTAAATACCCTGTAGCCATTAAATACCCTGTAGTCTATTCTAGTCTAGTCTGACCAACAGTTACAGTCACCTATCTAATTAGACCTTATAATGGAATTATGCAATCCATAACATACCCTTCACCAGCATCCTTTAGAACACTTCACACAACGGAAGCGGAAACGGGATTCATTTCGGTTTGACACAACTTTAATGCAACTAATTAAAAATTCCAATTACTGCAACCAAATGAATTGTAAAATGTACTTAATCAAAATCGGTAAACAGTTTCAATTAATTACACTACACAAATGCTTAACAAATTCCATTAAAAGCTGCCACAATCTATGATAAATTGGCCTTAAAATATTTAAAAGCCACAAAATCAAAATGCAACAAAAAAATCTAAAAAAAAAAAATAGTTGGCAACAAAAAAAAGTGATTTGGAATTGCGAGAGCAATTAGCTAAATGCGCAATAACATTGGCTTACAAAATTAATAAACTTGATTATGTGCATGCAACAATGCAACAACTTGCCGCATGCAACGCACAAATGTGACAAAATGCGAAAGCCACACACAAAACAACAAAAACAACAAAAGCAACAAAAACAACATTAAAAATGCAAAACATAAAACACGATTTAACCGAGCAAAAAAAAAGAATAACCCAAAAAAAAACAACATATTTATACAGCTAAATAAATGGCCTGTAAAACATATGTGTGTGTGTGCGTGTGCGTGTGTGTGTGTGGGGGGGGGGGATGTGTGTGTGTGTGTTTGTCAATGAAGTGTTCGAGCAGTAAATCGACAAATTAAAATATTGCATTTGGCCATGAGAGAAAAAATCAAACACACACAGAGACAAGCAACAAGTTGCCAAAGCGAGTGCTGTGTGTTGGCATGTGTAAGTGTGTGTGTCGAAAAAGGTCCGGCAACATGTTGCGCTTGCCACAAAAAGCCGGAAACCACAAATATTTGCGGCACAAACAACAACCAAAATAACAAAAACCCAAACAGCTGCCATTTAATATGTGTGTTTGTTATTGTTGTTGTTGTTGTTGTTGTTGTTGTCGTGGTTGTCCATTTTGTTGTTGTTGTTGTTGCTGCTGCTGCTGCTGCTGTGCATTGCGTAGTAGGCGCAAAAGAGGCACGCACACGCACACATTGCCAAAAATATGCCGAAATCAACGCAAACAGATTTTACCAAGGCAGCAGCAAAAAGCAGACAGCAGCCAGCTCGAGAGACAGAGAGAGCGAAAGAGAGAGAGAAAAGCTTAAGTAGCCAAAGATGGCGACAAAGCGGCAGACGCAAAAGGAGCAAGAAAGGAAAACAGTCAGCAGCCAAGCAGCCAGGCAGCAAGGAGCAGCTGTTCTAGCTGTTATCCTGGCACAACTTACAGTCGCACAAACACACGCAAAATCACAAAATACGTGCGACAAACAGAAGCAAGCAGCAAGCATCAGCAAGCAGCAAGCAGCAGCAGCAGCAGCTGCAGAAGCAACAAGCGATAGCAACCACAACACACACACACACACCCAACACACACCACCTCCCCCTTAAAAAAAGTATTCTACTGTTTGGCAGAGTCTCTCTCTTGCTGCGAGTGTTTGTGTTGACGCCTTGGCTTTTGGCTCAAGGTCAAGTACAAGCCAGCAACCACCACCCAAAAAAAGCAGAAGCAGAAGCAGAGCCGCAAAGCAGAGTCAAAAGACAGCCAACCCCAGCCCCAACTCCACCCCTCTCAGAAAAAAGTCAGAGCAAGTGCTTTAGTCACCCCATTTTTGAATCCTTATGCAGCACTTTGCCAAAACATTTTTCGGGTTACTTTCCATACCCTGTGCCCCGAAAACTGGCTAAAAGGGGCATAATGTAGTTGTGCGTAAGTATGTAATGATTAGAAGTTATTAACAGCGACACCATTATGTGTATATACATATATTCCTGATCAGCATCAGACGAATCAATGTAGTCACCTCTGTGTCTGTCGGTGTAAACAAGTAAATTTCTAGTAGTAGTTTGGAATATAGATTATCCTATAGCTTACGCAGAACAAGTTTCTTTTATTTTATCGATAACCAATCGATAACTAATCGATAAGCTCCAAAGTCATCTAATTAATATATATTGATAATATAATCAGACATTTTATTGGGCAACTGTACAAATATCATTAATATTGGATAGATAGGTTAGGTTAGTTCAGATGGTCTTCGACAGGAGCAAGATAAGTGTTCAGGAATTAGCTTTTCTTCCTCTTCTTTGCAGCTTCTAAGAAATAAAAATGTTTTTAACCAAAAAACCAATTTTATATTCAAGAAACTACCTGTCGCAGGGCTACTCTCTGTTTAACAGGGCATCTGGTAGTCGTGCTCTCTCAACTAGCGCATGATAACTTGTTGGGTCTTGGCTGTCTAATGTGGCAACTTGACAACCCGCCACAGCCCACTTGCCACACTCCCCACTGCCAGCCAGCGACATCCCCTGTGCTTTGGAAAAAGGTTCAGTTTTGAGTGTGTCGACATCATGTTTTCATGATATTTGTGCGCTTTTATTGTTTTTTATGCTGTGATTTTTTGGGACAACAAAAAAAACAGAAAAAAAAACAAAAAGGTTAGCTGTCTATTGTTTTGTTTGGGCAACTTGCAACTTGTGCTGCCACTTGTTGAGCATTCGCTTTAAGAGTCAAGTTAGGACTGAGCGCTGCACAAAAGGCGAGCAGTCGCAGCAGCTGCAAGGACATTTGCATTTGAGACGCTGCAACAGCAACAACAACAAAATCTAACTGTGTCTGGCAACACACACACACACATATATACATATATATATATATATATTTAAGCAAGTCAAAGCAGCCCCAGTTAGTTGCTAGAGGGCAGCCAATTTTGCATAGCATACTTTGCGGGCGCACATTTGTGGCACATTCGCCTGGGCGACCAGCAACAGCCACGCAGGCATGCCTTTCATAGAGTCTATGTATATGTATGTGTGTGTGTGTGTGTGTGTGCGAGTGTAAACTCAAGTGTGCGCAATAAGTGTGCGGTTTCATGGCTAGTTGAGCGTCAGTTTCAAGTATGGCACAAGCATTTCCAGGCATGACTGCCTCAAGGCGAACCCACAAACTGAAATCAGACCGAAACCAGCCCCCGCCCCAACACAAGTAGGTGTGCCTTCGACTATAATTTATAACATTGAACAGCTATATATATATATATATATTACTTACTTCAAAAATATACAAATTAATTATTGAAAATATATTTAGAGTTTACCGATTTCTTTGGCGACATTTAAAGCTAATGCAAAGCAAGAATTCTCATTTTTATATATCTTTTTGAACTTAAATATATATTCTTCTTCTTCTTCCACAAAAAATAAATAAAATAATAATAAATTAATTAAAAGCTGTTACGTTCATGGAGTTAGTTAGATGAGCACAAACTTTGCAGCTGCGAAAACTGTTTTGTTTTGAAGCTCTCAAATTTGTAGAAAGATAAAAAAATAGCTTGGCATTTTAATCAGGCAAATGTGTATAGTATACATACATATATATATATATATGTACATATATATGTTTATAAACATATGCATGTTTCGAGTATTTTGTATTTGTATTTTCAGCGTATGCATTATGCTTTTGTATCAATGATAATTATTTGTCTGATGTTGTATTTGTCGTCGTCGCTGGCTGCACACACAAAAGGAATCAAACAAAACTTTGTGCCTTTGTCTAGCACAGCACAGGTGTGTGGATGTGTGTGAGGGTGTGTGTGTGGGTGTGTGTGTGTCAAATTAAAAGTGTGAAGCAGATGCGGCAGCAAGACAAAGGTGCCAAAAGGTTGATGTCTGCCAGTCCTCAACCTGCCCCCAACTCTGCTCACATGCCACCCAACCTCGACATTTTTAATATACTTGTAGCTACCGCGTGAGCGAGCTTTCCCTTTACTTTTGTTTCCTTCAGCAATACACACACACACACCGGCACACACACGGCGACACACACATGTGCAAAGTTATGCATATGAAACAAAAGCGGGTGCAAAAATAATAATCATAAGCATGGAAATGTATAAGACACTCAGTCAAACACACTCTCAGCCAAAACAAGAAGAAGAAGAAGAAGACGAAGCTCCAGAAAAAAATGCTGAATAAATTCGAAGAAATTGTAAAAGTAAAGGCAAAGAAAAAAAATGAATAAATTATAATGGGGAAAGTGTGGAGAAAGTTTCGAGTTGCAAAGTAATCACAGTGATTTTAATCAATGTACTGTCTGCAGATGTTGCTTTAAACTATTGTTTAGTAAAGAATAATTAAATTAATATAGGAATAGAGCAGATATCGTTATCGGTTATCGATAAAGAAAAGGCGCAGTCAATGGAGAGACTTAGTGAACAGGGTAGACCATAAATAATGAAGTAAAAATTAGATAAAAAGTTGCTAAATCAATTTCTGTCGTTAAACACACATTCAAAATGCAAATCAAATTAAATTGTATTAAAAAAAGAAACAAATTTAATTGCTGCACAATTTATAATAAAAGCATTTTGCTGTTTTGCTGTTATTAGAATGGACACGCATTAAAAACTGGCTGAAAATGATGTTTTAGTGGCAAGTACACAGATACCACTGAGGAGCCAGCAATTTATTATAAATTAGTTGTTTCATAACTGATTTATGTTTTTTGGCAACAATGTGGCAACCAAACCAACAGTCGGGGTGGGGCGTTTAGCTAGGGGTTTGTGTGTTTGTGGACTATTCAATATTTTATTAATCGTATGTTATCAATCAAAGGTCGACTGCACCAACAGGAAGGGGGCGAGGCGCACACACATGGCGTATGCGTAATGCGCAAATCAAAATCACTAATTTCGTAGGGGGAGGGGGCGCCACAAGACTCGGACTTCGATTCGCTGCTGCTGCGGCTACTTAGCAGCAAATTCGATTTGTATGCCTCAGTTTGTCTACATGTGGCTTTGCCACACGCGCTCACACACGCTGCCACGTAAGATGGTGCCGCCAAGCGTCTTTGAGCCGAAGCGCAGGGATGCAGGTTGACAGACTGACAGGCAGACAGACAGGCAGACAGGCAGACAGACAGACAGGCAGACAGGACTCGCATTGCAGTTTGACGTCCTGCCTGCTGCTGTGGTGCTAGTGTCAGTTATTAACGCAATTAATTCAATCATTATTGAATCATGCAATGCGCAAATGCAAAATGGGTACGCACTTCGAGCACGATAATCACAGCATACAGATAATAATAATGATAATGCTAATGATGACGCTGACGCTGACGCTGACGCTGACGCTGACGATGATAATGCTAATGATGACAATCGTAATGATGTTGACAATGATGTTTTTGGGGGGTGGGGGGGGGGGCTGCCCATGCTTGCCTCCCTCGTGTGTTTGTCGTCCTGCATGCAACAGACGAGGCAATGCACATATTTGTCATGTCAAATCGCAACCAAAGTGTTACGTCAAAATCAACCCCTAACTCCATATCCGTCACATCTCCTACATGGTCCTCCTCTACTCCGCTCTCCCTGCAGCCACCATATCCACCCACGATTTGGCAACATTTTCATTAAATATGCCCAAAGTGAAGTGGTGGCCACTCCCAGTGTCAGTTTATCAAATGCATTGCACAGCTATCAAACCCAACCCACAGCTGCAACCAATCTCAAACCCCGTCGAATATCTTCTCATTGGCCGCCAGGGCACATGGCACAAATTAGCTTTCAAATTGCTTTACACATTCCATAAGCGAAAAATTTGACCAGATCTGGCCTTCGAATTAGTTCTAAGTGCTTGTTGAGCTATTGAGCTTTTTCAATAGCTATCGAATTTTTGTCTATAGTCAGAACAAATAATTACGCAACGAAATTTGCTTTTTTAATTTACATTTATTTGCCTTCGTGGCCAAATTATATTAATTATGATTATTGATTATAAGCTCCGAATTGAGCTGTATAAGTTTAATTGAACTGATTAGCTGCCGAATTGCAGCTCGTAAGCTCCGAAATTCTCGAAAGACGAATTATCACACTAGCTAGCTGCCGAATTGCAGCTGCTGCGACTTAAATTCTCGAAAGATGAATTATCACTAGTCAACTGCCGAATTGCAGCTGCTGCGACTTAAATTCTCGAAAGGCGAATTGTCACTAACTAGCTGCCGAATTGCAGCTGCTGCGACTTAGATTCTCGAAAGACGAACTATCACTAACTAGCTGCCGAATTGCAGCGGCTGCTTGCGCTCAGCCAAGGCAAAAGGCAAGCAAAGTGAAACCAAAAACAATAAACGAAATGCTGCGCAGAGCATATACAAAACAACAGTTATGACAGTTACGTTAATTTGCTTTATGCTGCGCAGAGCATAACTAACATAAGAAAATAATATTACGAGGGCCGCTCTAATTGTTGTTTGGCGCGGACACCTGCGTAACCAAACATTCTCCCCCCGTTGAAAGAGACGGGCTTTCAACAGCATCCTCTTTCGGAAGCGCACACAACTTGAGCACAGCTCTCTTTATTGTTCCAGTTGACGTCTTGAGAACAGCTACTCGGGAAACGCCGTCAGCACCAGCAACAAGCTCGACCACACGAGCCAGTGGCCATTTAAGGGGTGGCAAGTTTTCATCCTTTACAAGGACAACATCGTTGATGTGAACACCCGGGTAGGATTTTCTCCATTTGGACCGTTGCTGAAGAAGCGTTAGATATTCATCACGCCAACGACTCCAGAAAATTTGCTGATAATAAGCTATACGCTGCCATCGATCTAGGCGGCTAACGCTTAGCTTGGTGACATCCGGCTCCGGATAAAGTGTGAGTGGCGCAGTGCCAAGGAAGTGCGCAGGAGTTAACACATCCAGATCTGCAGGGTGCTCTGAAAGTGAAAAAAGAGGTCGAGAGTTTATTATTGCCCCAATGTGGCAAACCAGTGTGCGCAGATCATCCAGGGGCAAAACCGAGGGTCCGACCGACCGATAGAAATGGTATTTTGCTGTCTTCACCGCCGCCTCCCAAAGACCACCAAAGTGTGGTGAGCGAGGTGGGATGAATTCCCATTCGATGTCGTCAGAGACACAAAACTGTCGGACAGAGTCGATGTGCTTCTCGCTGAGGAAGAGTCGCTTCAGTTCAGCTAAGTCATTCTTGGCTCCGACGAAATTTGTCGCATTATCCGACCATATGCGAACAGGTTTACATCTGGTAAGAATAAACCTCTTAAGTGCATTGAGAAAGGCTGCTGTTGACAAATCAGGAACCAGTTCGAGATGCACCGCCTTTGTTGCGAAGCAAATGAAGACCGAGATGTAGCATTTTACTGGTCCTTTGTTACGAATCTCGCTCTTGTAATAAAACGGTCCACAATAGTCCACTCCAGTGACAGCGAAAGGATGCGAGCCACTAAACACGATCACGGGGAAGATCAGCCATGATTGTCTCAGCCAGGACCGGTTTTGCTCGAAAACACATAATGCATTTTGTTGTTACGCTGGAGACAGTCTTACGCCCACCAATAGGCCAATAGTGAAGCCGAATATGAGCAAGCAGAGAACGAGGTCCGGCATGCAGCTGACGCCTGTGAAAATGCATGATGATGGCGCGTGTGACAGGATGATGTCCCGGAAGTATGATGGGATGCTGAGCATCGAAATCCAGGCTCGAGTGTTTTAGACGGCCACCAACACGAAGAAGTCCAAACTCATCGATGAATGGGGTAAGCGAGGCAATAGAGCTGGATGATTTGATAGTCCGTCCGTCTTGAAGAGCCCTATACTCATCACTCAGATTCGCCATCTGGATGCTCCGCAAGAGTAGTTGAGTGCCCTTGTGTATCCAATCTACCGTCAGACTGGCATCCCTGATGCGATTGCGAAATTTATATATATATCCGAAGACACGACGCAGGTTATGAAAAGAATTTGCAAACTTGCAGCGACTTAGCATGTCCGACTCCACAAGAGACATGTGATTCAAATCCAGATACTCCTTGATAAATGCTGAATATTGCGACTTCAAACCAGGATGACGTTCTAATTTGCGTTCCAGGTTGCAAAAACGACGATATGCCTGCTGATACGAATCTCCAATTAGATCCACAGCATGCTTGACTGGAAGGCGAACCGAATATTCGCCAGTGTCCAAACGAGCAAAAGTTTGTTTGAAATGCGCTTCACAGTCAAGTTCCTCTTTGGTAGATTCATTGACTAAACGGGAACACGATTCTACCTCCCAAAACCGACGAACGATTTCATCAAGCTTGTGATCTGGGCTAGGATTTGGCTTCAGAACCGAGCTAGTGACCGTCAATGAGGCAGGGCTCGCTGAGGAAGTTCCTCCTGTCACTATCCAGCCCAGTTGAGTTTTTTGAAGAATAGGCAAACCAGGAGCGATTTTGATTTGACCGACACACAACAATTCAAAAAACAGGCCAGCTCCAATTAACAAATCAATTTTGTGCGCCTTGAAGAACTCTGGGATCGGCCAAGCGAATATTTGAGGGTATATTCCAGAGCTCAGTGTCGACATCGTAGCTAGGCTGATTTCCAGTTATAGATGGAGCTACGAGAACTGAGATGTCGGCAGAGTAGGCAGATGCTCGCGATTGAAAACTTATATCGGCTGAATAGCCTTCTGAGGCGACAGTAGACTCCCCCAATCCTGAGATCAAAGTAGGTGAGCGATGCTTGCGCAGCTGGAGGTGTTGAGCTAAACGAGATGTGATGATGTGCACCTGCGATCCAGAATCCAGTAGCGCTCGGCAAGGGACTAAAACTCCAGTACGACTTCTAATGTTGATTACAGCAGTTGCCAAGATCACCACGTCTTGACTAAGATTTTGGGCTACCAGTGCTGCCGAAGGGTTTGCAGCAGGCGGATGCGAAGCAAAGATAACTTGAGAGCCGTCAATCTGATTCTCAAAATGCAGAAGCGTATGATGCTTGGCCTTGCAGCGGTTGCAGGTAGTGGAGCTGCACTCCTTTAGCCGATGACCTTTACACAGGCAATTAATTGCAAAGGTTGAGCTTATATACCTCTCGTAGACGCAGTTGCGGAGACAGATTTCCAAAGCGGGAACAGTTATAAATTGAGTGGCCAAAGGTCTCACAGAACACACATTTATATGTGTTGGAGTTAGTAGCAACAAAGGCCTTTCTGCTAGTGTTAACGATTTTATTACTTTTTCCCACCTTAAAGCTAGGCGTATACGTTGCCATAGCGTCTTCCACATTTTCCAACCTTTGACATCGTCGATCCAGAAATGCCAAGAACTGCTCACAAGTAGGAATAGTATCCATCGGTGCTGTCTCCTCCCAACTGATCTGCGTTGCCTTGTCCACTTTCTGCAGCAAACTGCGCACGATAATGAATCCCGCAATCTGCTCAACGTTGCCCAGGCTTTGTAGAGCGCTCATGTTGGAATTAACCGTGTCCGAAAGGGCTCGAAGTTTTACCGCTGACGACGACTCGATGCAATCTAATCCCAATATCTCCGTGATATGTGCTTGGAAAATGAGACGCTTGTTGTTAAACCGTTTTTTAAGGAGCTCCAATGCAACTGGATAGTTAGCGCTGCTGATTTCCAACGAAGAAACACTAGCCAAGGCTGATCCTTTCAGACACGATCGCAAGTGCTGAAACTTCTCCACCGCCGAAAGTCCTGAGTCCGCATCAATGATTGAAGAGAACATCGCTATGAACTCTGCAAACTTTGTGTATCCTCCACTAAACTCGGGCAGCTTGATCTCAGGCTGCCGGATTCGGCTTTGAGACAATGTGTGATTGTCACCACAGGTATCTTGCCTTATAGTCGAGCACAACGGCGACGACAACTTTCGTTTGTCAATTTCGCATCGCAAGCCACTTTTCACTAATATTGAGAGTTCATCAAAACATGCCCGTAATTCACTTCCGATTTCATCATAATCCAGCTCCTCCAACGCGTTATGCATGTTGTAAAATTCCTGCTGAGCACTTTCCAACGCCTCGAGCCGAACAACCAACTCTTGTTCGCTAAGATGCACAATTTGCTCCGGAGCGATTGCTTTGGCCATACGTTTTAGCTGCTCATCAATAGCCTTGGCCCTTGGCTTTGTAAAACGGGGCAGTACGAGACTGAACGGCAGCAGAATTATGCATTTTAATATTCCTTTAGGAATCACGGAATTTTCACTGCAGCTTTTAACACACCAGTTCAAACGACGAAATGTCAATCACCTTGTTCATAAGCGCAAGCAAAACGAAACGGGACAAGCAATAACAATGCAGAAACGGCTGATGCAATTGTTTAAGCAAACGCGACAAGCGAATTGACTGCGCAGGCGCCAATGTCACTTTGAGGTCAAACACTTGAACCGAAAGTGAGCACAAAACGAACCGAGAATATCGACAACAATGTTTTATTAACTCTTTACTTTAAATAATTTGTATTTATTTAAACAAACAGAGTTAATTAGTATCACGTCGGGGTCACCAAATGTTGAGCTATTGAGCTTTTTCAATAGCTATCGAATTTTTGTCTATAGTCAGAACAAATAATTACGCAACGAAATTTGCTTTTTTAATTTACATTTATTTGCCTTCGTGGCCAAATTATATTAATTATGATTATTGATTATAAGTAAGCTCCGAATTGAGCTGTATAAGTTTAATTGAACTGATTAGCTGCCGAATTGCAGCTCGTAAGCTCCGAAATTCTCGAAAGACGAATTATCACACTAGCTAGCTGCCGAATTGCAGCTGCTGCGACTTAAATTCTCGAAAGATGAATTATCACTAGTCAACTGCCGAATTGCAGCTGCTGCGACTTAAATTCTCGAAAGGCGAATTGTCACTAACTAGCTGCCGAATTGCAGCTGCTGCGACTTAGATTCTCGAAAGACGAACTATCACTAACTAGCTGCCGAATTGCAGCGGCTGCTTGCGCTCAGCCAAGGCAAAAGGCAAGCAAAGTGAAACCAAAAACAATAAACGAAATGCTGCGCAGAGCATATACAAAACAACAGTTATGACAGTTACGTTAATTTGCTTTATGCTGCGCAGAGCATAACTAACATAAGAAAATAATATTACGAGGGCCGCTCTAATTGTTGTTTGGCGCGGACACCTGCGTAACCAAACAGTGCTCTAATGGGAAACTGGCAAACATATATTTATGTTCAGCATGAAAATAAGTTTCTTTTTTCACAGTAAAATATAGAAATTATGTTTAAATATTAAATTGTATAACTTCTTGCTGTCGGAAATCGATTTATATCGATATTTGCTAAACAGCTCGATTGTTTCCGTCGTTTCTAGTCTCTGAGACTACAGACAGACATACTGGAATGGGTAATCGACTCTGTTGTTATTGAATGTGATCATCAATATATAAATAAATATATATATATATATTATATATTTAATTAGAGTCTTTCCAAAGTCTTTTGTTAGTTTTGAACAACTATCGTTTATTGCAACTATATTTGGCGATTAATCTGTGGCAGCCTCAAAGTAGACAACACTTGCAGCGGCAAATAAATCACATTGGCGTGCAGCATATTAATTTGTTAAATATTTTATTTCGGTTACTCGGGAATGACCCTCTTTATCGGCAGCCATTTGTCGGCACCCCAATTGTTGCTGTTGTGTGGAATTTTTAATAAGCACATTTTGACACTCGCACAAAAATGCGAAAAACGTGCGACATTTGACGCCCACAGCGAAGGCTGCTCGGTGCTGGATGCTGTTGTGGTTTTTTGTGGATGGGTGGTGCGCAGTGCAGGGAGCCACCAGCCATGCCCAATTTTTCATTGTTATTATTTGCGCCGTTTCAATAATAATTGCATTCCCCGGTGAATGCGGCTCGAGGAAGTGAGTTGCAGCTGCAGGTTTAAGCAAAGGCAATTATTCATGGGTGAAAATCAATTTGTTGTTTACATAATTGTAAAAAATGTTTTTCAATAAACAAATTATTTGATTATTATTGGGCGGCAATTAAAACAAAGGCCAGCAAAAAACACGATGCTCAAACAGACAACGGACAAGCAACAGCCAGAAAAGCTGTAAAGATCAGTAGCAGTTGCAACTGTTGCAACGGTTGCCACAGTTGCATCCTGACCACCAACTGGCAGGATAAATACCATTGTTGGTGTTGCTGTTGTTGTTGTTGTTGTTGTTGTGTGTTGCTGCTGCTTTTGTGTAAATGCTGCCTGCCTCTCACTTTGAGCTCGACTGACTCTCAACTCTCGCGGATGTGAGAGGCGTTCGTCGGCTTCAAATATTTAATTGCCTTGTATTGCGGTTGAATGCGACGCGTATTAAAAATATTTACCCACAAGCACACCACCAACACACACACACACACACACGCACACTCACACATATACACAGTGTCAGATACATGCTCATCCAGCTGCAGCTCGAAGGTGTCGCAACTGTTTGCATTTTTCACACCATTGTTTTTCCTTCATTTTTTTTTCGTTTTTTATTTGGTAGGGGCTCAGGGGTCAGGGGTCATCTTTATGTCGTTTGCTTGGTTTTGGTTTCGGTTGTCAATGCAACGCAATCCCAGCTGAAAGGCACAAACAGCCAGACAAATAGCCGCCCATCTGCCCAAAGATATCGTTGATATTTAAACTGCATTGAAGAATGCCATTCGCAATTCAGGGAACATAACTGGATTATCTGCTGTACCGGCAGATATATATATATATATATATATATATATATATACTCTAGTGCAAGTAGTCACAAATTTACCTCAGCTAACGAATTGTTCTCTAGTAAGAATGCTTCGTCTCGGAGTCAAGTCTTTGGCTAACAGATCTGATTGGGTTTCTCAGGGTTATCAGAAAAAACTTATATAGTTTCTAAGCTAAGGACATACTCTGATTTTGATACTGATCAATATCTGTTTTATCTTTTATATTCTCCTACACCACAAAATCTCCAGCTTTTAATTGACAAATGTTTGATTTTTATGCTCACAATTAATTCGTCTTTTCATATGCGATGATAAAAATAACTCTAAATTTAAATTGATTGCCACTTACCACACACACACAGACACATACACATACACATACACACACACATACAAATACATATACATATTTAATCCACTGCCACTGCTGGCATGTTTTTATTTCGACTCAATTATCTGTTCATCATCGCAATGATAATATTGGCTGGCTGGCTTTCTACTACTACTCCTACTCTTGCAACTGCAACGGCAACTGCAACACGTCATGTTGCTCATTATTTTTAAATCGAAGTTTAATTTTTATGAAGTCACGATTATGGAAATATAACCCCAAATACCCCCCTATACGCCGCCTCCTGCGTTGTTGCTTTTAAATTATTTTCATTTTTGCTGTTTTCATTTTTTTTTTTATTTTATTTTCTTCTTTTTTTTTTTTTTTTTTGTACAGAGCGTTAATATTGAATTTTAATTTGTAAGCCGTCGCAGGTCAGCCTGCATATGTTAGTGTGTGTGTGTGAGTGTGTGTATCTTTGAGCTGTGACAGATTGCGCGGCCTGTCTCTTGCCACATCCCTTGACCCCTTGACCCCTGCGGCTGCCTGGCCGCCTGACCTGTACAACAGTAAGTTGTCAATTAAATTTGGCCAGCCGCATCAAGCTGAGCTTCTCTCTCTCTCTGCCACTGCCACTGCCTCTGCCTCAGTCGACGCAGCTGCTGGTCAGGCGTCAGTCCGCCGATCGGCCGTTTGCTTAATTTATATGTATCGCCCGTGTAATTGTCAATATGCCAATAAGCTGCGTGTGGCAATTTATATATACTTATATAATATATATATATATATATGTATATAAAAATACAAATGGATAAAATGCAGAGCTGAGCTGAACTGAGTGGGGAGTGGGGCGAGGAGTGAGGCAGGGCAGGGGAGGCAGTGTGGGGCAAGCTGAATGCAATGGAAGAATTCGTTCCGATAGATTGAACGGCTTGTTTGCCTGTTTGTTTGAGTTTATTGAAAGCAGACAAATCAATTGAATGACCAGCGAGTGCCACAGGGCTGCATGCAACCAACTAGCTGATGGGGCTGCTACAAAATTAGAAGCTGTTATTGATTGATTATTGATATAATTATTATTATTTTTACTACTATTACTATTATTATTATTAAGTATGAACCAGGGCATCAAACTGGAAGCCTTAACCGAAATTAACCAATTAAAGTTGAGAGCCGAAATCGTTACTCAAATTTCACATATTATTATAAATCAAATTGTATTATTATCAGTCAAAATAGCATAGCTATATAACGGTACTTCTGACTTAGTTTTCAAACATATATCTTCCATCGGTAGCATAAACATAATCAAAAAATAATTGTGCAACAATTCATCAACTAAACCAGAAAACTTACACACTTCTGTGCCACAATTGTAACCTAAATATAATTTCGTAAAACAAGCTGCTTAAAACTAAACTAAACTATAACTAAACTAAAACTAAAACTAAAACTAAACTAAAACTAAACTAAAACTAAACTAAAACTAAAACTAAACTAAAGCTAAACTAAAACTAAACAATTACGTTAATTAATTGTAAACTTAATTAGTTTGATTAATGCGAAGAATTTCACAAGTTGCATGTTGGTAATAGAAATTAATAGTAATATAATGAAGACATGCTGCAAGCAGACAGTCAGTTGCTTTGCTGCTTTCATGCTTGTACCCAGCCCTGGCTGTGGTTGCAACAACAACAGCAGCAACAGCAGCAACAACAGCAACAGCAGCAACAACAGCAATTACAACAATAATAATAATAAGTTACGCATACGCAACGTGTTGGCCGTAAGTAGCTCAAAAGTGTTAAGGATTCAATTAAAGCGATACAAACACACTCAACACACGCACACACTCAACACACACACGCACTCAACACACACACGCACACACACACACACACACATGGAAGCAAAAGAGCCGCAGCTCTGTAATTCGATTATGGATTTTCCGCCATATTAATGTGAAATATTTGCAGCGCAGTCAAAATGGAAGCAGCAACAAAAATAACAACAACAACCACCATAAAATTAAATGCAGCACACAGTTGCAACGTCTGCTGTGAATTCATACACACTAACACACACACACACACACGCACACACGCACGCACACACACATATATATATGCATATAAGATTTATACATTATAAATTACGCGACAGATGAAATGTCAATGAGTTGGACGCTTACTTATTGCATTTATTTAATTAAATGAGACCAAGACAAACACAGGCACACCGAAAATTAAATACCCTTACTGACTGAGGATTACATTTAAATAAGCTAGAATGCTCGAGCGCGAAAGCACGACTAGCAGATACTCTGCACAGGGTTGCTAAATATAAAGTCAGCCTGCTGTTAGTAGATTTATTGCTTTCTTAATGAAATATATATCTATAAGCTATATCTACTCAATTGAGACATTTATTGATAATCGATTTATATCGATAACTGTGAAAGCTGTTATTTTGTGGTATATCAATAAACTTGATCTGTTTGTGGTAGACTAGAACTTATATGCAATAATTGAAGACACTATTTTAGTCTACTCTCATCAGTTCTGTTTTTGATGCTGATCAAGCACATATGTATATATAAATCAATAGGTTACAAATTGAACAACATTCTTAAAGTACCCTCTCCAAGGGTTTCAAGCACACAAATTTACTTTAAGGAGCACTAGTTCAAAACCGCTACACCCTAGCCCCTCTGAAGTCTACTCCCTGGCCTCCACCTACTAGCAGCTACCCTTAGCACTAGTTACGGGCCAAGTAGCGGCGTTCACATTTAGCCCGGCCAACAGCAACAGCAACAACAACAACACCAACTACATAAGCAGCGCTCAATGCAAATTTGTGTATGTCAGTTATACAAATAGAAATGCATTTAGCCGCCAAGGCGTTTTTGGCTAGCTGCTTTCGTCTACTATAACTTAAGCAACTAACTTAAATATGCAACAGGAAATATACGCCAATCAAGTGCCAATCTTGACTCTTGACGGCAACAGCAACAACAAACAAAATGAACATAGAGCGTGGGGCAAAATGTCTTTAAAATAGAACGAAATGTTGAACGGCGCTTTTAGCGTAACGTCTTATGACCTAAAAAGTGGCAAGCGAACTAACCAACTCAGCCTAGCCAAACCAAACCAAACCAAACCAAACCAAGCCAGACCAAGCCAGAACAACCAGCCCAACAAAAACAGAGCCATAAACACTGGCCAACAACAACAATGGCCAAGGCATAGTATGCTGTTTACAACGCTTGCCACTTGCCACTTTTACTATGCAAAATACTTTTGCCTGCCTGTGCTTCTATCTCACTCTCTCTCTCTCTTCCTGCCTCTCCCCCTTATCACTCTCTATCTATCCCCCTCCCTTTCTCTGCTGCATAGATTAACAAATAAAAACGGTTTGTTGCCACTTGGCCAAAATTAATCTTTTAAGGCTGCAAACAAATAAAAAATATATTCAGATCGAAGCAGGGAATACACTGCAATGAAAATAGTTTAGCTACAACTATTTACTATATAAATTATTTATTTCTAATGCTAAACTAATATTTAAAATAGCTAAAATTAAATTTTAATTATTTTTTAATTCTTTTTAATAATAATCAAACCGAGACAAATTTTGGATTCCGGTTTCAATTATGGAACGCAAAGTGAAAGGTTTAATTTGACAATTATATAAGGATCACTTTTATTAGTAGTACTATCGACTTTCGATTTAGCATATCGATTAATATCGAATGATGTCTCACTTATCAAAGTGAAGCAAAAAAGCCTTTTTTTAATAATAATGAAACCGAGACAAATTTTGGGCTCTGGTTTTAATTATGGAACGCAAAGTGAAAGGTTTAATTTGACAGTTTTTACAAGAATCACTTTTATTAGTTGTACTATCGACTATCGATTAAGCATATCGATTAATATCGAATGATGTCTCACTTATCAAAGTGAAGCAAAAAAGCCTTTTTTTAATAATAATCAAATCGAGTCAAATTTTGGTTTCTGGTTTCAATTATGGAACGCAAAGTGAAAGGTTTAATTTGACAATTATATAAGGATCACTTTTATTAGTAGTACTATCGACTTTCGATTTAGCATATCGATTAATATCGAATGATGTCTCACTTATCAAAGTGAAGCAAAAAAGCCTTTTTTTAATAATAATGAAACCGAGACAAATTTTGGGCTCTGGTTTTAATTATGGAACGCAAAGTGAAAGGTTTAATTTGACAGTTTTACAAGAATGACTTTTATTAGTTGTACTATCGACTATCGATTAAGCATATCGATTAATATCGAATGATGCCACACTTATCAAAGTGAAGCAAAAAAGCCGACAACCGAAAGCAGTGCCAAAAAAATAGTTTCGAATTGTAGTTGATGGGAAATCAATTTTGGGCAAAGTCAGAAGAGAACATAAAATTTTCAATAGCCGCTGATCTCGTCTGTCTGTCTGTCTGTCTGTCCGTCTTTTGGCAAAGTTTGTTGCTTTAACAAATGTGCATTTTGGGCTGCCTAAATAATTGATTACATTTTATTGCTCACCAGCAACGACGACAACAACAAGAAGCGCGACAACCAACTGAATTCAGATGCGGCTTGTCAAGTTGTCTGGCTACAATTTACCATAATATGCCCCCAAAACTTGCAGCTGGCAACTAAGTGTCTTTCTGTTGCAATACCCCCTACCTCCACGTCTCTGCCACACGCCTCTCCAACAAGCCACGGTTACTCGCCGTTGTCTTATATAAAATGCATGCCACACGTTGAATTATTCATTATGAATTGAAATATAGTACATAATACTCATTTTGTTCCACTATTTGAATACTCAACTGGGAAAAGGGGGTTGGGTTGGGGGTAGGGGAGGATATGGTGAATCGTCATTGCTTTAAACAGGATGAAGAAGACGAGGGAAATGTTTAATTTACCGTCAGCCATTTTCTAATGCAAGCGTTGCCCCGTTGCCCCGTTGAGACACCAAAACTTTGGCCACGACGCTGGCGAAGGCAGGCGGCTTAATTGTTTTTCATATTTTAATGCCACAACTTGCTGTAACGACAACCCCCAAGTAGCTATGCCCTGCCACCCCCTCGCCGCCCCCATCCACAACCTAATACTTATTTTTTGATGTGCGTTCATAAAATGTAAAATTAAATTTGGCTACGCTTCAACGCAACGCGGCAACACAGACATTTTCCGCCAGACATTCGCCATTTTTCATCAGGGCACAGGACGAAGGAGAGGAGGGGCTAAGAGAGATTTCTTAGATAAGATAAAATATCCAAGGTAGACAACAAGGAGTTAACCAGCAACAGCAACAGCAGCAGCAGCAGCAAAATGGCTAAATGAACAAAATATTTTGTTTGAGCTTCTTTTTTTTCCTGCTTTTCGCCAGTTTTCTTAATTCCTGCAAAATTAAGCCAAAAGAGTAACTAAAGCTGGAACTAGAAAATCAATTGTTAATTTAAACAATGTATATAAAATAGCTAAAAATAAATGAGCAGCAATTTAATATATTATTTAAAGCTGGAAGCTGGCAAAGTGACTTTTCAATATGGAAGCTAATCAAATCTAATCGAAATCTGCAAGAGATTAGCTTAAATATCGGAATTTGGGCACTGAATCCACAAGCAAATTTGTATCTAGATAAGAAGTGCTACTTAGGATAATCATAAAAGTAGATAGCTTAAGATAATTCAAGAGTTTTCTTTAAGCCTGTCGAAGCTTTCTCAGACTAAGTCTTCAGTTTGTTATAGCGTTTCCCTCAATTTTAAAGCAGGATTCGCGAAATTTGTTAGATAGTCCTTCAAATGTCGGCTTGTATATAGGTATATCTAACAGCCACGCCCCAGAAATGATGATTTCCTCTGTTACACACTCTGTTGCATGCTTGAAATTTAAATTCTAGCATTTCCCTGCGAATATTGCTATAAGTAAAATATTGCTGGACACGCCCACTTCCTTCTGCCTAGCATGTATTCTTATCAATATAAATCGCTAGAAAAAGTACCGTTTAACTGAAGTGATTAACTAATTGGCTGCGCTCTTAATGCGAATTACATAAATCAATTAGAAGCGATTAAATTATTCAAAGTGTCCACAAAATATTGATGAATGCAGATGGGCAGCTGAGTTGGTTTTATTATGGTCTTTTGCTGATGCTGATGCTGACGCCATAAATTGTGGCACCTAATAAATTGGACACAGTGTCATTGTGCAGCATTTACAGTTTATGTGCCACATGCCCCAGCAGCCGCAACAACAACGACAACAAAAGCCGCACGGGGCAGCTGCCAGTGGCCACTGCTTTTCCTGTCTCCTGCTGGCTGCTGCCGTTTATTTCACACGAGTTGCACCAGCGAAGTTGCATGCAACAATTGTGTGCAGTCAACAAAAATCAAAAAAAAAAATCAGATGGAAAAAAGCGGCTGCAAACAAAATGCCAAAAAAAAGAAGGAGAATAGAGGAAAAATCAGGGAAAAATGTGGCGCAAATCTCCCCCCGGAACTCAAATCCCCCTCTGCTGACTCCATGCCGCCCCCCCTCCCCTCGCTTGACAGTGGTGCACCGCAGCGCTTAAAATGGTTTGGCAGTCATTTTTTCACATCATTGATTGCTTATTAGATTAAAAACCGCGCGGCTGGGCAGCAATTTTTTTATTTTTAATTTTTTATTTTTTTGTGTTTGGTTTTTGTTGTGTTTGTTGATGCTGCCCCTCGATTTGTGATGTGCGGCACGTGCTGGTGCCGCAAAGGGGACGTTGCATGCCGCGTAATGTGCCGACAACAACCACTGCAACAACAACAACAACAGCAGCAGCTACAAAATGCATAAAAAGAAGCGTGTGTTGCAATTTGTGCGCCAAAAAATAGGCAACAATTTTTATATCGTTATTTGCGTGTGTGTTGCAAGTGTGTGTGTGCTGATATTCCAATAGGTAAGCTAGCTGGTCGAAATGATTTTCAATATTTTCCAGTCTATTTTCATTGTTTTGCTTTTGGTGGGCAGAGACTATTAAAGATTCGTGATTTATAACTGAAACCGCATCGCACACACAAAAAATGCTGGCAGCCGTTTTGCATGAACAGTAAGTTAAATGTTTTTACTTGGTCAACAGAATGGGGCATGGGGGATGGGGGATGGGAATATGACCAGTTTGTTTATGGCTTGATAAAGTGTTAATCGACAATACAATATTGTTCTCTTTTTTGCCCATTACATATCGAGTGATGTGGCACACGGGAGCCTTTTGGGGATTGCTTATTTTGACCGGAAATTGAATATGTTCCTATGCAAATTGAGTAGCTTTTTTTTTGGTTATTATTGAAAGTGAGGAATGGGTGGATGAGGGAATGGTGTCATATAACAGAAATACTATTAATTGGCATCGCTTTTTGTGTGTTGTCTGAGTGAGAATTGTCCGTGTGCAATTCCATGTTATTCTCACACTTTTATCTGCCAGGCGAAACTTAGTCTTAGATTCTCAATTGAAACGCCTTAATCTCCCTGAGGCAACAAAATGTTCCATTTAAGCAATTAGGAAAGCCCTCGACTGGCAGATACCCTAATTGAAGGAACTTAACTATCATAAGTCCCTGTCTATATGTAGAATATTCTTTTGCTTGCGGATTTACGATTTCTCAACTGATTTTTACAGATAATCAATTTTATGTCCAGGTATATATATCTTTCGGGCATTTTTGTCACTTATCAATTAGTATCGATATACGCGAAACGGGAAAAGTTATCGATAAAATGCCGTGTTAAGTGTAGTAAAAAAAGAGTAAAATTCTTAACTCGATGCAGCTAGTAATATTAAAAATAATAATAAATAACAATAAATAATAAAAAAATAAATAATAAAATAATAATCATACATAGACGAAAATATGTCTAAAGTTAACTGTTGGAAAAGTAAATTTCTCAGACGGAAAAGTGGCTGAAAAATCGACAATTTGCAATGCGTATGTACATTTAAATATATGTGTGTATTTGAGTGTGTGTGTGTGTGTGCTTGTGTGTTTGTCGATTGCAATATTTTAAACTTTTTATTGTTGTTATTGAGGCTGCTCCTCAGCGTGGGCCTAAGGCCCTCTCGGCCCCGCCCCCCGCACGCTACGCCCATTTACCCGTGGAATATAATTTTTGTTGTTCTGTTTTTCTAATCGGGCAGCAAAAAGTTGTTGTTGTTGTTTGGTTGTGTGTGTGTGTGTGAAAAGTTGCGTGTGTGCGTTGCAGCTGTGTGTGCGGTGCTTTTCAAAAGTTAACGCATTATTTTGTCGATTGATTGGTGGCTATAACAAAACACCAAGCCCCTCTCCCCCGCACCCCCGCTCCCCACGACCTGCTAACTGTTCCCATTTGCTAATCGCTTGCTTCATTTTAGACTGGGAAAAGTTTTTTGTTTTTTGCTGTCGGTTGTATAAATTACCGCAGTTTTTAACAATGATAAAAAAAATTAAAGTTTGCTTGTTTTGTTTGCTTCTTTTTTATGGAGGGATAGTGGTTAGTTCCAGCAGATCCAGCGATTGCAGGCAATTAGTCTGCAAAGTGCAAAACGCATGCCAAAAAAAAAAATAAAAGACTGGAAGGTAAAATAAATTAAGGTTTACCGACAAGTTAAAGCTGAGTAAGCGATAAGCACAAAGGAGGGAAAAACTACAAAAATTAATTTATAACTATGTGGGGGAAAAAAAAACTAGAATTTGATTCAGCTGTAAAGCAGGATTGTTGCCAGTAATTAATTAACATTATTTTATTGGCAAAGTCAGTGTTTGCTATCGATTAATCTTGCAGTGTTTACACTTGATTATTTTTTGCTATCGAAAATCGATTTAAATCGATAATCGCGAAGCGAAGGCAGTTAACTATCAAATCGACTTTTTAGATGCTTACATACATACTCCTGCGCAACTTCATCATCATCTTCATCCCTTTTTCCCATTTTTAATGATTTGCAAAATAATATTTAATAAATTTAAAGCTTAAACTTGCACCTTAACAACAACAACATAATTATAAATAATGTTGTAGAATCAACAACCTGAATTTGCCATATTAGAATTTCCTGGCTGAATCAGCAGCACAAAATTATTCAACTGTAGTCTGAGTACTTAATGATTTTTTCTCTTATTATTACACACACACACACTTACACTCACACACACCCACACACACACACACACCCACACACACACACACACCCACACACACACACACACACACACATACTTAGAGCATCTTTTATAATGTAGCAACGTTTCATATTTTCATATAAATACTTATGCGCCGGCAACATTTGCCTATTATTGGTAGAGTTTCGGGGCAGGGGCGGGTGTGGGATATGTTAGGACTGGTGCACATCCGTCTACATATAGTACTCATGTGTAGAGTAAGCTGTTATTGCCGATCGCAAACACACACACACACACACACACACACAGGGACATTCATCCATATATGAAATATAATAAAATTGTACAGGAAATGACGAACAAGTGTAGAGAGAAGTCCTCATTTCCCCTTCAAACCCCTCCCCCCTCCACCCGGCGAAACGAACCCATCGATGGTTTGATTATTAAATCCATGAAGTTTTTATATGCCCCGGACACACACACACACACACACACACATATACGTGGCACACATACATATCGAAATTCACTTGATTGCAGTTTTCAAGTGAAATCGTAGCACACTTCACAACGCTTGTTGGCTTGCCTAAGGGTTAAAAGGGTGCATGGGGCACAGAGGGGCTGGTTGTGTTGCACGGAAATATGCCGCTTGTTGATGCCGCTTACTGCCTGCTGCTGCTGCTGCTGCTGCTGTTGCTGCTGCTGCTGTTGCTGCTGTTGCTGCTGTTGCAGCCTGCATGTTGTAATTGATGTTTCAAGTAGCACACAAAATGCGCGCGCCAAAAACTTCGCCAGGCACCAAGTTTGTTTTATTTGCCGTTGCACGAATTTTAATGAAGCAAGCAAGTTTTGCGACTAAATCAAATTAAAAGTGCGACACACACATGTGTATGTGTGTGTGTGTGTGTTAGGAAATGAGCTCGCTCAAAACTAATGCAAGTTTTTGCCAGCATCCGTCTTCTTGGGCTTTTCCTCTTTTCCGCTTTTTGTCAATTGCTTTACTTAATCTCAAATCTCAAATCTCAAACATTCAATAATGTTTTTCACGCTAATTAATTTTTGGTTACACACAAATTCACACACACACACACTTACACACACACTCATCTATATATATATATATATGACACTTGAATAATTTCCTGTGCGGCATCCTTGAATTTACAGTTTACTTGTTTAATTGAGCATGAAAATCGGAAATTCCTCGCTTTAAGCCACAAAGTGGCAACTTCTTGGCCTAAATTAAAGCTTAAAAAAGTTATCTTATCGGATTTTACTCTGAATTTATATTATATATATTCTATTATATTGAAACTGCTGATAATTATTTCATTTACTTTTTATTTATTTTTTATTTTGATTTACTTCTTGTTGCATGCAACCCGAAGTATGCGACTGCCAACAATTAAAGAAGTATTTTAATGACAATAGTTTTAGCTTGACATTATTATTATGGTATTTAAAATGGCTTTAATTGTGGGCCTCATAGCCTATAGATGCCGCAAGGACATGCTGCTGTTATGGCCCACATATTTCAGTTTGATCCCTTGAACATTTTTCGATTTTACATAAATTTTTAAATTATTCTATTTTTTACTCTCAACAATGAAAACGCTTGTTGCAAGTATTTTTTTTGGAAAGGGCAAAACTGTAGAACAATTTTTTCGTTATTTTCACTATTATATTTAAAGTTCCTTTGATTCATTTATTTTTTATTGATTGACAGATGGTTAGGGATGGAGAAAGCCAAGCTGAATTTCGCCTATCATTTTAAGTATTTTTCTCCGATTTGCCACCAGGTCAACTGGCTATATGCATCTAAGGATCTGAATGGAAACGTTGACACCAGTTCAGTGTTGCACAAACTTATCTCAAGTGGGTTTTGGATCGACATGCTACTCCCAACCTAACTCAACCTATTTTGGCACCATTTCTTGTTTCTCTTTTACAGGATTCGTTTCTTACTGATTGTTGCCAGTTATCATTATGATATACATATATATTATATATATATAAAATCCACTGCTGCATTTGTTATGCATCATTTGGCGATCTTGAGAGGTTGTCCAATTGGGTTGCCCTTGCCACATGTTGACATTTCCTGCTGTGAATTTGTTTAAATTGCATTTGTGGCTGCTTCGGGCTTAACGAATCACCAGATTTGTGGCGGGCCAAGGCAGGCAGCAGCAGCCAGCCAGGAACCACCCCGCAAGAGTGACGCACACCCCGCGGCTATAAAAAAAAAACCAAAACACACACAAGTGCCACAAAAGTGGAAGTCAAGAAGAGTTGAGGGATGAGCCCAGTTTGGTATGGTTTGGATTGGATTGCTTTGGTTTCGGTTTAGATGAGGAGGCACTTTTTACGCCCAATTTGTTGTGGGCTTAACGCCTCAACGATTATGCCATGTGTGGCGGGGTCAAAGGGGGGAGACGCGTCTCAAAGGTTTCAATAGCGTTGAGTGCAACGCCTTTTTCCTGGCTCCCTGACACTTTTGGGGCGCGTCTTCTTTATTTATACATATACCCAAATATATATAGATATATAGACAAGCACATCTTTTTTTGTCGGTCCAGACAAGATGGCGGAAACGCGGCGAAATTTTGGATAATTTAATTTGTCGCTTAAAGCAGACGGAAAATGGCCAAGTTGTTGTTGTTGTTGTTGTTGTTGTGGATGTTGCTGTTGTTGTGATTGTTGTTGTTGTTACTGTTGTTGCATCTAAATGCCAGTGAGCGACTATTGAGACTAATCACGCTAATGCGCAAGTTTGTGTGTCGCAAAGACAGACGATAGATGGCGCCACATGTGTGTGTGAGTGTGTTGTGTGTGTGTGTTGTGTGTGTATGTGTGTGTGGCTGGTTATCCACCTGCCTTCAATAATACGTACGCCAAATGCCAAATAATTTATTTATTATATGTGCAACTGACCAAAAGCAGCACAAACACACGCAAACACACGCACACAACACACACACACGCACAACACACATATACACACAACACACACATACACACACGCACTGCACGAGATTTCATTACAACTCATTTGACAGTCTTGGTGCACTCGACGCTGCCAAAATGTCATACCTGAGTGGCAGTCATGAAGCCTGCCCCAAAACCCAAACCCAAACAGCTCGCCCCCAACCCCTGAGCCCCTTTGGCAGATTAGCGCGCGACTGTATGTGCGTGTGTGTGTGTGTGTGTGTGTGCAAGTGTGTGTGTGTGAGTGCTGGAGCTAAACGCGAAATTAAGTGAAATGAAGTTGACCACGTTTCGATTTTGCATCAAAGCTAAATGCAGCAGTTGCAGTTGCAGTTGCAATCGCTGCTGCTTACCTCAATCACCTATGCCCCAGCACCACCCAACCACCCACCCACCTGCCCCACCCAGTTGCAGTTCAGTGGCCAGTGGACGTGGCAGTTGCTGCTGGCTGCTGGCTGCTGATTCCTGGCTGGCCCCATGCATTGTTAATACAATTGGAGTCCAACGTCAATAACCAAGTGCCACGAATGGACCATTAGTTGGCTGCGTAGTTTGATGTGGCATGTTGCAAGCATTGCCCTGCTGCACTTGTTGTAGTTGTTGTTGTTGTTGCTGCTGCCTCGCTTTGATGGCCGCAACCGTTTCTTCGCTTAGTTGCACAGAAACACATATTATATACATAAATACATATGTATCACTGCCATATGCATTTATGTATTCCATATACTACATAGTTATATATATGTATATATATATCCAATGACCGATTGCCCAGAAATAATACGAGGCGAGTAGATAAGCAGTAGATTAACCATCTTTACTTGCAGCTAGTAAAAGTAAGACAAGTGAAAAGTTGCGGAGCAGATAAAGCAAATTATTTTCTATGTCTGGAATCTGGAATAGAATCTGCGGAAAATTTAAGTGTACGAATAATGTAGAGGTCAAAACATGATTAAAGCATCCTTGCTTCTGAAAATCTGATCAGTTTGACAAACTTCTGAATAAGAGAAATTTTGACTTAAGCGGATTTTCTGTATCTGATTTTTACAAGTGTTTCAATTCAGAATCAAGTTTTCAAAATGAGTTTCCTTTTCAAAATCGAATTAGTTTTGCCAAAAGTTATGCTCAGAGAAGTTAAGAACCAGGTTCAAGGGCTTTTTCTTTTTGATCTAGGAGTTTAACATGAATTCCGATTCCAAATCACATTTTCAAGGATTAATTAAAGAGTCCAGACAAGCTGAAAACATCCTTTGCTTTTTCCGATAATTGGCATAGTTTTGGCATAGCTCTTTTGGCCATTATTCCCATATGCAGATAGAGTAATTTGGTCAAAGAGGCTATGTAAAGAAAAGGTTAATATTGTATATAATTTGTAGATGTTAAGAGCGCTTCTGGGAACTTTTTTTGGGGAACTTGCATGTCTGGCGCCCATAAAAATATGCAATGCATTTTGAGCAGCAACATTATGTTGTTATTATTGCACACATGGGGCAGCAAACTGAGAATGTCGAAAATAACGAGAATAACGAGAATAACAAGAACAAGGAGAACTTAACTGCTACTCAGCCACGCAGTCACATGGCAAACTTACAAGTAATACTTATCCTAAATGGGCACAAGTGGCCTCCAAAAGTGGCCCTTCGACTACTTGATATGTTTTATGATGCGCAAATTTTGTAATGAAGTTATTGACAACAAGCCAGAGCCGCCTACAGACTAGGTTCTAGTGTCTAGATCAGAAGAAGAAGAAGCAGCAGAAGCACAGGCAGAAGCAGAGGCAGTAGCAGAGGCAGAAGCAGAAGCAGAGGTAGAAGCAGACACGTTTAAGGATACAGATACATATGTGGAACAATATGCAAATGTTACTTTGTTATGCAATTAGTGAATTCAATAGTATGAGCACATACACACACACACACACACACACTCGACAAAGGGGCACTTGGCAAACACACAGACAGGCTGACAGACAGACAGACAGACAGACAGAGGAGAGCTAGAACGGTAACGGTAACGACAACGATAACGGTATAGTCAACGATGGCAACTACTCGAACAGCGCTGAACACTCACTGCAGTTAAATGTATCGTTAGCATTAGAATCGAAGCCATTATATGCTTACAAACTAGTTACAAACTCAATGTTAACTGAAAACTATACGACTCTAACATGCCCTGTTTAAAAAATTTAAATTTCGTAAGCTTCAGATCAGCAAGCTTAGTTTTATAGCAATAAGCATTTGACACAAAGCAATGTAGCGATTGTCTGTGAATGTTATCTAACGATCAATAACGTGTGTTATTAACATTAGCTTCTCTTAATGTATAATAGCAGTTTGTTGTTATATTGATAATGTCAATTTTAACGCTCACTGCAGTTAAGTGTATCGTTGGCATTACATTCAAGCTAGTGACAAGCTGTATTTTAATTGAGAAGTTACCTCTCTAAAATGCCCAAAAATCAAAGCTTAGTTTTATAGCAGTAAGCAATTGATACAGCGCAATATGTAACATAAACTTTGTATGTTATCTCAGGATCGATAACGCATGTTAGCTTAACATAACGCGTAATATCAATTTTACTTCTTGGTGTATTTATAATGTCCTTTTAAGCCCATATACCCCACGACTACATCATGCTCAAATAAAACAATTTCATGAAAATAGGTCGATCTTTCGAGTCAATGCAGGCAGCAAATTGTGCACCAACTAAACCCAGTTATGCAATCAATCCAATAACCACTTCTCCTTTTCTCTCGGTTCTTCCTCTTCTTCTTGGTGTGACCAGGCAAAAATGATGGAGAACTCGCACGCTTGGATGGGTGCCACTGGCTCCTCGCTAGCAGGTTTGTATTACTACTGTAAAAAAAAAAATATTAGCAGCTGATGATGGGCAGCACTTGCCCGTAGATTTACCGCTATGTTATTATATTCTCATCTCATCGAACTTTCAGCAGACAGCTATCAGTATCAGCTGCAGTCGATGTGGCAAAAATGCTGGAACACCAATCAGAATCTAATGCATCATATGCGATTTCGCGAACGAGGCCCACTAAAATCCTGGCGACCCGAAACAATGGCCGAGGCCATCTTCAGTGTGCTGAAGGAGGGGCTGTCGCTGTCGCAGGCAGCCCGCAAATACGATATTCCATATCCGACATTTGTGCTCTACGCAAATCGGGTGCACAACATGCTGGGACCCTCCATCGATGGCGGACCCGATTTGCGGCCCAAGGGCCGTGGCAGGCCGCAGCGCATTTTGCTGGGAATTTGGCCAGATGAGCATATTAAGGGTGTCATCAAGACGGTCGTTTTTCGCGATAATAAGGACTTGAAGGACGATAGCTTGGGTGCCCATCTGCCGCCGTACGGCCGGCATTCGGTAGGTAGCGCTGCTGCAACTGCCGCAAGCAGCAGCAGCAACAACTATTAAAATTAAACCATGCAAATTATTCAATTAAAGTTTAAAGTTGAACACAGGAGCCATTTTAGGTTTGGTCATTAAATAATTATTAACAGGTGATTTTCTATCGATTGGGTATCGATTAGTTGATTAAGGTTAACAGTTGAGCAGTCTTTGAGCAGCAAGTCTTTTTTATGTTAAATAATTGAGTACCGATTAAATTTTAACAGAGCAGCCATTTTATTTATGACCAATTAGGAAACGATTAGGTGTCAATTATTTTATTTCTTGGTTTTAGCAGTGATTTGTTAACTATAGACGCCATATTTTTATACTTTTCAACGCAGTCAATTGATTGTGAAATGCTTTCGTTTTATACTTTTCGTTTTACTAATTATAAACCAAGATTAGGCAGCGCCTGCTCTTTGAGCCGACTGCGCAGCTTAACAGCAATTGTCGACTTAACAGTGATTGAAAGCTTTTGCCTTGCAGCCAACTTAACATAAGCATCGATAACAGTCAGTTCGATAAGTGCGTTATTTTGAATTTGAAAAAAAAACGCATGCACTAAACTTTCGATCGGGTTAGCCCGTGTTTTCCTTGCAGGACATGCCGCTGAGCTATCCAGGCGCCGGTGGTGGCATGCCCGGCAGCGGCGCTGGCAGCCTCAGCGCACTTGCCTGCCCCAATGGCATGGGCAGCGCAGCAGGAGGCGGGGCAACGAGCGGAGGCGTCGGCGGAGGCGTTGGCGGCATTGGTGGACCTGTTATTGGAGCCGACCAGCAAATGTCGCAGGAGCAAATGTCGGCAGTGGCCGCCGTCGCGCACAATATACGCCAGCAGATGCAAATGGCAGCGGCAGCGCAGCATCAGCACGGGGAGGCGGGGCCGCCGCCGCATCCGCCACCGCCGCCCGGCTTATTCCAATTGCCACCACATTTGGCGGGTGGACCGAGCGGCGGACGGGCGAGCATATCGCCGGCGCTAAGCAGCGGGTCCAATCCATCACTGGTGGGCCCGCCGAGGCATGCGGCGTCGCCGTGCGGTCCCGCCGGACTCATGCCGAATCTGCCGCCCAGCATGGCCGTTGCACTGCATCGTGATCCGAGCACCGCTGCCGCCGCCGCCGCCGCTGCCGCACTGCTCAGCCAGCAGCAGCAGCATCACTTGCAACAGCTCCAGCTGCAACAGCAGCAACATGCAATGCACCAACAGCAGCAACAGCAGCAGCAGCAACAGCAGCAGCAACAGGTGCATCCTCATCATCTGCAGCAGCACAAATCCGGTTTCGGTGCCAGTTCCATGCCACAACAGCAGCAGCAACAGCAGCAACAGCAACAACAGCAGCAACAGCTCCATCAGCAGCAGCAACAGCATCTTGGCCTGCTCCATGCGGACAAGTCCAAGGCGAAGAGTAGTCCACTTCGCAGCGAGACGCCCAGTTTGCATTCCCCGCTGACGGATTTGGGTCTGGAGCTGGGCTACAAACGGGACTATTCACCCAGCCGTCTGTTTGCCGATGATCTGGCTGAGCTGGTGGGCGTTGGCAGCAACGTGGGCATCTCCTCCTCCACATCGGCATCCTCAACAGCCACAACAACGGCAGCAGCAGCAGCGACGCAAGCAATTGGATCAGCAACGGGAGCAGCCGGAGGAGGATTAGGAGGCGTCTCCAGTGAGATCTGCTCCAGCAGCAGTGGCGGTGGCATCAAAGTGGAGCCCATCACAACCAGCAGCGAGTAGAGATTCCCAGCTTCAGCTCCAAAAACTAAACAATCAAAAAACGCAAATTGTTTAATTAATTTTGTAATTGTAAACAATTCAGATTTGAGAGGCGCAGTAGAAAAACAAAAACATTTTTGATTGTACTTTATACTATATAGTATTTAAAAGAGATATTGTATATAAGGTCGAACTTCTCCAAATCGAAACACAATTCTATAACTAAAACTAAGAATTCCAATTTCTCTCAGAATTCGCATTTTTATTGCTTGATTTTGAGTATTATTTTAAATTAAAATTACCAAAAACTGAAGTTGTTTTCTTTGTTATTCATTTCAATGTGTATATAGTCTATACTTACGCTGTTCCGATTTAGAGAAGTTCGATATTATATACTATATATATATATATCTCAACAAACGCGCGTTCCTTTTTGATTTTGTCGGTCGGTCGTTCAACTTAAGTCCACTTGATGTTTTGCATAGTTTTTAAATTTAAATTTAAATTTAAATTTAATCAAAGTACGTATGACAAGAAATCGAAAATCAAAACAAGTATTATTATGTTATAGCGCATAAGCTTAATCAATTAAATAGCGATCTCTTTAATTTTAAACAGTTCAACTCTAAATCGCAAACAAATAAATAAAAAATTAATTAAACCCCTGGAACATTCCACAAGAACAAAAGTCCCACAACAGTTTCAACTAAAAATAAAACTAATACATTAATAATTAAACAAAGAATACAATTATTAATACATTAGCAATTGTGTGCCCAGTTTTATTTAGTTTATAACAATGAGTGTACAAAATTACTAAATTAAAATTAAATACAAAAAAAAAACTAACAACTTTTGGATGTGCATTGAAAACAACAAAAACAAAAAGCAAAAACAAATGGAAGCAACTAAATTTAATGTTTAGGTCTAAAAACAAAAAATTAAAAATTCACAAAAAATGCCTTTCGGAATTAAATTCAGTGACAAACACAAAATTAAAAATTGTTAGATTAAAAACAAAGGAAAACGAAACAAAATTTGTAAATTAAATGTGAATTTTTAAGAAAAAAAACTTATACAAACCAAAAATTTTTAGAAAATTGTGAAAATTTAGCAGCTAAATTTACTTATGACGAAAGTTGCTGTTTTTTATTCAAGAAAAAAAAGGCGACTGCTGATTTTCAAAATATTTCTAGTATTTGAACGTAATTTTTCAACGTTTTTGCATTTAATTTGAGAGATTAAATATTAATTTAATATATTTTTTTTTATGTCTACTCTTCTAAAGTGCCTTTTCTAGCATTAATTTTATATTAAGAAAACGAATTAATTTTTATATTTTCTTTCAATTTTATCAGCGCCAAAGAATCAAAAAATTAACAGCAACTTTCGTTGAATTATTTAGAAAAGTCTGGCAAATATATATACATATATATTTTTAATAATTATATAAGTATTTTTTCTGTTGAGAAAACTTTAGGCGAACTTTCGGCAAAATGTTTTTATATATGTTTTTACCAGGATAAAAAAGAAAACTCATTTAAAAAGCACACAATAAATAAACGAAACGCGTAAAAACAAAGAAAAGAAAATTGAAAAGTGAAAGTGAAAAATTAGAAAATCCTTTTACCATATTTGTAGCAAGCAAGCAAACGGCAACTAAAAATCAAATCTAAAATAAATTAAGTATTAATTTATACAGTTTATACAACTGCAGCAATAGCCATAGCCATAAATATATATATATACATATATATATATATATATATATATATAGACAGACATTTATGTATGTGTATGTAACTTTCATATGATAAACATAAACTAAAACACTTCCACTCCCCCCCTCCCTCAAATAGACTCCAATGTTCCACTTACCACTTTGGTATATTACGATTAAAAATAACTTGATTCACACAACGTTGTATTGCAAATAAGTTAAAAAAAAAAAACAAAAAAAGTAAAACAAAAAAAATCGCATCCGCAAATCTCCCGGAACGTTATTTTTTCTCGTTTTCTATCAACTTTAGTGCAAACTTTATGTTCAAATTAACTTTAAATGTCGAAATGAATGTTCTTATTAATCGTATAACAAAAAACCAACAAAAAATGGCAAAAAAAAGAAACAAAAAAAATATTTTATAAAAACAATTGAAAAGTAACCGAAAAAACAAAAGCGTTTGAAAATTCATTTGTCAAAAGGGAAGCGGAACTGGAACGGGAACTGGAACTGCAGCAATTGGAATGCAGAACCTGAACTGAAATTGAATATTTTATAAAGAACCAGTTACAGGAAACAATATTATTATTTCAAATAGAATGGGCAAATTTTAATCACATTTGAATAGTCTCAAAATCGACAACGATCGATAAAACGATTTTTCGATTTTTTACAGGTTCTAATCAGTTTTCTTATAGTATAAACAAATAATCGGTATTCATTGTGCTGACAACGGACAAGGACCATTTTTTATTGCTTTGATTTGATACACGTTTCGTTTTGGGAGGAGGTAAACTGCTATTGGATTGTCAGTCCAAGACCTGGTGGCGTTATATCCGTCTGGGGCTGATTAATCTCCTGATGGCGCTGCAGGAGGCTGAGACATTGATGCAGGCACTGAGTGCTCGCCGTCGAGATGGCTTTGAGCAGCAGCAAATCGGGATCCGTTGGCGAGAAGGCAGCACAATCAATATTTTCAATGGCACGAGCCAACGAGGCATTGCTGAAAGGATAACAAGAGGATTACTCAAGGTAACTATTTGAATATAAATGAAGAATTTTCCCAACTAACCACTGCTCGGTGAGAAACAAGGCCTGACGAGCGGAGACCATCGCATCGGAAGCAGCGAGCAATTCACGTGCCGGCAGCGGTGAGGAGTTGCTTATGTCCATTGCCTTGGTGTGACTCTCGACGACAGCACGGAGCCCATCGACCCACTCCTGGCGAGCCCGCGCATCATTTGCCCTCAATTTCACGGTGTCGCCCGAGGCGCAGGCAATGGAAAATGTGCGCGAATCCTCATCGCTGGGATAGACAACAGCTCCAGCCAGTTGCACCTGGCCACGTGGTGCACTCGCCAGCACATGCGGAGAAGGTGCAATGTCATCCCCCACCGAGGACGAGTCGCACAAATAATAGCTGAGATATCCTGATTTGGCGTCCACCGTAAACCAGCGATATTGCCATCCTAAAAGATGCATAAGAAATTAGTTGTGTCATAATACTCTTTAAACGAGAAGCTATTAAAATAAAAAATTAGTTTTCTTAGTCACATTATCAAAAGAATTATGAATTTGAATTTTTGGATAAATCTGCCGCTTTCTCTGTTATCGATAGACATATTTAAAACATTAGAAAGTTGAGGGGAGGTAAAAGTAACAGAAGCTCTAACCAAAATGAGCAACTGTATGCTGTGTTTGCGTAACAGTGAGTAAAAATGTTAACATAACATTGCACATAATGGCAATATGTAGTTGCATACGGGGTATATTTATAGTCGAACACAGTAAACTTTATTTCCACAACGCACCGGCAACTGTCAGTGTGAGCTTAACAATGAGAAAAATTGTCAACAAAACATGCCATGATAAGACAATTTGAAACTGCATATGGTGTATATTTATGATCGCGCATGTAAAGTTTATTATTCATTATGCAGCTATCAGCTGTATATGTTTAACAGTGAGTAAAAGTGTTAAATTAGCATATGGCAAAGCAAGGCAATTCATAGCTGAATACAGGGTACATTTGTAGTCGTGCACTATTCACTTTGTTATTCACTCTACGCACCCTTCATCACATTTGTGTATTTGCTGAGCTGTCCGCTGAGCGGATGCCGCAGCGTCTGATTGATCATGCGATTCAGATGGCTCTCCATGGCGACAACACAGCGTCCTCTGCTTCTGCTTCCGATTCTGCTGCTTCGGCTCCGATTTCTGCTTGTGGCAAGAAATTCGTTTTCGCAGGAGACGTCGGCGTTGACGTCGTCGTCGTCCTGGTGACAACAGCTGTGTGGCAGCTGCTTGTATCGGGGCTTCTTGCGTTGGAATGCGGCTTTGATTTTGCGCAGAATTTTTGCAATTGTTATTGTGATTGGGGAAAACAGCAACAAAAGAAAAATAAACACTTATCGCAATATATTTTATAATTGGAGCGTTGCCACTTGGTTTGCAACAGCTGACCGACTATTTGCTTTGTTTACATCGCAAGTCCATCAAGCTGGCAACCACAAATACTGAAATTAGCATTTTATGTCGTTTTGCTGCTAGTTAAAGTTGGTTACACCATTTTCAGTTTAACATTACCATTTTGAGTTTAACATGACGAGTCGACCACATTAACAGTGCAACAACAAAGCGAGCGAGGCGCATAAATTTCGCAAAATTTACATGCTCCGCGATATTGTTTAAACAAACACGCACAGTGTAAACAAAAATAAAAAATAAAAATTCTAATAATATGTGTGTCGCTCAACAGCAAGTGAAATGCAAACGCATTATGGTAATAACAAAAAATGGCCAAACGAAAGCTGGCCCAAAAGAGTGAAAAAAATCAATTTGTATCCAGAGAATAAGAAGAAGGTTGAAAGAGGCAAAGAGGCAGAGGAAGAAGCATACGCAGAACTCTTCTTCGCTGCTGACAAACGAAACAAAACTGTTAAAAGATGATGTGTTGATGTTGATTGTCTTTTCTCTCCTCTTCAACACAATAATAAAAATAAATATAAATACATATTGCAAATGGCAATTAAAAACGAGACGAATGAGAACAAAAAGTCAACAGAAGTCAACTCATCGCATTCAAATTTTTAACATAAAAACGCATTTGTTTGTCTCTGTTATTTCCACGAGTTTAAAAATAAGAACAACAGCATATGTGTATGTGTGTTTGTCTATGGGTGTGTGTGTATTTCCGCGTTTATGTTTTATGCGGCGATTGCGTGACTTGATTTATGACATTTAACATTTACCCGCTCCTGTCACATGTGCATCTGTGTGTGTCTCCCTATCTGTCTTTGTGTACATGTGTTTGTTTGAGGGTTGCATATGGTGGAAAATATTGTCGAAAATGTAATTAAAATATATGCTGCATGCTAAGTGTGACCGTTGTTGTTTTTTTTTTTTATTTTTCATACCCACTTTGCTAATTTGTTTTGTCCATTTCTTTCATTCTCTAAACAAACCGCATACACACACACACATGCAGCGCTGCTTTGACCATGAAAAATGCCAGCGAGAAATTTGCGAAAATCAATGAAAGCCATCAAAGCAACAACAATAAGAAATATATTTTGAAATTAAGTGAAATTCGAAGGCGATTCCGTTATGCTGCGCTGCCTTCGCAATAACATTGTTAAAACTGTTTAAAACTCTGCTTTAAACCACAACAACAAGAGCATTTCCCCCAACCCCACCCCCGCCCCTTTACAACCACAAAAACAACAGAAAATGGATGGTCAACGTGCTCGGGATTTGATGACGCTGCTGCAGGAGCGCGTTGTGTTTTTGACGGGCGGACGCGATAGGCGTGGCGGACCGTTATTATGCTTTCCGGCAACGCCACGCAGAGATCGCCTCAAACCAGAGGATTTGCGTCGCCTCCTCAGCTATCTGATTAGCATACCAAGGTGAGTACGCAAATGTTAATCCATTCTGTAAGTCTACAATCGATTCGGTAGATCTGAAATCGATTTTGTTTGTTCTTAGTTGTTTGTAAGAAGAATCAGCAGTAACAAGGTTTATTTATTGTGTCTGCTGTTGATTCTGTAAATCTGCAATTGGTTGACCAAATCTGAAGTCGGTTCTCTAAATTTGTAATCGATTTTGTGATTATAATCCTGCAATCGATTCGTAAATCCACTATCGATTCTACAAATTATTCTGTTTGCTCCTTTTTGGCAAAAAGTAGCAGTAACAGCGAATGTTTATTTACTGCGCTTCTCTCTCGCTCGCACGCATGCAGCCGGTTCGTACAATGTGTTGCCATTGTGTCAGCTGACGTCGACGTTGGCGTCACAGTCGCCGCGCTTCGTTTGCGATTTTTTTTTTAGCTTTGTTTTGTCGCCTCACCCGCGCATTGAGCTGCAACTGCAGCTGCAGCAGCTGCTGCTGTTGCCACTGCATGCACACATTCCACTTGATTTTCCAGTTCTCGCATGTTTTATGAATCATCAGCAGCAGCCAGCAAAGCGTCGACAATGGCGACGAAGCAACAACAAGAACAACACGCACATTGTTGCAGCAAAGGCTGACATTGAATAAGAAAGGAAAGAAGAAGAGAGCTGGAAAGGGAGAGAGAGTGTGAAGGAGTAAAGGAGAAGCAAACGTTGTGTGTTTCGCTCGCTCATAGCAGAAACCGAAGCCATGCGAAAAAAAAAACAAATTGCATAAAAATCAGTGCGACAAAGAAAGCACGATTAAAAAAATACATAATGAAAAGCAAAGCGCGCATTAAAAAAAAAACCGGCAGTTTGAAGCTCGTTTGCCAAAAGAATGCGGCGAATGTCGAAAGCCCTGCTGAAAAAAAACATTGTTTTTTTTTTAAATGCGGTCAGAGTGCCAAACCGAAGAAAAAGGGAAGCAAAGCAAACATGCAAAAAAACAAGAAATGAAAGATGGAATGCGATTTATTGAAGAATGTTGTCGTAGTTTGAATAAAGCTTAGCCTAAATCCTCTAATTATTTGGAGCAGCCAAAAATAATTAAATGAGACACATAAACAATGGCCTTTCATTCACTTTAAGAATGCGACTATAAAATCATTTAAAATTCCATGAATACGTCACTGGAAATTATTATGTCAGCTTCGCGGCAATAAGCCACAGTGAGCTCCCGCTAAAGAGAATTAGGAGAGGCAATTTAGAAATTGGAAATTAAGTTTGGTCAGTTTTCGAAAATTGTTTTTTTTTTTTAGAAAATATAATTTATAATTTTTCACTTAGTGTCATCGCTCTGACAAGTTCCACTGTACCTTAAAATTGCGACACTGTTATTAACAGCGTCTGCTCTAAAAACATATGTATAACTGACACACACTCGTCTTCTTCTTCCCCTTCCTCTACTTCTGCTTCTTCATCTTCTTCACGTTTGTGGTTATTCATTGGGAAAACTTTTACCCATGGCACATGTACAAGAATATTCATAAGCAAGTTCAATCACGAACCGAAATAGACACCAAAAAGCAAATGACGCTAATGTGCAGCAGCAGCGAACAAAGTGAATCACAGTTGTTCTTGTGGTTGTTGTGCTTCTTCTTCTGCTTCTTGTTTTGTTCCCATGCTTGTCGCGCATTGTCGTCTTATCAGCAGCACCTATCGTGGGGGGGGGGGGGGAGAGTCAAAGAGATACGGAATGGGGTTGCCTCTTTTTGGCTCCTATTAGCAGAGTCTGTTATCTCAATGACCCATATACAAGCAAGGCATTTTTATTTACATTTACAGTTGACGCTTTAAGTTTGACTGATAAGAATAATGGTGGGTGGGGGACTGCTGACGACATTTGCGTCTTATCTCCTCCCTCGCCACCTGGCTGGCAGTGTGCCCAGTGTACACTTTTATCGCTGCTTCAGCTTTTTTTTTTTTTTTGGTCTTTCTGCTTTGTTTTGTTTCTGTTTTTGTTTTGTTTTCGTTTTTGTATTTGTTGTTTTTTTATGTGCGAAAGATTTTTTGTTTATTTGTCTTTGCGCATTGTCTTTGTCTTCGCGTTGGGGCAGCGCTGAGCTGCACATCAATGCAAATTTTGTTGTATTTTTAACAACAACAGCGGGAATATTTTCATCAAAAATTGTTGGCACGTTCGAGGCCAAAACTTCCCTTTTGGCGCTGGCTCTTTCTTATTTCAATTTTGCTTTGTCAGTTGCCTTGTTTAAATTTCCAGCTCAGATTTATGGGTTAAATAAACGATTTTTGATTAGCTTGTATTTGGATTTTGTTTTTCTTGCTGTCGACCAAGGGTTTTTCCTGCGGGCGACATTTGATTCGCGGCGTGCTCCGTTTTTTCTTTTTTGTATACCCTTAACTCATTAAAAATGTGCAAAGCGGGTATGATGTAGTTGTGCGTGAGGATGTAACAGGCAGGAGAAAGTATAGTAGACATAAGGTATATATATTCTTGATTAGCTGAATGGTTTAGCATTGTCAGTCTGTATAAATAAGTCCATCTTAGAGACTATAAGAGCTGGAGACTTTAAATTTTGTATACAAGGTCTCTATTGTAAGTATTCCATTTATATAAGCAGTTTGATCAATTAAGCAAATTTCAATTAAGTAACACAGATTTCGTTAAGTATTTATCTCTTTTTATTATATTTAATATTTAATCATCACTTAAAATCTGTCAGCAACTCTTATCGATATTTTTGTCTCTCGATCAGCAGAGTTGTTAACATGGTTCTTAACATCGATTAACATATTTGGTTAACATAATGAGATGTGTAATCATACATGCAAATCTAACACTGAATAATTAACATTATGTTGCTTAACAGTTGCTTAATATAATAAAAGATAAAAGATTCACATTATGGCTATGTGGTTATATTTAAATGAGTTATGCTTATCACTAATGATTAGAATTTCTATAGCATTGCTATAATATTTAACATGAAGTCTACTTCAGCTGTGTGCAGGGTATCTCCAAGTCGTGTTCCGTCTCTCTCGGCTAGTTCACTCTGACTTGTTTCTTTTTCTTGAGCACAACACGAAAGTTTATGGCGTCACTTTCCTGGGAGTCGAATCGTTGCCCGGATTCCAGCTGCCGATAAACAACAAATCGTTGTGTATAAAATTCTTGAGACATTTGGCGGCTGCTCCCCAATAAACCATGCACTCATTACTTATTAGTCATTCAAGGAACACACACAACGTGTGTGTGAAATGCAAACTTTAAGTGTATATATATAAATTGAAGGGAACGGCTGTTTTCAAGCTATTTCCGTTCAGTTCTCAGCTTTAAGCTTTGCCAATAAATGCGATAAGCAGTTTGGATTAGTTTCATTTTATACTGTAGATCGATTTACATTCGAATTAGTATGTCCAAAACTATACACCTATTTCTGAGCAGTGTAGTTCTATTCTGGCGTCGGTTTGCCAAGAGTCGCTCTTTCTTCATTGGGTAAAACCCCTAGAAATGCTCTGCAAACCGCACAAGAATCCCAAATGAACCCAAGCACAATAGGGCCAAAAGATAGCGGCTAAAACGAATAAGTTATAAAGAAGCCAGAACAGAGAAAGAGAGGCACAGAGTGAGCTAGATAGAAAGAGAGAGGGGTATATCGAGTGAGTGATTTCAATATATAAAAAAAAAGATTTAAATATGTATAGTTAATGTTGTGATTGAAATTCAAATAGAATGCAAATCAGAGCGCATGGCACGAGGGGTCTACAAAGAAAGTGGGTGTGCTGCAAGGGAGGGGAAAAGGAGGGGGATTATTAGCTGAAATTGGTGTCAAAGCATTAGAAAATGTTTACTCGCTTCTTTTGTTGTTGCCCCGAGTGAAAAGTCGTAATTTATGCAAAAGACGTAAACAGAGCAACGAACCAAAAGCAGAACCTAAACCAAAATCGAACAGAGAAAGAACAGTTAGCAGCTGGCGTTAAACGACTTTTAGATACACTTCACAGAGAGTTCCAAGTAATTGTGTTCCAAAGTGCAACAATTTGCGAAACAAAAGTCGAGTTTAGAGAGAGAGAGATGGGTTAGAAGTTCTTCAGTTATATGCCGAATTTAAAGTCTCTATCTCGTATAGTCTCTGAGATCAGTAATGATCAATGGATATAGCTATATCGAGTCTCGCTATTGACTCTGATTAAGACTTATTCTATTATACACTTTTTCCATTATGTTATTAATCAGAATTAATCTCTGATCAAAGCATTGCTCAAAATCATGATACCCCTCTAACTCCATATAGGGTATGCAAATAAAGCAACAACACTCTCACTCACGTACTCGTGCACTCTCTCTCTCCCCCCTCGCTCTCTCTCTCTCTCTGTCTATCTTTCACCTGTGTATAATTTGAAAAACGTATTTTATTTAAATGGCCAATCCACCTTTCACTTGCAGCGATGCGGCGAAGAATCTCGGCTTCACCGTCATTATCGATATGCGCGGCAATGGGAACTGCTCGACGAACGTGAAGACGATATTGAAGGTGCTGCAGGAACACTTTAGCGCCAACATCCACAACGTGGTCATCATCAAGCCGGACAATTTCTGGCAGAAGCAGCGCGCCTCGATCAGCTCGAATAAATACAAATTTGAGACGCAAACCATTTCCATTGAGGCGCTCAACAAGATAGCCGAATCGCATCAATTGACGGGCGATTTTGATGGGCAGCAGTTGTACGATCATCAGCAGTGGACGGACGCACGGGTTGCGATTGAGGATTTCTTTTGGCAGGCCGGCGACATGGCGGATCGCATCGATGACCTACAGGAGGATCTCAATCGCAACGATTTCGCCGAGGATGTCAGCCTGGCGCGGCATGCCATCGATCATCACAACGAGATGCGCAAGAAGATCACCAAGCTGCCCATCGAGGATCTCGATATGCAGGCCAACAAACTCCTAACCAAGATCAATGTGGCAAGTGCCACGGCAAATGCGACAGGCCAAGCGGGGCAGGTAAGTAATATACTAAAATGCAATGCGATTTTTTCCGAGTGTATTTTAAACGATGAACATTTATTAACTAACTCATATTTCTTGCAGTGCGCTGGCGGCAACTCAGGTACGACAGACTGCGCCGATTCGGGCACCTCCTCAGCCGGACAGCAGCAGCAACAAGCTGCCCGTCTCACTGCACCCGGCAGCAGCAACAATCCGGATATGTCGGCCGCAATTAACAAGGCGCTCCGTCAAATCGACCTCATCCACTCCGGCCAGGACCGACTGCTGATGCTCTGGCAGCACAAGAAAGTCAAGCTGGATCAGTGTTTTCAGTGGCGCCTCTTCGAGCAGGATTGCGAAAAGATGTTCGATTGGATACTGCACAATCGTGATGTGTTCCAAATGAGCTACGTCGAGATCGGGCATAATTATTCCGGCGCCAAATCGCTGCAGGATGAGCATCAGAAATTCGCAGTCGCCTCAATGAATGTGAATGTGAATATTGATCGGATTCTGGCTGTGGCCGCTCGCCTCATCGAGAGTCAACATTATGCGGCACAGCATATAAAAACTCTGGCACAACGACTCGATCGCACCTGGAAGGACTTTGGCGCGGGCCTGGACGAACGGACGGCAGTGCTCCAACTGAGCGTACTCTTCCATCACAAAGCCGAACAATACTGCAATAGTGTCGCCAGTTGGGCAGCCGCCTGTCAAGCATCCCAACCGCTGCCCTCCGACATCCAGAGTCTGGAGACGGCAATAAGGACACATCAATCCCTGTACGAGGCGATGTGCCAAGCCTACACCGAGGTGCACTCGACGAGCAAAAAGCTGCTCTATCAGCTGGATCATCTGGTGCAGGTGTGCAATCAGTCGCCGCCACCCGGCGTCCCGGATTATCGCAAGAATAACAGCAACAGCAGCGGTGGCAGCAATACCAATAGTAATAGCAACTATAACAAATATGAGCGACAAAATCCGGCTGCGGATTATAGCGAGGGCGCCAGTCATGTCCTTGCGGTCATACACCAAATATTGGGCCATCATCGTAAGCTGGAGGCCAAATGGCACCAGGAGAAGATACGGCTGCATCAGACGCTCGCTTTGCGCCTCTTCCAGGAGGATGTGAAACAGGTGCTCGACTGGCTAAAGAATCATGGTGAAGTCTTTCTCCGCAAGAACACTGGCATTGGACGCAATCTGCAAAAGGCGCGTGTCTATCAAAAGTCGCACGAACATTTCGAGAATGTTGCCCAGAATACGTATAGCAATGCCGAGAAATTGTTGTCAGCAGCGGAGGAGCTGGCACGCAGCGGCGAAGCCGATCCCAATGAGATATATTCGGTTGCACGCGAACTGGAGCTGCAGGTGGCAAGTTTTGCGGAGCGAGTGGAGCAGCGTCGTCGCCGCCTTGAAATGGCTGTCATTTTCTATACACACGAAAAGGAGGTGAGCGCCTGGATTGAGTCTCTGCGCACGGATGTGAGCACGGATGAGACGCGACTTTCGCAGGAGAATCTCGAGGGGATCGAACGATTGCTGCAACAGTACCGCGATCAGCAGGAGAGCACCGTCAACACGTGCATAGCGATTATAGCACAGGGCGAGGCGCTGCTCCAGGAGATGCGTTCGCTGGAGTATGTGGACAATACGGGCTCGCTGGCCGCGCTCGAGGCAACGCTGGACAAGCTGAGCAAACAGAAGATCGAAGTGGAGGAGCTGTGGTCAGCGCGCAAATTTCGGGCCGATCTTATACTACGTTTGCGCTACTTTGAACGGGATGCCATGGAGCTGTCCTCCCAGTTGGAGATCTGGTCGGAGGAGCTGCAGCATGCGGATCTCTCGCGAGACTACGAAAAAGCGGAGCAGCTAATACGCATGCACAACGAATCCGTGACGGACATACAGAATGCCACGTATGAGATACTGCAACAGGGTCAGGATCTGTTGCAGCTCTTCGAGAATGCCGGCTTCATCTCGATGGCGGATGCCACCCACACCGCCCAGGCACGCATCGAATATCTGCTCGACTTTTTGCGGGAGCGCGAAATCGATCTCGAGGAACTGTCCGAGGCGAAGCGGTCCAAGTTGGAGCAGGCTGTGCAACTCTGTCAATTCCAGAACGATGCCAATCAGGTCATCTCGTGGATACGCAACGGCGAAGCGATGCTCGACGCCAGCTTTGTCACGCCCAACAGTGTCCAGGAGGCGGAACAGTTGCGCAAGGAACACGAACAGTTTCAGGTGAGGATTGTGGACTTTCTGAACTATTATTATACAGTTGCGAGAAGAAATTATAGCAACTATAGAAATGAGAAAAATAAATATATATATATATATATATATATATATATACATTTAAACTTGAAAGCAAAAGTGCCAAAAAGTTGAGGCAAAAATATATTATCAATACTAAAACATTTTTGCTTAGAGAAAGCAAATCATTTAATTTCTTTAATTATTCTTTGGTATTTCTTGTGTTGCCATTCTCTTATTCGCAACTGTATATAGTATATATAATATAGAAATTATAACTTATATATATAATTATAACACTAATTGTTTGCTGGCCTCCTTAGATTGCCATTGAGAAGACGCACACGTCGGCTGTGCAGGTGAAGTATCGTGCGGATGCCTTAATCAATGCCAATCACTATGACCCGAAATCGATACGTGAGATCAGCGATGATGTGACCAAGAAGTGGCAACAGCTCGTCACGTATGCCGAGGAGCGACACAAGCTGGTCACCGCATCCATCAACTTCTACAAGACGGCGGAGCAGGTGTGCTCGGTGCTCGACAGCCTGGAGCGTGAGTATCGACGCGAGGACGATTGGTGCGGCGGCGGTGGCAGTAGTGACAAAGCCCAAACCATTGTGCAACTAATCTCCAAGCATCAGGAACAAAAGGAGGCATTCCTCAAGGCGTGCTCCTTGGCGCGTCGCACTGCGGAGACATTCCTCAAGTATGCGAATCGGTCGCAACAGTATTATCAATACACCCAGGGCAACTGTGAGGAGCATGTGAAAACCAAGCTGGATAAATTGCTCACCCAGGAGTATCAGGTGCTCGAATTTTGGACGTTGCGCAAAAAGTCGCTGGATCAATGCCAGCAATTTGTGCTGTTCGAGCGGAGCGCCAAACAGGCCATCGAATGGATACACAATACCGGCGAGGGTTATCTCTCGTCGCGCACGAATCTCGTGGGCATCTCGCGTGAGGAAACGGAATCGTTGCTCAAGGAGCACAATGAATTTCGCAGCACAGCGAAAGAGACAAGGGAACGGGTCAAGCTACTCATCCAACTTGCTGATAGTCTGGTGGAGAAGGGACATGCCCATGCCAGTTCCATCAAGCAGTGGGTTGCCTCCGTCGATCAGCGCTATAAGGATTTTAGCAATCGCATGGATAGCTATTGTGAGCAGCTGGAGAAATCGTTGGGCATGGCCAAGCAGCCGCTGCATCTGATGATGATGCAACCCGATGCGGATGCAAACAGTTCCATGAGCAGTACTTCCGGCGCCAGCAGCAGCAACAGCACCGATCGTCACTCGGATCCCACGCTGGAGGCCAAGCTAACGACCTCGGCCAGTTCGGCGGCCAGCAAAGAGATCAACGAGGAAAAACGTAAGTCGGCTCGGCGAAAAGAGTTCATCATGGCCGAGCTGATGCAGACGGAACGAGCCTATGTCAATGATCTGGCCACGTGCATCAAATGTTTCCTCGAAGAGTTTCGCAGCGGGCGCAATGTGCCCGCTCCTCTGCTGGGCCAGGAGGACATCATCTTTGGTAATATACGGGAGATACATCATTTCCATCAGAAGATCTTCCTGCGCGAGCTGGAAAAATATGAAACAATGCCCGAGGATGTGGGCCATTGTTTTGTGACGTGGGCCGTCAAGTTTGATATGTATGTGCATTATTGCAAGAACAAACCGACATCGAATAATCTGCTCGTGCAGCATGCTGGCAATTATTTTGAGGAGCTGCAGCGACGCTTCGAAGTGGAGCATCCACTGCCCGCGTATCTCATTAAGCCGGTGCAACGGATCACCAAATATCAGCTGCTGCTCAAGGATCTGTTGTCGTGCTGCGAGGGCAGCCACGGCGAGATCAAAGAGGGTCTCGAAGTCATGCTCAATGTGCCGAAGAAGGCCAACGATGCAATGCATCTGTCGTTGCTCGAGAACTGTGATGTGTCCATCGATAAACTGGGCGAAGTGGTGCTCCAGGATGCCTTCCAAGCCTGGGACACCAAACAGATTATACGCAAGGGTCGCGAACGACGCGTTTTCCTCTTCGAATTGTATCTGCTGTTCGCGAAGGAGGTGAAGGAATCGAATGTGGTTAAATATCAGTTCAAGAGCAAACTGATGACCACAGACATGGGCATCACGGAGCACATCGAGGGCGATGAGACCAAGTTTGCCGTTTGGACGGGTCGTTCCCCGATGCTCTCCGATTGTCGCATTGTGCTCAAGGCGAACAGCCTGGAAACCAAACAGGTAAACAGTCCTTACTCCTACTTTAATGCTCAATTTCTTGTCTAATCTTTGTCAATCTTCTTACAGATTTGGGTTAAGAAACTGCGTGAGGTCATGCAGGAAACCTGCTTCTCGGGCACCTCGTTGACCCTGCCAAAGTCACCGGCGAAGAAATCGGGCTCTTCTCAGCGCTCATCGCGTGATCTGGATGAACCTCTCACGGAGAACGATCACGATCGTTGTTCTCTGGCCAGCTTTGGCTCGGGCAATACCACAGACAGTGATAATAAGGTAAGTTTTACTTGTAATTAATAATATTACTGTAAAAGTTAACAGCTGTTACGGGTTGTCTTAACAGCTGCTATTTTAAAGTTAACGGTTACATTCGCTAACAGCTACGAGTTCAACGTTAACGAACTTCGCAGTTGTTATTTTTTATATGTTATATGTGTTAGCCAGTTGCAGTCCCATGCACTGTTTACATTTGGTTTAACATTTTTTAAGGGCTTTTGAGCTGGAAGTTCCGTTCTCAATTTTTAATTGAGCTAATGGTTCCCCCTACATCATCTGTTAAGCTTTTTGTTAGCATTGCCATCAGCTGTTAGTGTCTCTTCTTAACAGTTTTAATTTTAACAGCTTACATTCCTGCTACTCGTCTTAACAGTTGCCCCTTGAAAGCTTATACTTTTAACCATTTGGAGCTTTTTTGTTTTTCAATAAATGAAAAGCTTCTGTATTTTATGGTCCTACCTCACATAAAAAGCGTTTATGCCATTCGCATTTGCTTCCACTGTCGCTCTCTTTATCTCAGACAGTCTCTCTCTGACGTTCTCTCAATGTTTTGAGCTTTATTGTTAAGGATGCTGCTGCTCCTGCTGCTGAGATACTATTGGCTGCCGATGTTGCTTCTGGTGTTGTTGCCACTGAACTAGTTTTTCGGCTCGGCTTGTCTGCAATATGTTTAAAATTCATAGCAGAACTTAATGAGATTTTCCTCGCTGCTGCACATACATGTGTGAGTGTGTTAGCCTTATAAATTTTATATAAGTGGTTTTTGTGTTACCTTAGATTTTTGTCAATGGCTGAGATTCATTTGCAGCTCATTAAGAGTTTATATTTAAAATTAATAATTAAAATTAATAATATTAAATTTATAATAAATAATTTATTTTATTATTTGCTGGTCAGATCCTCTGCATAAATGTTTTCTATTTTTTTCTAAATTTGGCAATACTTTTATGTGCTCAAGGCACATGTGAGAGTGTGAGAGAGAGAGCTCAGCTGAAAAAAGCTTTTACGTTGAGTATACGCAACGCTGCCGCTAATTGGCAGATTGCCACTTGAACTCTCTCTCCCTCTCGCGCGCTCTCTCGTTGCTTGCGCTCTCTCCGTTGTGAGCTTTCCTTTTTGGCGGTTCACACACAAAGACACACACAGACACGCTGTTTGTTGTTGTCGCAGCTTGCGCTGCGTTTGCTCCTTTGTTATTGTTGTTTTTGTCGTCGTCGGCGGCTTCGTCGTTGCGTAGAGCGGCTGCGGCTGGCGTTTTGCTGCTCCAGTTGATTCGTAGAGTTAAAGCCAATAGGTTCATCGCCGTCGCAGTCGTCGTCGTCGCTAGTCGGTCGTCGCTGGTCGGTCGTCATCAACACTGTCCGCTGTCATCTTTTGCTGTCTCTCTTCCTTAAGCTTCGCAGCAGCAGCAGCTGCCTGCCTGCAGATGCGCGCCGCCCGGTCAACAAAACTTCAGCCGTTGCAGTCGCAGTCGCCGTCGCAGTCGTGCCCATCATATACCGTAATTCGCTAAACTCTGTCACTTGTAAAAAAAAAAAAATCAGTGCTGCTCAAAAAATTCCCTCTCTCCACCGAATTTCCCTTTTAATCCGTGTGTGTTTTGTGTGATTTTTGGCACTCAAGTTTTCAAGCGCAAATCAACAACAATAAAAGTCATAATTAATTCTAAAGTGCGAAATTGATTTTTAATCAGCTGATAAGCGTTAAAAATAAACGATAAAAACTATTCCAGCGTTCATACAACAAAAGTAAAGTATAAAAATAAATGGCAGCTGGTTTTAATCACAAATTCAAGCATAAAACATTAAATTGTTCAATGTTAAAATAACAAAAAGAACGAAGAAATGTATAAATCAAAAATCGAAGACAAGGCGCGAATTTAAGCGAAAATAAATACAATATATAAATAACTAAATGTGTGCAGCAATGTCAACAGTCAGCGCATATATATATATATATATATATATATATATATATATATATATATATATATATATATATATATATATAACTTATATATACATGATAAATAGCTGCTGCCTTGCAACTAAAAGCAAAGCTCATTTTTGCGCTAAAACCTTTATGCCGAAAAAAAAAACCCAAAAAGAAAAATAAAAACCCATAAAAATAACACATACAAAACAGAAAAAAAAAAACAATGGAATACTGCTGCTTATAAAAATGTCTGCAGCTTAAACCCTGCGGCAGACACGACCCCCTCCAATACCCACCATAGACATCCCTCCACTGACCCCCCTCACACCCCCAATTTGTGCTGCCTTTGACCTTTTTCACGCCTTTAGCTACTTGAGTAGCACTTTTATTCCACCTCTCCCTATCTCTCTCTATCTCTTATCTATCTCTATCTCTAGCTCTTGTCTTCTTCTGGCATGCCTGAGGGGGTGCTGGGGAAGTGCGAGTGGGAGGGAAATAGACCACAGACTGGCGACACTTTTTGCGGTTTTTGGGAGTACTCAAAAAATGCCATCAGCGACAAGTGTCGCTGTCAACTGCACTGCGATCATTGTGTGTGTGCATTGGTGTGTGTGTATTGGTGTGTGTGTGTATTGGTGTGTGTGTATTGGTGTGTGTGTATTGGTGTGAGTGTATTGGTGTGTGTATTGGTGTGTGTATTGGTGTGTGTGTGCTAGCAAAAGCACAACAATCATATAATCTTCGTGTATGACATGCTAAGTACATGGCATTTGTGGCATTTTGACTCTTGCACAAACAAATCTTTTTGATTTATTATTAATTATTTTAACTTAAACAAAATTTGATTTCGAGCGAAATTGTTTAAGACAAATGTGGATATAAATGTAGATTTATTCCATGTTCAGTATTATTTCTAGGAATGCATAAAAATTGAGATAAGAAATAAATCTACAGAAATTTGAGATGAAACATCAAAAGTCGAGAAACAATTTTTATGCAGAATTTGAAGGTAAATTTTTGGAGGTGGAATTAATGAATGTGAAATTTAATTGAAAATTTCTTTTTATATTTAGATTTGGTAATCAACTAGAGTCAGAATTATGAATAATAAAAAGAAGCTATTGCTTCTGAAGATTGCTTGAGATTTGGATAAGTTGTGGCTATGAAAAGTCTTGCATTTGCAACATTTCTGGGCATCTCATAGCCTTCATATAAGCTCTCTTGCAACATTACTGTTTATCCTATCGTTTTCATTTCATTTTCATCTTATCTATTAATGGTTTTGTGTGTGCAACACTCTCTCTACATATGTATAATCTCTTGCAACATGACTGTTTATCCTCAACACTCTCTTGCAACATGCCTGTGCTTAGTCTTCATAAATCCTCTTTCTTATCTATTAATAGTTTCTTGCATTTGCCACAATCTCTTGCCACATGACAGTGTATCTCATAGTCAACATAAATCCCGCCTCTCAACTGTGTGGCGTGCAGCATTTCGTGTCTGTATTTCTCGGTTTGAATTAATAGCACGTTTGTTCAATTGCATTTGAAACACACTCTGTTCAAATTGTGTTTATCATTGTTGTTGTTGCAATTTGTGTTTGTTGTCGTTTGGCTTGTTGTTGCCATGACGCGACATGTTTTGGCCATTATAATTATTATTGTAGTTGTTGTGGCTGTTGCAATTTATTGTTGTTGTGTCAAATGGGTTTGGCTAATTTCTATTCAAAGGCTTATTTCAAATGGAATATTTTGAATGAATTCAAATTGAATGAAACAGAAACGAGGCAAGTCAAAGGGGGGAAAATTCTCTATAAGCAATACAAGTGAAGATTTCTTATTTTATTTTGATTAGCGCAGATTGGAGACATCTAAGTGTCTACTAAAATCAGGAGCAGGAACTTCACCCTTTCAAATTGTGCTTATCATCTTTATCCATTTGCTGCATCACTGTCATATAATCATTAAAAGTATCTATCAAAAAGAGATGGGGAGATCCGGCCTTCAAAACGGAACAGCAACTTTAACCATTAAAACTCAACTTAAATTTATGCAAAATATTATTGTTTCAGATAGTATCATAGTTTCATATGGGAATCGTATACCGAATAATATTTTGAACCATTTAGAAACTTTGAATTCCGAATCCTTATACCTTACGTAAAGGAACCGGAACTGAATAGTGTGTTAAAATATTGTTAAAATCGCATTCGAAACTTTATAAAATGTTTTAATTGGTTTATATTACAATTAACCAAAACGAGCAGGATTTTGAACCAAAAGCCCTTAATTCGGAACCGGAACCGGAACCGAATCATGTTTCGATTTGACAGCCAAGTCAAAATATTGCTAAACTTTGAAAAATGATTTCAGATTGATGCCCATTAAATCTGATTTGTTTTTCTGTTTTTATTTATTTATATTTTGTTGTCAAGTTCCGCTTGGACATTATAAACTTAATTTGAAATCCAGGCAACAAGAGCTATGCCACTCCCCCTTCTGCTGCTGCTCCCCCTCAACTGCGGCAATGTGCGCATTCATTTGCACAAATTGAATTAAGTTGGCTTTGGCGAAGTGAATCTAATGAAAGTATTAGCAGTTGGGTTGAGTTGCCTGCGACTGCCCCTCTTGTGGGCGTGGCAGCTGCGAACTGTGACCGTTTGTCAACGCCCGTCAGCAAATGTGACGAGATATCATTCAGTTTCTGCTTCTCCTTTTTTTTGGGTTGATCTTTTTAAGGGTCACTTTTGGGTTTGGTGTGTGCCAAAAGTTTTTAATGCCATTGGCTGTGATTGAGCCACAAAAACTCATCAGTTGATGCCATGTGTAGTATCTACTGTAGCACCAACACCGACACCCCTTGCCCCTGCCACTTAGCGAGCAGCTGTCCACGTTTGGGTTTTTCTTTTTGCAAAATTTCGCTGCAAACATATGCCAATTTTCACGCGTTCACGTTTGTTAACCTTTCATTTGTTTTCATTTTGAGATACCCTGTCTAACACAAGTCTTGGGGCATATTTGTTCTAGCGTTTGGGTTTGATTAGTCCGTTATCTGACTGTAAATCAACTCGAAATCAGAAATAACTTATCTCTTCGGCTTTATTTGTGCTCCTCTTGTGTAAACAATTTGCTGCTGCTGCTGCTGCTGCTTGGCAATTTGTTTATTTAGTTGACTGAAAATTGTCTATAGAAGAAGAAGAAGAAGGTCGAGAAATTATGCCAGAGGGAAGCAGCTAAAGCATATATATATATCTGATCAGCATGAATTAATTAATAAATCAAGGATGTCAGTTTGTCTGTCGCCTTTGGCGATTATCGATAGTAAATTGATTAACGGCAGCAATAAAAAACACATGTCAAGATACAGACTTCCAATTGATATATACCAATATTAATTTATTATCTTTATTTAAAAAATATAAATTAATGATCGAAGTAATTTTGTCTGTTGTTAATTTATTATCTTTATTTAAAAATATAAATTAATAATCCGAGTCTTTTTTTGCTACCAAATTTCTCTACGTAAATTAAAAGATTTTTCTATTAATTATTTAGGCAGAATATTAAGAGCATAAATAATTTATTTATTTATCAGTTTAAATAATATATTTATTTATCAGTTTAAATAATATATTTTATTACATTTTCTAAATATATTTTTAAACATATATTTTAACATTTAACAATAAAAACACAGATTTAGTTAAACAAAAAACATATTTGCACCAACAGCTGGCTGCATCTTTGACAGCAGTTTACAGGGTAACTGCAAGTCGCGCACTCTCTACTGCCGCCTTCTGACTTGATCTTGATAGTTAGCTTAAGTTTCTCAAAAGAACTTGCGACTGTTTTTCTTGGCCTGCTGAAAGGGTATTAACTTTATCTATTTGGCTTTTCACATTTTCTATGGATTTGTTTGTGTGTGGCTTTTGCGCACGCAGTTTGTGGCATTCAACTATTTTTCCCCATCTACTTTGTGTGGGCATCTTTCTCTCTCTCTCTCTCTCTCTGTCTTTCTCTTTTTTCTCTCTTTTTCATTTATTATTTCGTTGGCCGTAAATTATTGAAACATAATTGCAGTTGGGTTCAGTTCGAAAAGCTGTTAGCCAAGTGGCGAGCGTTGTGCCGCACCTGCCACAATTCTGAAAAACACACGGCAACCGCGACTGCGACAGCGGCAGAGGCAGCGGCAGCACAAAAGTGTAAAAATAACAAACATTTACATACAAACACACACTCACACACACACACACACTCGCACACACACCCTCTAAACAAAAACGTGCGGCTGCTCATGAAAATTCAAGATAAATTTTTGGCTAGCAAAATGCGCTAGCAGCTTTTTATCTGACAAAAGAAGCTGTAGCAAAAAAAAAGAAGAAAAAATCCACACTTAAAATGAATAGCAGAGAAAAATTGATACGATTAATAAAATTAAAAAACATAAATCAAATATATTTAAAAGTTTAGCTAAAGTAAAAACAATAATTTCACAATTGCGTAAATGAAATCAAAAGTTTGAAATTCAGAACTAGAAGTGTAATCGTTACTAATTTGTTTATATTCGAAATATCTGAGTGGTACGGCATTACGTTGTTTTCATAAGGCTGAGTGGGAATCGCCTGCATATTCAGTATTGAAATTAGAATCGGAACATAAATTTGAAATTATTTCAAACGCCACCGAATCCAATATTAATTGTGCCGAAAAAAGTGCTTCGGAACAAATTAGCGGAACAATCTGATGATCGAACGCGTAGCTATATAAACATAGGTGTATGTGGCTGTGTTCCAGTTGGCACACAGACGGACAGACAGACGTACCGGAACCGTACCGACAGCGCAGCTACCAATAACTAAACAAATATCATAAAAAACTTGGGCTGATTATCGAAATTTGTATATTTTATATGCCAAAATCAAAATCGAAATTCATTGCGTTTCTTAACGTAGTTTTTACTAGGCTTGTGTCTTGTAAAGGTACACAGCAGCAGCAGTACCAATAAGGTACCCAAGCGAACCTAAGGTTATTTTTGTTGGACAGCAATAAACGGACAAAAATAGCAAGAGTAAAAGCCATATTGTAGTGCTAATTGAAAGTGCTCCACGTAAAACACAAAAGAGGGAAAGAGGGAGACGGGGAGAGTGAGAGAGAGAGAAAGCTGTCGATAAAACGCAATCGTAATAGATACAAATTTGACAGGCCAGCAGAGCAGCAACCTCAGTCTCAGTCTCTGGCTCAGTCGCAGCAGCCGGCGTTCAAAATGACAAAGCGACTCTCTGGCTCCATTCAGCTTATGTATGCCACAAATCCAATCAAATTCAGGCACACACCCACACACACACACACACACACGCACACCCCTCTGGATGCTTTGTAATTTGTATTTGGAGTTTTTTTTTTCTGGCTTTTTTGCGGCTTTTGCACAGAGCTAAAGTTTAAAAATAAAACATTGCTGGCTGCGCTGGCTGACAATTTATCGATTTGTGCGCAGATTTATTGGTAACTAAATCAAACGCTTTTAAAAATAACTAAGCTAAAAAATAAACGCAAAACCCTTTATCAAAGTCCAAATGTAAAAAGTAGAGTGCAAAATCAAACGAACATTTCGAAAATTTCAAATAAAACTTTGCAGACAAAAAAAAACATTTGAAAAGCAACGCAATAAATAAATAAATAAAATCTTTAAAGCTTCATTTGAAGACCAAATAAAAAAGAAAAGCGAAAAACGAAAAATGTTTTCAGCTTTATTGAGGACCAAATGCAACAAATACATAAATAAATAATGAAAAACGAACCAAAAGCAATCAAATAAACAAATCAAAATAATTGCAGCTGTATATTTTTGGGGACCAATTGCAATAAATAAATAAACATAGAAAATAAAGCAAGACCAAATGCATAAGGAAAATAAATCTTAAATCTTAAATTTAAAATCAACACAAATAAAAAATAAAAAAAAAACAAGAGGAAAACAATCGGAATGAAAAGCGTTAAGAAATTCCTAACGGAGCGCATGAATAGCGTCGATGCTGCCGATGTGGCAAACCACAAAAAGGCGGCGCCTCTCGAGCGGCTCAAGTGCAGCGAGGCCAATGCAGCCAATGAGCATCCAGCGGGATTTGCCTCGCTGCCAAATACACCGTTGACATTGCCACCGCTGAGCGCACCGATTGCCATTGGGGATCCATCGCCATCGCCGTCGCTGGCGGACTCGGCACAGAACACACCACTGTGCACCCTCGAGGAGGATGACAGCATATCGCCCAAGTTGCTGGCGGATGCCAAGAAGGGGGCCAAGAACGGTGCCGCCTCCGCTGAGCCACTCTCGCGCTCACCCTTCACCTTTCCCACAGTCGCCGCCAATGCCCCGCAGCAGCAGCAGCCACAGCGCAAGAGTCGCCGCAAAATCTCGCTGCCCTGGTTCCGCCAGTCCAGCGTCAGTGGCCACGGCGTCCTCTCGCGCCAGCACACCATCGATACGCCCAGCTCCTTTCGCTTCTTTCGCCAGCCCAGCAACAGTGGCTTCAAGGTAAAATTCCATGCATCCCAAGAATCCCCCCAGCTCTACCCTCAGGCGCAGAGATTTCACTTTTTCTTTGGAATCAACTTGAAGCCAAATAGCTGAGTTAGATATATATATTTGCCAAGTGGTTGCGGGCAGACTTTAAATATATATATATTCCTTACCTTTATCCAGATAAAATATAAATAAATTGTTGTACAATGCAATCAATATTTAGGCCTCTTTATTTATAAGCAGAACTCATTGATAATGCTTAAAAGGGTATACTGAAATTGTGCTAAAATATTTAAGGTATATAAATTCTTGATCAAGTATGTATATACATATGTTTTAATCTTAATTAGGATCAGCAGTCGACGCCATTTTGCCATGTCCATATGTCCATCTATCTCAGAGACAATAAAATCCATAGACTTTGAATTTATATTATAATTAATGGTCAGATCAAGTTTACTATTATAATAGAGGTCATTTTTTCTATACAGACTAAGATTTATAATGGATATAGACTCGACTTCAAAGTATCTCCCAGTCGAGCACTCTCGACTAGAGCTTTCTTTATTTTCTATTTGCCAAGCATTTCTAATCATTTTCTGTATACAGACTTCGACCTAGTAATGGATTCAGGATATCTCCAAGTCGAGTTTTCTCCCCTAAAGTATTTTAACTTGTTTATTTTAAGGTTTTCTAAGAATTTTCTGATTGATACTTATGAAATCAGGATTACATATTCAAATTACAAGCTTTTGCTTCAGTTCTGACAGCTATCTAAGATAACTCTGTAGTTGGCTATAATTTGTTAAGAAGCGTCGCATTATATAATGCAGTTAACATAATCATAATATTAGATTACACACACTGGATTATCAGGAATGTGGATTGTTAAGGATAGTTATATAATTTATATAGTTGACATAATGATAAGAGTAGATTTGTGATTATTATGGTTCTAGTTGCGGACCGTAATTTGCAAGGAATCAAATAACACAAAAGTGTTAGTTATAACTGCAGGCAAAACACCCACTACTAACTGTATAAAGATATATATATTTATGTATATACAGCTGCGGTCAAAATTATAGTTTAAAAATTATGAAAATTTTATTTAAACACAAGCAATCAATACTGCAGATAAGTAAAGATGGTTGGCATTTATTAATAAAATTATTTATTTTATTATTATTATTATTTATTTTATTATTATTATTATTTATTTTATTATTATTATTATTTATTATATTATTATTATTATTTATTTATTTTTTATTTATTATTTTAATTAAATGATTTAATTTAATTATTATAATATTTTTTATAAACTATTTATATTTCATTTTATTTAATTTTTATTTCTATTGAAGATTTTGAAGTGGGTTCGTTTTGATAACCATACAATTAGTTGTTCTTTTAGCAGCACTTCTATTATTTTGACCGCAGCTGTATCTGTGTCTATCTTCAGCCAAGTCCTCTGCCAATTCTACTTCAAGTGTTTGGCCCGTTTCTGTTTGTGACTTATTTGGTTTGGTTGCGGGGCAAAAGCGAGCAATTTATGCTTAGTGCTGCTACTGCTCCCCAGCTGATTGTAAATTGTAAGTGTTGTTGACCCGTCGTGGTGCATGGCACGCCCACACACACACACACAGACACAGACACACTGCTGCTTTAGTCGCATTGTCATTTCAATAAGCACATTAATCATACGCCGTGTTGTGCGCTAATTTATTTGCTTGAAGTCGCTTCAATTATTGTCAGTGAGTTTCCCTTGCCTCCTTATTGACCCTCTACCTCCAGCTCTATGTATTTATGTAATTTATCAAGCGCAGCCAATCAGCCACCCAACTGGCAAGTGGCATGTGGCAAGAGACTGGCAAAGTGGCAAAGTGGCAAAGTGGCTCGCATAATGTATTTATCACTTCATCAAGCCCAGTAAAAGCTTATCATCATCATCATTATCATCATCTTTTGTCACTGTTGCATTGAGTTCCCTGTTCCCTGTTCTCTGTTGACCTTGTTGCCCCTTTTTGCTCTTTCTTTTGTCAATTTAGTGTTGAGTGTTGGCAAACGGAGCTCGCTCGCTTCTCGACTTGCCCCTTTAATCAACTTGAGCAGCACATTCACGCTGCGCTCCACCGAAAATTCTATTAAAAATATTCTAGTTCCTAAAGAAGTAGACGAAGAAGAGAAAGTTCCTTCTTCATTCCATTGCTGCACATGCATGAAAAAATGCTTTCTATGCATTCCATTATATCCAGCATACTTTTGCACTTGAGCGCGGCTCGCATGCATGAGATACGCAGAAAAAAAGAAAGTAGTAAAAGGAGGAGAACAAGAAGACGGAATACGTGCCGCTGTTAACGAAATTTCCCACATTTTGTGTATGTGTTGTGTGTGTGTGTGTGTCGCTTGTCAGCTGCAGCTAAAGCTCTTCTCTACGACTCACGTGTAAAGCGTAAAAGCACACAAACAAATGCGAAAAGAAAATAACGAAAACGAAACGATATGAAAAGAATGCGCCAACAACAGCAAAGATAATAACAACATCAACAGCAGCAGCACCGCCACCACCAGCAGCAGCAGCAGCAGCAGCTCTCAAACACAAACTCACGACGCAGCAGTCGTTAACATGCACAACACACACACACGCACACAAATATATTAAAAGCGTTGCATAACTCAGCAGCGCAGCGCAGCGTAGTGTGAGCAATATGAAAATCTGTATGCTCTATCTGTCAGCGACATCTTTGGGTGAAAAAATGCAATTAATATATGTAATAACATAATGCAATATAACATTTACTGTTGAGAGATAGATAACAGTTGTAATTAACATGAGCTTAACATGAATGTGCAGCAAGATCGTATTGAATAATAACCTTAAGGAAGACAAACTGTTAAAATAAAAGAAATAGACTTGGAAAGAAGAAGACATTTGTTAAACTATTCTTATAGAATACTATAAAGTAACACTTGGAATGAAATAACATCTTTAAGCCAACATGCAACTGTAAGCTTGCGTAACATACAATTTCGATATACATATGGATATCAATGTTGCGATCGCCAGCTTGAAGAAGCTGAGCGCAGTCTTTTCCCATCGATTAAGTGAAGTAACAGATGTGTTTGGAAGAACTATTCAATTATTAGATTTGACAACAGAACACTCTCATTTCGAATGTAAATATGTAAAATGTAAATTCATATTTACATAATAAAAAGAAACATTTCAAAAATGTGTACAAAATTGAATTATAAATTCTACAAGTTCAGAAATTATTGTTTTGCTTCTAGATTTCAATCGTTACAGTTGCGGTTTCAGCTGCATACAGTGATATATGTGAACACATTTATTTGATTTAAGCCATTGAGATACTCATGCTCCAATAGGCAGTATAATTACTGAAGTAATTGCGCGTCAACCCATAAGTAATTGCTGGTAATTAAATGTCTTTTTTTATGACTTTGAACAAACGCAATGCCTTGTTCCGGTTACTCGCAGCATCTGTCCTTAAGTAAATGACAATAAAATGCTGTTACCCAAGGAAGCAGATACTTAGCCAATGATGTGCAGCCGTATCATTGTTTGTGTATTGTTGTTGTTGTGTGTGTGTTGTTGTTGTTGTGTGTGTGTGTTGTTGTTGTGTGTGTGTGTTGTTGTTGTGTGTGTGTGTTTAAGTTGTAGAAGTAGTCATGTTTCTTTGCTGTTTACCATTTTTTTTTCGTGTTTTTTTTTTTTTTGCTTGTGTTTTTTATGACAGTTGCAGACGGCATTTTGTTGCTGCTGCTCTCTGTGGCAACAATGATATGCAAATTGCGCAAAAAGCGTTCGTTGAATGGGAAAACCAAAGCCAAAGAACTCAGAACAACACGCAGATTGCTTTGCTTGACAACGGAGCTCAACGGAGCAATATTCTGGAGAAGAATTGAAGCGAGATTTGAGTTGTGCAAATTTAATTGCAATTTATATTGCTTTTGAAGTAAGTTTGCTTATAGTTTAACTTGCTCAGTCTGTGCATATACCCCTCGCTGCCATTTCTACGGGGTATACAAGTAGTTGAGCGGATGAAGGTTAAAAGTAAACAGTTACAATTTGTAAGTATTTAAATTGCTGTGCATAAAATCCCCAACTAGAAACTCGGATGCAGATACAGACAGCCACAGATACAGTTACAGAAACATAGATACATATATATTTATATATATATATATCTTATGCTTAAGCTTCCATGATAGTTGCCGAGTTTATTTGCGTTGTGCTGAATGCTCAAATCCTACTCTGGCCATTAAGATGATAGCATTTGAGTCGTCGTGGCAAGCATAAAATGCACATGTTTGGCACTTTTTTCTTCTCTTTTTTCTGTTTGTGTGGCAAAAACAATTTTACAATTGCTTGCCCCAGTTGAGTGTGTGCTTGTGTGTGTGTGTGCGTGTGTAATGTGTGTGTTATTGTGTGTGCTTTGGGTCCACTTAATTTATCATCTTTACTACACGAATGTGCAGCTTTTGGGCCACTACTAAGCGTTGTGCTCCCCTCCTCTTCCATGCCCATCGTATTGATTGCTAGCCACCCCAGCCCCACACTTCCCCCTTCTCAAGGCCCGCTCTTGCATTGAGGCACACCAACACTTTGGGGCCACAAAAAAAACAGCATTTGGGCTGTTCTCCAGTTTTGTTTATCCGGGCACCCATTTGGCACGTGTTTGTTCCACTCTTACAAGCTGCTGCCAGTGGCAGCATGTTGCACACACACACACACATATACACGCACACATGAGCATGTACTTCACTTGAGCCGAGTCCTTTTATCACACAAAAAATACTCAACATTCCTCTCGTTGTAGATTTTATAGAAATTTCACAGCTAACAAGAAATTTAATCGCTTAACGAATCGTTTATTGTTTTTAAATCGATTAAGTTTGAATTGAAATCGATTGCTAATCGTTCTTTCATCGCTTGATATCACACACAAGTTTTGCTCTTATGCAATGTGCGAATAATGAAATTGAATTGCAATCAAGTTTACGCATCTACCAGAATTTATGATTGCTTAAATGGAATTTTGGGAATGGATTATCAAACAATTTACATAAATTCATTCAGTTTATTCTTGATTTTCACACAGTATCCAAGATTATGAAAACATTCCAAAAATGTCTGCTGACAGCCTAAAAATGATTTACTCCCTGAATAAAAACTATTTTTTTCTTGACTATTAAAATAGTTTTAGTAATTTATTTCATTCACAACTTACTTTAAGCATTTTAGTTTGGAAGAATGTTATCGATAACTATTCTTGAAATATATTTTGTTCGTTTAACACTGTCGAACAGCTGTTCACAAAGTCCACTCAGATTAACAGTGGCTTAACAGAGTTTAAATTGGAACCAAAACCAGCTACAGTTAGACATCCTAATATATATGTAACACATTTGCCAACACTGGAAACCTTAAGCCTTAATTAAGCAGCTTTTGCTTAATTAATTCTATCAGATATATCATATTTAAAGCACACATCGCTTTATGGGCAACAGTTAATGCTTAATTGAGTAAACAATCTAATCATTCGGCAATATGAATCGCTGTTATCATTAACATGATCCTCTAATTGCTGTTTGCGGCTTTTGTCTGAGTGCATTAACCCCTCGACACACCCCAAAAAAAAAAACACCCCCTCTCCAGCCGGCTACTGCCAATGAAGGACTGGACTTTATCTATCATATTGTCATGTTTGCACGTAATTTATTGAGAATATTATTCGATTTGCGTTGTAAATGACTTTCAACACACACACACACACGCACACACATGCCAACCACACACAACACACACACTCGAGCACACCACAAATGTGGTCTGGTAGTCGTCGCATACGGTGTTAACATGTTGTCGCACAATTATCAGAAACCACACACACAAAGAGCGTTGGGTGGGGGGCCAAGAGCAAGAGGATGTGGGTGTGGTGGAGATATGTTTTATTCTGCTACTGGTAGTGCTGCCTCTCTCTGTTTGTGGGGTCCTTTTGTTTTTTTGTTGCCATTGTTGTTTGCCTCTGAGTTACAACGTAATTGTTGTTGTCGAGCTCACGTTCACCCACACTGCCAGTTAATTGAATAATGGACGACGTTTATGTTTTACGTACTTTATACATATATATATATGTATATATGTTATGTCTATATATATAATGCAACACATACACACTTCTATCGTCTACAATTGTGTGTGATTTACTAATGTGCCCCAAGAGTCCATTTGCCAATTGGTGTACGAATTATTATCATGCAAAACATTTATTTCAAAATGTGTTGTGCAGCTTAGTCAAAATCAATATTTATGATATTTGTATACCCTGTAGAGAGTTAGAAAGGGGATATTGTTGTTGTTTAATAGTATGTAATAGACAGAATACATTTATTCTTATTTAGAGTCGATTAAATACTTTAATTTAACATTTCAGTTGATTTTATATTAATATCGATAAAAATCGATTAACGATAGCTATAAATGCCATAATTGACATTATCTAACTAAAATGCATAAAAATTGCTTGAAAATATTTGCATATCTACCAAATTTAGCTTGGAATTTGTCACAATTGAATATCAAAGACAAACGACAGTTAAAGCCTTGGCTCTAGGGTATCTGCCAGTCGAGTTCCCGTGACTTGATGTTCCTTATTTGTTTTTCATTGCTGCATATTTGCAAATTTTGTGCTTTTCGGAGCTGCCTGTTGGCTAAATGCAAAATTAAATAGGTAAACGGAAACCTGTATGCTCATTTTTTCATTCTTCTTGTTCAATTTTCAATATGTTTCCATTATATACCCCAAAATCGAGTTTAGTGTGAGCATAATGGGATATATGTTCGCCCAAAATAAAAATCAAATTAAATTCTCAAGGCTTTTGCATAGGTTTCGCAATAAATTCGGGCTTTCATCTCATATATCAATCGGTTGAATGATATTTTTGCTCGCATTCGCATTGACAACCCAAAAGCGACTTTGCTCTTTCTCTCTCTCTCGCTCCCGTCTATCTGTCTCTTTTTAATGGGCCAAACAATTGATGAGTTTTAAGTGAGCTGCAATTGTGTTGTTTTTTATTATGGCCCATTAAAAGACAAGGGCAAAGTCAAAGTGAAAGTGAAAGTCATGTTCGTTTCCTGTCATCTTTTGCCTACCAATCTTGGCCACTCCCCCTCGTCTGCCCCGCTCCTGTCTACCTTTTTGGCCATCAATAATAACGTTAGCATTTGCCAAATCGCTTTACAAATTTTTCTTCTTCTCTGGTTTTTTTGTGTGTGCGTGTGTGAGTGTGTGTGTATGTGCTTCTCGAGTTACGCATGTTTCTTGTCCTAGTCTACTTATCAGACTTGCCCATTTTTGGGGGCGGCCATTGTGTTGTTGCATTTGTTGTATTATTATCAGCCTTGTAATCAGCAGCTGTGTGGAACCTTTGACTTTCAGTGTCCTGTGCGCCATTTGCCAAGGACATTATTGTGGGGTCAGTTGCTTAACCCTCGTTTTGCAGGCCTTCCTTCCTTGATTCCATCCTTCCGTCCTTTCTGTGACATCCTTCGACTTTCTCTTCTCGAATATGCAAATGCAAATTTGCGCAGCAAAAAACTTTTCAATTGATTCCACAACTCAAGTTTGATTTGCAATTGAATTTCAAATATACTTCTCAACTTTTCTCTTTTCTCCAAGAAAATCCGCCCTGTTTTTCCTGTAAAGATTGAGCGAACCAATTTTTTTTTTAATGAAAATTCCAGCATTAAATAATTAAACGTTGAGCGATTATTGCGCAGTTAAGTCAAAAGCTGACACAAATACCCGCTGCGAGAAATGTGTGTGTGTGTGTGTGTACTCGGAAAAAAAGAATTTTCCAAGGGTAGCTCACCTTTTTTCTTTCTAAATTTCAGGCTACATTTTTCTAAAATTTAAAAAAAAAATATGTCTAGATTTCAAGGTGATTTTTCAAGCAGCTTTAATATTTTTTTTTTTTTTTGTTGCTTAAATTATTATAAACAACATTTTTCTAGATAGTTTATAATTAATTTTCAGAAAAAAAACTGAGGTTTTCCATGTATACTTCTCAGAAATGCGTTTCTTAATTCAAGAAAATTTTTCTGAAATAAAAAATAAATAAATAAAAAAAAAACCCCAAATTTGGGATTAAGATTAAGATTTTTTTTCTGAGTGTGTGACAGGGGGCAAGTTGGTTAATATATGCAGGCAGTAGTTGTTGGCAAATTGTTGCAGCTGTACGTATTTATGAAAGCCACTCTCTTTCTGCCCCATTCTTTTCTGCTTTCCTCTGACTTGTGCCTTTTATTTTACACCCGTTGATTAACTATGCAAATGCGGCGAGCACAGGCGAGTGTAAGCCAAGTTAATTATTTTATGCACAGCAAAGGCGGACGGGAATAGATTAAGCCAATGGCAAGGGGGTGGCGGAGGGCGGCAGAATGCGAAGGAGGTGGTTGGGTGGTTGGGTGGATCAGCTTAACAAGTCAACGTTGATTGCATTTTTGTGAAAATTGTGCTGGCTTCAAAAAAGAAGAAGAAGCATAAAACACAGGATGGAAAATATCACGTATACGCCCCGCCAGCCAGCTCGAAAATAACTTTTAATTTAATTTAATCAAAGACGCGTTGCACGAGCAGCAGCAGCAGCAAAGGCAAATGTGCAACAACATAGTGCCACACGAATGAATTTCATTTGAAAACACAAGCTTATTTACACACACATACACTTGAGAGAGAGAGTGTGTGTGTGTGTGTGTGTGTGTGTTGCCTACAGTTTTCTATGCAAATTTGCTGTGCACTTTGAAGTGTAGTGAAGACTGACGTAGTTTGATATTTGGTTATATTTGCATATATAAATCAGTTTACCTTACGAATTGTGCTTGTACAATCAACTAAGCCAATTAAATCCTTGTGCCACATTCAACAAATGTTGCAAACAATTATTTCTAGGAAAAATTGATGCTTTTACACAAAATGTTGCCTTACTGGCTTTTTCCTTGGAATTATCATACGTTCGTGGCGAACAGCCAGCTGCTGATAGCCTATTAGTGAGTTCAAGTGTGTGTGTGTGTGGGTGTGGGTGTGAATGTGTGTGTGCAGGATGTGTGTGTGCAGGATATGTGTAGGTTGTAGCTGTAGCTGCAGCTAATTGCAGTGTGTGCGCTAATCGCCAGTTAACAGCGATGTTAATGATGATGATGATGACAGGATGATGATGATGAGATGGTGATGATGTTGATGAGGGTGTATGTGTGTATTTATGTAAAAGAGTGTGTGTGTGTGTATGTGTGTGAGGAATGACGCTTAAGAGTGATAAAGAGAGATAGAGAGAGAAAGACAAAGTGATAAAAAGAGAGAAAGAGAGACAGAGAGTGAGAGTGATAAAGAGAGAGAGAGAGCGATAAAGAGAGAGAGAGCGATAAAGAGAGATAGAGAGAATGAGAGATAGAGAGAGTGAGAGATAGAGATAGAGTGAGAGAGATAGAGATAGAGTGAGAGAGATAGAAAGAGAGATAGAGAGAGTGAGTTAGAGAGAGAGTTAGTGAGATAGAGAGAGAGAGAGAGAGAGTGTGAGATAGAGAGAGAGTGAGATAGAGATAAAGTGAGAGAGATAGAGAGAGAGAGTGAGATATAGAGAGAGGGAGAGAGTGAGAGAGTGAGAGATAGAGAGAGAGAGAGAGAGTGAGAGAGAAAGAGAGAGTGAGAGAGAGAGATAGAGAGAGAGCAAGGTAGAGCAAGATCATATTAAGAGAGGATTTCACTACAAATCCACCGAAGAATATCCTTTAAGAAAAATAATTTCTTCTCTTAGCTCCTTACCTACTACCACAATCTCCCATCTAACTTTCTCTCTCTCTCTCTCTCTCTCTCTCTCTCTCTCTCTTCGCGCACTATCAACTTTTTATTAAGTTGAAAATTGGTTTGAGTTTTTTGGCATTTTGAAGTTTGCATCACATATTAAAATAGTTTCAACAGCTGCTTTCCGCTGGCAACTTTTAGCCTTAGAAAGTGGGCGTGTCTTTGACGCAATGACATTTGACATTTGTCTGCTGCTGGCAACATTTGGTGCTGATTTATTTGCTGCTTTCCATTTTGTTGTTTCTTTTTTGTTTTTGTTTTTGTTGTTTTTCGTTTTGGCTGCGACAAATTGTGTCACGTCAAAAGGCGAACGTTGAATTTGTTGGGTGAGCTGCGAAGTTTTAATAGCACTCGTTTTGGCGAGATGACAGCCGCCTATGAAATATACAATTTTCTGCAACACATACCCGTGTAGCATATAGCATGCCAAGGCACGCCTCCTTGCATGTGGCATGCCCCACTCACACACACAGTTGTTGAAAAGTTTTAATGCTTGGCGCGTTGAAAACTTTTCGACTAATTGCATTACAAGCGGAAACGTGCAATATATAAATGTGTGTGTGTGTGTGCGTGTGTGTGCTTATAGACATGTGTGTGTGTGTGTGTGTGTGTGTGTGAGTGGTGCTTAATTAACAGCACTGCCGCAGCAGACGCTGAGCTCTCTCAGCTCCTTAAGACTGCCTGCTGGCAACTTGGATTCATTGCTCAGTTTCCTGCTAACTTGGGAGTTGTGTTTTTCTTGCTTATTATTCTTGCTGTTGCTGTTGCTGTTGCTGTTAGACAGAGCCAGAGCCGCTATAAATAGCCAGGCCAGGAAGCGAGAGACAGGCAACCAACCAAGTCGGTCCTAATGAACTCGGCTCGTGCTGCTTCTGGTGGCAACTTCCTTTCATTTGTTGCTGCTGCCACACAACGTGTATGTGACTGTGCCTCGCTTAGTTAAGCCAAGGTGTTATGTGTGCCACGTGGCTTTTTAGTCTATAAATGCAAAAAGTATAATATATATATATATGTATATATATATATATATATATATATATAGCATCAACTGTACCAAAAATTATTAATTGTCTGCGAGAGTCTGAGTAAAATAATTTATTAACCATCAAATGAGCTCAACAATTGATGGAAAGAAGGGGTATATTGATGTTGTGCCGAAGTATGTGACAGGCAGTAGGAAGCAGCTCCGTACACATAAAATATATATATTCTTGATCAGCTGCAACATATCAGTCGATTTATCGATTCAAATCGAATTCCGATAACAATAAATCAAACAATTGCATAGATAAAGCGTTTCAATTGATATCTTATATAGCCAGCTGTTTAAATATCTTTAAGATATATACAAAAAAATTCATTTTCATATTCATTTGTAACAGGGTATCTGCTAGTCGAACCCTTTCGAGCAGAGTCTGCTCTTTGAATCGAACTTAAAAGTTTGAGACACTTGCAAAAAAATCAACAAATTTTTTAACTGCTGTTAAAAATTAATTACTTGATGATAAACAATATGAATTCTTACGTAATCGCAAACGTTTATTTGTTGTTGTTGTTGTTGTTGTTGCTATTAATAAGCCGCTTATCGATTTATACATCGACTTAAAACCTGCGCTCAGCAACACAAAATTTCGCACACATGTTTTCATCTGTGCGGTTTCCCACTTGCGGTTGCCCCTTGCTCTGTTGAGCAGCGCAATTAAAGGCTGCCACACACACACAAACACCCCACACACACACAAGCATCTAAATTAATAAAATAATAAATTATTGATATGCATAACGCTGGTTAGCTGCGCTTGCCTCGCAGTTGCCAACCTGCCGCACGACGGGGCAGCTAATCGAAGCTGACAACGTCTTGCTGCGTATGCATGTGTATAGCTGTGTGTGTGTGTGTGTGTGTGTGTGTGTGTCTTGAATAGCTTTCTAATTAGTACGTAGCTGGCAAATGATCCTTGAGCTGCTATTTGGAGGTCGCTGTTTTATTTCAAGTGTGTCTGTGTAGGCCAGAATCATTCAAGCGAGTCCTTGCTGTGGGTCACATTCTCTCTCGCTCTCTCACTCTCACTCTATCTATCTATAGGTCTCTCTCTTTTTTATATGTGATTGCAGCACAAAGTAAATCAATAAAGGGAAGCATTCCACTTACCCTTGCCCTTGCCCTTGCCCTTTGACCAACACCTTGGCCATGTCGCCCTTAAAGCATATTTGTGCATGTGTCCACTCGCTTCATTGGATGCACATCTCTCTCTCTCTCTCTCTTTCTTTCTCTCTGACTCTGTCTATGTGACAGCAGCATATCTAGACTCATCATAATGTCTACCTATAAAGTGCACCCTTTTAAAAAAATGCATAAAAAGGGTATATTAAATTCACTAAGAGCAAAAATGATTTTCATTTGATAAGATCAGAAATGAGTTATGGGTAGTTTGTAGAGAAATATGTAGAAAAATCCTTATAAAATTCGCTAATTTTGCTGATTAACTCAGATAAATCCATTTCAGCATTTATTATATATATATATCATTATTCTACCATCCGAAAGAGAAGATTTATTTATATAAATCTACTACGGAAAGTAGATAAGCTCATTTAGAAATTGATTTTTGTACGGATTCTCCGTTATCCTGATGCGCCTTGTAATTGGGAGACCTTATACAAGTTGCATATTGAAGATTTTTGATTGAATTTAGAATCTTTTGACCAGCGCCTAATCACACTCTGAACACAAAATATATTTTCCCATATTCGTTACTATTTTTGTACTTTATAATCTCAAATTTTTTTTCAAATGCTGTATTTTGGTTTAGCTGCTCAATTTGAAGTCTTAAGGCTGCATTTGAACAAACTGGCTTAAAGTTGAGATTGTAAAGCTATCATTGTGAAACTTGTCATTAATTGAGAGTGTAATTTATGCTTGTGGCAGGGTATCGCAGCTGCAACGACACCCAGCGGATAAATATTGTGTGTTTCTCTTTTATTATTATTTTGTCTATGCTCATGAACGTTTCTCTTGTCTCTGTTTGCAGTTGGGCAATCAGGAGGCCACCTGGGTTGTGGCCGATTACATAGCCAGTGCGGGCAGCAACGAGCTGAGCGTTAGCAAGGGCCAGCAGGTTGAGATTATTGAGCTGCCCACAGCCAGTGAGCCGGACTTTTGTTTGGTGCGCCTAAATCCGCAGCATGACGATTCCGCCGTACAAGAGGGCCTGGTGCCCGTGGCAGTGCTCAAACCGCCGCCAGGTGCCCACAAGCAAGGTTCGTCCTCAGCCAGCACCGGAGGAGCAGCAGCAGCAGCTGGTGCAACAACAACAACAACACCCACACAAAAGCCAAACGACAGCATGCAGGATCAAGGTGAGCAAAGCACAACAAAAAATATTCTTGAATTTCAGAAATTCGCCAAATCATCTTTTATTATTTAGATAGAAAATGTTCAATTATTTAGGGAGTATATATCCAAAAATCGGGGGCTTCCTTTTCGAACTAATCGAATATAAAAATCGAGGCTTTAAGTTTTAGTATTTCAGTTTTTGCTACTGAATTTAAGCAAGAATTTTTTCAAGTTTTTTAAAAGCATTTTTTAACAATAGATAGAAAAAATGATAAAAATGATTACTAACGATTTTCCAGAACTTAAATCACTTTTCTAAGGGCAGGGATAGAAAGTGACACGATTACTCAGAATGTTCATAATTTATTTATATTTATACTGCTGCTTTCAGGGAATCGCAGCAAGGCGGATGCATTATCCTCTTCTACGAAACGACGCGGATTTAGCGGGTAAGTTTCACTTAAAAAAGAAAGAGAAAAGAAACCCTTCAAGCGTTTTAATATGCAAAGTGATGGCTCTCTCTGTGTGTGTGTGCGGGTGTGGCTGTGTGTGTGTGTGTGTGTTTGTCAAATGTCACAGGCTCGCAAGTTGGCCAACTTGGCGGCAAGTTGACTGTTGCTCAAGCCTTTTGGGTCACGTCACACTAAACTGAGCTGAGCTGAGCTGAACTGAACTGAACTGAACTGAAATGCGTGACACTTTAAGTGACTGTTGCATAATTAATAAACGCAAAGAGTCATAAACAAGTTGTTGAGGCTTTAAGCCAAAACATTTACGACACTCTGAATGGCAGTTTATGGAACAAAGCCATCGCTGAATGATTTCAATTATTTACAGAAATGAAGATAAACACTTTGCTTGCATATTAACATTATTGTTGGCCAAGTGCCGGAAACACTTCCTTACATCTATTTCGTTTTAGCCAACGAGCACACTTCTCCACTCAGACATAGACATTCCCCCTAACGTTGGGTGGCTGCTGCTCTTCAGAAGTTTGTATTTAACAAGATTTACACAGCTAACTGAAATTGCAATTCATTGTAGACTTGCTCTGAGGGCTTAGAACCCTTTTAAATGCAGCCAAAGTTTGTTAACAACATTCTGATGCTGATGCTGTTTGAGTTTTGTCTAAAGTCCATTGTAATCCAACTGCAGCAATGCTGTGCAAATGTTTGCCCTTCTTGCTTACATTAAAGTCACTTTTCTATTAGTTTCATAACTGCTGCTGCTTGGGCAGAAATATGGTTTTGGCCAAGCTTATCAGTTGGGGCTGGTAACAAAATCGCAATCAGGCATCAAGTTGATTGTCTCGAGGTGGTCAGCGGCATAAAAACCAATTGAAAAAAGCATGTCATCAAAATTTATCAGTGTTTTCTCTCTTTCTCTCTCTCTCGCTCTCTCGCTCAGTCTCAATAGCTTCACTGCGGTTTTACTATTGCTGTCCACTAAACTGATAAGTGGTTGACGCATTCTACGTCATTTGCGCAGAGTATAAAGTTCTCTGTAAACTGTACAGGGCAATATAGCGCAATATAAGAGTGTATATATAGTAAGTCTCAAGTGATTTATCATGCACTCGGCGGCAACTGCACATTTCATGCGTCATATTGCAAAGAGTAACTTGCGGCAACTTGAAGAGAGAATTCACCTGACATTAATCTCACAAATAGTTGGAGTTCTTTTCAAAGTTTACAATTTACTTGAGACTTTTGTATAGCGAATCATAATTTTGTTTTACGGTAAATATATATGCATATATCATAGCATAATTGCGACTTATTATAGACAAATCTAAATCGAATGATAAGTTTTAAGTGACTAGTATCAATTCAATTCAGATTAGACAGTTCACCTTTTCTGACTAATTATCACTACACTAATTTGTTAATATTCCCGGAGAATATGCAAAATATTTGTTTAAAATAAAAAATTTCCTAAGCATTTGTTCAAAACGACTGAAAGTAATTAAAATTCAGCAATAAATAAAATAAGCTTAATACGCATAAAAACATAATATTTCGAAGGTTAACTCCGATAACTGAGATAAGTATTTCTTCATCTTTTAATGCCATTCGACAAGAATGTTCGTTAAATATGCTAGCATTTAACTGCTGTGTGCTAACATTTTGCGACTGGTGTATAATCGCGTGTCAAGCGCGAGCAATAAAGATATAAACCTATTACACTGAACAGCTCGAAAGAACAACGGTAACAGCAACAATCATAACAACAACACGTAAAGCTCGTAAAGCAGCGAGCACAGCAAGAACTGGTTTAAGCATACCCTATAAACAGATTTTTATACATATATTCATAATCCACAATTTAAATGCACTTTAATTAATGTGTGCTTAAATTGCAGATTATGCATATATAAATATTGATTCAACTATATTTATTTTAATTTCATGGCATTAGTCACAACTGTAACTTTACAGGGTATCTGTTAGTTGTGTACTCGCTCACTTCGCTTGTTTCACTTTTGTTTGTTATTTTATGAGCGCGAATTCGCTCAACTGTTGCTCACAGTTGGCATTTATCTATTCTTCGTTACTCTTTGTGTGGGTTTGAGCACTCTTTTTTTTTTTGTGTTTCTGAAGCAGCAACTGTTTCAGGAGCATTGTGTCAGTGTGAATGTGTGTGTATGCGTGTGTGTCTGTGTGTTGTGTTTCTCCAGAAAGCGAAAGCCTGGCGAGAGCCGTTTTGTAGAACTGGGCAAGTTTTTCGGCTCGCTCAGTCGATTGTCAAACGCCGGAACGGAACGTAGCGTATACGCAGCGTGGAACGTTGCTCGTTTTCTTCGTTAGAAACGACGTCTTAAAGATATTGTTTATATATTAGAACAGTGCCGTTGTAGATTATCAGTCATGTGTAATAATAATAACAACAACAGTAATACTAGCACCGCACTAGATAAGCAAATCCGTAACGGTGTGCAGTTTACCAGTGCCAGTGAAATACCTCCCAAAAACGATAATAATCATCATCAACATCAACAACATCATCATCATGATAATAACAATACAGTTGTGAATGCGAAACAAATGAAACGGTATTCGGTGCTAAGTCCGCGACCCAAACACAAACAGCAGCCGCAACTCTTGAAATCCATATCGCTGAACATCAACACATCCACAAATCATTCGCATAATCCAAAGCAGCAGGGATTTGCCTGCTTCTGCTGCACTCCCGAGAATCCACAGACGACGCCGACGACGCCGGCGACGCCCAGCATTGTCTCTGAGCATATAAAACCCTGGTAAATCGAAATAAATTGGCGAGTGTATTTTACAGTTGTGCAGAAGTCTGAAAAAGGCAATGGGATCGAAGTCTCGAGTGTTATTTCATTTAATCGATCACTTTTCCGTTTAGCTAAAAATAGATTTTCCATTCATCGTCGAATTTTATAAGAGCCAAAGGCTAATTTGGTATTTGTGTTCTAGCATTGCATACTTAGTTAAACGTATTTTACTTTTCGGATGCCTATCTAGAGGTCTTGAATCGATTTTGTTATAGAAACGCCTTTATAAAATCGTCTAAAGATTGGCAATTGAACACGATTGTTATTCAAGAATACATTTTTACTTTTGTGAGACTTAGGGATAGACAAATTATGTGTTATAAATTTTAAGCAATAAAGTTTCCGGTTTTGATTTGACATCCTGTTAATCACTTTGATCAAAACACAAAATCAAATCAAAATGGAAACAACAGCTTTATTGATTATTGAAAATTGAACATAATTCCAAGAACCAACTATCTGAAATTTGAATAATAATAATAATAATAAAAAAACCCAAAACACTGCTATGAAAATAATATAGTTAACAATATTATTCTGATCCCACATCGATCAATCATTGCAATCAATATTTGCTTGAACTTTAATGAAATATTATCCTATAAACAAAATGTGGAATACCCTGCTGATTATACATAAGAGTTTTTATACAGGGTATCTGCTGGTTATACGTTTTCCACTAGCGTTCCCTTGCTGCTGCACAATGAGCAGCCTTTGTTTGCCTTGCCTATATTCGTTTGCCATAATCCAAGAAGTGCGTTTGGCCTCACGTTCAATTAGGTACATATGTAGTTGGCCCCGCTTGCCCCTTCCTCTCCCCCTGGTCATAAGCCGAGTCGTTAGTTTCATTTGCAACAACAACAACAACAATTACAACAATGGCAACAACATATGTGCAATCAAATCCAACAGCGAAAACGTTTCCGTTGCTCGCCGTCTATCAGCTTCAATTTTTTTTTGTTTTCTTTTATTTTTTTTGGCTGTTTTTGTTTGTGCAACATTATCCAAAAAGTGACTAAGCACAAACGTCTTGGCAGCAAATTCGTATTGTCGGTCCAATATTCATATTTGATTTATTATCATCAGCATTCGTCATAAATATATATAGCATAAAGCGTGTCTGATTAGACGACTGCTGCTGCTGATGCTGGCTTTAAGCACGTTTCGCCTTAGACTTGTGCCAATAGAAGAAGTCACTTGTGGCAAGCAGCAGCAGAAGCCGCATCCACTTGCTTCTAAAACTGTTGCAAGCAAATGTATTTTTAGCACAGTCGATGAGCTCATTAAACATCTCACAATTGCGGCTTGCTTTCAGTTGCTAATTATTTAGTTTTGCTTCTAGTTGTTTGGGTTTGAGCAACTTCAAATATTATTCTATTTTTATTTCCAATTACATCTACAACTTGTTATGCAACAATTAATTGATTTTAATATCTGCGTTTCTCGACGAACGGGGAAATTGTTATTAAACTAATCTGCGATCACTTTCAATGAATATAAACAAGGTAGAGTTCTTTAGTCGAGAGTGCGCGACTAGAACATACCCTGAACACAACTTTTCAATAAATACTACTTTAGAAATGTTTCAGAAGTTTCAAGTTGTACAACATTTAACATAATTTGTAGATCAAAATGATTGGCAGACTACATTTTTGTTATTTACTTGCAATCGATTATCGATTTGTATCGATATTCACCAAACGAGGCTTTTTTTCCATCTAGCGTATCCAAATGATTCCCGAGCTGCCACAATCGATTTGCATACAGTAAAAACTGTGCAAGCACACTTGATTTATAGAGATATGAACTTTTGGAATTGCTGGGAACTCCCATTGGCGTGTTGTGGGGCTGTTTAAGCCATCAGCCGGCTGTCGGAAACCGGCTTAATAATTCCCACAGATGTTTGACTTAATTGTGCGGAACACGGGAACCTGTTTGTGGCACATGCAGCATATTCATACAGTTGCAATGGAATTGCTGCTATTCCATTCGGTTCGCTCTTATGTAATTATTAATATTATTCTTGCTCTTTGTTTATTTTGAGAAATGTGAGTTGAAAGAGAGAGAGAGAGGAGAGGAGAGAGGATTCAGTTGCCGCATGTGCATTAGTCAGCATTCAGCGATTGTTCTTCTTTTAGTCATAGCTTTAAATTGTTGTTGTTGTTGTTGTTGCCTCGTTATTTGTTGATAAGCTCGAGTATCGAAGGAGTTGCAACTTCCTATGTCACAAATCTGTGCATTAATCATACACGCTGCGTTCTGTTTATGTTTTTCCTCCTCAGGTTTCCATTTCTATTTCTTTTTCATTGTTTTCATTTGTAATTACACAATTTCACTAGAAATTGAAATTGACAGTTTGGTCGATAAGCAAAGTCGGACAATCTTATCAGCATTATCAGCTCTTAGCTTCGACTGGTGATTAGCGATATTGTCTCAGTCCCATGAACAAGAAATTATGCTTGTTTCATGCTTGTTTTTCCATTTTTTTTGATATTATTATTTCGACTTTTGTTTTATATATTATATACATATACGGAAGCAAACAAAGACTCAACAATTGGCTGTCCATTTCTACTGGTTAAAGTGTATTACAAGTTCTGCTATGCCCCAACTTGAACTGCTTCCGTTTGCCGCATGGGATATATATCGATATTCGATAACAATAACAGCAGAGTCTTCCAATTAATGCTCGAGCAGTTGCAGAATATATCGAATATTGCAGGGTATATCATAGTCAGCAGCATTCTCACCAGTTTCCTCTCTCGTTTCAGCCTAATTAAATGCATTTAGTTCACTAATTTATGGATTTAGTTAGGGTCTTGTCCTGTCTAACTGGTTGGGTGCGAGTTTAGTTGTCGCTAGCCGCTTGCTTGGACATAAATTACATATAAAAAATACTTTCAATATTTGCACACTAATTGGGCATTTTCTGTTTTCCTCTGCTGCTCAGCTGCTCAGCTCCTCAGCTCGACTGAGCATTGAGCAAAGCCATTTTCCTTTTTTCCATTGTTGTTGTTGTTGTTGTTGTTGTTGTTGTTGTAGGCAACTCACCAGCTAAACATGAATATGGATTATTGTCCAGTCCAGCGTGGCTTTGTGTGCAAGGACCTTTAACTGAGGTGAGAGCCTCTGCTCTGCTCTTCTCTTCTCTTTTCCGGTCTGCTCTTCTCCTTTCCGCTCTCCTCTGCGGCTCCTTTTGTCTCAAGCGCTGTGTCAATAAACGCGTTTATTTGTTCCCCGTCGTGGCTTGGTGCAGGCGGCGGGGAAGTGCGGCTTGGGCAGATAAGCGCGTGCTGCCAATTCCAATGAACTAAATGGACACATTTGCAAGTGTGCAAACACACACACACACGCTGACACATACACACACACTCACTGACACATACACACACACGCTGACACACACACACTTTCACTAATACACTCTTTGTTGCATACTTTGGGGCGACCTCATTAATACGCGGACCCCGCCTCAAGTTCACTTCCCTTTACACACACACACACACACACACACAGCGTATGTGTGTGTGTGTCTGTCTGTCTGTGTATTAAACGTTGCCTTATTTGCCTAAAACATTACATCAGCGAAATGAATTTTGAACGTGAACGAGCACGTAATAAATTAAATAATATTTCCAGGAACCATTTTTGCTTGCCTCTGTTTTTGCCTCTCTTTTTTTGTTGTTGTTGTTGTTGTTGTTGTCCTTGTCAATGTTTATTTTTACTTTGAATTATGTTACGGCTGCTGACCACCCTCAATCCGCCCCTAGAATTTACTCAACTGATGGACTGCAACTGCAAAAGCGCCGTGTTGCATGCAACATGTTTTTTTCCTTCATATTTCACAAATTGTTGAAATACTTGTTGCAAAGTGTAGAGTGCTTTCAAGCACAGACTGACTACAGGGTATCTCGAGGCGAGTTGTGGCTGCAAGTTAATAAAAATTTACGTGGCGTGTTTTTGTGGTTTAACAACTGGCCCGGCCACAAAATGTGGCATGTGCTGGCATAGCTTTAATGTTTACCACATTCGAAGCGTTACACACCCAAAATAGTTTAGCTTAACTATAAATAAATAAATGTTGCATTCAACACAGGACTTGCAGGTGTTGTTTGAGGTGCTTTGTGTTGTATATGTATGTGTGGCAGGTGTGAAAATATGACTAAACAATTTCAAGCTTAATAAAAGACTTTTGTTTGAGTTGTCCGAGTTTTGCTTTATTGTTTTATGTGTGTTTGCCACACAATGCAATTTATGTTGCATAAATACTTTTGCTTCAGCAAAATTTATGTTGAAATGCTGAAAATTGTGCTTTTGCCTTGCGCAGATAATCAAATGGCTTTTATGTGCGACTCGCAACAGGACAACGACCCCAAGCTTAAAGCAGCCTGAAGTCCTTAAGGTGGGCTAAGAACCATTCGGTTGGCGTCATCAAGCTAGCCTTTGGGCTAACGTTAAAGCCAATTTAATGAATAGCGAATAACTTGGCTTAAAGCTTAGCTGATTCGCCGACATGCTCCATTAATGCAACAAAGATTTGCTGCTGTTATGGCCAGCAGAGGCAAAAGAAGCTCAATTTTTGCCTTTAATCATAAAAGCATATTTCAATATGATTTTTGGAAGGTTTTTCAATTTATTTATTTATATTATTATATTATTATATTTATTTATTAAAAATATTTGCTTAAAGGCAAATAAATTAGAGTACAATTTTCGACCAACAAAGATTGATTATTATTTCAGAATAACTTTAACATAACTCTTAAAATATAAATTTATTTACAATCAATTAAAGATTATTTTTATATTTACCTAAGCACTATTAATATTTCTTTCTGTTTAAATTTAGTATTATTCTCACTCCTCTTTTTCACTCGATTTTCAGTGTATTACACTTTATGTCCATATACTCATTGCTCTGCTCAATTTTCAGTTGATTAATAGCTTCATTTTTTTATTCTCTTGGCTTTTTGAAAAGCCATCAAAATCTTTTCCTTTCCTTCTCTTTTTTTTTGTAACCGACCCATAAACTTGAGCCAGCTGAAAATTAATCAAAATTGGTTTTTATGGCCAATGGATGTTAAAGCCAAAAAAAAACTTGCGCCGTTAAAAATGAATAAAAATTATGTGCAGAATCATAAAAGAAATCACCTTAAAATGTGTCCAATGATTGTGATATTATTTTGTTGAATATTTTCATCGGATTTTGATAGAGTGTGCGTGAATTGGTTGAGGGGAAAACGCCATAAATTGGCTGGCAATGAATGCTCTCTATCAACGCCTCAGCGCACTGGCCGTGTGCCATGAACTTGGCACCACTGTGCGACGGCAAAAGAGAGTGGGAGAAGAGTGCGAGGGAAAGAGAGTACGAGAGAGAGAGAGCGAGAGAGAGAGAGAGACATTGGGGCTATGCTGATATGCTGCTGTGCCGTTGGCGACACTAGTCTCATATTAGCCGCGCAGCTGGACAGCCAAAAACACAGCCGATTTGTCTGCCTCCACTTCTGCTTCCTCTGCTTCCTCTTCTTTTTCGTTTTGTTTCTTTTTGGATTGCGTATACGTGTGCGTGTGCGGAATGGATGAAGTGGTGCACAGCAGCACCTGGATGCGCACATTACTGTACTGTAAACAGACTCCTGCAATTCTCAGCACAACCTACCATCTCTGATCGTTATCCTTAACATCCTTTTTTGTTTTTCATTTGCAGGCGCAAATGGCTGCCGCAACCGTTGCGGAAACTGTCGCAGAGCAAGGTGGAGAAATCACCAAATAATGACAAGGCCCTCTTGAAGAAGCCCTCGGAGAAGAATCTGAGAGTGAGTATCTTTTTGATGAGCGTTCTTTTTTATACATTTTATATTTATAACCAAAAAATATGTACTATAAATATAAATATACACAGATGCAGATATATAATATTTATTGCTTGCTCGTTTGGTTTATAGCTAACGCAGAAGCACACCGAGGAGCTGGCAGAACAGACGCCGGGCGCCAGCGGCAGCGTTGGCCAATTGCCACCGCATCCACAATTCCCAAATGTGAGCAGCAGCAGCAGCGCCAACCAGCAGCTGCAGCAGCATGACTTTGAGCCGGAAGAGGAGGCCGGCTTGGAGCTGCCGCCGCCCATGAAACCCATACAGGAGCCGCATTTGATTGCCAATGGACCGCCCGCATTTCCCAAGGATCTCAAGGAGGGCTCAGCCAATATGGTGAGTGTATCCATATATATTTATAAGTGTATATACCAATCAAAGTGCTCCCTGAGATTTGTATGACCTTTTCGTGCTACTCGATTGCACCAAAGCTACATTTTATGAATGTCAATTGAAAAAAACATATTTTTTGCCTCTGCTATTTTTACTTGACATTCAAAACAGAAAAACGTTTTCAACTTTACGTATAGGATGAATCAAGGGATGAAACCCTGCTTAAAACTTTCTTGGAAATCGGTTGATCTTTGGCAGAGTTATTGCTAAGGGAATTTTAGAAACAGGTCCTTAAATGGATTTTGTGGCAAGAATTTGTGCTTGAGTTGCAAGCTAGAATCTCGTTTGCAAGTTTAAGCGAAGAATTAATCTAGGAATAAACCGTGATCAAAGAAGCTTTGCTTTCGAAAATCGCTTGAGTTTTGGAAGAGTTTTGGCTTAGGAAAATTTTGATTCATGTCCGAAGAGTATTTTTTTTTTTTTTTTGGTATTTCTCTACAGCTCAAACTATGATCAAAACGTGATCAAATCGCTTGATTTTAACATAAAAATTATAAAACTGAAAAGTTTGCAGCCATGTGCCATTTTTTAAGTTTGCATTTGAAATGAATTTCAACTTGAAATGACGTTATCAGAATCTAAAGGCTGTTTGAATATGATTCAAACACTTCCGCTCGAGTTGAGTTTTGTTTACGAATGCGTTGGATTTGGACAAGTAAAGTATAATTAGTAAGCAGATGTGAGGCAAAGTACAACAAGGTACAACAAAGCCAACAATAGTCAGCCGCACGTTTAATTACATATGCTTAAGGCAGCTTCCTTTCCGGCAGAACTAAACTATTTGTTTTAACTCTTAAGTATTCTCACGGCCTGGCCAAGGCAGGCACAGCAATTGTTGTTGATGATGCTGCTTGTTGTTGCTGCTTGTTGTTGTTGCTGCTTGTTGTTGCTGCTTGTTGTTGTTGCTGTTGTTGCTGCTTTTTTGGCTGGATTTGTTTGTTTGATTTTGTGGTCGCTCGGCTTGTTTGTTTAAATGCGTATTTCCCACACACAAATCAAAACAGCAGAGGAGCAGCAACCCAACCACGTCATTGAGGAGATGATGTGCCGCTCAAGCAATCCGAGCACGAGTTGCTCGGTTTCCCTTTGTTTTTTTTTTCTGCTCAATTAGAAAGCATAGCAAATAAAACGAGATCATCAGCAGTTGGGGGCTGGTGGTTGGCGGTGGGCGGTGGGCGGTGGGTCACTCTTTTGGGGCAGTCCCCTTTTGCCATAAATGCGCCACTTTATTTTGTTTACACACTCAACGAGAGAGACAGATTGAGCTGGAGAGACAAATGAGGGGCGGAGAGTGTGGAGAGTGGACATATGCCTGGGCGAGCGAGAACTCTGACAGACAGATAGACAGACAGACAGACAGACAGACATACCTAAGAATCTCGACGCCTCCAACAATACCTAAAGCAACAACTACAACAACAACTACAACAACAACAACAACAGAAACCACACTCGGAATAAACGACGCATAAATTTGGCGCAGTCAAATTAGCTGGCAAAACGCTTTTGTGGGTGGATGTTGCCTGGGATTCTCTGATTCCGTTGTATATTGTTTTGAATTGCCGTACTTAACTCTAGTCTGAGACATATACATATATACATATATACATATATTTATATATTTATATATGTATTTATTATTGGCTGCTTTATTAACCGGAAACTGTAGCTGAAGCTGAATGGCTGCCACCATTTATCATGGCAAAACGTTAAGTGTACTTTTTTCTTTATTTCCCATCAACTGAATAATCTGCGACATAAATCAAGTATACGTAAAAAGCTAACTAGAAAACAATAAGTTTCCCAGAAATTTCAATGTGCTCAAGTTATATTTGGCCACAAATGAATGAATGAATCCGCCCACAAAGCCAACAAGGATTTCGCTTGAAGGTCGAGATTTATTAAGCTTCCTTTTATAGCCTGAACTCATTGAAAAATCGTTAAACTTTTTGTATTTACCGAGTTATATTTGACAAAAGATCGACAACATCCGATTTCTATAACTTATAGCTGCTTATGGCAACAATCGTTCGATTTTTTATCGATTCTCTTTTTTGTGCAGCTTGACTGCGTTCTGCAAGCGTGTTTAGTCTTCGGCTAGCTGTTTAAATTCAGCTCATCTATCAATCAACTTGGCCCACGCTCAAAATGATATATATTTTACTGGCTAATTTCTTAATAACTGTGCAACAGTAACAAGTGGAGCTAAATTTAGGCACACTTGTTGCAGCGCCTGGCAATGGGAATCCCATTGAATCAATGACATATCCATTACGAGCCACGATTAGCGACGAAAACTCTTAAGTTTCTCCCTCTCTCTCTCACTCACACTTCTCTCTCTCTCTCTCTTTTCTCTGTCTTTGACAGTGATACCCAAAATGTCGCCATATTGTCCTTAGATGCCACTAACAAACAATGGTTATAACTGTTGTGTGTCTCTCTCGCTCTCTCTCTCTCTCTCTCTCTCTCTCCCTGTCTCTCTCTCACTCTATGTGTGTGTGCGTGTGTGTGACGCCAATGCTTTGCTGCTGTCGCCACTTGGACGCCCCACGTTGCCTTCATTTCCATCAATAAATTTTATGTCGTCTGCGAATTTTTTTTTTTTGTTTTCTTTTCTTTTTGTTTTTTCTCTTTCTGCTTTTTAGCTTTTCTTGTTTTTGTTTGTATTTTATGAGTTATTAGTTGAATTTAATGTAAATTCGCGCGTTTGCCTTGTTTTTCTTGCTTTCCATTTTTTCCACATTTATTTTAATATATTTTAATAATTTTCCTGTCATTTTTTTTCTTGTCAGCTGCTTGTTTACCTTGCAGGGTGTGAACTATTCGCTTAACCCAGTTAGTTTAATGTTGTATTATTTTGCAATTGCTGTTGTTGTTGTTGTTGTTTTTTGTTAACTCTTTGGAACAATTGGCAATTGGGTTTTCAGGCCATTTCGGGCAAAAACTCACCTTTGTTTAGACGTCGCCCTTTTTTTTTGCTTTTCTTTATTATTGTTTCTCTATTTGCACAGCCATTAATGCTTAACAGTTATGTCGCTTTACGCGTCCTTTGTTGTTGTTGTTGTTGTTGTTGTTTTGGTTGACATCAGTCGTTCGTGAAGCCGCCGCCTTGCCACCACCCACCCATGCCACACTTGCCCATTGAACTCAATTAAAAGTGTCTGGCAGGGCAGTAGTTGGCCAACTTGCATGCCATTAGCTATGCCAAAACTCAGCGCCCGCTGTGTTATCAGTAAGCGTTTTTTCTATTTTATTTTATTTCTCTTTGCTGTTTTCGAAACCACATTATCCAATCAAGGAAATACTTGAATTAAGTTGCGCGACCTTCAACTGCGCCACTTGCTTTTCAGTCTAGTTTTATTCCATTGCAAAATCAGATAAAAATTAAAATTTATTTTTATTTACGCAATTTGGAGTAAAAACAGACCAAGAATTTTAGCAAAAGGCGTAAAAAAATAAAATATTTATTATTGAAATTAAAGTTAGCAAATAAATAATATTAAATTTAAAGCAAATAATTAACTTAAGCTTTAAAATGCATAAAATATTAAAAAAAATAAATAAAATTCAATTTGTGGGGCAATGAAATGTTGCAATTTAGTGTGCTTAACTTAAAATATGCCGAGTTGACTGACTTTGGTGCAGTCTTCAATATAATACTTAAAAATTAATTCTTTTTTAAGAATGAAATTACTATTTTATAAGCTGAAAGAAGTAATATAAATTTCAAGAGCGATCATCATCAGTTTGGTTTTAGAATTTAGCAGGGTATTTTCTAGCCAATTACATAATTTTAACTGCACTTACAAGTTTTCCATAAAGGGTATTTAATGGTCGCATTCATTCCATTAATTTTATGCACATTCAAAGTCTGTTGTTGTTGTTTTTGATATTGCGGGTGAATTAATGTATTTATTTAAGAATTCATACTTGGTCATGCAGGAACATAACGCGCTCTCCCTCTCCCGCTCTCCCACTCTCTCTCATTCTGCCTGCTATTGCTCGCCGCACACACACACGCACTCTCCCGCTCTCGCTGCTCTCTTCTGCTGTACTCAATATACAATTATTTGTACGCTTGTCCCACAAAAGTGGCAAAGCGTTGATTGAGAGTTTCTTTGATTGCCGTTGCGGGTGTGCTTAACTGTGGTGTGCATGTGTGTGCGAGTGTGCGAGAGTGTTGTGTGTGTAGGGGTAGCATCTACGCATATGTTAAATATATAGTCGCAAACTACTTGCGAGCCCTGACAGGTCACATTCCCACAGGCATTCGCGTCAGTCAGTCGCATTTCGACACTCAGTTCAATTAGTTCGGTTCAATTGTGCGTCTCTTGGCGCAGTCATGAGTTTTATTTACACTCAACATCCTTATAAAGAGTGCAACAACAACAACAACAACATTGAAATATTTAAATTTTATGTCGCGATAGCCAAAAAGTGAAATAAATCCAATTTCGAGTCAAGTCGAGTCGAGTTCAAAAATTTGAACACGTGCCATGAGCTGTTTTCTGCGTTTATTTGTGAGTGCCAGTTGATCATCGTGCAAATGCGAATGCAGTTTAGTAATTAACTAAAATATATAAAATATGATCAAGGAAATATCAAATATGCGTTATTTCTGTGCGCGGTTTGGTGACTCGTTTTGGGGCCCAACCTCAAATCTTATCATAAAGCAAACAAAGACACAGGGCATGCAACCACAAATTCTTATAATATCTACACATAGTATATAAACTTAGTTTATATTAACAACCACCAAGACAAAAAACTTCCCCCTCCCCCTTTGTAAGAACAATCAACGAAAGCTGCTTCAACCTTTGTCTTCCCCACAATTTGATTTGGCTTATCAATTTGCTGGCTACAAATACAATTTATGCAAAATTACTAACAATACAATTGTTATTAATTAATACTTTTTGATTTCCTTTTTATTGGATCTTCCAAAAATACGGCAGTGATTCAGTTGAGGCACAACACTTTGTTGCACCTCCAAGCGGTCTGGTTTTTGATTTTAGAATGTTTTCAGCCAAGTAAATAAATTCCTCGCAGCATTTAAAAGACTCATTTTGATGAGTTTACAAATAGAATATCTGGAAAAATAAAAATTTGAAATATTTAATACAACCAAACGAAGCAAGAACAAGCGAGAGCAAGAGTTTGACTAGATGATACCCTGTACCCAAGTTTTTAGCCATAATCAATCTTAGTCTGCATACAGAATGTGATGTGTTATTTCGGTCGGATCTGCTGATCAGGGGTATATATACTTAATGGGGTTGAAGATACTTGCTTCTTTTGAAGTTTCGACCTATGCCCATATATCGATGTATCGATTTTCAGGCTATAATTTTTACTTGTGTTCCGACCTCAAATCACGTTTTCAACTTTAAATGTACGATTGATTTAGGGGAAAAACTATGATCAAAAAGCCCTCGCTTTTTAATCTAAGTTGATTTTTGACGAAGTTACGGCATTTGGAAGTTTCGACCTGTGCCCATATACCGATTTTCAGGCTATAATTTTTACTTGTGTTCCGACCCAAAATCACGTTTTCAACTTTCAATGTACGATTGATTTTGGGGAAAAACTATGATCAAAAAGCCCTCGCTTTTTGAAATAAGTTGATTTTTGAGGAAGTTATGGCATTTTGAAGTTTCGACCAATGCCCATTTATCGATATATATGATCATACCCCGTATTATTCCAATTTGAATTAAGTAGAAGCGTTTTTTCGCATTTGTTTCTGCTTGGCTGTAAACACCTGTCAATTTGGTATTTGTATGATGATGATATTTGTTTATAGCGCAGAAATTGTGTGGAAATTTGTGTGTACCTCTGTGCTGGCTGGCAGTGTCTGTCCGTAGCTGTAGTCTCTCAATTTGTAGTCTTTTTGTAGCCTGGTATTCGTATTCGTGTTCATGCAACTATGCGAATTCCGTTTCTGTGTTCTGGCTGCAAAAAGTTGCTCAATTAGTGCATATTGAGTTTTAATTGAGTTTGGACAGCAGCTGGCGAAAGTTGTGCATAATCCATTAAAACTATTAATATTATTATTATTCACTCATTCTCATTCTCACTGTCTCTGTGTTGTCATGTTGCAGGCCAGCACCGGTAAAATAGACAGCAATCCCTTATCGGAAATTGAACAAATTGTGCAGACGACTCGGGTGAGTAAAACAGCAGCTTTTGCCCTAGTTCAACTTAAACTTAATTACCATCGTACAGAAGCAACACGAGTCCAATAGTCGACCGGATGGCAGTGGGCCAAGTGAGGCTGGTGTCGAGGACAATGCAGCCACCAACGGATGCGGCGAACTGGGCTTTGTCCAGGGCAACAATGACAAGGTAAGCAGCGCTGTCTAAAGTGAAAGCAACTGTAATTAATTTTTGTAAAAACTCCCTTTCGAACAGAACAAAACAGATTCAAGCGATAGCGAAGCGAGCGCCTTAACCAGACGCCAATTGGCGCTAAATGAGCTGGTGGTCACAGAGGAGTCCTATGTGCAGGACCTTCAAATGATAGTCAATGGGTAAGTGTTGGTATATTTCATATTGCGATCGATTAAACTGAACAATCTTAACTATATTTTGAAACAGTTACATGAAAGAGATCAATAACAAAGAGATACCCAGACCACCGGGTCTGCACAACGGCAAAATGGATCTGGTATTCAACAATATCAAAGACATTCACGAGTGGCACAGAGAGTAAGTTGAATATGCAACAAATATATGTTATATATATGATATTTTATCTATATCCTTTGCACTTTCAGCAAATTTCTGAGAGATCTGCGGCGGTGCCAAAGATCGCCAGCGGATTTGGGGCCATTAATCGATAGTTCGGCCAAAAAGTTCACCATGTACTATTATTTCTGCAGCAACAAACCACTGTCCGAGTATATAGTCAATGAGTATTATGAATACTTCGATCAGATACGCCAGAAACTCGGCCATCGCAAAGATGTAAGCAATATATACATATATTATATATTTGTGTATATATCCAACTAATTATGTTTGATTTGGCAGTTCAGTGCGTTAATTATAACGCCAGTGCAGCGCATTACCAAATACGGTCTCCTCATCAACGAGATCCTTAAGCAGACGGAACGCGCTGGTCTCCACAATGAGGTCGTCACCCTAAGTGCTGCCTACGAACAAATGAATGATGTGGTCAAGAAGGTTGACGACATGATGATGGTGTTGCGTGGCCTCCAGGACTTTGATGGTGAAATTACGGCGCAGGGCAATTTATTGCTGCACGGAACACTGACGTGTGCCATCGACGGTGCCGGGCAGAAAAAGCGTGATTGGAAAGTGTTTCTATTCCAGCAGATTATAATCTTTGCGGAAATACAAAAGTTGAAGACAACGTACAGCAATCCCCTCTTCAAATATCGTACGCACATACAGGTGAGTGATATTTTTTGAGGACTATTTTGATAACTATGATTTGAGCTATATATAAATTTGATTTCTACTCTCCTCCAGCTAAATCACATGCAGCTGAAGGAGCTGAAAGAGGGCGAGTTTAGTTTTCGCATCGAATCAACGGATCCAAACAAGCCTGCAGTTACCATCGACTGCCAGGCGGGATCGGAGAAGGCCAACGAAGAGTGGCTGGGCAGGCTAAAAATGATACTTGACCAGCAGAGTGCTTTGATAAACCTCCTCGTCAATCCCCTGAGCAATTGAAACCACAACAAACACACACACATCCACACACATACACATACAAAGCAAACACACATAGTGTTGAATTCCAAATGAAAAACAAAAAAAAAGAAGAAGAAAAAATAATATATAACAACTACAATTATACGATGAGAGTAGTTCTATATAGAATATAATAAAACAAGAAATAATATATATGACATTGCCAGATATTTTGGGGCAGCCCCCAATGCCGAAAGTCTGTCAGTCTCTAGTGAGCACTTCGCCTCGCACTTGTTTGTCTGAGCGTCTGTTTCTGTTCGTTTTGCTCACTATCGAACACACATACACACCACACACACCCTACACACACACATACACATACACAAGTCCTAATTTGTATGTAGCTTGTAATTTATTTATTTATCATCAACCGCGTCTATATTTGTTGTATGTGCCGCCTCTTTATATTCCTCGAGTTTTCCGTGTTACATGACTAGCGAAAGTATTATATGCTCAAGAATATATACATATATATATATATATATATATATATATATATATAATGTGTGCATTTCGTAAAATAATGTTTTGCCTTATTTTGAATAGTTTCTTTTCCTATTTTGTTTTTGTTTTTTTCTTCGTTCTTACAAAGCGGCAACCAAGAAAATCGACTCAAGTACTCACAAACAAAAGCAATACAAGAAGAATACTTAAAAAAAGAAAGAAAAAGATGAAACAACCCAAACAGAAATGGTATTTAACGTTTAGCTTTAGTTTTTTTGCAAATTTAGTTTTAAACTTGATTAGTTTTCGGTTATTAGAAACGGTGATTTCTGTAATTATATCTTAAGTAATTTCAGTGCAAGAAACGTTTGGAATATAATTTTAAGTTCGCTTTAATTTAAATTAACACACACATACAACATGCAATTCAAAACATACATGTATTTGTATTTTATATATATATTACATTTTACAAAAAAAAAACAAAAAAGAGAAAGAAAAAACTATTTAAGCTTTAAACATTAATCAAAAGAAATTGCCTAAGTTTAGACATTTTTCAGTTTTAATTTAATGCATTAAAATAATAATAATAATAAAAAAGAAAAGAACAACAATAATAATGACTTACTCAGATATCAAAGGACGATTTGTTTTATTTTTATGCTCATTATTTTATTAATCACACAAAAAACCCCAACAACAAGCCAATCCACACATTAAACAACTTAAAGCACCTCAATGCATATTTATAGCATAAGTACATATATAAATAATATATATAAATATATATTTCTCTTTCGTCGGTGTGCGTTATATTATGTTAGTTAGGTAAGATCGGGTCTAGGGGCATGTACAGATTATTAGAAGCATATGCGATAAGTCTGCATAAGTCAGAGTTGTGGTTTTTCACTTGAAGAACACGCCTCATTCGACGGTCAACTAAAAATACTCTTTATAGTAATAAAATGGACCAGGATTTGATTAAATGTATAAATCAGACACACAAGTAAGAAGAAGAAGTTACTAAACGGTTGTTTTACTCACATTTCTATTTTGTTTTTTCCAATAATTTCTCTATTATTATTTTTTGTGACGCACTCAACACACACCCGTAACAAACTTATCTTATCTGGAATTCGAATATACATATATACATATAGATATATCAGCATAAATGTAAACAATAATTATTTAGCAAAGCTAAATAGAGAAGAGAAATGAGAAATGAGAAGGAAGAAGGATGAAGATGAAGATGAACATGAACATGAAATGTATTTTTTTACAAATATGTGAAATGAACCTCCGGCATTAATATGAAAGATACAAAGAGATAAGAGATAACAAAAATCAAACGCACATTGGAAACTTGCTAACTTAATAAAAGCCACAATTTTCTACATTTTTGCACCGCACACACAAAAAAAGAACATAAACAAATTAAAAATCAAATCATAACTGATATTATCTCTAAATAAAAATCTATGCAATCTATGTATGTAATTATGCGCGTAGTAGTATGTGTAACATAACTAAATATTAATTATGCATCATTCTTATATCCCTATTAAAACCTAAAACTTATTGTTGTACTTGAAAAACAAAACTGTTACGAGCAAAAACAAAACAAAACAAAACAAAAAATCAAAGCGAACGAACGTCAAGTTAATCTTAGGGGCAAATGAAGAGAGTATCTAGATAATTGCTAATTTGAGAAATGAAAGGAAATGTGCGCGTATTTTATGAATATTTAAATACAGTATAAGTATGCAAATACATATACTTTATTATTGTGTACGTCTTTGCAAATAAACGTGTTAATCTGTGTTTTAGCCAAGTAAGCAAAGTTAATCAGCAAATCAATTTTGCCACATTAACGACACAACAACAAGAACAAACAACCTAAATAAATATATATCGAAATACAAATTGTATGTACCCAAAAGCATGTAATCTGAATTTAACAATTTTCAAACTGAGTAAATAAAAGCAAAAGTAGATTGAAACTTGAATTTTAAATACGTAACGGCTCCGAGCAATGAGTATCAGAGCAGACAGCTTACAGTCGCTTGCTATGCTATGCTCGATGGTAGACATGCTTGTGCAAAAAGTGCTGCCCCTCTTGCGGTTTTCAAATATGCAACGATGTCGACAGTCGACACGCTCGCTGATGTGCGTGCCTGTGTGTTGCTGCTCTTCTTCAATTGTGAGTATCAAAGCAGGCAGCTTACATTTGACTTGCAATGCTCTACTCGTTACTCTGTTCGGTGAGACACATGCATGTGCAAAAAGTGCTACCACTGCGGCGAGCGCAGCGAGTTGGCATCTCTTGTTCAATTGTGCCGAGTAATCCAAAAGCGTCGCAGCAGCAGCTGCAACCAAATTCAATAAGCAAATTGAAAACACAAATCGAGGGAAAAAAAATATAGATAGAAATTAAATACATATGGAGGAGCTACGCAAGCATTTATCAAAGCCGGAAGCCGGCCCAGAGCGTAAAATTACACGTTTGGCCAAAAAGAATGAAATTAAGGATACGTACAGTATTGTGGATCCGCAGCTCGCCAAGAAGCTACCCTATTCGGATGCAGAGCTGCCCATGCGGGTCACGCAGGCAGTGGAGGCGGTTCTCAGTCATTGCTAAGCTGGAGAAGGCAATGCTAATGGGTAACTTTTATATATACACATATTATATTCCATAAATAACTTGCTCTTTTTTTGCCGTTGCGGGTTTGCTTAACTGTGTGTGTATGTGTGTATATATGTGTGTGTAGGGGTAGCATCTACTCATATGTTAAAAATATAGTCGCAAACTACTTGCGAGCCCTGACAGGTCACATTCCCACAGGCATTCGCGTCAGTCAGTCGCATTTCGACACTCAGTTCAATTAGTTCGGTTCAATTGTGCGTCTCTTGGCGCTGACATGAGTTTTATTTACACTCAACATCCTTATAAAGAGTGCAACAACAACAACAACAACAACATTGAAATATTTAAATTTTATGTCGCGATAGCCAAAAAGTGAAATAAATCCAATTTCGAGTCAAGTCGAGTCGAGTTCAAAAATTTGAACACGTGCCATGAGCTGTTTTCTGCGTTTATTTGTGAGTGCCAGTTGATCATCGTGCAAATGCGAATGCAGTTTAGTAATTAACTAAAATATATAAAATATGATCAAGGAAATATGAAATATGCGTTATTTCTGTGCGCGGTTTGGTGACTCGTTTTGTGGCCCAACCTCAAATCTTATAAAGCAAACAAAGACACGGGGCATGCAACCACAAATTCTTATAATATCTACACATAGTATATAAACTTAGTTTATATTAACAACCACAAAGACAAAAAACTTCCCCCTCCCCCTTTGTAAGAACAACGAAAGCTGTTTCAACCTTTGTCTTCCCCACAATTTGAATACAAATGTAGCAAGAACAAGCGAGAGCAAGAGCTTGGCTAGATGATACCCTGCACTCAAGTTTTTAGCCATTATCAGTCTTCGTATGCATACAGAATGTGCTGTGTTATTTGTTATGGCCATATCGATATAAACGATCATACCCCGTTTTAGCCCAATTTGAGTTAACTACAACTACAATTAAAACTATTAATATTATTATTTACTCATTCTCACTGTCTCTGCGTTGTCATGTTGCAGGCCAGCACCGGTAAGATAGACAGCAATCGCTTATCGGAAATTGGACAAAGTAAAACAGAAGTTTTTGCCCTAGAGGCTGGTGGCGACGACAATGCAGCCACCAACGGATGCGCCGAGCTGGGCTTTGTCCAGGGCAACAATGACAAGGTAAGCAGCGCTATCTAAAGTGAAAGCAACTGTAATTAATTTTTGTAAAAACTCCCTTTCGAACAGAACAAAACAGATTCAAGCGATAGCGAAGCGAACGCCTTAAGCAGACGCCAATTGGTGCTAAATGAGCTGGTGGTTACAGAGGAGTCCTATGTGCAGGACCTCCAAATGATAGTCAATGGGTAAGTGTTTGTATATTTCACATTGCGATCGATTAAACTGAACAATCTTAACTATATTCTGAAACAGTTACATGAAAGAGATCAATAACAAAGAGATACCCAGACCACCGGGTCTGCACAACGGCAAAATGGTTCTGGTATTCAACAATATCAAAGAGATTTACGAGTGGCACAGAGAGTAAGTTAAATATGCAACAAATATATGTTATATATATGATATTTTATATATATCCTTTGCACTTTCAGCAAATTACTGAGAGCTCTACGGGACTGCGAAAGATCGCCAGCGGATTTGGGGCCATTAATCGATAGTTCGGCCAAAAAGTTCACCATGTACTATTATTTCTGCAGCAACCAACCACTGACCGAGTATATAGTCAATGAGTATTATGAATACTTCGATCAGATACGCCAGAAACTCGGCCATCGCAAAGATGTAAGCAATATATATATATATATATTATATATTTGTGTATATATCCAACTAATTATATTTGATTTGGCAGTTCAGTGCGTTAATTAAAACGCCCGTGCAGCGCATTACCAAATACGGTCTCCTCATCAATGAGATCCTTAAGCAGACGGAACGCGCTGGTCTCCACAATGAGGTCGTCACCCTAAGTGCTGCCTATGAACAAATGAATGATGTGGTCAAGAAGATTAACGACATGACGTTAGTATTGCGTGGCCTCCAGGACTTTGATGGTAAAATTACGGCGCAGGGCAATTTATTGCTGCACGGAACACTGACATGCGCCATCGACGGTGCCGGCAAGAAAAAGCGTGATTGGAAAGTGTTTCTATTCCAGCAGATTATCATCTTTGCGAAAATCCAAAAGTTGAAGTCAGTGTACAGCAATCCCCTCTTCAAATATCGTACGCACATACAGGTGAGTGATATTTGTGGATTATAATTATAGCTATGATTTGAGTTATTTATAATTTTGAATTCTACATTCCTCCAGCTAAATCACATGCAGCTGAAGGAGCTGAAAGAGGGCGAGTTTAGTTTTCGCATCGAATCAACGAATCCAAACAAGCCAGCAGTTGCCATCGACTGCCAGGCGGGATCGGCGAAGGCCAACGAAGAGTGGCTGGGCAGGCTAAAAATGATACTTGACCAGCAGAGTGCTTTGATAAACCTCCTCGTCAATCCCGTGAGCAATTGAAACCACAACAAACACACACACATCCACCCACATACACATACAAAGCAAACACACATAGTGTTGAATTCCAAATGAAAAACAAAAAAAAAGAAGAAGAAAAAATAATATATAACAACTACAATTATACGATGAGAGTAGTTCTATATAGAATATAATAAAACAAGAAATAATATATATGACATTGCCAGATATTTTGGGGCAGCCCCCAATGCCGAAAGTCTGTCAGTCTTTAGTGAGCAATTCGCCTCGCACTTGTTTGTCTGAGCGTAATCTGAATTTAACAATTTTTAAAGTGAGTAAATAAAAGCAAAAGTAGATTGAAATTTGAATTTTAAATACGTAACGGCTCCGAGCAATGAGTATCAGAGCAGACAGCTTACAGTCAGCTTACAGTCGCCTGCTATGCTATGCTCGATGAGAGACATGCCTGCGCAAAATGTGCCCTCTGGCAATTTTCAAATATTCAATGATGAGTGTCAAAGCAGGCAGCTTACTGTCGACTCTCTCGCTGATAGATGTGCTGCCACTCTTCTTCAAATGTGAGTATCAAAGCAGGCAGCTTACATTTGATTTGCAATGCTCTACTCGTTACTCTGTTCGGTGAGACACATGCATGTGCAAAAAGTGCTACCACTCCGGCGAGCTCATACACAGCGAGTTGGCATCTCTTGTTCAATTGTGCCGAGTAATGCAAAAGCGTCGCAGCAGCAGCTGCAACCAAATTCAATAAGCAAATTGAAAACACAAATCGAGCGAAAATAAATATAGATAGAAATTAAATACATATGGAGGAGCTACGCAAGCATTTATCAAAGGTGAGCGTGCCATGTGGCACAGCGCCCATCTACAAAGACGAATGCGTCTTCTCCTACGACAATCCGGAAACCCCAACGGGACTCTATGTCTGTCTGCAGACATTTCTTGGCTTTGGCGAGGCTTTCGTCGGCGAATATGCCGCTAAAACGGGCAACGTCGTTTTCCTGCACATCAAACGCGAACGCAAACTGAAGGCAGGTGAATCCCATCACGATCAAACGACGGAAGCCGGCCCAGAGCGTAAAATTACACGTTTGGCCATCGGCGTCGATGGTGGCTATAATGAATCGGATCTGGCCAAAAAGTATGAAATTAAGGATACGTACAGTATTGTTGTGGCACCGCAGCTCGCCAAGAAGCTACCCTATCCGGATGCAGAGCTGCCCATGCGTGTCACGCAGGCAGTGGAGGCGGTTCTCGAGGCAGACTCAGCCATTGCCAAGCTGGAGAAGGCAACGCTAATGGGTAACTTTTATATATACACATATTATATTTGATAAATAACTGGCTCCTAATCCTTGGCAGGCACCTGGGATGGCGAGGTGCGTCAGGCGTCCAAGCATGCGGAGAATCTGCAGCAGCTGGACAACGGCAAGAAAATACCGCCAGCTGGCTGGCAATGCGAGAAATGTGAGCTGACCAACAATCTGTGGCTGAATCTCACAGATGGCTCCATTATGTGTGGACGCAAATTCTTCGATGGCAGCGGTGGCAATGATCATGCCGTGGAGCATTATCGCCAGACGGGTTATCCACTGGCTGTCAAACTGGGCACAATTAGTGCTGATGGCAAATCGGATGTATTCTCTTATCCCGAGGATGATATGGTACTGGATCCACATTTGGGCAAGCATTTAAAGCATTTTGGTATCAATATGGCAGCAATGCAGAAATGCGAGAAATCCATGGTTGAACTGGAGCTGGAGATTAATCAGCGCATTGGGGAGTGGTCCGCTTTGACGGAGAGCGAGAGTGAACTGCAACCGTTGGCCGGGCCCGGGCTGACGGGCATGCGCAACCTGGGCAACTCGTGCTACATCAACAGTGTGATGCAGGTGCTCTTTGCCATACCCGATTTCCAGCAGCGTTTTGTGGGCAGCGGTGCCGAGCATTATTTCAAGGCATTTCCCAACGATCCCGCCAACGATTTCAACATACAAATGGCCAAGTTGGGCAATGGTCTGCAGTCCGGAAAATATAGCAGCGTCACTGAGAACGCACTGGACATGGAGCACATGACGGGCATATCACCGGTCATGTTCAAGAATATTGTCGGGAAGAATCATCCGGAATTTAGCACGAAACAGCAGCAGGATGCAAATGAATTCTATTTGCATTTGTTGTCGCTGCTCGATCGCAATTCACGAAATCAATTCAATCCCGCCGATGCGCTAAAGTTTCAGCTGGAGGATCGTGTCGAGTGCATGACCAGTCACAAGGTCAACTATAGGCTGCGCGAGGAGTACACCTTCGAGCTGCCCATACCCCTCGAGCAGGCCACCAACCTGGACGAGGTGCGTGAATATCAAGAGCGGGAGCAGGCAGCTAGGGCGAGTGGCCAGCGTCTCCTGGACCGGGATATTGTGCGGCATAAGGTGCCGTTGCAAGCGTGCCTCGAACGTTTCTTTGGCACCGAGATCATCGATCAGTTCTTCTCCACGGCCATCAATGCCAAGACGACGGCCAAGAAGAACACTCTGATGGCCACCATGCCCGATTTCTTGATGATCCATTTGGGTAAATTTACGCTGGGCGATGATTGGGTGCCCAAGAAACTGGACGTTTCTGTGGATATGCCCGATGATCTGGATCTGAGTGTTTGGCATGCTCGTGGTGGCTTGCAGGCCGGGGAGGAATTGCTACCGGAACCGGCTGCAGAGCCACCAAAATTTGTTTTTGATGAGCATGTTATGTCGGAGCTGGTCAACATGGGTTTTCCGCCGGATTCGTGCAAACGTGCCTGTTTCCACACCCAAAATAGCAGCTTGGAGGCTGCTTCGAATTGGCTAATGGAGCACATTGCCGATCCGGACATCTCTGATCCGTTCGAGGTGCCGGCAACTAATCGCATTGGCGATGGCGCCGCATCCAAATTTGTTGCCAATCCCGAAAGTCTGGCCATGCTGATGAGCATGGGCTTCGATGAGATGCAAGCGGTAACCGCTCTCAAAGCTACCGATGGCAATGTGGAACGGGCCACCGATTGGATTTTCTCGCATGCCGATTGCATTGATGAGGTGCCTCCAGTTCCAGCTCCAGCTCCACCTTCAGCTCCAACAACTGCCACGGCGACGAGCAATTATCGCGATGGCAATGGTAAATATAAATTGATGGCGTTCATCTCTCATATGGGCACCTCGGCCCAGGTGGGGCACTATGTGTGCCACATACGCAAACAGGGCGAATGGGTGATCTTCAATGACACCAAGGTGGCCAAGTCACAGAATCCGCCCAAGGATCTGGGCTATCTGTATTTATATATGCGCGAAGACTAACTGGTTGATTGATGATCTCCTCCTCCTCCTCCCTTAACTAACCAACCAACCAAGCAAGCATCCAATTTTTAAGATTTGTGAAATTTATATATATATACTATGTACCGCTGTATGTGAAAAATAAAGAGAAACAACCGATTCTAGTTGGCTGTAACCGAATCCAAACCAGGGTACGTTTATATTTGTATCTGAATCTTTATCTTTATCTCATTTTTATTTTTCATCTTAATTTTTATATTCATATCTGAATCTTAACCATCCGAAAGATAATCCAACTTTATTTTGGTCTATTCAAATTTATTGTTGTTTCTTTGGCAACAGTTCCTGGACAATCTGACTGAGTCGATCGGCGAATGCCTCAAAGGAGAACTTTTGCTGTACTCGCTTGTTGCCCAGATCGCCCATCTTGAGACGCAGTGCCTCGTCGCGGAACAGTTGATACATGGCACCACTGAAGCTCTTCTCATTCGGCTCACAAAGGAAGCCGGTCGATGTGTGCACCACAGTCTCTGTGGGTCCACCACTATTGACAGCCACCACTGGCTTACAGAAATACATGCCCTCCAGAGGCACAATGCCAAAGTGTTCATTTTCCGGCGTATAAAGCAAACAATGTGCCGCAAACAGCAGATTGCATTTGTCCTCATCCGTCGGCGAACGCAGAAGCACCACATGATCCTGTAGCCGTAGCTCCTCCACCAGCTGCTGCAACTCCGAAAAGTGCTCCACATTCTCGACACAACGTGTATCGTAGCCACCGGCGATGATCAAACGGCATCGCTTGAAATCCAACGCTGGCAACATGTTGCCCAGCAACCTGAGCGAGTGCAGCGCCAAGGAATGATTTTTCTTGCGCTCGTAGCGATTGATGTCCAGATAGACAAAGGAATTGCGTGGCACACGTGGATGAACCGGCTCCTCCAACAGCGCCGAACGCTGCTCCAATTTGCGCTCCATTTTATCAAAATATTGTGTGTGCAGCGAAGGATAAAGCACATCCGGCACCGTGCTCAGCCGTCGGAATGTATCCTGGAAGACGCGTAGCGTAAACTTGGAATTGACGAGCACCTTATCGGCCTGGCCAATTGTGTGCTCCTCCAGCCAATTGAGGGGTGCGCGATATAAACGCTTGAGAAGACCGCCATTTCGGGCACTCAACAACTGATCGGGAAAGTGACAATAGAAGAGGACACGTGGACGATGGCGAGCTAGGCGCAACACTGGTACACACACCGATATTAGATCACAGAAGACAACATCGACCCGCTCCCGTTGGGGCATCAAGAAACTCGCATAGACAGCGGCATACAACATTCGCACATAGGCACAGAACGCGTAGAAGCGTCCAAAGAAGCGTCGCGGCAACCAATCCCCCACAACCTGCACAGGGAAACTGCCATCTGCCGTCTCCTTGAAGCAGTGGGAAACATCGTGATGATTGGTCAGGAAACTGACGTCATGGCCACGTTCCTTCAGCGCCAAAGCGGCATCGACAACTAAACGCTCAGCGCCTCCAATCCCCAAATCGGGATGTAGAAATAAAATGCGTACCATTTTGTGCGCCTCGATTTAATACAACTGCAATGAATTAAACTTAAATTGCATCATAACATTACAAAATTAATAATTATAATTTACCCACCTATATGTCATGCAAATTGCATTATATGCAGCTAAAAGTTAAACAATTGCTTATGATTTTTGATTAGTGCAAGCTAAACTATCGATATATCGACCACGAGCATTTTAATAGTTCTTATTGATTAGTGCGAGCACTTTGAACAAATAAAAGTGTAATGAATTAAACTCAAGTCAAAGCAATAATTCATAATAATCTACCTACTTAAATTTCATTTGAATTACATTCTATGAAGTTACAAAGTAAGCAATAAGTTTTTATTTTTAAATTTTGATAGCTGCAAGTCAATATATCGGTAGCCCTTTTGTATGCCTTAAACTAATAAAACTGCAATAATTTAAACTCAAGGCAAATTAAATAAATAATCATCTACCTAGCTAAAAATTAAATAATTAAACTTAATATTGATTATCACTAGCCAATATATCGATAACAAACGCATTTCAATAGTTCTTGTTGCGTTTGACCACCCTAGAATCCAATTAAAAATCGCAACGCTTTTGGTATTTTTTAGCGCCAACCGGGCGCTCTGTTTCTGCATTTCGGCCCGTGTTTGCAACGAACGCATTAAATTTTCCGTCAAATATATGCCCAACAAATAAATCGGCCTATAGTTTTTAATTAACAAACAACAGCAACCACAACAATAACATCATCGTCGCGTCGTCGTCAAGGCGCTGTCAACAGAGTGTGTATTGCTGTGTACGCGTGTGTTGTGTGTGTTTATTTGTGTGTGTGCCGTAAAACATCCTCCAGAGGAATGCAGCCGCCAATTAAAATTAAAATTAAAATTAAAAGCAAAGCCATCAACGACATCGAGCGCGCCTCGTTGTGGCTTAATAAATAAATAAACAATTAAAGAAGTAAAATAAACGGAAAGTGTGTAAAGTGTGCAAATTGTTGCTGCGACGCTCAATAAAAAAAATAAAAACAAGACACATATAAAACGCATCTCTCCCCACGCTCCCCGCCGAAGCGGCTGTCTCTCTGGCTGGAATTATTAAATATTAATATATACATAAATAGCACACACCAAAAACAATTGACACTACTCCGGCCGATATTTGGGCCACGTACTCGAATCCAAGATGCCCAAAATATATGTGAAAAAACCGTTGGCGAATCTCGTCATACGCAACCGAGCCCACAAAAGCAGCATATTTACCGTAAGTGCCAAACTACATGCATACTACATACATACATACATATTATTATTATTATGGATGTATGTATGTGAGTATGTATGTGAGTATGTTAAATACCTTGAATTCCCCACTGAAATCGACATGTGCTGACTGATAGCAACAGCAACGAACAGTAAACTATCGTTAAAAACTACTGCTGCAGCTTGTTGATATGCTGGACTCTAGTACAATTGGTCATCGATAAGAGAGTCACATATATTTGAAGTCAATCTATTATTATTATATCATCTAGAGTGAAACTATTATTATAACTACACAAAATGAATATCCAATTGCTGTTGCTAAATGTCATTGCATGCGAAATTTCGAATTTTACAGCAAATTAGTAACGCCCATTTTAGACAGACTATAAAAAGTGTTAGGAGTTGGAGAATAATAAATACGATGAGAAAATGCGGTACTTAAGTTAATTATGTTAAATACGCTGCATAGAGAAATATGATGCATAAGCCTATTTCAATAAATAGCTAACTTAAAACATAACTAGCATAAGCAAACACTATTTTCGCACATATACAATTCTTTACTTGCTGATAATTAATAGTTATAAAGTTAAGTTAGTTACCACACATACAATTTCTACTAACTAATAATAATAGTTAGCAAAAAGTACACATATCCATTGAGGACTGTAATTGAATTGTTATCAGTATCGCTGGTGCTCGCTCACTTTAAGGTTCGTTTTTCATGAATCATCATTCAAAATGCCTTAGTCGTCGTCAAATATTAAATTATAATAAGTTATAAGTTGATTTTGAAACCTCAATCAAAGCGTCGTATACTAATTTTCGATAAGTGTGATTGCGGCCAATAAAAGGCATATTAAGGAACCTTGTTGCATGAATATGTGCATATATGTAGATATGGGTTTTTTCTGTCAGGCGATTTTCTTATCATTCGCAGTCAGGCGATAATATCTGAGAACAGCTTGTTCATCCATAACCAATAAAAGCATAAGAGAGAATAATAATTAAAATAAATAATAAAAATTGCTATTTAAATTAAATAAAAACAATAATTAAAATAAATAGAAAGTTAAAATAAATTTAGAAATGTATATTAGAAAAATATTATAATAATTACACATGGAAAGTTTAAACCGCATAATAAATACATAAAATGCAATTGAAAAATTGTAATTCTAAAAAGCTTAATTCTAATTAAGGATTTCTGTGTTGGAAAAGTTTGTTTTGTTTATGTTGTTATTAGTCATTAACGTTTCTCGCTGACATCAGCAAAAGTTGCGTGTCTTTAATTTGTGTGGGGCACTGTGAATAATGAGTTTAGGGGAAAACTTGTGTTCCCCAAACGGGTAGCATGAAAAGGGAACACATACGAGAGATAGAACGAGAGAGAGAGAGAGAAAGAGGGAGAGAGAGATCTCGATGTGTGTCAAATTTCATAATCAAGTCCAGTGTTGACCTCTGTCAACAACCACTTGTTCCACTGAGGGGGGACTGCACTGTCCCCAAAGACGCGTTCTCTTTCACGTTCTCGTTCCGTTTTCGGATCTCATTTAGCTTTTTTTGACTTTCGCTTTCGACGAAAAGCTGTCTTGCAAGTCTCTGTTTGTGCTCGGTTTCTTTATATGTTTTGTTTTATTGTTTTTTTTCTTGAGTATTATTATAGCCCATATTCAAACAACGACAGAGTATTAAGTGGATGTATTTGGCAGTGCATTGAACTTTTCTCTCGCCTATTTGTCATAAGTACGACTAATGAGACGGAGAGAGAGAGAGAGACAGGGAGCTGCTAAAACTGCGTGCGCGTGTAAACATTACATTAATCACAATCTAAACCCATTTCCCACTTGCAATTCCCCCCTTTTACAAAGGGCTCGTCGTGTGGCGTATAATTACAACGAACAACAGCAAATGTGGCACACAGCACTTGCCGGCAACTTCTCTTTAACTTGCCACATTTCCCTTGCCTTCCATACATTACACTTAGATAAAAAAAATCGACATACTTTTCTATAATATATAATATTAGAAAAGTATATATAATATACAGAAAAGTACATATAATATATATCAATCTAGTGTTAGCAGTTCTAAATTTCGGTATGGGTTTTGCTAAATTTTATAAATATGTCTAAGAGTTGACATTTTTTTGAAATGCATTTCTTTATAATACAAAATTGTTGAAAAAAATTGATATATTGCCAGATTTTAGAGATTTTCGATTAAGAGCCTTTTCAATTTTTGATTTTTTTATTTCTAAAAAAATAGAAAAGCTCTTCAGTTAGATTTTTTTTTCCAAGTGTATCCAAGCATATTTAATGCGTCGACATCTTGACTAACATACATAGTATGACTTCCAAGATAATTAGTAGCTAACCTAAAGGTATGGCTGGGCAGCCAGCTTGCCGCCACACAAGTCACAACACTGTGCAACAAAACAGCTGAAACTATGCAATACTTTTAAAGTAATAACAAAAATTAGCTGTTGTATTAAATAGCCTTACTTGTGCATTGTTTACTTTGTAGCGCAGTGTAATAAGTTTATTATTAAGCATACGCCCAGTAGTCCACTAATAGTTTTTGCCCGCTACCAATTAAGTTGATGACTCTTTTCTTTTTCTTTTGTATACACAAATTTCGACCAGCCTTGAACTTAATTATTGAGACTTGTGATTTGTCGTGCAATTATGGACGCTTGTTATTGCTTATCAGGAAACTCATGAAAAATTAATCGGAATTGTAATCATTTTAGTTTTGTTATCGTAGGTTAAAACTGAATACCAAACAATAAATTCATTAAGTTTGAATATAAAGTGGCTAAAATTTATCAACACGAAAATCAGTTTCAGTTAGTAAAGTTATTTTTTTAATTTTCAACTTAATTAAAAACTTTTGACAAGGGCATTTGCAATTCTATTATGCCGAAACTCATTTAAAATCAACCGAAAATATTTCCTTTTTTGGTGCTTTTATCGTTGCGCAAAGCTTTCATTCATAAAACGCGAGAGGAACGCGCAGAAGCCGCAAGGAAAGCGAAATGATTGCTTGCGCTCTTCAAGCTTTTGCTCTCTCCTACCTCTCTCTATCTCTCTCTTATTGTCGGGTGCGCGTGCACGAAATGTGCACCCACAGAGACGGCGACATGCAACAAAAGAAGCAACAACAACAACTACATAAATCACAAATGTGCAAACAAACAAACTGTAAATACGAAATGGGAAATTATTATGGGAAATTTGTTACAGCAGACGCGAAAGCAGGTTTATGGAGCAAATTTTTTGCGATGAGAGACGAAAGTGAAATAAGAACAAAGCTGAGCTTTAATGTGTGGGTGTTTTTGTTTATATGTCACAGTGTGTATGTGTGTGTGTCTGTGTGTGGGGTACAGTGAAAGTCAAATGGAGAAGTTAATCTATTTTTATGAATGTATTTTTGTTGTCTCACAGTTTTTCATTGTGTATACATGTTTACAAATTACGAGCAATAATTATGTCTATTTTCCACATAGTCGAAATAATGACTACAAAAAAAAGCTTTTAAAAAGCTCTTCGCTGCCATGCGAAAATTGCATGCAAGAGTGTTTAGCTGAAGAAGAGGCAGAGTCATATTTGAAATGTACATTTTATTTGCCCAGACGAGCGAGACGCTTTTCTCCAGCTGTGAGTACGAAGCAGCATGTGGAGAAGCGCACAACACGACGCTCGCTCGAAACGCTGCCACAAATCTTTGTTATCATCGCCGTCGTCTTCGTCGTCGTTGTCGCCGCCAACGTTACAAATCTACAAAAATACAGCAAAGGATTTTTGTTTAAATTTTTGTTGATTTTTATTTTACGTTTTGTTTTGTTTAAGTTTTACATTCTGCTTCGGTTCGTGTGTGAAATTTCAACGAGTCGCTAAAATAAATAACAACAGTATAAAAGTGCTTATATTAAGAAAAATATATATATATTATGAGTGTGTGTGTGTGTCTGTTGTGTACCTGCAGATTTGCTGTAAGTGCTACATGTGGCAATTCGGAAAACTCCGCCTGCTGCTTGCTCTCAGCTTGCCACATTACGCAAAAAAAAAAAGAAATATTAAATAAAAAATTGTAACTGTACTTAACGAATGGCAAATGCTTCAATTTGTTGTTGTTGTTGTTAAGGGTTTTCTAGATGTGGCAGCTGCTTCTGCTGCTTTTATTTGAATCTTTGCTGTCTGCTGCTGTTTACGCTTTCAACGCTAGTTTCGTCGCGTCATCCACTTTAGACGACGACCGAACGACGCCAAATGTATATATATATACATATACTTAAACACGCACACTCACTCACATTTAAGGACACGCACTGAGCCAAGCAGAGCTTCGTTCGTGATGTTTTCCTTGAAGAAGGTCACCCAAACACACAAGGCGCTTTCCACACGACTCGCTGCCTCTGCCACTGCCTGCGTCTTCTGCACGCGTCTTTTTACTCACACTTTCTACGCTTTCACTGCCTTGACCAGCATTTGGGTTTTGTTCTATCCAAATGTTTTTTGCATAATTTTCGTATTTCGATCGCTTTTATAGCTTTGTTCATTAAAAGTCCCTTGTTATTGTATGCCTACCCCATATATATACTATAGATATATACATATACATATATAGTATACATATTGTGTATCCATTTGTGTCACGCTGCCTGGTCTGCACTGCCTTTGGGTTCTATTGTTGATGGTTTCATTTCATTTCTGCTTTTATGACCAAATCAAAATGGCTCATAAAATGCGCCCCCTCTAATTTCAGCCCTTCGCCCACACTCCTTCAATTCACACCCAATAGAATTTCCATATTATAATTTGAATTGATTGTTATTAATTATTTATTCTTTGTTAATCCTTTGGCTCCTCGTGTCGTATACGCAATTTAAGAAAATGTGAAATTCTCGTCTCTCTTTTGTGTGTAATAAATATCTGTCATTTTCGCGACACAATTACCGTTAGAGAAACGACTGCACATTTCCACATTTTCTTAGGTCTTTTTTACGACTTCTCGCCTGGTGGGGGAAACTCGCGTGTGCCACGGCGGAAAAGTTCAATCAACTTTTGGCGCAATGAAAAAGAGATGAGAAAAAAGAAGAAGAAGATGACGTCGTTCTTGTCAATGGAATCGAAACGATTCATTAGCATTTATATATATTGTATATATTCTCAGGCAGTTAGCAAAGAGACAAAACAAACTTTTGCTGAAGACATTTGTAAGTTGAGCTCTGTTTGTGGCAGCCATTTTTATGAGATTGACATGCCCCCAATTTAGTTATGTGTGGGCAGGACACAATGCTGTTCAGGCCAATCAATTATGAGGAAGGAGCATCAGGAACAGGAGCTGGGAGAAGTCTTACGAAATTTCGTTAGATAACCACAAACTGGCATCCATAAATTGTGGCACATTGTTGGTTGGCTGCTGCTGCTGCTGCTGTTACAGCTACTGCTGTCCCTTAGTCTGTCAGTTCACAAACAGCAGCAGCTTCTGTGGCTAATGCGGCGTATGCGCAATGCCGCAATCTCTTCCGCTCCCCCACACAGCTGCCTCTGCTTCCAAAAGCTATTGTCTTTTCTTCTGTTGCTTGTGTGCGCTGAACTGCGAGCTATAATTATATATGAATTAGTTTTTTTAATGAGTTTTTATGTCTTTAGATTCGTTAAAGTTTAATAATTATTACAACTCAAGTTCTTACTTCATTTTTATTGGGTTTCACTTTTAATTCTTCTTGAAATTAACCTTCCAAAATTAAATATTAGACTTGAATAATTTCAAAATATGTTTTATTGTCCATATATCTTTAGATTCCTTAATTATTATGTGCAGAGTTGCATAGTTTTTACAGATAAAAATGTTGTTTAAATATTATTTTGAATGTATATCGATAAATAAAAATATTACTAAATATTATTGAGTTTTGTGTTTGGGTTTCATTTTAGTTTCTCCTTTGTCAAGATTAAATATATATTTTGATTAATTTTAAAAAAATGTCTGTTGTTCTACAAAAAAATATATATATATTATAAATATAAATATAAATATATATAACGAATGATTATCTAAGACTTGAAGATCTTCCAAACTAAATATCAATGGAAATATAGCAAAATGAGTTAGCAAAGCTTAAATTCTTTAGTTCCCATTCGCCTCGGTAATAATTTCAAAACCCACTCATGTCCTGCCTCCTGGTGAGTCATATTTGCCCGCAAGCTTTGTCCTTGGCTAAAATGTGTCCTTTTTTTGTAGTCGGCACACCCTGCAACGGTATTTAGCGCTTGCGACTGCATTAGGAATTGGAATTCCTTTATTTTGTAGTAGCCGGCCTCAGTTCTGGCTACAATATGATAATCGTTTTTTGTACATTTCGGTTTATTTGATTTTTTTTTATTTATTTTGGCAGCGCTGCCAAAATTCATATATGCAAATTAACTGCCAGCTAACGTACACCTACAGCCTACACCTGTCTGTCTGTCGGCAGCGGAACTTCTTTCTTCTTTCGTTCTTTTTTTTTATATTGTTATTGTCAACCCTTCTTTTTTTTGGGACTAAAATGAACTGAACTGAAATGTCGTGTTTGGGGCTAGGGCGTTTGGCATGCAAGGTCAGTTCGTGATTTAGCTGCATCATCATTGTTAATCAATAAAACAGCAACAAGCAAAACAACAAATACCACTAAAACAAAACAAGAAATGCCTCAGTTCGAAATGGCGAAGATTTAATACCCTTGCCCTTGGATAATATAGGACACCATAAAGCTATGTAGGAGAGCCGATCTCAGAGACTATAAGAGCTAGGAGAATTTGGAATATAAGTTGTTGTATACCTCACGCAAAAGAGGCCTGCCTATTTCATTTCATCGATAACTATCACCCTTTCACGAATATCGATACAAATCGATTTCCAAAAGAATACAAGACACAATTGCAAAAAGAGAGCCTTTCAATTGAACTATAACATAACCAGATATATTATTGGGTCATCCATCTATCCATCCATCTAAAATGCTATAGCTGCTATGACAAATTTATAGTACCCCAATGAGAGAGCAAAAATATTATTTAGAATGAAAGCTGCTGCCTTGCACTTGGCCACCATAATGTTTTTAGCTCGTGTGCCCAAAAGCCAGTTGGCATTTGTCATGCCCCACATGATGATGATGGGGATGGGAACGAGGTTGAGGATTCCTCGTAGGCCGACATCAGATGGTCACAGTGTCAGTTCTGTGTCTTGTTGGCTGATGACGATGACATCCCGTTGACGTTGCAATGGAGGCTTGCTGTCATGATTTGATTTGATGTGCCTGCCAACAGAGAGACACAAAGACCGAGAGGGAGAGAGAGAGAGAGGGGAAGATAACGAGAGAAAAAAAATAGCAAATGCCATTGGCATTATCTAAGTGACCCAGTAAAATCAATAAAATGCACATTCATCATGGAAAAGTGGAAAATGTGCGACCTCTTGGGTTCGCTTTACCAACTTTTATTTGTTTTTGCTGGATGCCCGGTTTTTGGCCTGGGCCAAAAAGCAATTTTGGTAGCTGGCTGACATTGGCAAGCTGCGAGCTTGACACTTGCCGCTGGCCATGTTGTAGACCGAATACTATTTTTAATATTGAAACGCGGCACCACGGAACTGTGACAGCCACGCGTGCCCACAGCAGTTGTGTGTGTGTGTGTGTGTGTGTGTGGGGGGGGGGTGAGTGTTTATCTATGTATCAGTAGCGAAATTCTTGGCAACAATTGGACACTAGGCTAATTTGATTTCCACTTTATGGAAGCTGACATGAATTATTTACTTGATGATTTGAATATGTTCAATATTTTGTGGATCTGGTTCCATAGAGATTTATTTACAATCTTCCATTATAAAGCTTAAATCTAAAATTTAATAATATAGAAAAGAAAAGAAAATAATCCAAGAATGGAATAATTGTAGATAGTTTTTTAGTTCATTTAAATATTTTGAAGAAAGCCATATCGATAGCAGTCTATGCCAGATGTTTATATTATAGTTCTTGGAATTTCAGTTGTGTTATTATTATATTCAGTCCATAAATTATTCAAAACACTCGAAATTATAATTGTAAACAATTTTTTGTACACATTTGTGGCATATAAACAATTTTGAATCCGCTCCTGCCGCATTACGTATGTGTCGCAGCTGCCATCGCGTTGGCTCTGTCGTCATTGCTTTGAATTGAATTTGAGGCGAAAAGCAATATTAGTAATAAAAAAGAGGCAGCAGCGAAAGCAGAGAGCAAAAAAGCAACGGCTGCTGCTGCACTCATCTAACCTTGAGTTTGCCTGCCAATTGTGCGAGAAATGGCTTTATTTGCGATCCATTTAACCCTTGAGTAAGGAAGCATATTGAAAGCATTTGTATCCTTAATTGATTTTATTAACAGACATGAATATATATGCATATATATATATGTATGAATGTATGCAACTTAAATGCCTGTTGCTTTCCATATCTGTCTTTTATTGCTGCTCTTCAAAGAGTGTTCTTTGTGTTTGTAAGCCTAATGATTGACTACCCTTAATGCTCACGGTTTTAATTAGAAACCTGTGACATTTTGAGCAGTTCAGAGCTTAGTCCACAGACAGCTCTGACAGCTGTCAAATGCTTTTGGCATATTTACTTTGTCTGTGTGTGTGCAAATCCTTTTGAAATGTTTGCTTGCCACTTTGTGTGCTTGTTTTTGGGGCAGCTTGCGCCAACTTTAGTTACTTTATTGTGTCACATTTTCAGCTGCATACTTTCAGGAACGGCTACTTCTGTTTTACTATTTCACTTGGAATCCAATTACCCGCATGTCGTAGGTAATTCGCTGACCAAACACACTCTTCTGCATATCAATTATTTAGCAGGCCGCAGAACAGAACAGAGGCCTAAATATGACCTTGCCACGACAGGCAAAACTCTTGTTTGCCATTTCATTGGGTTTTGCGTGTGGCGAACATATGCAAAAATTAACACAAGTTGCAATTAGACGACTTTCAGTTACCCTCTCAGCTAGTTAAAGTGGTAGAGAAAAAGCAAACATTGAGATTTTCGACATACTATTTTTGAGCAGGTTAAAAGCTGAGAAATGGGGCAAAGACAATCAAACTGGCACCAGGTCCAAGACAGGCCAAATGACAGCTATACTCTAAGGCACAAAGCAGCTCAAATATATATTAGGCAGCTATAATCAGAATCGATTTAGGAAAATAATATCCAATGTATAGAGCAGATTTAGAATAATCATCGTTTTCTTTACAGAATTCTGTAGACTATGAAATCAGCTAACTAAACTACAAATAATCAGTATCGGGAGAAGAAATACTCAAAGCACATCATATCGAATTGTGTCGTCTTAGCCAAAAAAGAGATATAGAAGAATCAGGAATGGAATGCATAAAGCCTGCTCCCTCACAATGCATAAAGATGAATAATAATAAACATCCAGTAAAATTCTTTAAAAAATCAAATAATAATAGAAAACATTCATTTGTGTACTTTAACAAAGATTAATCTGTGTGTCTGCCCCATTTTGTTGCACAGTCCGTTTAGAGGGTATGAGAGAATGACGATGGCGACACACGTGTAACGGACTTGAACAGCAGATTAATTAAGTATAAATGTGCTGTAAAATAGATGACATTACGTACGTACGTCCGGATATACTATACGTACGTGCTATTAGCTCATACGGTTGCCACAATAGAACAAATTAGATAGGTAATCCAATAAGTGCTAATATACATACAAGTGCCAACACAAATATACAGTCTTCACTCGGAAATTGAAATATCCAAAACGGAAAATGAAACTTTCAATTTTTCTTTATATTTTGCTGTGCTTGTTAAGATCTCTTCACAATTGTAATAATTGCAATACTGTAGTAATACTAATTAATATTATTGTTTTATGTAGCAAGACAGCTGCAACCGTTTTTAATTAAACAATGAATGACAAATTTAGATTTGATTTTTATTTTTTTATTGCTGCTGTTAATTGGTTGTGTACTATTACATGTTGTCAATTTCAGAGATCTCTCGTATACCACAATCTGTTTCGCCAATAACTATAATCGATTTACGATATCAATAAAAGAAACACTTATAAAGATATAGTACTTCCGTTGATAAACGATCAACCATGGCAGATTATTTATCAACTGAAAGAGTAACACCGATTGTAGCACTACTATAATAGGGTATCTCCGAGACGAGCACTCTCGATTCGATTAGATATAATTAGCATATCATTCCGGGTACACTCAGATAACGAGCATACAAATAGATTTCTCAGACACTTCTTCACTTATCTCAGTTGCAGCACTCGTGTCTCGTAATTCTTTTTTGTTGACTTAACCCGATTTCGCATTGAAAACTGACTGACTGACTGACTGACTGACTGAGTGACTGAGTGACTGAGTGACAGTTGGGCCAGTTTTCATTGGCTTAGTGTGTTTGGACTTGACCCCATTGTTGCAATGGGATGATCGCTGCTTGGTTCTCAATGGGGCTGCTTTGATTATATGCGCAAAGTGATTCATTTTTTTGTTTTATGATTTTGTGAGTGTTGTTCATGTGTGCAGAATTCACGATAAGCTTGCAAACGTTCTTCTTTAGGTGTATTATATTTTTATCTGATTTTTTTATCTATATCGAAACACAGTTGTCACTCAACACTTATGAACCGGCGGCTCGTTAACTATTTGAACTAAAAGCTATTTCAGCCTTATGTTATTTTTTTATGATTTTTGCGCTGTTGAAATCCATCAACTCAGCAGTTCACAGAGGGAATTTTCATTATGCTGCTCCGCATAAGCCTGATGTTATTTTTAGATATCAAATTGCATCCCTCACCCCCCCCACACATTTGGGACCTTTTTGTTGTTGTCTATTCTGCTTGCAAAGCCCGTTGCGCATTCTCTCTCTCTCTTCCACTCTCTCCCTCTCCTGCACTCTCTTTCGCTTTGATTTGCAAACTTTGAAAGCTCTCTGTGCATCCGCTCAGTTGACGGCGCGTATTTGAAGCAAGCAGACGTTGCCGGAAGTTTGCTTTGGTGTGTTCAGCCCAAAAATATATATATATTTACGGTATTTACAGTTGTAGTCTAATAAATAATGATTACAAAAGTTTAGCAATCAGAGTTGTGTGAAATTGAACAGAATTGTCAAAATTTAAAGTACATCTTTGTGCAGCACGGTCAAAATTTTCGTTATTGATATTGTTTCGCCGCATTCTATTTCGCTCAAGATAAATACATTAATTACTGTGTCTTTCGGGTTGTACCAAAAGTGCGCGGAAGACTCCTTTCTCGATCAAATAAAAAAAAAAGGTGTGAATGTTTGCTCGACAAGCAAACTTGGTTTAAAAGGCAAAGCTCTCTTGATTCCATTTGATTCTCATCTGATTTGGATTTTGATTTCATTGGTTGGCTTTCGCTTTCGCTTTGCTCTGCGTTCAGCTTTATATGTGGCACATACAGTATAAAGAGTACTAAATTTAGATGCAATGCTCAATTAACATGCTAGTGCTAAAATTGCCTAACGAACTGCAACAACAACAAATACTAACAACAAATGAAGCATTGCCCAAATTGGATTTTAACGACTTCTAAACTCAATGTTTAACATTAAATTACTTAATTTTATTCCATACTTGACGGCGTAATTAGCTAAAATTTATGAACTCTAAATTACTTGCCAAAAAACGAGAATAGAAATTTTAAACTCAGTTAAAAAGTTGAAATTTTTAATGAGAAATTATTATACAAACAAATACCAAATTTTTAAATTTGTATTAAAAGTCAGCAAATTTTAAACACAGTTTAGTGTTAATGAGAAATTAATAAACACACAACTATAAAAAGCTATAGATTAAATATGCTTCTCATAAAGTTCTTAATATGTTTACTGACCATATTCTTGAGGTTAATGGGTAGTAAAAGCTTATTCAGGCACGAATGTAAAACTTGGTTACAAGTCGTAAAAATAGGCAATGAAAACTGTAGTGACATTTGTTTTGTGGTCTGGAAGTCAATTTGGCAACTGTTTTCGTCAAGTATTGCAAATAAAAAATGGTCAGCTGAAAGCAAATCGAGCGTTTTTCAAATGAAAAACAATTCAATTAAAGAGCGAGCAGCAATTCTAAACTGTAATTACAGCCAAAAAAGTGCCTGAAAACTCAACTGAAATTCTGGCGAATCGAACCGAACCGAGGAGGAGGCGCGATGATCAATGAGAATCAGTGAGCAGAAGCAGAAGAAGCGATCAGCAGAGATAGATGATAAGCAGAGAGGAGAAAGGAGTCTAAAAGAATTTCTTTGGCAACAAAAACGAGTGCAATTAAAGTGAGAAGAAACTGAAATTTGGAAACTGGAAGCGTGAAACTGGGAAAAGGGCTTGAGCCGGGATCCTATGTGTGGGCTATGTTCCTCCAGAGATTAAAGCCCCAAGATTAAACTCAACTGGAAATGGAAATAAGTGCTTTAGACGAACCGAATCAACAACTCTTAGCCCACATAGACGAAGAGCAGCAGCTGCGATAATAGCAAGAGAAAAGAGAGAGAGAGAGAGCATTAGAGAGAGATATCGATTTCGATTTTGTTGGAGAGGAAGGATGCGTAAGGAGCTGAGTCATGCCCAGCGGCAGCAGCAGCAGCTCACGGTGACAGCAACAGCAACAATAGACAGCAGCAGCAGCAACAGCTATCAGCTGGATGAGCAGGTGCCACAACAACAGCGGCGACGGGGGGACATCAAGGATGAGTCGGATGTGGGCGAGCAGACGGATACGCAAAGCACGCACAGCAGCAGCTCAACGCCAACAACAGCTGATGTTGCCGATGTGGCAGATGCGGATACCATCAGCGGTTCACCGGTGAAGTGTCAACTGAAACCGGATGCAACCATTGCAGCAACAAGCAGTCAGCTGGATGCGGATAATGTGCCCACGGTAAGCGAGAGTGGAGCAGTTGCAGCGGCAGCTTCAGCTAATGCAACATCTGATCTCCTGCAGTCATCGCGCTATGCGGCACGTCCAAGTGCCGCCTTGTCAGAGACAACAGCAGCGACCACAAGTGGTGGTCAGGGCGTCAGCAGCAGCAGTCGATCAGCAGCCGGTGGCACCCACAGACGCACCCTCTCATCTGCCTCGTACATCTCGATGCGTTCGCAGGCGACTCCAAATGGTGCTCCAGCGTCAGCGGAGCGACCCAAACGCAATCGCTGCTTCGAATGGATACGCGTCCTCTGCCGCATCTGCTGTTGCAAGGTTTGCCATTTGTTGGACACTTTTTATTGATCGGCGCGCAATTAACTCAATTGCCTGACTGACCCCAGTTTATGCCTACTCACGTGGTGTCAACTTTTGTGTTTTGTGGCGCGATTTCATTCACTAGATTGCTAGATAGGTGAACTCGATAAATGCAGGCAGTCAATTAGTTATCATGACATGATTTCCATGTCATTCATATTGATAATTGATTTTCATAGACGATTCGTTATGAATAAATTTAATATGTTTATCGAAAAGTCGAAAACAAAAATAATATCTATGTGTGCTAGAAAATAGAAGCTGATATAAATATGTATTGCAATTTTATATATTTTTTATATTAAGTATGTCTTTAAAGAGTGTACTTTACATATTTTAAGGTTAATAACTAAAAATCCATTTCTGTCTGAGAGTACTTAGAAAAAGAAAGAAAAAAGTTTTTAATAAAATCGAAAATTTAGAATTATAACAAAAAGGCTAATTGCTGTAAGTTCGAAAGGATAGCTCAGTTTTCTCATATATTTATATATTTATATATATATATTTATCATACATTTATTATAATTATTTGACACAATCCAACAGAGTTCGGGAATTGGCGAGCCGAGTGTTCATCATGCGCTGGTTGTGATATTTTTAGAGTTCTTCGCCTGGGGTCTGCTCACCATGCCCATAATATCGGTGAGTGAATACCATATATATATATATATGCATAAATATATATTGATATCTGAACATTATTGCAGACACTAAATCGTACATTTCCGGATCACACGTTCCTGATGAACGGCCTGGTGATGGGCATCAAGGGCATTCTGTCATTCCTGTCGGCGCCGCTGATTGGCGCCCTCTCCGACATCTGGGGACGTAAATTCTTCCTATTAGTAACAGTATTCTTCACATGTATGCCCATACCGCTGATGTGCATAAATACCTGGTGGTTCTTTGCCCTGATCTCAATTAGTGGCGCTTTTGCCGTCACCTTCTCTGTGGTGTTTGCGTATGTGGCCGATGTGACAACGCCGGAGGAGCGCTCGAAGGCATATGGCCTTGCCTCGGCCACATTTGCAGCAAGTCTGGTCATCTCACCGGCCCTGGGCAATGCCCTAATGGACATGTATGGTGATACGCTGGTTGTGGCGTTGTCCACAGCGATTGCGTTGCTCGATGTCTTCTTCATTCTAGTCGCTGTGCCGGAGAGCCTGTCGGAGAAGATGCGACCAGCGACGTGGGGTGCGCCCATCAGCTGGGAGCAGGCAGATCCCTTTCTGGTAGGTCATCTGCTGATCTTCCCACTGATGATTTGTAATCATGTAAATATACATTTGAATTGCAGGCACTGCGAAGAGTGGGCACAGACAAGACCGTCTTGATGCTGTGCCTCACCGTGCTGTTATCCTATCTGCCCGAGGCCGGCGAGTATTCCTGCATGTTTGTCTACCTCAAGCTCAAAATGGGCTTCAACTATGTTGAGGTCTCCATATTTATAGCCGTTGTGGGCATACTCAGCATCACTGTCCAAGTAACGCTGGGTTCATTTATGAAGTGAGCAACTCCTCTCCAGCTTTCTTATATGTAATCCCCACTAATCTGTGTCTCCTTGCAGAGTCTTTGGCGCCAAGCGCACCATCATTATGGGCCTAGCCCTGGAGATGATTCAACTGCTTTGGTATGGCCTGGGCAGTGAAAAGTGGTAAGTAGCATAGTTTGGGCCAAATAATAATTAATAATTAATTTCTAACGAATCTCGCTTTTGTCCAGGATGATGTGGTCAGCTGGAGTTGTGGCTGCCTTGGGTTCGATCACGTATCCAGCGATCAGCGCATTTGTCTCACTTTATGCCGCGCCCGAGAGTCAAGGTAAGATCACATCGATAACACTTGTTTAAAGATTTACTTAACTTATTTCCATAACTCAGGTGCCGTTCAGGGCATGATCACTGGCATGCGGGGGCTGTGCAATGGCTTGGGACCCGCCGTCTTTGGCATCGTCTTCTATCTGTTCAATGTGGACCTGAACAGTGAGCACAGCACCGTGCTGAGCAAGAGTCATGCGACGAATGTGGAGAAGATATCGATGCATGTGCCGGGGCCGCCCTTCGTTTTTGGTGCGTTGTGCGTCTTTTGTGCGATTATCGTGGCCGCTTTCATACCCGAGCAGGGTGCGCAAACGTCGCTGGAGAAGAAACGTAAGGGAGAGCTGTAGTAGAGTGGGCGTGTTTTTTGAACCCTGGAGATATTGTCTTGTTCCACAATATATATATATATAGACAAATTGACAAATGTTCTTTTTATGCATTGACGCAGGTGCCTCGCTCGATGTGCAGTACGAGATTGAGACGGGACACAAGGTGCCCAGCTCTTTGGCGCCGCTCATTCGCTCCGATTCGCTGGCGCAGCTGTAGTTCGACATGCCCACAACCACACACACAACCACGCCCATGCCCACTAAGCCCAATAATATACAAATGTAGTAATTTAGTGAGAAATGCTGTATCTAGTTTTGCATTAATTTTAAACGGCAAACAACCACACACATCCAGCGCTAAGTTAGGATTCAAAAGATGCTGTTATATTATTTACTTGCCGTTGCAGTTTGTGATTTGCATTTGTTTATCGCTTATAATTGATTTCATAATTCAGTTATGATATATATTTATTAACCTTTGCCTCAAACCCCACAAAAGAGCAATCAAAGATACAATTAATAATAATTTTGTTAATTTTCGTATTTAAACATTTTTGTCACATCACAGAGAGAAGGAGGGAGTTGAGCTTAACCAATTCTTTTAATTTACGCATCAACGGAAAAACTGCCAAAAAGAAATAAACAAAAATTATATATTTATTATTATTTTTTTTGTTCTGAAGTGCAGCACAAGATTTTTATCGGATTATCGAAATCGTTTATCATGCTAAAAGTATTGCAGATTTGTTGATACAAAAAACAAAACAAAAAAGAAAGGAAAAAAAAAGAAAATGAAACTAAATACAAATTACAATTATGAATTAGCATTAACTGATTAGTAAGCTTTACCTTTGCAAATTGTAGTGATCTGTGGAACTAAGAGTCAAACTGAAAATGTCACAAATGGAATACTAAATCGGGCGTTGCACTTTTAGCTAATGTGTAATGTAATAATATGGCTAAAACTGTAAACTCTAAACTCTAAACTGTAAACTGTAAACTGTGTGTAATAGTTTTATTTTGATAATCAAGCAAAATCAGAAATAATATTGTTTTTTTAACTATCAAGGCTTAGCATAATGAAAGTGGATAAAAAAACGAGATAAGCAAGTGCGTATGTGTATATTACTAAGTAGATGTATAAAGTGTTTGCACGTGCTGCTGTCAGGGTGCAACGTTTCATAACTTTCGATATGTATATGTATATGTATATGTATACATAATGGTAGACATTAAAAACAAATAATAATATTTATATATACATATATTTTTGATTTTGAAACGCAATTAATGTAATGCAGTTAAATATAAAACTGAAACCAAATTTCTAATGTACATTTAAACTAATTTAACATAGATGACGAAAACTGATTGTAAATGCATATATTTAAATATATATATATATATATATGGATATATATATATGTATTTATTAATGTACTAACTTTTCATGCAGTGAAAGAAAAAGAAAAATGCTGAAAAAGAGAGAGGAGCGCAATTAAAACCAAACAAGAATTATAATAAAAAATTGTGTAACAAAATAAATCAAATAAAGATATGGTTTGATGAAATCTGAACAGTTTGCCTACTTGCATATCATCATCATCAACATGTTCATCATCATCATGATCACATACGCTCTGCTCTCACTGATTGCTGTTATTCAGTTTTGACATATTTCAAATAGTTTTGATTTGTTAAGTTTCAATTTATAGTTACAATTTTATAGTTTATTTTTTCAACCAAATTTGATGTGCATAGCTTATACATAAATGTGCACCAGTAACCCAGTCGAAACCAGAACCAGGACACGTGGATGCCATCATGCTAATCTCATAGCCATTGGATATTTGGTCGTGCTGCTTGCACTGATTGCACCTGTCCTGGCTGAGGGAGATGAAACGGTGTTGGGGCATGGCACAACCCATGAGCAGTTGGGCCAGGCGCATTTTCCGCCCGTGAAGTTGACACCATACACGTCCAAAGTGCAGTATTCCGGCGATAGGAATCCCACCAGTTGGGCAATCACACCTGTCTTTAATATCTCACATTGTCTGTTCAACACCTTCATCGGCAATGATTCAGCGATGCCGTCGGGTAAGCATTTCCATCCAGCCAGACCCAAATTTGATTGATCCATTTCCAGGCTATTTGGCGATTCAGGATGAGGATACTTTAGCCCTGGGCCCCAAGGTGGAGAAGAACGATTGGGGCGCTCTCCTGGGACATTATTGGCTGGCCTTAATTTGGGTTTTCTTCCTGTTCCTTCTCATATTTCTCATGCCATTCATTGCGTGAGTAGATCAATTACGGAACCAGGAATCCACAATATACGATGCCCTTTTTTAGTGTGTGCTATTGTTGCTTCTGTTGCTGCCGTCGCTGCAAGAAGGGATGCCCGCCATGCCAGGCCAAAGATGATGCATGCCGAAACAAGATATGCAGCATGATCCTGCTGCTGCTGATCATATTTATAATGTAACGTCATCTATTGACTGGGTAAAGTAGGGTTGAACTGATCCTTTCTTCGTCTTCGCAGGATTGGCGCCATCATTGCCTTCGCATCGAACCGAGCGCTGGATCGTGGCCTGGTCGAGAGCCGATCTACAGTGAAGCGTGGCACCGAGGACACTTGTCGCTTCTTAAAGGATGTCAGTGATCACATCCATCACATCTTCATCTACAACTATGATGAGCTGGAGGCCCATCTCGACGAAATGCTAACTCGTAACTCACTTTTCTTAATTAATAAGTTTTGCTTTCTAGCTAATGCTGACTTTTTTAGATGCTCATCTGCACATATTCTTGGACTTGGCCGATGTATCCGAGGCAGAAGCCATCGAGCATTTGGAACGCATCATGGATAACATGAAGGAAGCCGAAGTGTTGATGAAAAAAGTGGACAAACTGGAGAAGGATTTGCGTTTCTATGGCACTCAGCTGCGAGATGGTGTGGATTTAAAATATTTAATTATTTTTTTTAATTTATTTGAACTTCTGTGGTAGGTGTGCGTGGCGCCAAGCGGGATGTGAACTATGCCTGCGCCAATTTGATCAGCCACGAGAAGTGCCAGAGCTTCCTAAAACACTCAGCGATAGAGTTCGTTGACGCGTATCCCTGCCTGCATCTGGATAAGGTGAGTAGGGATTTGTGGCCGACATTATAAGAGTCTCCTAGCTCTGCGTCAAGCATGATTAATCTTCATACCACATATGAATTGTTTCAGATGCCGAACACGACTATATTTGTGGATGGCATGCGGAGCATAATCTTGGAGATGGAAAACGTTCAGATACCCAAAAGGGCGCTGAAGCGTTTTCAGGAGATCGGCGCCAAGATCGAAACGGCCTTGCTACAAATCGCTCCGCAGATGGTGAACGATGTGAGCAGGGGACGGAATGAGTTTGTGGCACATTCCGCGGAGATACGCGACGTCATCGATGCGCTCATCAGTGACATACATAATCGGACACTACACTCCACGCAATCCCTTGAGGATGTTTACGAAAAGTTCGGGAGCGGTCGCAGCTTTATCAATATCTTTGCCTGTGTCTTGATTATAACGGTAAGTACTACACTCAGAAAATAAATGTGTATTGTTGCAACAAATGTAAATAAATGTTTGTTCCATGCAGGTTGCAATAATTCTGATAGTTGCGCTGATCTGCGCTACCTTGGGCAGACTATCAATGGGTGCCAAGTGTTTATTAGTGTAAGTACACTCAAAAAAATATTAATAGTTAGCAAACGATAATATTACAATGCCAATTTTATATGTTCAGCGCCATTATCTTCATATTCTGCATATTCTCGTTTTGTGTGCTCCTTGGATTGTTCTACTTTGTGCTGGGCATGGTGACCTATCAGGGCGCCTGTGCGCCATTCCGAGATCAGGATGGAAATGCCATGTTTCGTGAACTGGACGCGGCCGTCGATGTGAGGCACTATCTGCCACAAATGAATAGGGAGCAATCGGTTGACACGCTGCCGGCGTTGCGTATGTCGTCGGCCATCAAAGGTTGCATGGCCAATGAATCGATCTTTGATCTGTTGCTGGAGAACAATATATACGATGCTGAGGATCTGTCAAATATTCCAGTGCTAACCCAAAAGTCGGAAGAGGAGGAGGAGGAAGTGTTCTTCGATGAGGATCTGTCGGAGGTGTCCCTCTTAACCGAAGAGGAAGTGGCCAAATTGGATGGCACGCGTGCCGGTGATTTGGGGCCATATCATAGCGATTTATATCTTAAGTATATGTGCGGACCCGTTACACCCAATCTGGACACCTTATCGGCCGGACTGCGAACGGTGCGGGATACCATCGAATATGATTCGGGTTGGGACACCTGGAATAAATATGGTCGCTTTTCGCTATCGAATGAGGCCTACCAATTCGATATCTACAACAAGGAGTGGACTGAGAAAATCCGCAACATAATGAGAAAGATGAAGCAAAATCTCATTCAAATCGATGAGATGATTCTTTACGAGAATCACAACTATAGTACCTCCATCGACGTGCTCTTGAAGTCGGTGCAGCGCTCGGAGAAGTTCCTCAAGGAGAATGGCAAGGAATTCGTGAATGCGTTGGGTACCAATCTGACCGATGCGGTTGAGGAGCAAGTCGATCAGTTTCTTGAAGATCTAGTCCGGCAATGCAACAAAGATCTCGGACACTGCGCCCCTCTCGCCTACGTCTACTATCGGGGCGTTGATCTAATCTGTTATCGCCTTGTCGATCCAATGGTGAGTTAGAGTACCATCAAGAAATCTGTTTCTGGTAGATCTTTAATTAGTCTTATAAGCGAGTTTTGAGAACAATTTCGAGGCCCCTACTTATTGGATACTTATCTATTCTGTCTAGGTATTAATTAACACACTTAACTCGTTTTTAATTTGCAGAACGGTTTCTGGGTGGGCATGTTACTTGCCTCCCTGCTGCTGGTGCCCATTCTGTTTGTTGCCCACAAGCTGATGTGTATCTGGAAGCGAATGCATGCCGCTTTTGTGCCCCCCGCAGTCGTTGTTGTCCCAGCGGTACCCAAGAAAGGGTGAGTACATAAAACTTACTACTCTTAATCCAAAACTAATGAACACCTTCAACTATTTAGGCGCAGCTGTCCCGCTTGCACTGGTGCTCCGTATGTGCCGCCACCCATTATGGTTTGTACGGGTGGCCAGCAGATTGCCCAGATGAGTGGTCGAACGGATGTCGGAGTTGCACGTTCAGGTGCCAGTGTTCCACAGGCTGGAGCTAATGCTGTTGCTGCCAGCTCCTCTAATGCTGTTAAAGACCTCAATGTTAAATTCCAGCCGGAATCGCCGACAAAACCAAAAGAGGAATAGTAGCAGAAGAAAACGAAGACCAAAACATATTTACATAGGACTTAGTCGTGATAATTGTAAATTTGTAAATGCAATCAAATTATATAAAAGAGCTTTTCTTCAATAAAGAAAATATGATTGCTCAAAACCAATAACAATTGTCAAATGGTCTTAGTTAAAGCCATTAAAACTAAATAAAAAACCAATTTAATAAAATAAACTCGCAAACGAGATCAGCTGTTAGAAAAGTTTCGTTAAATATTCAAAAACTATCGCACGCCCATATCGATGTCACGAACAGTTTCGCATTGAATGTGATATCGATGTCAAAGAAAATGATGACGATAGTTGACTAGCCATCACTGAAAGTGGAGCATTACCATCACTAGTAGTTGTCGCTGTGTGCTACGCGCGTCGAGGCTAACGTTCGTCGACGGCATATTTTTGTGGAAATTGTGTTAATTGCCCCCCTTAATAAAAAGGTGATTTACTAAGTGAATCCAACTAAATGCTGACTTAAACTGTCGTCTAAATTGCCATTTCAATTGTGTAAACAAAGTGTAAAGTGCCGAGCGATTAAAAATTGAACCCACCACTAGTCAAACAGTAGACAAAGAAAAGAAAAAGAATGTTTTGATGCAGGCGGTGCAATAGATACACACACTCGCACACAAACACTTGCACATGCTATGCTTTGTATGCATGTATGTGTGTATGCAGTGAAAATGCAATTACATATGTACGTATGTAAATACGCATCCCAATGCAGCTATTCCCATTTTGTATGTGTGTTTGTATTTTGACCCACGCACAGTTACAATTCTCATTCCAAGTAGAATACGCGAACCCAGGCCACTGGAAGCTGTACACACACGTATAAAATAAAAAGGGAGGGGTATCCCAAATGTGGACTACTATTTAAATACAAGTGTGAAATAAAAAAAAAACAATGTTTGCTTTTGCAGATTCAATTGATATTAATATTCTACACAAGAGAAACTAACTAGATTCCATTGCACTGGAATTGGAATGGTTAAGTGTTCCAGCTGGGTAGCTTTCTGTTATTTGTTGACCAAGTGTTTCAAATTACACAGTAAAACAATGCAAACACCACACACATGCAGACTGAATGTTCTTGATTTACATATATATGTATATATGTGTGTGTTTGGCTAATTGGATTTGGAAGTTGCCGTCAGGTGAAATATGATTTGATTTATGTGTTTTTGCAATGTAGAAGCTGAGCAAGAGACAAAGACACCAATTACCGTTACTCTTGTATGTCTGTTTCTGTGAGTGCGAAGAATGCGTTATTGTTCTCACATTCAGGTTGAGGGTGAGGTGAAGGTGAATCTAGCGCTCATCTCACCTCTAACCCCTCCCCTACCCACTCAACCCTTTATTGTTTATTTTTTTTTAGATGGACTGCTGGGTTTCTTTACTGTTCACACGCGACAACTTGAGATCGGAATCAGGGCAATTGAATTCGTATGTATGTGTATATGTGTATGTATGTGTGTAGTGGTAAATGTGCATGGCATTTGCGCAGAATACACAACTACAGCTACATATACTGTTACAGATACATCCCTGACCTGTGTAAAATACACACACACACATACATCCAATATATGTATATGTAAATGCCCTTACCTATATTCCCAATGCATATGTGTGCATTCTATGTATGTATGTGTTTTGTTGGAGACGCTGCTCAATTCTGGCTGCTAGCAAGCAGGGGCCGTAGCCCAAATCTATCTGCTGGTCTTCTATGCGCATGAACTACGTCTGTTTGTGTGTATTTCTGTATGTATTTATAGCCGGCACCCAAGTATTTATCTCTGTTTTTTTGGGCACACTTGCATTCCAAAAGCCATGCAAACATGCAAGTGCATGTCACCAAATTGCGTTCCCAATTTGCATTCTTAATGCTTCCAGTTTCCAGCTAAAAGTCATCTATTAATGTGTTGGAAATTAACGTTTCTTGCTACGCTTATTTACTGTTATAAAGCAAAGCAAAACAGAGCAAGAAATACCAATCATACAAGTCTCTTCTTCTCTCTCGCTCTTCTCGTTGACATATGAAGCCAACGCTTTATGCTTGTAACTTCTACTTCCGTTCGCCCATCAAAAACAACAACAATAACAACCGCAACAACTTGACTCATTTCTCTCGCTTTGTCTCATATGAGTATGCGTTTTATATTCATTGTTTGCCATCTATCTCGCTTGCACGTGTGCTTAATTTCAATTGAAAATTGTTCTTTGTGTCAGCATTTGATTAGCCTCCGAAAAAAGTGCTTTTTATGGTAGCTCCAGCTGAGTCTGTATCTGACTCACATGGCTGGCAAAACCAGTTTCCCTTGGCCAGATACCGGTTCTTTGTTGCGTTCAAAAGTATCAAAGTATCTGCACATCAACTGCGGCCACATTTCGTGCTATCTTTTTAAACAGCACAAAGATGACACTGAGTTTCCGCCCATGGTCAGCAGATCAGTTTTCCGTCAGTTTGTTGTATACCAAATATCTGAGATTGTTTATGTTACCAAACAAAGAAACAAAAGCGTAATTCGGAGTTTAATGTTGCGTAAATATGAGCAATATGGGAAAAATTATATTTGTATATAGTGCAAAAATAATAAGCTTAAATATCTATTGTGCTCACTATATTTGATATAAGCTTGAATAAATAAGAGCTGAGCAATACGATAATTTATACTGATAAAGCTGTTATCTAAATTGAATCTTCACTATTTATGTAAGATTTTCGTTCTCTCTGGGTTTGAATCCAAAAATAAAATTATTTACTCTAATTAATATTATTATCTAGCGTATCTATTTACACTTTATGTTTGAGATTGAGATCAGATTAGCTAAGAGAGCTTGGAACCGTAATAGCAGTGAAATACGAAATTTACTACTTCAAGTGCTGCAGGTCTTATCTAACTTAATCCTTAGCTTGAAACTCTTTTTATAGATTTTTCATACGATCTTGATTTAAATCCTTACTTCATTTTTGAGATTGATATAAATTGGCTTGTATACTTCAAATTCTCTTCAATTCCGAGTGTACCTTCAATACCTATCTTGCCAATCAATAATATATCGTTTAATTAGCATAAGTGATTGAAATACCTCGACTGTAAGTGCAAAACTAGGTTGCAGGTTAATTAGATTGCCTGCAACCTATTTCCAACTTGCGAAACTTGTCCCTTAATCAAATTGGCTGCGCCCAAAGACGACGCAGTGCGGGAATTTTAAATAGAGTTGAGTTGTGCTGAAAGAGAAAAAAAAACAACCTGTGTTGGCCTCAATAAGTTCGAATCGTACTTTTCTTGGCTTTCACTTAAAATATAGACGGCGCTTTTGTTGTTTGCGTGTTTGCTATTTTAATATTTGCCCTCAACGCCTTTTTTTTTTTGCAGACTTGCAAACACTTGCTGCTTGGCATTAATTATGCGAAGCGATATTAGTTGAAAATCTACTTGTGCCACAAATTCCAGCCACAAGAGCAAATTCTATTTTTTAATATATACACGTTTCAGTTCAAGGTCGAACAGCTGATATGAATTAACTGGGGATAAACAAAAGCATTCCGTTATTGAACAATTGAATAGGTATTTATTTATCTTTAGCTAAAGTGTGTGCTTACTTGCAGGTTCTTGAGAATTGTGTAATTTTAGCTGCTGATACACAATTCTATAGTTTTATAAAGAGCACAAAGAATTTATACGTGTTGACTGAACTTAATCATCTGCATCACAAGATCTTCATATCACTCTATATCTATTGAGTCAACTATTTATTTTGGTTAGTCATGTAAATCACAAGATCTCCGTATCACTCTATATATACTTATTTAGTACACAATTCTAGCTAAGTCAACTGCTCATTTTTATAGGCATATGTGCAAACACTTTCTAATAAATGAAGCCGTCCACGCTTAAAGAGTACGTTTGTGTATTGCCCAAGCGAAAGTTATCTGGTTGCCACAAATATACAAAAAAAGAAAAAAAAACCTGTTAGGCTTGACTGACTTAAAACAGCATCAGACAGAAAGACAGGCGGACGGACAAACAGACAAACTGATTCAATTTCAAGAAGTGGGTCGTCGTCGGCAATTACTCGTTTGGTTTCCAGCGAATTCGATGACTCGTCCGTGTCGTAAAACTGCATAAAAAAAAAAAAAAAAAAATTAATATTACTTAAATAACTTTGTGCACAATTACCACATGTGCTAAATTCATTGTAAATAATCATTTGTGGCTGCAGTTTACCCTTTAAAATTAGATGTTAGAAATTTTTTTAATTGCATTTTATTGATTGTGATTTTTTACGCAGAACCTCGGTTTCCACTCTAAATATAGTATTATTCTTGTGGTCAGGCTGTGAGCTAAACATTATTGCTTTTGCAATCGTTCGAGTTTTGGTAGAGTTTAGACTCAGAACCATATGCAAACTTATTCGACTTAGACTTAGAATCCCATTTATATTTAAATAAACAATGGTTCTAAATGCCAAGCCATGACCAAAAAGACCTAGTTTTGAAATATTTGTTGACTTTTGCAAAAAAAGTTATGGCTAAGAGAAGTAGCATCCATGTCCGAATCTGATTTCTTGTGCTAATTATATTACAAGTGTAAATTTGTAGCGTAAAGCGGAAAATGTTTTAAATTTAAATTTAAATTTAAATGCCACATATAATTTAATTTCCGTGGAAGTGGTAGCAGTGGTCAGGTCAATTTGCAGCCATGTCTATTTGGGATTTTTTAGGGCTGCATTTTGGCATGAATTTGAAAGTTATAGGTTTGAGCAGCAGCCGCCCCTAGAATAATCGGTGCGCCACCTGGCAGATTGCTCAGATTGCTCTCCGACTGCGCATGTGCTTATTATTATCAAGTCTGCAACTAATTTTGTTGATTTTGTATGGTTTGTTGTGTTTTTGAGGCACAAATCGCTTGTGCGTTGTGCGTGCTTAAATTAAAGTTGACCTCTGCCTCTGTCGCTCTTGTTCTTCTTCTTGCTGCATTGTTGTCAAGCGGGGGCAGCTTCCAGCTTTTGTCCGCTGCTCATGTCAAGGCCGTTCAAATGCTACGCTCTCTCTCTCTCCATCTCTCTTGTGCTCTCTCTCTCTCTCTCTCTTTCTGGCTGTCTCTATATTGCGCTCTCTCCCACTCTCTCCACATTTGGTTGCAAGCGTATACAGAATTTTGCCAGGAGCAAATCGCACCTTCAACTTGTCGTAGTCTGGCACAGTATGCGCTAGACAACGCAACGTATACGCAATCTAAAAGCAATTTTCCTCAATTGTTGTTTGACATGAAAATTAAACGGGCTGTTAACTGTCTCTGTTAACTGGCAGGCGACACTTTAAGAGTGGCCCCTATTTGGTGTAAAACTGACCAAGCCATTGCAAAAACAAACAAAAACAAGCCGTTAAAAGTGCGCATAAAAAAAGTAAGATAAGCACTCTGTGTGTGTGTGTGTGTAAGTGTGTGTGTGTTTTGTGTGTTTGTTTGTTGTGCGTGTTTTGTGTTTACTGCGACACCTTTTGCTGGGGCAAGGCAAGCGAGGCAGTTAAGCAGGCGTCCGTCAGTGGTTCAAGTACCAGCCAAGAACAACAATAAAAACCACATCAGAGTCTTGCACCCCACACTATTTTTTTTTTTTATTATTAACTTGCCTGCTGTCCATTTAAGTTGAGCTTCTTCGTTCTGCCTGCTGCTGTTGCTGCTGCTGCTGCACACAACAACATACAGTTTACAGTTCATGGCGAGGTTCATTCAACTTTGCCTCCTCTTTTACTATCTGTGTAATGCATTCTGTGATGCACTTGTTGTTGTTGTCGTTGTTGCTGCTGCTGTTCGCGCAGAAAGTGTTTGAAATTCATAATCGTCGATTGATGAATCATGAATAAATTTATACATTTATATGAAATATTAAAAACAAAAAAATGTCAACAAATCTGACGAGCTATTCTGTGAATTAACAAAAATTTATACTTATCTGTAGGTTTATACTAAGAAACGTATTCTAGGAATTAAATAAAAATGAGAGTAATATCTCTTATCAGAATTTCCTTTCGCTTCGCATCAAATTAAATACAATTTTGAATCATATTTATATTAAATGTCCGCTCATTATTTTGGAATGCGTCTGATAAGGAACACTTAACTTGTTTCATCCGCTTATTTCTCTTCTTCTTTACAAATCAGAACGAAAAAAGCGAGAACAGTCGCAGCCTGGGTAGAATTACGTGTTTGCCGTTCTGTCGGGCATAGCCTCGGTGGCGCAGTTGGCAGCGCGTAAGTCTCATAATCTTAAGGTCGTGAGTTCGAGCCTCACCCGGGGCATGTAATATTTTTTGTTTTTCTAATTTTCTTTAATGCCTTGAACAGACAGATATATATATATATATATAAATATACTTAATCAGCTGCGACAGCCGATCTCAGAGACTATTGGAGCTAGAGGCTTGAAATTTGGAATATAAATAGGCAGATTAGAATTATTTTATTTTAACTCGACACAATTATAGAGATATAGTTATTTAATTGATTTATATTATACAGGATAAACGACTGTACAAATTTCATTAAGAATCGGGTTTGTAACGCAGATTTTGTGAACCAGAAACTAATTTCATATTGAGCAAACTAAAATTAGCTAGGCTATTTAACCATTTCCTGTTCGAGGGTATCTTAGATAATGCGTAGATCAGCAATACAGATATATAGAATATATTGCTAGTATTAACTGCCAGGCATATATGCTATGCCTCCTTCGAGGACATTTAGATTTGCTCTCGCAGATACGAACTTAGAGTCGGTCAGTTGAAATTGAAATTGCTGCTGTGGATTGTCATTCGCATTCGCATTCGCATTCGGTTTTTATTGGCTTTAATTGATGTCAAGTGGAGTGTTGCCACACACACTCACACACACCACAAAACATTTGAGCATTTGTGCTTAAGCAAATAAAGATGCGACACACCCACATCAAGAATGAAATATATATATATATACAAGTAAATATACGTGTATATATTTGCATTTCTGATTTACTTGCCTGCCAGGGATTAATATCAATACACCTATATGTAAATTGGGTCAAGACATGCTAAATTCATATTAGGGAGTGTTGTTGGTTTCGGGAAAAAAATGCGTTTGTTTTAATCGTTTCCCTTTTTTTATGCTTGCAGCGCTTGCTGACGCATGAAATGGATGCGTTGCTCTCCGGTGGCCAGAAGTGGAACCCAAACAGGAGCCAAGCGTGTTAGAAGCAACATTTCCAGAGCCCAGACAAACGGCCACAGCACACTCCTATTCTAAAGAGGAGGAGGAGGACGGTAGACGGGCAGACAGACAGACCAGAGAATGACACAAGCGACGATGGAACGTCTTAAGGCCAAGGCGGCGCCGGCACGCTATAAAATCAGCGCTCGAAAGCGAAGACAGCGTCAAATTGTCTATTGGGCCATATGCAGTTTTAGCCTGATAGTCTTCGGCTTCGCCTTGGCCACCTTAATAAGGCCAGCACACGCAGCAAATGTAGCAGCAGTTGGAGCAAGAGGCACAGAGGAGTGGCGAGAAGAGAAGCCTGGCCAGCTAGACTCTGACTCGTCTCTGGCCAATTTCACGGACTACAAATCGAAGGCCAACTATACCAAAGAACCAAAGCAATCAACTAAGGCAATGGATCCCGTTTACAATTTTACACGCTACTTGTTCGACTATCTCTTGCCCGAAGAGGCAGCAATACCGCCGGGTAAAGCCAAATTCAAATTAAATCTATAACTAAAATCTTTAATAATGTCTTCGTTGTTTAGGCTACATTGTGATCAAGGAGGACAGCATCGCTTTGGGCCCGAAGGTGGAGGAGAATGATTGGCGCGAGCTGCTCACACAGTATTGGGTGGTGCTCATTGCCACTTTTTTGATGGTCGCCCTCGTCGTCATCATGCCCTTTATAGCGTAAGTTAGAACTGCTCCTCCTCAGTTTAAACTCCTCTAATTTTATTCTTCTATATCCGCAGCATCTGCTATTGCTGCTTCTGCTGCTGTCGCCGTTGCAAGGAGGGGTGTCCACCCTGCGATAGTCAAAAGGACGCGCGCAGACGCTGCTGCTGCGGTCTGTTGCTGCTCCTGCTAATCATTGGAATTCTGTGAGCTCAAACACAACCCCATCAATATTAGTTGTACATTTTAATTACCCATTTTGCAATCGCAGTTTTGGTGTTATCATTGCTTTTGCTACCAATAAACTGTTGGATCGTGGCTTTGAGGAGACGAGCACAACGGTGCGACGTGGCAGCCAGGACACCTGCACCTATCTCAAGGATGTCTCCGATCATATTCACCATCTGCTTGTCAATAACTACGAAGAGATGGACAAACATCTAACTAACAAGCTAACGAGTAAGACTTAAGTTCAAGTTCGTGCCCTGTTTTGCATAGTAAATTTAACTCCTTTTCCCCCTTTAGACTTACATAAAACCATATTCCTTAATTTAATGAATGCATCGGAGGCGAATGCAGTTTATGATCTCGAGCGCATACTGGAAAACATGGATGAGGCGCAAAAGTTATTCAGGCAAGTGGACAAGCTGGAGAAGGATTTGCGATTCTATGCCAAACAGTTGCGAGATGGTAAATTATAAATGATAAATGATATTATTATATGATATATTTATTATATATTAAATACTTATTAAAGTCTAAAATATCCATAATTTATTTTCCTCAATTTCTAGGTGTTCGTGGCGTTAAGCGCGATGTGAACTATGCCTGTGCTGTGCTCTGCGGCAATCGGGAATGCTTGCACTTCTTGAAGCGCACCGAAATCGAGTTCCTCGATGGTTCGAAGTGTCTGCAATTCGATGACGTAAGGATTGGATGGATTCTTTAATAAAGGGATTATTACTGAAACCGTTCTCTCTTACAGCTACCAAATACCACGTACTATCTAAGGGCCATGGACTTAATCATTGCGAAGAACAGTGCGAAAACATCCAAGGAAGTGATTGATCGACTGCAGAATGTGGGCAAGAGGATTAAGGAAGGCATTGATCCCATTATACCACCGATTATCCGTGATATTCGCAGTGGACGGGACCTGTTCCGCACTCAGGCGAACAATATACGCAGCATGATTGATGCTGTCATCAGTAAAATACATTTAAATACGGTTCGATCGACGAAATCGTTTGAGGATGTCTACGACAAATTTGGAGCTGATCGCAGCATCATCAACGTCATTGTTTGCGTCGTCCTATTGATTGTGAGTGCAACCATACACTTAATTGAATGCCACTTCATTTAATCTGAATTGGATTTTCTATTTTAGATTCTGATTGTACTGATTATTGCACTGGTTTGCGGCTGCTGTGGACGTCGGCGTCGTGGATATCGCGATGATTGCTGCAGCAAGGGAACAGGCGCTTCCTGCCTGTTACTGTGAGTATTTCAAGATAAAATTCCTTTTAAATATCAATTAAAAATAAATATAAAAACAACGTATACATTTTAAAGTAGAAAGTATACATTTAAGTTCAATATCAATATAAATACTGCAATAAATATTTAAACTCTTCCTTTTAGTGCCATATTGCTGATATTCTGCGTGTTCTCACTTGTGGTTCTCGTTGGCGTATTTTACTTTGTTTTTGGCCTGGCCACCTATCAGGGTGCGTGTGCTCCGCTCCGGGATCAGGAATCAAATGCGTTATTCCGTCAGCTGGACTCGGCCATTGATCTCAATCGTTATTTGCCAAAGAGCGAACTCAAATCGGAGACGCCGTTGCCCCCGTTGCGCATTTCGAGTGCCATCAAAGCCTGTCAGGCGGATCAGTCGATCTTTAAACTGCTCAAAGACAACGATCTGTATGACATTGAGGATCTGGCGAGGGTAAAGGTTATCGCCGAGACGCAAGCCGTGCCCATTTTCCTGGCCAATCTGAACAATTTCACAGTACTCACGGACAAGGATAAGCGTGATTTGGAGACATTGCGCAGCAGCAATTTATCGAGCTATCAAAGTAAAGTCTACACGGATCTCTTGTGCAATCAGCTGACGCCTATTGATCTGCCCACACTGGCCATTGAATTGAAGGAGTTGCGAGCCAGTCTCTGGAGTCAGTGGGGCATCTTTGATTGGGCCCGCACCTCTCTGTATAACGAAGCCTACAATTTGCAGAGATATCACGAAGAGTTCGTCGATAAGATCAAAACGATAATGAGCAACATGACGCAAAAACTATTGAAAATTGATCAGCTTATTCTGTATAATAACAATGCCTTTGGTGAATCCATTAAACTGCTCCAGGCATCAACGGAACGCTCGGAAGCCTTCTTTCGAGTTCATGGCCAGCAATATGTGAGTGAACTGCGCGAGAATCTGACCAGCTCCATCAAGGAACAGGTCGTCAAATATATCGAAATGGTTGTGGAGAAGTGCCAGGGAAATGTCGGAAAATGCGCTCCGCTCGCCAGCGTTTATCGCCGCAGCGTCGACTTGATTTGCCATCGTCTCGTCGATCCAATGGTGAGTAGACAAAAGTTGTGTAATATATACAAAGTAGTGTAATATATATAACTTACCTTATTATTCAGAGAGTAATTCTATAAAAACCAATGATTTTATTTCCTTTTAATATTTGGTTTTCTGTTTATTTTTAGAATGGTTTCTGGGTCGGAGTGCTGCTGTGCGGTCTGCTCTTCCTGCCCGTGCTCTTTGTGTCCCACCGCCTGCTGTGCTTGTACAAGAAGATTGATCCCTATTCGGCGCCAGCTGTGGCCGTTGTTGAGGGCGGGTAAGTTAGTCCCCTGTCCCAAGTGAGGAGACTAACCCAGGTTATCATCATACTTAACTGCATGCATAACGTTGGGCAAATGCGAGTTGATAATTGGTTTTGCACATGGCCACTAATCTGATCATTCCACTTGTGTTCCGTTCTCTCATTTCACCGCTAACCCTCCCATTACGCTTCACACGCTGCACGCCCCCGCATCCCGCACGCAGCAGCGACTACTTATACGATGCGTACAGCGAACGCGAGCGCGAGCATGTGCCACTGGCCAAGTAAGCGATTGAGAATTGAGTGGATGTCCGATAAGAGGACACCGCCTCTGAGCCACACACACTCACACCTCTAACTGTCTCTCTCCCTCTTCTGTCTCTTCGCTATTTGTTATCTGTTTTTTAGTGTGCCCAAGAAGCGACGCAAGGCGTACGAGAGACGGACGAGGGAGCAACAGGATTACTATGAGGATGCATCGCCAAGTGTGTCGAGAGTGTCGCGTTCTGCTGGCGCTGCTTCGGGTGCTGCCAATGGTGATGGTCCATCTGCTGGTGGCAGCAATATGCGCTATAACGATGTGGCACCCACGTAAGTTCATCCCCCACATCTCCCTCACCACATTCCCAAAAAAGAAAAAAAACAAAAAAAAAACACGCGTGTCCTGCCTAATCAAAATTTCTAAATTAGCATATCTAACACACATATAAATATTTTTATATATATATATATATAATATCCATCGATACCAGAAACACACACAAAAGCTACAAATTGAATGGCCGCCCAAATTTAATAGCTACTTTTTCGATTTTGTTTTATTTAGCGCTAAAGTTGTACAAGATACAAGGCCAAAAGCACTGGCCGCAGATGGTTTCTTTTAGGCCTGAACCGAAGTGCAAATGGTTTGATTTGGTTTGGTTAATACATATTTTGTTTGGTTTACAACCTCCTCTATAACTGTTTCTCTGCCTACCAATCTGTGTGTCTCCAGTTGCCCATCAAATAATAGCACCACTCGCCACACCACAAGAAATCTTTTCAAATCTGTCTTCTCTTTTTTCAAAATTTAGAAATTTATGGAACATTAGAATACGTTTTTAGAAGACTTAAAAAAGTGAAGAACAAGAGGGAAAAAAGTGGTGCCATTATTTTTCAGCAACTAGATGTGTTTGTGTGTGTTTGTTGTTGCTTTTTGTTACTCTACGCAATCATATGGATCATTTGTCATATAGTCAGTCCAAAGAACATTAACTGGCTATGCATATGCATATCGAGCACCCCTCATTCTGCTTCAATCGGAGACTACAGCTACAACCACAACTACTACAAATATTACTCTCTGCTCCATTGCCCAACTCCGGACGCAAAATTAACTGTTGCTTCAGTTGCAAAAAGAAAAGAAAAGGACAACTAATCCGTTGACATGACTCAGTTGTTCTTGTTTTTATTCGTTGTACAGTTTATTGAATTGACCGATTATTAACCGATTTGTATTGCAACAATTCACAGACACTGGGATCATGAGCCGCCACGCTATCACAATCCGCCCGTGGCGCCGCCAGCATCCGAATATGAGCGTCCACCTCCCTACTACTATCCAGGTGCCTCGGACCAGGATTAAGTGGCTAAAAGACATACTGGCAGAATGGAGGAGAGAATGGAGAAGAAGAGTTGGCAAATAAAACGCAAGGATTTCATTTTGAATACTGGAAGCAACAGCAACAACAAGAACAACAACAACAACAACAAGCAACAAACCCATTTTACTGAGACTGTAATTTTAGTTGAAAATTAGGTTTTTTATTTAGAGTTATTATGTAATTTGTAGCATCACAATGTGTTATAATATTTCTTTTGTGGACTGTATAAGACGATCTGCCAGACAATGATATAGATGTGTGGAAGGCGCGGAATAGTGAAAACCTAGTTTATAAGCACAGATCGATAACAACAGCAAATTCGCATCGTAGTAATACTCCCCATATAGATATATACAATATTGTTTAAAGTTTACACATTAAAAATGTTGCCAAAAGAGAAAAGTGAAGAAAGAGCAAAGTGGAAGGCGGAAGGCGGAAGGCGGATAGAGAGTGATGCAATTGGGTTGAAATCAATATGAATATGCACAGCTAAAGCATTTAATAAGTTAGTGTTCAAAACAAAACAAGAAAAAAAATGAAACAAAAAAAAAACAAATATCTCAAACGGAACTTTAAAGAAAAAATGAAAAAGGAAGACGCTCACGAACTTGAAAGTATCTCATTAATTTACTGAGCACCCCGCAATAATCAATATACAATTAATTAAACTTGAAAATTTGATGATGGTGATGGGACAACGAGTGCCAGAGATGAAAACTGTTTAAATCAAAAAAACAAAACCAGAACTGCCATTTTAATTTAGTGAATTCAGAGCAGATCAGAAAATAAATCTCACAAGTTTTCGAGTCTTTTTTTTTATTGATATATACGACAAGTGTTTGTATTTATTTTCCAAGAAACTAATACACTACACTAATACAGACGACTTCCTTAACACCACCCCCTCCCCACCCCCGATCCCCATATTATGTATGTACTTTAAATTGTCATAGTCAAGTAAGACAATATTTCTCAAACTCAACTCCAGAGCCTACATAAAAATGTTTTCAATTAAATACATATATTCAAAATCAGGGCAAACTGCAAGTAGCCAAAATGCAAAAAAGAAAAAGTTCTAAAAAAAAGAATGCACACATACACCTACCTACACACACACACACATGTATTACATATGTATTTTAGTTAAGCAAGAAAAAGCAACAAGTATATATATACTGATACTGTCTGAATGTATGTAAACATTTTCTTTACGTACATTTCATGCATTCTCTGCCTATGTCATTTTTAGTGTTTAACAATAAGCCAATAATATGAATCAAAGTTTTAAAGCTAAAAAGGAAAACAAAAAAAAAAACAAAACAATTACTGTGAAAATATAAATACAAATATAAATTATAAAAATATTTCGAAACGAGTTTGATTGAAATTTGTTATTGTAATTTGTGCACTTTATTGATCAACCCATGTTTCATTTGTCACATCAAAAATACTGTTTTATATGAGCATTTATAATATTATAATTTATTTCATAATTTGTTACAATATTTAATCAACTTTGTCGTTTTTTAAGTTGAGTTTTGCTTGCAAATGTTGCACTCACATAAAACTGTAAATAGTCTGCTTAGCGCAGTTCCAATTACTGTTATACGATATTCAAACGAATTCAGGAGTGCTTCGCTAAATACGATAAGTCATCGTCACATATCGTGATCATTGAAAGAGTGTAGTATTTTCACTTTGCTGAGTAGTTAATACAACGACTGACTATTTCGGATCTAAAGTATATATGCATAAGAATATATAATGCATGGACGACTGCAATGAACATCTTAAAAATAAGCCAAGACAAATTCTGCAAATAGTAATTAGCAAAGACTCGAACCACTCCACTCAGTTCGTGTAAGCCGAGTTCCATTTTACGGTATGCATTGCCTGCTGGTAAGTAAATAAATAACATATCATCTAGATGAACATATAAGATTATGAATATTCTTGCCCATCATAGTGTAAGCAGGCTACATGAAAGATCCTCAGTGCGAACCTGTTCGTCCATTGACAGTGTATGTTATTGCTGCTTGAGCTACGGCTGATCTTGTCGCTTGCAGTCGCTGCTGCTGTGGAGAAGAAGATCTTGTTATCATGTAGCGAATACTCTACCAACTCTACATCTAATATCTCAGAATCCGAAGTATCAAACGAGGAATATAATTGGCGATTTAAAATCCATAAATGCAAAGCTTGATGATTGATGAATTTGTTCTTGCGATGGTAAGTTCCACACAAACATGACTAAGCATTTATTTATCCATTAGCACTGATGGTGTTCGTTTTTGTTAAAATACAAAGTCGATAGTCAAGTGAAGTAAAAATCAGAGGCTTACTTAATAGCACAACTAATTATGCTCCGCATATTCTTTAATAGACTGAAGTTAGAGCTGTGCAATTGCCTCTCTAATTGTTATCACCCAAGGACTCTCATCTGCCTGCATCAGCCATATTTGTCCTTGTAATAAATCCTTTGGAAGTAAGCTTTGCTTTTGCTGTCACATCAAATGCAAGCAGCTGAACAAATACAAAAACCAAATAAAAATGAAATATATTTATTTTAAATTTGATTTTCCAGCTTCATATATCAATATAATGAGAAGGACTGCAGCATGACAGAAGGTTTCAAGGAACAGGAGACAATGCACGAGAGGCTTGGACAGCGACACTATACCTATGCCGAGTTCACCCCCTTCCATTCGAACGTCAATTATCACCAGGAGCCGCGAAACGCTCCTTTGGGCCTGGGACTTGTGTACAAATTCATCCACTTTCTGTTCGAGCATTTTCAATATCTTGGCGGCGAATTGCCACCCGGTTAGTATTAATCTAAACTGGACAATAACAGTCACAGTTGACATATATTAGATTTCCTTCTAGGCTACATAGTGTTCAAGAGGAACGATACTCTCGATTTGGGGCCCAAGGCGGATCTAAATGATTGGACCGATTTGCTGAAGAGATACTGGTTGGCTTACATCTGGGTGATGTTCTTGCTCTTCCTCATCATAGCCATGCCCTTCGTTGCGTGAGTGTGTTGACACAACTTGCACATAAGGATCCGATTATAAATCTTTCTTTTTTTCCCATCCCCAGCATGGGTTATTGCTGTTTCTGCTGCTGTCGACGTAGCCCGGAGGAAGAGCCACCCATCGACGCTAAGAGGGATCTGTTGTGGCGCCTCTTCTGGGCTTCTCTGCTGGTGCTGCTCATCATCGGAATGCTGTAGGTATAATCATTAGGCCAGGACTCAGGACGCAAAGACTCAACTCTAATTGCAGATTTGGTATCTATATTGCTATCGATACCAATAGACTGATGGATCGCAGCTTGGAGAATACAAAGACAGCAATTCGGATAGCCAGCGAAGATGCCTGCACTTACCTTAGGGAAGTCTCGAATCACATCCAGCATCTGCTTGTGAATAACTACGAGGAGTTGGAGACACATCTCAGTGACATGTTGTCGAGTAAGAAATCAAGTCAATCCTCGCCATATTAAATGTTTAATCTGTGATCGATTCTAGATTCACCTAAGCACATATTCCTGGATCTGATGGATGTGTCCGAGGCGAATGCGCTTTTTGATTTGGAACTCAAATTGGACAACATGAAAAAGGCCCTAAAACTTTTATGGGAAGTGGAGAAATTGAAGACGGACTTACACTTATACGGCTCACAGCTGCGAGATGGCATGCGTAGCGTCAAGCGTGACGTGAACTTCGCTTGTGCTGTGCTCTGCGGGAATCGCGATTGCCTGCGCTTTTTGAAACACTCAGATATTCAGTATCTGGATACATCAAAGTGTCTTCACTTCGATAAGGTGTTTATTTTAAATTATAAATCAACAATTAGCTACTCTCATTTAACTGAACATTTGGTGTTTCATGCAGCTGCCCGACATCAAACCCTTTTTGATGGCCATGGAAGCAATCATTGCAAAGGATATTGGCAGGACAGCCAGGCAGGGAATACAGCGACTACAAGTTGTGGGCGACTCGATTAGGACCAATTTGGATCCGCTTATCCAACCACTGTTGCGAGATGTTCATTATGGCCAAGTATTGTATCACATTCAAGCGATGTCCATGCGCAACGTCATCGACACAATTATCAAGGACATCAGTTTGAATACGGTTAAATCCACAGGCGTGTTTAAGAGCTTCCACGATAAATACGATCATCATCGCAGCAACATCAGTATCACTGTCTTTGTCTTTCTCCTCACTGTGAGTAACAGTGATGAGTAAAAGTTATCTGCCTATGCTCGAAATTGATTTATCCTTTTTAGATTGTGATCACGCTGATTGGTGGTTTGATATTCGGTATTTTTGGGCCCCATCGACGTGAATACGCCAAGTTTTGGAGCAAGCGCACGGGAGCCTGGTTGTTGCTACTGTAAGTACACTCAGAAAAAAGAATCGCACTTTCAATATATACAAATTAACTGTTATTAATTGCAGCGCCATAATGCTGATATTCAGCGTCTTCTCGCTTGTGGTTCTCGTTGGCCTCTTTTACTTTGTCTTCGGTCTGATAACTTATCTGAGTGCCTGTGCACCGCTCACCAGTGTGGAATCGAATGTAATATTTCGATATCTCGATTCAGCTATCTATATGAATCTGTATTGGCTAAAGAGCCAAAAAGAGCCCAAGCCGGAGGCGAACTCGTTGCTGAGGATATCGAGTTTAATCAAGGATTGCCACGCGGATGAATACATTTTCAATCTGCTGCAGAAGAAGAAGTTATATAGTATTGACGATATCATACGCTTAAAGCTCGTTGGCAGTTTGCCGGAAGCGAAAATATTTGATGATCAATTGGTCAACAACTTGACCATACTCACCGAGAAGGATAGTCGAGATCTGGAGCACTTGCGCTCGACTCATTTGTCGAGTTTCCACAGTGGATTATTCACCGACATCCTGTGCAATGAGCTGACTCCTGTCGATTTGCCCACAACGATTGGTCAACTCAAGAAGTTGCATATCAGCCTGAGTACCGATTGGAACATCTATGAATATGCTCGAGTAGCCCTGGACAATGAGGCGTCTACCCTGCAGACATATCAGGATGTCCACATTGCCAAGATTCAGTCCATTATTAATAAGATGACACAAAAACTGTTGGCGATCGATAAACTGATATTATATAATGGTCGGCCATTTAACCAGACCATTGACCTACTGCACGAGGCGACAAAACGTTCCGAACTATTCATCAAGGCGTCGGGCGATCGTTATGTGAATGCGGTCTTTGCTAACCTGACCGCTTTCATCAACGATGAGATCGCCGACTACATCAAAATGGTGTTGGACCAGTGTCACCGAAGTGTCGGCAATTGTGCACCGATTTCGCGTATCTACAATCGAAGTGTCGATTTGGTTTGCAGACGTCTCGTCGATCCCATGGTAAGTACATATATATATATATATATTTATATATATATATCATTTCTATATTATATTATTTATAGAATGGTTTCTGGGTGGGCATGATTCTAACTGCCCTGCTTCTGTTGCCCGCACTTTTTGTGGCCCACCGCTTGATGTGCATTTACAACCGGATCTACCCGCTTGCTGGCATTGTGTAAGTGTTTCGCCTTCCACATAATATATTATTATTATCATATATATATATATATATATATATTTACCACTCCCTTGAACAAAAGTCGTGCAAGCGTTGCAGGCGAACCATTGAGCTTTCAGCAAAACTCTTGGCTCCCTCATGAAATGACTGAGAATCGTTATAAGGCCGGGAAAAATACCGCTCCGGTATCGTCAGCGTCGGAACTGACGTCCTCGAGCAACAAAAGTGGCGAGCACAAAAAGCAAGAATAGCAAATGATTGAAAAATGTACACAATCGAAAAAGTTCTTAAATATTCAATGTTTTCTTGTCATTTGTAAAATTTAATTAAATTAAATTTTATCATAATCAATAGTCAGACTGAAAGAACCAAGTCCTAAGATTTGACAATCAGTCAAACTCACGCAAATCAAATCTTGATTTCATTTAGAACTTGCAACTTAAGCAAAAATCTCACTTACTCAGTCACACCCTGCCTCTCCATCAATCATGGGGTTGTCATAAAGTGCACAGCGCATCTCAGCTTGCTCAAAAGACAAGCCCAAAACTGACTACCGGGTGAGCAAAGTCAGCCTGCAGATAAAAGTTAACCTGTGACTTCGACTCCAACTCCGACTCGGCATCAGCGAAAGCGAAAAAAAAGACTTTAATGTTGAGACAGAGGGCAGACAATGCAAGGAAGCGAGACCAACTCGAGTAGAGTAGAGTTAGCTAGTTAAAGTGCACCGAAGCGTGTATGCGCTTCCCAGACCATCTCCAATTAGGTAGATATAAATTATACACAAGATAAACAAAAGCGTGTCTTCAGTTTGCTTAGAATTGGCTTTTTATCTATAAATTTAATGTGAGTCTTCTTTGGAGCAGCTTAAGCCAAACCCTTCAACTTATTGTTCTGCGGGCTACAATGGCAACCAGCAACAGGTTTTGGTTTACACACAGTGGCTTCCGTATAGCAAGGCCATCGAAAAGTGAAAAGCAAGCCGCCAAACATATGATTTTCATAATTTTCAACTAAAAATTAAATCACGTTTCTTATCAGCAAAAAATGTGCCTGTTTCTGTTGTTGTTGTTGTTGCTTTTGGTGAGTGCCTTTCTTTTTCAACAATTACCAAAATAAAAGCAAGAACAACAACAGCAACAACAGCAGCAACGAGCGCAGTAACAATGAAATTTCACTTTCAATTTGTGTGTGTATGTAAAAACAAAAGACTTAAGACACGAACTTGCCGCACACTCGCCGTCACAAGCGTAGTGAAGGTTAACTTGCCCGATTTGATTTGATATTCAATTGGTACAACGGTTTCGAAAGCCAACAAAATGGCCGCCAAACGGACAACAGTGCAATGCACTCTCCACTACATCAGACCCTATATGCATATATACGTATAAACAATAAACAGATCGTTACATGATCAAGATCAATTCTCGGGGTCTGTGTGTGAAACACGCACTTGCTTTGGCCTTTGTCTGACTGGCTGGCTGGCTGGCTGTGTGTCTGTCCCTCTGTCTGTGTGTCTGTGGCGTGAAACTTTACCGGCATGTGAAACAGAGCGTTGCATTTCCATTTCTCATTTCTCATTTGGCATTTTCTCGTGAAAACTCGTGAAAACTGAAAACAGTAAAACTGGCACAGAATTGCAGCAGCTGTAAGTAAAAAAAAAAAAAAAAGCTGGCTGCCTGATTGCAAATTGCACGCAATACGCATTAAAATGCACACAATTAAGTGCTGCAAATGATTTACAGTGAAAGGCAGTGAAATTTATGGCCCATGCAAAAAGCGTGAGAAGCGGCCCAAAAGGAGCTACCCCAACACAACTGTTAGAAGCATTCAACACTCGAAAAAATGAGAGAAATCATTTTTCCTATTTTATAAACAATATTTTAAATAATGAAATCAAAGCTTGACAGAAAATAAAAAAGTTAAGATTAATTAACTTAATTAAAGATGTCTACGCTTGGCCAAAAATGAAAAAGTAATAAATATTAAATTAAATATTTTTATACATTAAAAAAGACCTGTTTTAAGCAATGTTCTAAACTCTTACAAACATATTTATCCATGTGTAGAAGCACCTCAACTGAAATCGATTTAGGTACTTGTGACTAATGGCTAGCAGATAACAATTAACCGTTAACCGTTCAGTTCAGTTGCCGGCTATTGGCACTTTCGCTTTCATCTGAGCGATATGGGACTTTTGAAACGTTACACACACAGTTATGCTAATGACTGTGTGGCTTTCTATCGTGTGAAATAAATACTTTATGCATATGCCCAACAAACCACAAAAACATATATTTTGTTAATCATAATTCCCAATTTGCATTTGCTGCGTGCCCAAACACTAAACGAGTTTTAATTTACAAAATCTGTTAAATGTTGTGTGCACAATCCTTAGCAGCTGTTAATAACAGCTCCTGTTAACAGCTGCTGCTCAAGTTGAGTATGCGAAAGAGCTGCACAAAAGCAACGCAGCAAAAGAAATACATTTTCCATATGCAGCTCACAGCAGCAGCAGCAGAAAAACAACAGTTGTTTTTAATGTTTGTACGCCTCTCTCCGTCTCTCTCTCGCTCTGCCTCTGTATATGGCTCGCTTGGACGTGGCCAGCCAAGTCAAAGAGGCGAACGCAAACTTCACTCAACTTTGAGTTGTCGTCAACGTTGACGTTGACGTCGGCGTAGTCGTTGTCGTCGCTGCTGTTGTCTTGGCAGTTGGTCGCGACTGCGCACAAATCAGTTTCAGTTTTTCAGTCCAACGTGCGAGTTCGCAACGCGAGTAACGGTTGGTAACTAACGGAGTCAACACTTGAAGTTTTTCAAATGATAGTGACTAAGCAGTGCAAATAGAAAAAAACAAAAAAAAAAACCTGCAGTGTAGTGTAATACAAATAATAATCAACAAATATATTTGTAAAATTTTTCACATAGTGCATTTGGAAAGAAAAACAGCTGGATTAAACGATTTTGGAGGCAAAGAGAAGTTGGAAGAGCCGCAAAGAAAATGGTGAGTGAGTGCATAAAAATGAAATATATATGCAGAAGAGAAGTGTGTCAGGCAAACCAAGAACAAAAGAACTATGAACAAAACAGAAAACAGAAAAAGCAATTATCATATTCACTACGATCATATATGCATACAAATCGAGAGAATGAGAGAGGCCAAAAAGCATGCCAAACTATAAAAAAAAAATATAGATAAAAAACCAACGTTAAGCATAAAACATAAAACGGTGAACGTAAAAATGAATGTTGAACAGAGAACAGCGTGGAGAACGTCACACAGACGGACAGACAGACAGACAGAAAGACAGACCTGGTAATGGGGGGTTTCAGAATAATAAGTAGTCAGAGCGATTACGATTTCGATTACGGGTTCTGAATGTTGTCGGAGTTGCTGGAGTTGTCTGAGCCGAAGTTGAAGGTAAACTTGTCAAAGACAATGGCATTACAAATATGACTGCAAAATTCTGAACAAGCTGAGCTTCAGTTTCGCTTTTTATTCATTTGTTTTTTTAACTGCAACGCTTTTCTTTTGTGGCAGCTGCTTTTACTTCCTTGGAGTGCCTTTTAATGGTTTCCATTATGGCCAACATTATGGCTAGCAACAAGCAGCCAGCAGCACGCCATCGACAGTCAACTGTAAATTGTAAACTGGCCACGCCTCAATTTGGCCAAGTAAAAGTCGACTGCCAGGCGAACAGCAACTAGTTTTCTGCCCATGCGATTTTACAACAATTAATATTTGCAAAAAACCAACAAACAAAAAAATAAAAAAAAAAGAGGAAAAACGAACACGAATTCGAAAAAAAAAAACCTCCAACTGCTGGCAGTCAATCGTCGTCGTCGTCGTCGTCGTCGTCGTAGTTGACTATTGGCAAATCCGTCGTTGGCCAAGCGGCCAAGTTGGCCCAAAAAACTGGTCTCTCGCAAATTGAAAAACCCGCAAAAATTAGGTTTGAAATACGTGAAACGAGTCGCGATACAACAGAAAAAATCCAACCAAAACTAGAGACACGAAAAGGAAAAAAATTAAGAAAACGCCAAACGATTTTTGAATTAGTTTAAATTAATTATTCACTCGCAATTTCATTTGGTTAGTTTTTTTTCCCCCAGTTGTTGGCCCAATCCATTGTGTATTGTTGTATCGCAATTGTTTCTGTTGTGGTTAAGTCTTCAAGAGTTAATTGCTTTTTATTAACTCGGCGATTGGTAATTAACTGGGCTGAAACCCCCTTCCCCTTACCCTTACCAATCTCCGCACAGTTGCTGGCACGCCCTCAACAATGCCGTCAATAGACAAGCGTAACTGACATATGCACCTTTGTTTCTCTCTCTGTATCTGTGGTTGTTGTTGCTGGCTTAACTCTCACTTTCATTCGGCTGTCGTTGTCGCTTTGACAATTGAGTGAACAACACTCGCACAGAATTTGTTTGTTTCCCAAACAATTCAAATAACGACTCGACTTTTACGATGCCCCTCGATGCCCCTCGATGCGATGCTTGTGTTTCAAATGGTACAAAACGATAAAAAACAGAGTGTAGCTTTGGTAGACAAACACACACAACACACACATACACACACACTTCAATATAATAATTGTACAGTGCAAAGGCAATGGCAGACTTTCTCCCAAAAAAAAAACAAAATAAAAAAATTCAACGTTTGTTTTCTTGCATCGGAAGTTGGCAGCAGACAACTGGGCGCATGCGTAATTTGAGGCCTCTCTTAAAGCCATACAAGAAATGCCAAGTAGCTGTAAACTTAATATTCAACTGCTGCTACACTTTAACTCTTCAGCTCTATATAGCTGCAATCTTGTATTGTGGCAGCTGTTGACCCAAGTTGCACATAAAATGACAAGAATGTTGCAGTTGATTTATTTATTTATTTTACACTGAAAGCATTAAAAGTGATGAAATAATTACAAAGTGTGCGACAGGCAGAAGGAAGTTTATATAATATATAGATAATATATATAAAATATTTATAAAATATATAGTTTCCTGATCAGCCTGGTTAGTTTCGCCACAGATACTAAGAATTTAATATATTGAAAAATATTAGAAACATTTTATTTCGTTTATTCGATTCGCGAATATCGATACAAATATATTTTCTATAGCATTAAGAGACTCAGTTTTGGAGATATAGTCCTTCTATTAATATATATTATCTATATAGACATATTATTGATCAACTATCAAAATTTCAACATACGTACTTTTTTAGTGAACAAATGATTCTCAGCAAGCTTACTCTATCTCTAACAGCTATTTACAGGGTAACTGCCAGTTGAGCTGTCTCCTTCTCACTTATTTTTTTTATTTTGTTATTTTCTGTCGTTTTTATCTGAGATATGCGAGTCACAATTACTTTGGCCTAGCCCTGACAGCAGGCAGCCTGCAGCTGCGGCTGAGTGTTGTTCAAGCTGAGGCTGTCGCTGAGTGGGCAGCCTCTCAATTGTTTGTGCTGCAGTTTAAACAATACTCGTACACACACACACACACAGTTATACACATTACAGCCATAAAGCACAAATGAAGTTTGCAATTCACTTTTATGTGCAACACAACATTTGCATATGCCACAAAAATAAGTCAATGAAAAAGGCATCAACTGGTTGTTGAACTATTGCTAACTATTGCTGGCTGTGTAGTTCAAGTGCGTACCTAATGCAAACTAAGATTCGTATCAGCAAGCAAATAAAAGCTAAAAACAAAACGGCCAAAACAAATAACTTGGGCAACGAACGAACCTTCTGCCTTAGCCCAGAGCAGGAAGTGCGTAGTCTAAACCAAACGTCGACAACTCTGGCTTTGATCTTTTGAATAAGTAAGTTAGTTCACAATGTGTCGCATAATTGACACACACACACACTCGCACACACACTCGCACACACACTCACATTGTTCTGCTCAATGCCAAATGAGAGTGGACAAATAAAGCTAATTGTGACTTGAGTCTATTTTATGGACACCCAATTCGATATCAATCATTTGTCACAGCAAAAGAGTTGAGCACAATAAATACATATATATACATAAATCAAATTGGAAATCGGGGGCTCACAAGACTCCAAGCGAAATTCAACTCGTTTTGCTTGTCGTTATATAAAAATCTATTTGCATATATCAAATCGCTACACATAATCATAAAATCAAAAATACATAAAAAAAACAAAACAAAAATAACAAAAAATATAAACAAATCATTATCAGATAAAAATCATTGAGCAGCGATCGGCTTTTGACTCCTTTGCTAAATGCTGTTAATGAAAATATATAAGCACAAATATTGATATATATATCTTGAGCTGTATTCAACTTTGAAACACAACTGTTGCACAACAGTTGCTTGTTTTTTGCGTAATGTTTTTGATTTTTGTGTTTATCTTTCTGGCGTTTTGCAACTTTTCTCAGATCTTGTTTTTTTTTTTTTTTTTGTAAGTTTTTGTTTTGTTGGTTAATTAAACTAATTAACTGTGAATGCAATTTGTTTTTGGCTATCGTTTCGGTTTCATTTTCAGTTTCATTTGCTTTTGTTGGCCCTTCCGCCGGCCGCAATTAACTTTATCTACGTTTTATTTTTTGGCAATAAATTGAACTGACAATGCCATAAAAACGTTTGGCTGGCATAATACCGTTGGCCGCTGGCCGTTGGCCGTCTAGGCCATAAGCCGCTCTATAAACTGGCCAGCCTCGAGTCGATCGTCATTTCATTTGAATATTTCTCTGAATATCTCTCTGTATACTTAAATAATTATATATACACTTATGCACAGACTTGTACGCAAACTGGTTTGCTTTGTTTTTGGTCTCTGGTTCGATTTGGATTGAAAAGGTTAAAGTTGAGCACACACACACTCACACACACACACAATGGCCCATGCATAACTTAATCAGTTACTAACTTACTGGTTAGTACACGTACTAACTTAAGCACACACACTCAGCGCATCCATTCACATTGCAAATGCCACAAACACAAATTTCACTTTTGTGTTGCACGTTGTTTGATTTTTTTTTTTTCGCTTTTCTCCCACTTTTTTTTTGTTTTTTTTTTTGTTGATTTGTGTTATTAATAAAAGCGCATACGTTTTACATAATCCTCCTCCTAACGAACTTACAAGCTGACTGTACTATGACATAATGTCCGGGCCACTCATCAGTTCCTTGTTGTTGTTGTTGTTGTTGTTGAGGTTGTTGTAGCTGTTGCTGTTTGAGCTATTGGAGCTGCTGCCGTTGGAGCTGCTGCCTTTTGGGCGCACGCCCAACTCATCAAAAATGCATGTGAACCACAAGCAGAAAGCAACTAAATTTGACAACTGTGCCTCGAGCACATACATATACATCTTATATAAATATGGTTTATTGGTGGTTATACTATAATAATCCGTTTTCTATATAATAATAATGAGATAAGATCTGCAAGCTCAATTATAGCATGTGAGAAGCTTAATTCAAGGTTGTCCACTCTGGAACATACGAGGTTGCCAACTAAGAATAAGTTCTTAACTTCCGATTTAAACCGATCTGTTCGTTCTTGATATATTAATATAATTAAATTGTGCAAGGTGATGTAACAGTCAGACGGAAGCATCGTCGTACCCATAAAGTATATATTTACTTTTAATTAGCATTAAAAACTGAGAGAGACTCCAAATTTTGAATACAAGTTCTTGTTGGTCATATTAAGATCAAGTTTATTTAATTTTAACGATAATAGCGGCACAAATCGATTCCGATGGCAGTTGGAGAGATAAATAATGAAATAAATGTGTTGAGCTCTCTCGACTTTAGCGTTCTTACTGGTTTTCTCTGTGTAGTTTCCGGCAACTCATTGTCTTCTTCGTAAGCTGAGAAAAGTTTTCTTGCCAAGGCCTTGTCGAATTCTTGGCCAATTAAATAGTTTGGGGCGTTATGAGCTTTTCAGTCCGTTAACTTCAATAAGCAGGCCAATTATAAATGCCGGCATGTGTCTGTTGTCTGTTGTCTATTGTTTATTAGCTGCACCCGTTGAAATCAAAAGTGTTGTACTTATCGCCAAAGCGGCTTAGAAAGGAAACGCGGCATTTACATTAATGTGACACTGACAAATTGCCAAATTCTCGACAAGGCCAGACAAATGAAAAAAAAACAATGGCAATGCCAGACTGAGACTGAGACTGAAACTGAAATTGAAACTAAAACAGTGTGGGCCATTCTATGTTGTTAGCCAAGCAAGCAGCGGACATAAATCGAATTGACATTATGAGCCAGCTAAGAAACGTGGCCAACAACAGGGACAGCAAACAGTTGGCAGCAACTGTGGAACGGAAGTTGTGTGCACTCAACTGTTGAGATTTGAGCGTTCACTTTGCCATTGCCAGCCAAAGAATAATGGCCACATTATGCAGACAGCTGTCTTCCTTAGCTGCTGCTGCTGCTGCTCATCCTCATCCTCAACTCTATCTCCAACTCCATCTCTAGCTCTTCAAGCTGCTGACTCACGACGGCACGTTTGTGCGCAAAAATAATAAAAAAAAAACAAAAAAAACCACAACAATCTGAGCTGCAGCTGAGAACTTTAATGGGTGCGTGGGCCAAGCCCACAAAATGGTTAACTGCTCGTGAGTCTCAAGTGAATGAAGTTTGTGCAAAAAAAAAAACCCAGTGTTTGACATAGAACTAATGCTCTGCGATTGCTGCTTAAACAGAGCAATAGCAGAAGACAAGAGCAAGAGCAGTAGCTGGAAATTTCCATTGTGCTCTTTGTAGTAGCAACAGCAATAGCAGAATGACAAAGAGCAGCGCAGTTGAAGTGTACAGCTTGTGATACTATTATAGCAATCGCGATAGTAGAGTGATAGCTACTGCTACGATCTTTAGCAGAGCAATAGCTCAAAGGCAATAGCTCATAGCTACGATCTTTAGCAGAGCAATAGCTCAAAACCGACATTAATGCTTAAAAAACTATTAACAAAGGTAGCATTTGCAATCACTAAATAAACATCCCATGTCCAATTCAAGTACAAACCGAGCCACATTCAAAGTGGTTTCTTCTTCAAATTTAATTACTGCATATGAATATTCAATATTGAGTACATATCTGTTGTTTTTTTGCTGAGTGTACTTAGTTGTCAGCTGATTTGGGGTTCGATGCGAATGGCCGTTTCAGGGTTAAGCCATGGAGCAGGAAGTAATTGCCAACTGGCTGTGATCAGCGCTCCACACCCAAGACTTGCAGCATGAGTCTGTCCGGCTGCGCGTTGTTGGCTTTTGGCCAGTTTGGAAATGCGCAATTTTAGTATTATTCTAATTGGCCAGTGAACCAGTTTCAGGCTGCACTTAATGAGCACTGACTCACTGCCACAACGCTGTGTGTGCGCTGTGTGTGTGTAAGTCTTTATCTGTTTTCTTGCCTGTCGCTGAGCCAAACTTGTTTTTGCTTTGGCCAGATTGCGCAAGGTCGTCTGGTCAGGACAGGTGCTCAGATGTTATTAACTCAATTGCAAGGCGCAGCAGCATCAACAGCAGCAGCCGGAGAAGGAAAACATAATAACCAAAAGGTCTACTGTTTAAGACCTTTTGTTTAAAAGCCAAATGATTGCCAAACAGTTATGAGTTTATGGCTGTAAAATGCCGTTAAGCCACACACACTCACTCACACACACACACACACACGCACACACATGCATATGCAAAGCTATAGCTCGCGCGTGTCTCCAACTTTGCAGCGGTTTTCTTTTTCCTTTTCATATACATATTTTGTATTATTTTTATTTGTGTTCAGCTCACCTTGAGCTGAATTTCGGTCAAGCCAAAAGGCAGTCGGCTTTTAATTAAATACAAGCTGCTAAACTAAACGAACAAAATTTCAATAAATTTCATTTCAAACACAACAAAAAACGAAGAAAAAAAAATGCAGTTGAATGCAGCGCCAAAACGAAAGACTTAAGCGACAAACGCGCAGATTGCCAAGTCGGCAACGGCAGCAGCAGTGGCAGCGGCAGCGGCAGCGGCAGCAGCAACGGAGCATGATTAATGCAGCTTTTGCGCAATGTTGTTGAGTGGCATGTTGAAAATATTAAAAGAGCGCGCACAACAAACACAATTGTTCACATACATTTATATATATATATATATATATATATATAAAGATACGACTAAAATGCCAACTGAGCAAAATGAATGCAAATAAATTGCAATTTCTGCGCTTTCTTGCGTGCGAATAGTGAAAACGATGCCAGACACGAGCAAAATCAGCAGATCAAAGATCACAATATGTATTTGAGAAATGTGAGACTTGCAACTGTGGGTTTCGAGTAACACTTCAACACTCGAATGTTCGGATTTCGCTTTTTAAGCTCAAGTTGCAAATGTAGACAGCGATTTTCCCATTCTGTTATGTGTGTTGTGTCGAGTGTGGCATATGTTGAGTCAACAATCATTTTGTATACCCTTGCCTTGAAGGATGAATATATCTGATTCCATCTTCAAACACATGTTTCTTTTTTTTTTGCTGTATCTCCAAGTTGGTCGATTTGGTTAAATATATCATGTCAATTGTTAATGACATATTATAAAACCGGCCTCTGAAGGTGATGTTAGTGTGAACAACTTTTAGTTTTATAAAACCATTAAGGTTGTTCCGATACTTAATTATGGACATAGACAACAGCAACAGCAACAATAAATTAGCAACACTGAAATACTTCATCACATAGCATCTATGGGAAGAGTGGAACTTCAGGAACTCGAGATGTGAACAGGTGCACTGCAGGGTATCCAGGCGTCGGCTCTCTCCTCTTTGGCAACAAATCACAATAATTTTATCTAATTTTTAATTTTTCCCTCTTTGATTTTTGCGCAATATGGGAAAATAGGCAATCTGGCCAGAGGAATGCAGTTAACTTGTTTCGCATTGTGTTTGCCTCTCGCCCCTCTCCTTATCCAGCTATCTATCCATCTATCTATTACTTATTGACTTTTATTTAATGCTGTCGTAACCAAACCAAAAGTAATGGACAAAAAGACAAACAAGCAAAAAAGTTAAGCGAGACTTTCGCACCACAGAAACAAACCTCGACTTGGCGTTGCTCCAAACGCAATCGATAATGATACTCACTTGGAGAGGGGGGAGGTGGGGGATGCTGAAGGGGTGTTGTCCAGACAATTGCCCCAAAATGGACAACAATCGTTTACGTAAGCAGAATGCAATCAGAGATCGAGAGCAAAGGAGTGAGAGAGAGAAGGGGAGACTCAAAGATTATGCTCGCAATTTGAAAGATGATTTGCTAAAATTAAATTTCGAGTTTGATTTCGTTTTTCGGGTTCTTTGGCTTTTCGCTTTCGCACAAAGGAAAACGAAAGGCATTTTAGACATGTTTTCACTTAGCTTAATTTCCGCCAACAGAAAAAAAATCAACAAAAAAAAACCAGTTGGTTCAGTTCAGACCAAGATGCCGGGCCACGCAATAAGGAACAAATTTTTCGAAAGATTTTTTGCTTTGATTTGTTTTTTTAGCTTTGAAGACTGATAATTTATGCTTGAAATTTGGCACGGGCAGAGCTAAGCAATTTTTAAATGAATTCTGATTTGAGATAAGTGAGACTAAAAAACCAGTTTCACTTTTTCGACTGCACATTGCCATCGAGAGCGAGAGCGAGAGCGAGACCCAAAAACATTCCAAATTTTCAAATCCCGTGCGATTTATGGGCATGTCGGGGTGTTTATGGCACCAACCAGGCTATAAATTATCTGAGTTAGCCTTAGTTTTGTTTGCGACCTTGATGTGTGCAACAAGCAATCGGCGCGGCTCGACTCGGCTCCTTTCGGCCACTGGGCGTAACCGTTAACAGCTCTAACTGTAAGTTGGCTAGATCGTTTAGATCGTTTGTCAAGCGAGGCACGTTTGTGCCAATTTTGGCCATTTCTTTAACTGTCTAACTGTCTGCGAATGGCATTTTGGCCATTAACCACGAGTTGTGTAACGTGTTCTTAATGACGACTTGCCAATGCTTTCCCCCCCTGAATACCAATAAGCTACCGGCTTCAAATACATATATATATATAGTATATATCACAGAGGAAGAAGTATTACTGCTGATTTGCCTAGCATAATGAGCAATATATTTTCAGCAGCATTGACTTGAACAAATTTTTATTTTTTAAAACTGTCGTTAAAAAGTCGTCATAATAATTTTGTAATGCCTTTTGCCATTGTGTTTGAATCACAATTTGTTCCAAATATTTGAAATTTATATTTGGACAGCGTAGGCTTGTAAGTGTTAATGGTATTCAAAGTCAAGACAGTCACTCGATTTGACATTGTCATTGTTGGCATTGTTGTAGTTGCTACTGGGCTTACCAATTGCGAAGATGTCACCGAACATTGCCTCAGATGCAACACAAAGGAAATAGCAAACAATTATAAATACACACACACACACACACACACACACACACATAACACACACATTTGTGCATAATAAAGAGCACTCAATAATTTTAATTAGTTGTTGAAACAAGCGACTTTCCCGTTCAGCTCTCCTTCTGCTTTATTGTTTACCATTGTTCACCTCTGGCTTGGTTAACTGGGTCAATGTCAAGAGCTGGACAACATTCGGCAACATTGACTCGCTGTATTGTTTTTGGTGGGCGCCACCACTTCGGTGTGAACAAACTGAACTGGAGCGGGGCTAGAGCGGGGAGTGCGAAGTGCGTGGAGTTGAGGAGTTGAGGAGTGGAGAGTGGCGCTCCGAAGGGCCTTAATGTGTATGAAATGTGATGGACGAACATGCTCCGACCTTCTCACGACTTAAATCCACTTTTCGACAAGCAGGTGCCACGTAATTTGTGGCAACTTGACGTGCCGTGCCCCGCCCCCACATTAATCACTTTATCTCGCGCACATCATCAAAATGCTTACAACCAATAAATACATAACTCTGATTAATTGCCCTAAACATTTTCCCCGTTTTTTATTATTATCTTTCACAGTTGCCGCCGCGATTGCTGCGAATTGCTTTCGTAATATGTCTGCTGATTGTTTTGCTCTCACCCTCCACAGACAGTGCACAGAGTAAGTACTCGAAAACTCATAAAATCAATTAAGATAAGCTTCTAACCCACAAAAATTACTTATGGAATTTTCCAATGCCATAAGTTTGACAATACTGAACTGATTTTCAAAAGCAAGGGCGTTTCGATCGTTGGTTGGCCTTTAGATTAATATAACATCTATAAAACGATTCTTTTATTGAAATATTTATTTAAAGAATCACATTTACTAATGAGTTACAAAAATTCTTTTCCGTAATTTACTTGCAAGGGCGTTTTGGCCAAGCATCGGCGGCCTCTAGAATATTAAGAATTTCTAATTTAAATATCCTGATTAAAACAAAAAAGTTAACTTTAGGGGACACCCGGGTTTGAACCGGGGACCTCTCGATCTGCAGTCGAATGCTCTACCACTGAGCTATATCCCCACTTATATAAGAAGCCTGAAACTTCTAAAGAACAACGACCAAAATCTTAGCAAAGCTTGCAGTCTTTCTTTGTGTGGGTGTCCGTCGCCACCACTCCAAAACTCGAAGAATATCAGTATCTCTGCGGAGGCGGAAGTTGATAAACTGTCGTTATTATTTCTGCTTTTGCTGTTGCTGTTGCTGTTGCTTCTGCGCCATTGTTAATTTTATCGGCTACATTATCACGTAACCAGCAACAGCAACACGTTTCCTAAGTGACTGTGCATTATGGACTGTTGTCTTTTTAAATCAAGGCAAATTGAGTTGAGTTATGTAAACAAACGAAAATTTGACTTGAGATTAATCAAGCAAATTGTATTTTGCTGCTGCTTACGAAAGTAGTCTTTTAACTGATAATCTTAATCTTGCGATAAAAAGCAAAACTATCAGCAGAAATATTAAAAATTATAAAAAATAAAAAATACCAAAAAGTTTTACCTAGGGGACACCCGGGTTTGAACCGGGGACCTCTCGATCTGCAGTCGAATGCTCTACCACTGAGCTATATCCCCACGCTGACCCTCGCCGACTAAACCGCCACTTGAACGACTGTGCTGCAATCAGCATGTTAAAAGTGTTTTTTTTTACTCCTTTGCAGTTTTATTTCACATTATAATTATGTAATGCTGCTACGCAAGATTATTTACTGCAAAATAATTGCAATTTACACTTACAAAAAAAAAAAAAAAGGTTGCAGTGTACACATAGCCTTGTTTAAACGTTTCTCATGTTATTTTACATTCATATTCATCCTCATCATCCCCTTACTCTCATCTCTCTCTTCACAACTTAAATTACCCTTTTCCTTGATATCAATTGGAGCATTGAAACCAAAAAGTATTAACCTAGGGGACACCCGGGTTTGAACCGGGGATCTCTCGATCTGCAGTCGAATGCTCTACCACTAAGCTATATCCCCACAACGTGATCTCCACCACATGGAGCTACAGGCGCCGAACAACACCAATTTAATGCTCCTAAAATATAAATAGAATAATCACAGATAGCAATATAAGTAATGTACTAAAACACTCCTTATTCTAAGAAATAATTGTGTACAAAAAAGTTTACCTAGGGGACACCCGGGTTTGAACCGGGGACCTCTCGATCTGCAGTCGAATGCTCTACCACTGAGCTATATCCCCAGATACAATTGCGATGACTTAACCAGCACTAGAACAGCGCGAGAGTCAAGCTAAAAATAGACACAAGGCGCCCCCAAGAGTTCATAAACAAATGTGGAGGCTTGCGCAGTGACAGGCAAATAGAAGAAATATTTATTTATTCATCGAGTGGCTTGCAAAAAAAAATGCATGCAGCTTGTGGCTGTTTAATTGTTTATTGTTATTTCAGCTGCTGACAATTCTGTTTATATTTTAATATCACGTTTAACTGGTATAAGCGTTGCTCATTTAATTGCTCAAGTATTTAGCATGAGGCAGCATCATTAATGAATACATTTTATCATCGAGCATCTTCATTAAAACACTTAAACATAAATCCAAGTCAAGACTTGCTGTGCTTGGCAAATGGCTTGGATTATAATTAAAGCTAATTGGCCAAAAGACACCTGAAGCTAAAGATGGCAACGGGTGCAGTAGATGTAAATCAACTTGATTCATAACACTTACTCAGTCAATTGTCAATTGATTGCTGGTAATGGCAGTTCCCTGTCAAAAGTGATTGATGGATGAACAATCTTTATGACGATGATCTTGAGAATTGATTGAAGCTGTTGTTGGCTCAAATTATGTTCAGCTGTCAGCAGCAAGTTAAGCTTCTTTATCGCTCAGCATATAAATTGACTGTTTATTAATTACCACCAACAATTTGAAACTTATTAAAATTACGAATCTCTTTCGTATTTTGTTGCAGCCAAGACGCGTCGACGCTTGCGACGCCCGACGACCACAGTGAGCTCTAAGAAGGTCGCCGAGGAGACGCCTGTGGCCCAGAAGCGCATTGACCAGGAGCCAGTTTCGACGACAAGCGTCAGCAGAAGGACACGTCTGCGATCCAAGTCTAAGCTGCGTGGTGGTGCAGCAGCCGCTGGCGCTGTTGGTGGTGCCGCACTTGTGGCAAGTGGATCATCGCTCAAGGGCAAGAAGACCAAAGTGGACGATGGAACGCCAAAGATTGTCTGCTACTACACCAATTGGTCGCAGTACCGTGTCAAGATTGGCAAGTTTGTGCCGGAGGATATACCCGCTGATCTCTGCACACACATTATCTTTGCCTTTGGCTGGCTGAAGAAGGGCAAGCTGAGCTCCTACGAGTCCAACGATGAGACCAAGGACAATGTGCCCGGCCTATACGACCGCATGATGAGTCTGCGCAAGGCCAATCCCAAGCTGAAGGTGAGTCATCCTTGGAGTCTGTCCCTAGTTGCAGCCAAATCTAATCACTGCTCTGCTCGTAGATTCTGCTCGCTATTGGTGGCTGGTCCTTTGGCACCCAGAAGTTCAAGGATATGTCTGCGACCCGTTACACTCGCCAGACCTTTGTCTACTCCGCCATCCCGTTCCTGCGCAAGCGTGGCTTCGATGGTCTCGACATGGATTGGGAGTACCCCAAGGGCAGTGATGACAAGAAGAACTTTGTGCTCCTGCTCAAGGAGTTGCGCGAGGCATTCGAAGCCGAGGCCCAGGAACTGAAGCAGCCACGTCTGTTGCTCTCCGCCGCTGTGCCCGTCGGCCCAGACAATGTCCGCGGTGGATACGATGTGCCCGCCATTGCCAGTTACCTGGATTTCATCAATCTGATGGCCTACGATTTCCATGGCAAGTGGGAACGCGAAACGGGACACAATGCACCACTGTGAGCATCATTTAATCTCTGGCAAAGATTTCATTTAGTCTAATAATCTCTTCTTGCAGCTATGCTCCTTCGACGGATTCGGAGTGGCGCAAACAGTTGTCGGTGGATAATGCGGCCAGTCTGTGGGTGAAAATGGGCGCACCCAAGGAGAAGCTGGTGATTGGCATGCCCACCTATGGACGCTCCTTTACGCTGGCCAACACCGACAAGCATGGGCCAAATGCTCCCGCAACTGGCGGTGGACGCGAGGGTGTCTACACCAAGGAAAGCGGTTTCCTCGCCTACTACGAGATCTGTGAAATGCTGCTCAATGGCGCCGTCTACGTCTGGGATGAGGAGATGAAGGTGCCGTACATGGTCGATGGTGATCAGTGGGTCGGTTTCGATGATGAACGTGCCATCCGCAACAAGATGCAGTGGATCAAAACGAACGGATATGGTGGTGCTATGGTGTGGACCATCGACATGGACGACTTTAAGGGTGAGGTGTGCGGCGGCAAAGTAAAGTATCCCCTGATTGGAGCTATGCGCGAGGAGCTGCTCGGCATATCGCGTGGCAAGGAGGCCAAGGATGTCAACTGGACAGCAGTGGCAGCCACTTTCGAGGATATCGAAGAGGTGGGCAATAGACTCCAACTGCTGACTACCGACTACTTTTACCAATAATCCTAATTCCAATTTGACTCATAGAAACCGGAACCCATCAAGATTGACCCTGAGGAGATCATCAAGAAGGTGCGCAAGCCACATATACAGAAGAAACAGCGCATCAAGGGAGGCGCCCATGCCGTGGACACAAACAGTAAGTTTACAACTCTAATCTCCAGTTGGACAACTGTCAGCTGACATTCCCAATCCCAATCTTTCAGCACGCCCCGCTCAGGTCTTCTGCTACTTGACCAGCTGGTCCGCCAAGCGACCCGGCGCTGGTAAATTCGAGCCGGCTAACATTGATCCCAAGCTGTGCACCCACATTGTGTACGCCTTTGCCACGCTGCAGGATTACAAGCTGACGGAGGCCACCGACGACGATCCGGAGAACTATGAGAGTGTGATTGCCTTGCGGGATACGAATCCCGACCTGCAAATACTGCTGGCCATTGGTGGCTGGGCCTTTGGTTCGACACCGTTCAAGGAGCTCACATCGAACGTGTTCCGCATGAACCAGTTCGTCTACGAGGCCATCGACTTCTTGCGCGATTACAAATTCAACGGATTGGACGTCGATTGGGAGTATCCACGTGGTGCCGAGGATCGTGTGGCGTATGTGAATCTGCTGCGGGAGCTGCGTGTCGCCTTCGAGGGCGAGGCCAAGTCTTCGGGCTTGCCACGTCTGCTTTTGACAGCGGCGGTGCCAGCCTCGTTTGAGGCCATTGCCGCTGGTTACGATGTGCCGGAGATCTCCAAATATCTGGACTTTATCAATGTGATGACCTACGATTTCCATGGCCAATGGGAGCGCACAGTGGGCCACAATTCGCCGCTGTTCGCCTTGGAGTCGGCAACGGGCTACCAGAAGAAACTAACTGTGGATTACAGTGCACGCGAGTGGGTCAAGCAGGGTGCGCCCAAGGAGAAGCTATTGATTGGCATGCCCACCTATGGACGTAGCTTTGAGCTGGTCAATGATACCCAATTCGACATCGGATCACCCTCGTCGGGTGGCGGCAAAGCTGGCAAGTTCACCAGCGAGGCGGGCTTCCTCAGCTACTACGAGGTGTGCTCCTTCCTGGCGGCGGATAACACAACGCTCGTCTGGGACTCGGAGCAGCAGGTGCCCTTCGCCTACAGAGGCAATCAGTGGGTCGGATTCGACGACGAACGTTCGCTCAAGACAAAGGTGAGTTGAAGAAACTAAAAGGAGAATTGAATAAATATAATTAAAAATCTACTCTGCTTTCCCAGACGGAATGGCTAAAGGAGCAAGGCTTTGGTGGCATTATGGTCTGGTCAATAGACATGGATGACTTCTCGGGTCGCTGCGGCAATGGCAAATATCCTTTGTTGAATGCATTGAGCGATGAGCTGAAGGACTACAAGGTGGCACTGGAATATGATGGACCCTATGAGTCCCATGGACCACGCGGTGCCTACACAACAAAGGATCGTAAGTACCCAGGAATATATATATAGATATTTATACTCACCTGTCGTCCTTATGCAGCACATGATGTCACCTGCGCCGAGGAGGATGGTCACATTAGCTACCACAAGGATTGGGCCGACTGCACGCATTACTATATGTGCGAGGGAGAGCGCAAGCATCATATGCCATGTCCTGCCAACCTGGTCTTTAATCCCCAGGAGAATGTCTGCGATTGGCCCGAGAATGTTGAGGGCTGTGGCGCCCCAGCGGAGGCGACTACCTAAGCCAATGCCAGCTGGGTTTAATAGGAGCTGCTTTGTGAGGATCTGCGGATCCTTTCAAGTTGTTAATACATACATATACATTATTAAATGTTACCCCCACCCCCTCCCCTACGCCAACCCTCTTTAGATTCTAGTATAAAACTGCTGCCTCTCCTACCCCTCCGGCCCACAACTAACGCGAAGAAATACTCAACAAATTTGCTCAAGTTCAGCTGAATTTTTTGTACTAAATATAAGTTTTAATTAAAGAGCCTAAGTTTAAGTAGTTTAGTTGACTTAGCTAAAAGAGGATTGCACAACTATTCAGTTGCTATTAAGACACAACAAACACCTTTCGCACAGCTTTATCTTCGAATTCGATAAACATTTTACAACAACCACTACAAAAACAAAAGAAAAGGGTATATAGAAGCGGCCGAACTTTTATATATTTAACTGTGATAACCACACACATGAGAAACAACAACAGCAACCAACCAACCAGCAACAACAACAACAACAACATATTTGTACCCTATCACAAAAGCTACTCTATCAAATTGACATTGCCAACAAATACTGCCGCCTCACAGAAAGAATACAACCAAAACACAATTTTTACCCTGCACCCCCCCCTCTCTAACACGAAAGTTGTACATTTTCAAGTTTTAACTATAAAATTTGTATTATACGTTGTAATTATTTAGTTAAAAATAAAAACTTTAAAACAAGTACAAATGTTTCCATCATTTAAATGCATTAATTATGGCCCGACAGAAGCCAGGCACTACAAAAAATTATTTTAGACTCATTAGAGTGCTCCTCTCCACGGAAATCTTTAGTAAAAGGCGAAAGATTTATTCGACAACTGAAGAGAAGCCAGAGTAACCAACCACCACCGATTTCGAACTGTACTAGGCATTTGCTGCTTGAACCGGTTGAGAATTATAAGCTGCTTGCCGGCAAAGAAGTGCAAAAAATTCGCTGCGTATTTGCTGGCGCAGCAAAATCAACCACCACGCTTCGACAGCGCATGTGTCGCAACTGCTGCGTTGTAATTCTCAACCTGTTTTAACCAGCTGCTCGTATATAAGGGGATAAAAACGTACGTCAAGTTATCGCTTCTCGGCCTTATGGCTAAGATCAAAGTGTAGTATCTGTTCTTATCAGCTTAACATCTGATAGATCCTCCATCGGAGGACAACAAATGTTAAACTGATTTTTGGAAGTAGACGGAGTGCTAGGAGCTTGCTCCACCTCTGTCGCGGGTTGGCCTGGTATTGCAGTACCGCCAGGATTCGGCCCAACTTAATAATAAATGAAACCATTGTTGAATATAAAATAGAATGCGAGCATCTGACTGCCAAAGTGTTGCATACTTTTAGGCAGTTCCGATTTAAATGCTAAACTCAAAAGAAATTGTTGCATACTTTGATTAGCGTGTATTTGGAGTTATTCTTCAAGTAAATCGTCTAACTAAACATTTCTGTTCGCCTGCTATTTGAGTGAGGTAACAATACGAAAACTCGAAGAAAAGGCTCTCACATGTGAAATATTGATATTTAATTGCATAGCATTGGTTAATTAGTATTAGTATACTTTCAGGCAGTTCGCTTTAAATGCTAAATTGAAAAGAAATATTTGCATACTGAAAATGTAGGGGGGCGAATTCTTCCTTCCTTCTTTATCCTCCAATAAAAAAAGCACTTGGGTTTTTTTTGGTTTAACTTTATATTTATTTTTCACTTTAAAAGATTTTGCACTTGCACTTCTCTTGTTGGTTTATTCTTACATACTTTATGTTAATTTTAACATTAATGTTATTGATAACAGCGTCGAGTGCGCAGTTAGGAGGCAGCAGTGCAAAAAGGAGACGCTATGGATCGTAGGCTATGTTAAGCCTAAAAGAGATCAGCTGATAAGGCCCGGCTTAACATAACCCACACAAACACATACTTTGAATAGCGTGTATTTGTGCTTATTCTCCAGGTAAATCGTCTAACTAAACATTTCTGTTCGCCTGTTACTTTCAGTGGGGAACAATACGAAAACTCGAAGAAAAAAGCGTTGACATGTGAATTATTTTTTTTTATTTTCATAGCCATTTCTTATTACTATATTATATTTATAATATACATTTATTTATCATTTTTAAGATGTTGCTGGCTGCCTGTTGCTTTTGCTATAGGGGTTTCCTGGTAGTAAATGTTGATCATACTGGAAGAACAAGAAAATATTAGCTAATGCTATCCCGAAATAAATACAGTACGACTGAAATGTGCCCGGAACTGCACCATAGGTCTGAGCTGGACAAGGATTATGAGCTGAAAGAGACAATAGTAAGATATTATCATTATTGCACATAGTTATAAACTATTAAGTATTCAAAATCATATTTCTCTTAAATTTCGTTTCATCTTTGCGATTAGCAGTTTCCCTTAACTGTGTTTGCCGTACTTACAATTTGGATCATTAAGCCCCGTTAAAATAAATACTCTATTTGTGTTTAAACATTTTATTATTTTTTTTGTATTGGTTTTTCTCAAAAAGTTTTCTTTTACATTCTGTTTTTGTAGGTTTTCTCGTTTTTTTTTTGTTTTTCTTTAATAATAAAATTTATAACTAATTAATTAGTCTTACTTTGAAGTACACAATAACTTAGTAAAGAAAAGTACGCGTATGCATTTGTATGCTCGACAAACAGAAACAGAGTGTGAAAAAGGAGTACACAAATTTTGAAGTGGAAAACAAAAACGAATAATTTGGGGAAAAAAAAACATTGGACAAAATTGGCAAATCAGCGAAGAAAACAAACACCAGGATTAAGTTTTGGAGGGGTGGGGCGGTCGGGAGGTATTATGTCGTGTGCACAAAAAAAAGTGTCAACAACAAAATAAATAATTAATAATGAAAATTCCTAAAAAAAAAAGAAAAAAAAATGCACGAGTAAGTAATCGATCCACAGCACTCCGCTGAGCATCCAGCCTAACAAAATTAAATCTTACAAGTCATGCGACAGTATAAATCATAATCACAAAAGTACTTTGACATTTTTGCTGGTGGTTTTTGAGTGGTTGAAGCCATTGGTAAGTTTTTTGTTTTTTTTTTGTTTTCTTTTGTTGGTTGGTTTTCTTGGTTTTGTTTCGTGATATGCGGGCGCAACGCGACTTTTAAGCATTTAAAATAATATACATGTATGCATATACAAATATATATTGACAGACTTTTCAGTAGTTTTCTTCTTCTTGTTGTTGTACTTGCAATTTTGGTGTGTGTGTATGTGTGTGTGTGTGTGTGAAACGAAACAATTATAAATATTGCAATCTCAGAGACAGAAGACCATCAAGAGTTTGTTTTTGTAAATATAAGTAGAAGTATATATATAATATATATATATATATATGTATATACATATCACGCTGTGTGTGGCCGAGACTTTTACCGTTATTCGTTACTTCTGCTTCTTGTTCACTGTTATACTGTATATATTGTTTTTATATATGTTTTGAGCAACTTGCCAAGTCGCGCTGTGCGTCGCTTTGCATGTTCTGCTTCTTCTTCTCATCTTCTTGTTACAATTTTTTATACTTTTTACAAATACATACAAATACAGTTTTCATTTTCATTTCCATTTTCGTTTTGCTTTTGCTTTAAATCGTTTTTAAAAAATACTTCACTATAAAAATATTAGTTGAAAAATAAGAAATGTTTCTTTTTGTTTCGTGTTTTTTGTTGGTTGTTTCTTGTTGTTGCTGCTGCAGAGGGAGAGGGGGGAGGCGGCAGGCGCTCAGCTCAATGCTTTTAAAATTTTGTTTGCTGCTTGTGGTTCCTTGTTCACTATTCTTTTTTACTTGTTTTCTTTTTTTTCTACAATTTCTCTTCATTTTGCTGTTGCTCAATTTTTTCGCACTGCACATTTCCCTTTGATTTATTTTACAATTTTTTTTATTTGTTTACTTTTAGTTTTCGTTTTTGTTTTTGTTTTTGTTTAGACTTTTCAATACATATAAATACTTTCTTTCCCCATCTTCTTTAGCTCTGTAAAAATAGATCAACTTTTTGCTTTTTTCGTACTTCTTTTTGTTTCGCTTTTTTTTTTGTTTGTTTTAACAAATTTTTGCAAGTTTTTTTTGTGTTTTTTACAGTTTTTTTCTCTTTTGTTTACATTTTTTGTTCTTGTATATTTTGCGTTTTTTATCGTTTTTTTTTTTTTGCTTTTCTTGGAGAGATTTCGTTTTCAAAAAGTTGTTGCTCCTTTTCTGTTTTGTTGTTGTTGGTTTGTTTGCTTGTTGTTGTTTTTGTTGTTGTTTTGTGTAAGTTTAAATGCCTAAAATGTAGTTAAGATCTAACATAACATTGGATATCAGTTGTTTTGTTTTGTTTTTTCATCTTTTTGCTTTTGCTTAACAATATAAATCTGCGTATGTAGTTTTTAGTTTTTATTATTATTTTTTATTATTATTTTTAATTTTACGTTCCTCATCTCCTCTTTAGTCGGCATGCGCCCAAAATGTCTTAGTTATAATGAATGTTTCTCTTAAATTGTTAACCGTTTTTAATCGTAGTTTGCTTTGTGGTCGAGTAGGGGAGGGAGATGGGTGTTTTTTGGGGGTTGGGGCGTGGCCAAATCAGCTGCGCGTGTTTCTTGTTGTTGTGAATATTATTATTATTCTTGCTGTTAACGTTTCGTTGAGGAAATGTGCTCAATTGGCCGCCGTCGACATCAGTTCGGAGAAGGCGTTCTCCAGACAATTCTTGAGTTCAGCATAGGAGACAATTAGAACCGATTGCTCATCGCGTGACATCAGTTGCACCTGAGGAGACAGGATTACAGATATTGAATTCAACTTTGTTATTTGTGACTTAACAGTGAGTTAACAGAATGGATTTAAGTTTTCTCAAATTCAAAATTAATGATAACTTTTCTGTCGATCTTGCAACATATATAAACAGAGACGACGTCACTTACGCGCTCAATGGAGCCGGCGTCCAGCTTGTTGAGGCATTGTACGATGTGTGCGTGATCCAGCCAGGGTCGGCCATCCTCGGTGACGGAATGAAATAGAAAATCACGGAATAATTTCAGCATATATCTATCACCAGTCTCTGACCAAGTGCAATCCAAATTGAAGCTACCACAAAGGAGAGAAAGGTTTATATTAAATATGATTTACTGAATACGAATAGAGGAAACATACTCAGGTCTTTCATTGATGCTGTTCAGTTTAACTAAAATGCGATAGAGACGACCGCTCTCCATTTCCTTGGCCAGCTCATCCTCCTGCATGTCCACCTGTGCCTGGAGCGCATCCAGTTGCGTATAGAAGCGTGCGCCAATCATTGGCATCAGGTCCGTTACGGAGCGGCGGTTATTCGTGGTGAACAGGTAACTATAAATATCATATAGATATACATATATATATATTAACTACAGTCTGCTAAAATCTCCCAATCTTAGTTTGGCTTACACAATAAAATTGCGTAGATCGGTGGAGTAGTTTCTGGTTACCATATCAATGCTGGACTGCACATTGTCGCGCTGCACAGACTGCAGACAGCGACAGGCCAGCGCTAATACTAAGCGACCCAATGCGGTCAGATCGTCCTGCAAAATATGAAAAACACAAATGTTAATAGACATATATATAAATATATATAAGAGAAAAACCCTACCAAAAGCAGATAGTTATTATCTCGCTATTTTATATATACACTCTGCTCACCTGCTGATGCATGTTGACCAGGGCCAGGGGATTTGCAGCATTGGGATCGAACTGCGTGATATCTGAGATGCAGCAGGAGCTGAAGCGCACACGTTTCCCAGTTACAATGATCTTTGTGGGATCCAGTATTCTGGTAAGATGCTCGTTATTAGTTCTAGTTCCTATGTTTATATATATTTCTTATATTTTCGACTCACTTGCAGGCCAGTCCCGCTTGGTGTATGGCTCTCAGGCCCGCGGTCAGCTGCATGATGATCGACCAAATTGTCGACTCGGGGAGCAGGGGTCCGTTATTTGTGCGCTGCATGTTGCTCTTATGACTGCAATTGGTTTGGGGGTGCACTTAAATTGGGGCATGCCTCATTGCGGTTTGCCACTCACCTGAAGGGGCGTGCCTCGCCTGGGAATGGATCGGTGTAGCCGTTGGTCTCCGGCGCGGGCGTAAAGTATTTGGCCAGCAATGTCTGTGAGCCGGGATAATAGTCGTACACTAATACTAGGGCTGTAATTAAATGGATCAAAAGGGTATTATGAACAGCACAGGCAGAGGGCAGCATCAATGAGCCTCTAAGGTATATATATGTTTGATTCAGCATCAACTCGACTGTTGTTGTCCTACTTCAAATTTAGATTTGCTGTTCACAAAATTCACACAAGTTAACAGAGAGTTAACAGTGAGTTAACATGAGGTAACAGTGTGAATTTGCTAAGAGAACATGCTCAGGGTATCTGCTAGTCGAGATCTATCGATTGGATAAGCTAATAGTTACTACACTAGTTAACACATTAACTTTTCTGTCTGTTTCTATAAAATGTAGGCATGCCTCACATAGTGATCCCCACATGCAGTTTACTTTCTACATTAATTTTACAGTTTAATCAAAATCTTCCATTGGCAACAAGCTGCACTTACAGTTATCACCAAATGCTTTCGTCGTAAACACCTCGCGCAGCTGGACGACATTCGTGTGCTGCAGCTTCTTCCACATCTCGACGAGCGTCATGCACTTCGTGGACTGCAAACGGAAGCCTGCATTGGAAGTTTAGACAGAGATTAGCCATTGATAACTCCTATTAGGGGGAGTCTCTTGCCCACTCACCATGTAATCTTCGCAGGCAGTATTTGAATCCAGTGCTGTTGTGCGTGGCTCGATAGGTGCTCGCTGGGAGGGTTAGTTTGGTGTGCATCGCTTGGGCAGGCGCCTCAAGCGGATAGAGTGCATGATAATTGTCCACCTCGAGGGGCAGGGCATGCTGTGCCGCTTCCGCAGCGTCCATGATCAGATTGGAGATCTCGTTGCGGGCAAGTATGTCGGAGCGCATCTCGTCGGGCATAAAGAAAGCGGATTCCAATTGCGTTTTTGGCTGCATGGCAATCACATTGGACGCCGGACCGGGATAAACATGGCCAGCGTACAACAGCTGGGACGGCACCACTGCATTCAGTGGCGCCACAGCGCTGACGACGCCATGATGTGCGGGATGCGACGGATGTGTGGAATCCACCACAACCGAATTGACAACGGGCTGATTATTGGGCGCATTCGCTGTGGGATAAAAGTAGATAGTGCCACCAACGTTCTCCTGCGGAATGGGGGAAAGGAAAGAGATTAATCAGTGTGAGCAGTATTGCACCAAAACCTGCATTATTACTTAAAGAAATCAGTACGAAAAGCAGCTTTTCTCTGTGCAGGACGACCTTTAGTTGCTGAAAAATCATTGCGAATTCTGCTTACCTGATGCACGCTCGCTGGCAATGTGGTTGGTATGGGCGAGGCGCCATGTGGGGTCATGCCGTGTGGCGGCGACTTTTCGCCACCGATCATTGCCACGGCTGTTGTTGCGGGTGAATCCTGCTGCTGCTGCTGTTGTTGTTGTCGCAACATTGCGTTGCGCGCTTTCAGCGGCGTTTGGGCGGACATGGTGCTGACAAAGGGTGCAGCAGCTGGATTCGGTGGTGCCCCGATTATTGCAATGGGTGCCGACGACGCTGATGATGACGACGATGACAACGACGAGGATGTGACTGATGTTGCTGACGCCACTGATTGCTCCGTTTGCTGTTGTTGCTTCTGCTGTTGGGCAATGTTAACAGCTGCAACTGTTGCTGTCGCCTTCTGTTGTTGCATGGACAGCATCATTGAGCTGGCGACGGCAGCGGAGGAATTGTTGCCATTTACCGCTTTATTAATGCTCACCGCTGACGTCACCGAGGACGATGTGGAAACGGGCGACGCGGTTGCTGCTGCTGTTGCCGATGCTGATGCAGTGGCAACGGCGGCGGCTGCGGCTGCAGCAGCTGTTAACCCATTGACGCCGTTTAGACCATTATTCACATGATATGGTGTATAAAAATTTGTTGGAATGAATTCGGGCGATTGTGGCGTTACCTATTTAAAAGGAATGGACCAAAAACCCAGCATTAGAAGAGGTTTCAAATGCAAAATTAGATATAACTAACAAAAACACACACAAAAACCGCACTTTAATTAAACAAAGAGAGGGTGGCTGAAGGGGGAATTCGGAGAAAAGGGATTTCTAACTAGGAGAGAGGGGATGTCTTGGGTGTTTGGCTAATGCTTTTTACCTGAGTCTTTTTATTAACATCTAGACACGTAGAAGAAGAAGAGTCCAAGTTAAGTAGTGCGAACCCGTTACTGTTACTGTTACTGCTACTGTTACTGTTAGTGTTACAGTTACTGTTACCGTTACTATTATTGCTACTGTTACTGCTAGAATTAACATTAATGTTAAGGTTAACATTAACATTAGCAGCAGTACTCAGCCCATAGCCCGTCGCTGTGGCAACATTCTAACATAAAGAGAGAGAGAGAGAGTTACAGCATGCGAAAACACAAAGAGAAAAAGAGATAGAGATTTAACAACAGAGAGAGTTACGAGTTAACGATCAAAATCTGTAGGAACTTTTTAGGATTGTAAGCGTTAGAAGTAATTTTAGCAAAAAAAAATAAATAAATAAGAATAAGTTACGCAACTTAAGTCACTTTTAGCTGAAGCAATCAAATCTGCTAATTACTTAAGTATTGTGACTTATACTTTAATGATTATTATGCATTATTGTGCCTATGTAGGCCGTCAGACATCATAAATTAAAGAAAATTTATTTAAATGTATGATAACATAAATCATTAACATAAAAAAAAGTTTTAGTGGAGTTTCTACACCGTTTTTTAATACGTAATTGATTGCGGTTGGTAGTTTGTTAAATACGAAAATACGATTTGATTTTTTTTTTTCACCCGTATAAAAGCATTCGAGTATATTTTCTAAGTCTTTTCGTGGTGTATAGAGTATATGTATTATGAATTATTCTGTAGGAATTCGTATTTGTCACACATTTAGCAAAATATGTCTTATCTTATCTGCAATCAAAGCACAATAACAATAAACAATAAAAAATAAAGCAAACTAAATAAAAACTTTGCCTTTCAAGTTCAACATTTGTCTGCTGTGTTATGTGAACTGTTAATTGAATAATATTAGCAGCGTCGCAGTAACATTTGAGCTTAAGAGCTCGTTTTTTAATTAAATGTTTATTATTTGTTTTTATACTAACTTAGGCTTTTTATTGAGCCGCAATTTATTGAATTGATCAACATTTTGCACCTGTTTCTTAACCCATTTTTTCATTATGTTTGCTAAATGCTTTCTTTTGAATAAAAGTAAAAATCTCATGCATGAGCAACAATTAATTATTAATTGTTATTACTCGTATTTTATATAAGCATGCACATATTGCATTTGTCTGTCTGCTTCAAATTATACATGTTGGCTGATAGTCGCAATAAAAAAAATAAAAGTCGGTCAAGCACATACGCATATATATATATATATATATATATATATACATATATGTATATATATACATATATATAAATGGATTTGTGGATTGAACAATTAAATTGTTGCAAGCAAATTGAGTGAAAACAAATACATAAAGCATAATTACAAAAACACTACAAAAAAATCTGTCTGACAACAAGCAAAACAAACTTCAGCTGTTAATTAAACAGATGCTTGCTGCTAGAAGTGGTGTGGTGGGAATGGGGCGGTTTCGGGGTGCGGGGGTGTACCTGAAGGTGGGTGTTCGCCAGACAGGGTCACATTTGTTAAGTGGCCTACTCTCGAAATGAGTTTAACATGCATGACCCTCAAACTGTGACGCCATGTAAAGCAAGCAAGCAAACCAGCGAGCTTCTCAAACTGTGTATTTAACCGAATACAACTTATGCATATATAAAAGCAACAACAAGCAGAACAAGAAGAAGAATAACTTACCATATAAGTGGCGAGTTTACTCTCAGACGGTATACCATTTGAAGGTGAAAAGAAAATTGGATCCATAGCAGCCGTATCTGTAAGAAAGAGAGCGATACAGTTAATAGAATATAAAAAAGTGATTAGAAATCAATTAAACAAACATCAACATGAATTTCGACCGTTTGTTTAGCTAAATGTGTGTGTGCGCGATAGGCATAACACAAACAAGAGCGAAAGAGAGGCGACTGCAATGCACAGCTGCGTTTGTTTTTGTTTATTTTGTTTTGTTTTTGTCGACCCGTTATCGATAAAACGATAACAGGCGCGCTTATTTTTGGAGCACATTCATAGCTGTTGTTGTTTTTTTTTAGAGTGTGTAAATAAAAGCAAGACGCAATTCGAATGGCGAATAGCAAAATACGCAAAAAATGTTAATGACAACCAACAACAGCTACAACTACAATAAACTGTGAAATGGAAATGAAGCACAAGGTGCGACGAGCGGAAGGAGAAAGAAGAGAACACAACGCAAAATAATTCTTTTCCACCTCTTCACATATTTACACACACACACACACATGCACGGACTTTCAAACTGCATTTAACAATTCATTTCCAATATGCACTTGTAGAATGTGGAGTGGAAATCGAACCAGCAGCACTACGAAAAGTAAAATACAATTATTAAGAGCATAAGATAAATTCTTCATGGGGATGCGGAGAAAGAGGTGGGAGGTGGGGGTTGCACGAAATGGGCCAATGCCTTTTTGGCAGCGCAGAAAGCAACACAACAAATAAAGCGATCAAAAAAACCCAAAAGTAAAAATGAGACACATTGAGGTGACGGCTATAAAATACCCTGTATTTATCTCAGTTTAACCAAAACTTGGAGCTAATATTAAGTTCTGACTAATTAATGATTAACTATCAATTAATGAATAACTATTAATTAATTATAAATTAATTTGTTCTTCAAAAATTTCAATCGATTTAAATAGAACTTAAATATGAAATTGTAATTCACTTTTGTTGATTTACAGAAAAGAGAAACGAGCATACCCCGATTTATAAGAAGCAATTAAGGGGTATAGAAAGTGATATTGGCCTTGAAAATATTCGTGTGCATGTATTAGGCAAAAAAAAAAATGAGAAAAAAAATGTTTCATTTGATGTGTGCTTAGCTGTTTTGGCAATCACTTGTGCTTTTACTTATTTCTCTTTTTTTTAACATTTTAGCGCACACGCAAAACACGAAATATATTTAATTAAAAATTGTGAGGCAAAGTTAATATTTTTTTTGTTTGCGGTTGATTTTGAAAAATTTGCAGGTGAAGCAGCATTAGGTTGGAGAGTCACACTTACTTTGAGCATGGGGCCAGCCGACACCAATGCGTGTAAAACCAACTTCGGGAGAACGAGTTAGGTTTTTTCTTTTTGCTTCGATTAACAATGCGTCACAAACTGTAGTATTGTTTGTACGAATGAATGTGTGTATATTAACGTATCTGTGAACGTTTTCACTTTACATAAATTGACTGCTACTGGCAGTTGGTTGTTGGCATGACGTCGGCAAAAAACGAAAATATATACATATATATAAATGTTTTTTTTCTGCGGTGAAACACAGACAGCTGTGTTTTACGTTTTGCTTCAAAGATCACGAACGCGGCGTTCATGAAAACATGCACACACACAAACACAGGCACACAAACAAAGAGATACTCTCACACAATACAAAAAAAGAAACTTCAAAATAAGGTGAGCGCAAAAGGGAAGAGGGGGAGAAATGCTGGGCCAAGCGCGCAGCAATCACAATATTATTACGTGGTTATGACACGTTGTTTGTATGTTTGCACTGTTTACCGTTATGTATTACACACACGCCGCTGCTGCTGTAACGGTGCGCTGCTGTCGTCGTAACGTTTTAACGTAACGCGCAACAGTCACGGAGGAGACGACGGAACTACGAACTGCGCGGCAACACGGCGCAAACTCAACTGAGTAAACGATCGAATGAGCGAGCGAGCAGGCGGCGGAGGTATCTATGTGAGTGTAACTGACACGCAAGAACAGAACGAAAGAATAAGCGAGAGAGAGAGAGTTAAGTTAATATGAATGAGCGCTATTGCTGTGCTGTCACTCTCAAACTGTAAAACACAACTGACAAAAGTGGGCGTGAGTGCATGTGTGTGTGAGTGTGTGAGATGGCGAGATAGCGCCTATAGCTGGAAAGTTTCGTTGTCAGAAGAACAAGAAATGCATAACATTTTGTTTACATTTTGTGTGCACAGTTTCAGAAGCACGAATAAACACACAATTGCGTCGCATGCATTGACCCTTTTTGCCCCATTTGCCATTTTTGCCTTGTTCATGATCTTCATTAGCACCCCAATTTAGTTGTTGCTTGTCCCCCTCTAAAATATTATTCAATATTGTTGTCTATTAAAGAACATATGGCTCTTTTGGTGAGGGTTGCTCTTATCTATTATTTCTTATTTGTACATATTTTGTATATGCATTGGACAACGGAATTTATCACCTGACCATATTTATAAATATATCGAAAGCCCCTTAAAAATTACTGACTATCAATAAATTTACTACAGAATGATAAAGATAATTCTCAAGCAAAGAATGTCAAACTTTTAATTAACGGTCGGAAAATGGGCCTCAGTTCTTATCAGCAGCAGAGCTTTCTATTCTCACCACAACTCACCACGATGGGCAAAAAGTCAACAGAACTTCAAATTACTTGTTGTTCTTGTTATAGCTTCTCTGTCGCACACACACACACCTGCCGTCTGCAGCGAGGCCAAAACTCAATTTATTAATGCTTCAAAGTTTGAGTTTGAGTTCATGTAAGTAAGTTACAAAGATCTCTTGTCTACAGATAACTGTAAAGTGTAGTTCACTCAATTTGAGCGAGCTGCTCGCAAACTAATCATTTATTCATATGAGTTACTTTTATCAAGTGCGACACTTGAGAGTGATTTATTCAAGTACGTAAAATACTTATCAAAGATAGTAATATTTCAAAACTGTGGATTACTACAGTCATACCTCATTGAGACGATGATGTTTTCAATTTAACGTGGTATTGCATAAATTTGGATGGTTTCCAATAAAATATGTTGTAAGAAAATAAGAATATTGTGAAATGAAATAGTTTCACACATGTGTGAAATTTGGCTCGCAAGCGTTGAGTAAAAATGCATTTCATACTCATTTCGAGACAAGCCAATTGACTAATAAATTTATGTGAGCATTTGCATATTGTTTTTTATTGTTTTCAAAAAAGCAAGTTAATCGAGGGATTGCACTAGGAAATAAAAGTTGTAATTTTGCACAAACGAAAACAGTTAAAAATAAGAAATAAATAAATAAAGAAAACTTGGTCAGCAAACGGTTTTCATTTGCATCATTCTCTGGAAGAAGAAAAACAGCAACAACAGTGAGTGATATTCACAACGTTGCCAGCTCTGAGTTGCACTGGAATACCTCTCTCTCGCTCTTTCTGGCTTGAGCCGCCAACGTGAGCAAAGACAAGTTTGGTTGGTTATTGTAGTTGTTGCTGCTGTCAACTTACCAGCAACAGTTTGACCCAATTTGCAGTCGACATTCAGTTCAAGCTGAAAAAACAGCTGTGCAAATTGCCGCTCATAAATTGAGGGCGCCAATGGGTTAAAAATCAGCCTGCGCTAAAAACAACAACAACAAATGACAAACTCATTGAATATGTAAGCAATCAAATAAATAAAATAAAAATAGGCCTATGCTTTTGCTCGTTGAATATTGTGCGAATTTCGATTTCGACAAACGAAAAATAAATGTATTACTGATTTCGAAATGTGACACAAAGAAGAAGAAAGCGGGTGTCAAAGCGTAGGCGGCGAAAATTAGATGGTGCTGGATGGGAGTGGTAGTGGGAAGGAGATGGCAAGAAGCGGAAGTGCCGTAGAATGGACGCAGCGAGGCGCAAAATGATATGCACAATGGACAAAAAAAAATCAAAGTAAAACAACAAAGTTCAACACCTCTCCCCCTGACCCCTCTCTTTCTATCCATCTTTTTGTTCTCTCTTGCTGAGTCAGGCGCCTCTTCTTCTTGCGCTGCGTTGGCAGAAAACAGAACACAGAGACAGTAACAACAACAAAAGCAGAACAACAGCAACAACAGCGGCGAAGAACGGTCGACTTTCGCTCAATTTCATTTTGATTGATGTGTTATTTGGGCTGCTGCTCATTGACAGCCAGCAGTAGCAGCGAAATGCGGCGAATTACGCATTTACCTTAAGAATAGGGAGATTGCGGGAGAGCGTTGTGCTTATTACAACATTAATCTTAACAACAGTTGCCAATGTTAATGTTATTAACTCTCTCGCTTGCGCTCCCAGTTCAAAATGTCACACAGTATTTGAAACAACATTAACAGCAGCAACAACACACGCGTTACTTTTGCGCACTAACAAATCGTAATGCAAGCCGAAACAGAATTAACCACAGATAGAGAGTGGGAGAGAGAGCAGAGCAGCACTCACTTATGTTGAGCTCTCGTTCGCCGCGTTCGCCGTGTGTTAACGTTCGTTGCCAAAGAGTGACTAACTCACAAGGTAAGCAGCAGCAGTAGCAGCGGCAGAATGAAGACGAAACACGAAGCCAAGTGCAAAAAACAAACACACAAACACCACACTTAAACACACACACGCGCGCAGCAAAACAAAAATAAAAGTCATCAAAAGCGAAAAAAAACAAAAGCAAAACGCGGCTAAGCGCCTGATAATACAGTTTGAGCAGCAGCTAGCTAGCACGCGCACTGCTGTTCCAGCGCGAATCAAACTGTAGCAGTGATGAGAAACGTCTGATTCATGATGTGAACCAGTTCGCGAGCGCAAGTTCACCGGGAACTTAATTTAATTGAGTGTTTAGCAGAATTTACAATTTAAAAGGCGAAAATTATAAAATTGAATAGCATTACATATTTAATATTGCAAACAAGTTAATTCAAGCATTAACTATTGTACTAGTTGTACATATTAGCATAAAAATGTTAGCTAACAGTGGTTGCGTTTCTCTGTGCCAATTGCCAATCACTGCCACTGTACATTTTATATGTATCATCCAGTCAATTTGATAGACATTCCCATAATAAGTATGTACATTATTATAATGTGATAAGAACTCAAATTCAAATAAGAAAACTGTGCCACAAGCTGTTACTCCTTGGAGAATAAATAAATTGCAGAACACAGAAAAACTGAGCAGAGCAGAACAACTTGTGAATTATTACAAACAACAAACAAACAAACAAAGAACATTTCAAAATCACAACACAAATCTCTCTCGCACTCTCCCTCGCCCCATTCTCTATCTCGCTCTATCTCTGTCGCAGGCAGCAGGCCAATAGATAATGATACGAAGCTAATGGCTATAAAACTGCCAGCTCATTCAAATTATTTACACACAGACACAAATACAAACACAAAGAAGAGTGGAAAATGCGACGCATGAGTAATGCGGAGAGTAGAAACAGAGTGGGGGTCCTCAAGGGCAGCACAAACGAAAGCGAATGCGAATTTAAATAGCCACAGGCGAAAGACGGCACACGCAGGGCGAAGAAGGAGCAAGAAAATGTGGTAGGGAGTGGGGTGGTTGTCATTACGATAACAGATGCCCAAGAAAAACCAAGCCCAAAACGGAAATAGAAATATGCAAAACGCGTACGTCTCAAAAATATGCCGGAATGTGGAATGTGTTGCATACTTTCAAGCAACAACAAACTGTAAATTGCAAACAAACAATAACAAACAAGAAAACTTTGTCTGCCAGACGGCAATTAAATTGCGTGCGCTATAGAGATACCATAGGAATCTGTGTAAAGGAAACTTATGAGATTTGATTAATTTTATTACAATTTGTGTAAATTACAATATATATTTATTATAATTACAAATTTCTAGGGTATCTAATTGCCGGCCATTTCGTTTTTTATGTCAACTGCAACCAATATGAATTTAATCACATTTAAAACAAACCAATACACTTTAATAAATAAACAATTCCAATAATAAATCAGATTGTTTAAAGTTTCGTATTTTCTTTGCTAATAAATAAATAATTAAATGTGCAAAAATTGGACAAGTTTTCGGTATGACTTGTGGATCACAAAAATATAAAGACAAAAAATTCATTGGAATTTAGTTAAATGTGGATCGTAAAAAGACAAGTGAATAGAATGAGGATTTAAATTGATACATGAAACAAGACAAAGAAAAAGAAATTAAAGCAGAGGGAGAGAGAGAAGCATTGTTTAGTTGCAGTTTTGGCCGAAAAAAACGTTGATAATGTCTAAGAACAGCAACCATCAAGCAAAAGAGTGGAAGCCAAGAAAAAACCAGTTTCAAATTGCACTCGATGCGATCAACAAGAGAATAACAAAGGCAACATAATAAACTACAGGTAAAAAAACAATGCACCCACAGAGAAGTGAAGAGAAAGAAGAAGAGAAGCAAACCAGAAAAAGTCGCCAAGTCAAATTGTATTTCCGACAGCTGCCGATTGTCGATGCCAGCAACTGGTTTTTTTTTCCTCTTTTTGAAATATATATATTTTTTAGGAAAGGACAAAAGGAAGTGGTTTTTACTGTGGCACAGGTTCCAATTGAGGAAAACAAGAACTTGTTGGTGCCTGGAAGGTGAGAGTGTGCAACCCTCCTCAATGATCGTTTCCAATAGCGACCCTATCTTTATCTCCCTCGCTCGCTCATGTACGTATGTGTGTGTAATTACAGCGCACTGGGTTAGATTGATTACAAAGAAGAAGCAGTTATGCTTTACACTAATACATTCATTACATTCCCGCTCTTTCTCCATCTCTCTCTCACGTTCCATGATCTACCATTCTCATTCCATGGTCACGGCACGTAATTACCAATAATCTGTAAGAATACGATTTCCAGTGAAGGCGCAATTTTCAGGAACGTAAGTGAATTAAAGACGGAAAAGGAATATAAAGAGAGCATCGACAGCAGTTTGAGAACAGCACAAAATATGCCAAAGGTGACTTTCAATTCAAACACACACACACGCACACAAACAGTTTGTATTTCTGTTTTTGCTTGTATTGTTTTGGTTTTGATTTTGCTTTGCTGTTTACTTACCTGCCGGGAAGAAATTGTTCAAGAACGTTGACATTTTTCTTTTTCACCTTTGCTCCGCGCTCATTCGCTTCACCTCAGAGAAGAAGCAGCAGCAGCAGCAAGAACAACAACAAAGCAAACTGCGCGTTGCGCTCACCTCTGCTGCTATCTCTTTCACGCCTTGTTGTTTTTGGTCCTGTTGTTCTTGTTGTTGTTGGTGCGCTGCTTTATTTGGTTGGTTTTTTGTTTGCTCTGCTTTGCTTTTTTTTATTGTAAGTGTTTTTTATGATTATTTTTTATTTGTTTTATTTTTTTTAATGGGCACTTATCGAACAAAAATTTAAATAATACATACAATTCGTGCTTTTCGGCTAAATTTCACATTGTACATGCTCACATTGTTTATTTTATATGAAATAGATATTTTTTTTTTGTTGAGGGGTTTTCAATTATTATGTTTATTTTCATTAATGAAATGCATTTTTTTTAAAGGGGAGTTCGCGATGACTGCAAATATTTGGGAGAAGATAAAGAAGAAAGGAAGAAAAGAACGCATTAATACCGAAATTTTTGTTGTTTGCTTTTCCTGTTGTTGTTTTTGTGGTGTGCGTGACATGCGCAACGGTAAACCAAACAGAATCCTCTTCAGTAGTCTGCTTTGCCTTTTGCAATTTTGAATTTGTATGTGTGCGTGTGGGCTGTTTGTTATTGCAAAACCAAAAGGGGTGGGGGAGGCGACAAATGAAATCCAAAAAGCAACAGCGCCGACAACCTAAGAGGGGGCAGGAGTGTTGGGAAGGGAAGGGGAACTTATGGAGTATTAGCTTTGCTCTGCTTGGATTTCATTTAATTTGTGTCCACTGTTTGTTAGTCTGCGTGACTTTCATATACAGACACAAAATGCGCGCATATTTGTTTTTTTTTACGTCTTTTTCACTTTTTTCCACAACACACACACACACACATTTATTTTGGAGTTTTGCTGTTGCGTCGTATTTTTTGCACATATATTATTTTTAGCACTTTTTATATTTTTAAACATTTTTCTCATACTTTTCGCTGAACCTGCGCCAACATATTGCAAAAACTGTAAAGAGAAGAGTGTGTGAAAAGGAGTAGAAGATAATTCTAGTTGTTGTGAATACAATTAATACTAAATAGATATGTATATATATACATGCAATATTTATATTTATATTTATATTTATATTTATATTTATATATATATATATATATACATATATGTATGCAAGCAGCTTTTCTTTTTCTTCACTAACAATTAATGAGGCGGGCGGCAAATAAGAAACTCTGCGAGCGTCAAAACACACACACACCGCGCTTATTGCGCTCCACGAAGGTACTGAAAAAGGCAGACAACGCGACGAAGACGACGATTCAAGTGCCCAAGCGAAGCCAAATGGAGTCCACACACACTGAAAACCCTCTCTGCATATGTGTGTGTGTGCTTGGTGTTAGAGTGAGTGCGCATCTAAATATGCGCCAGTATGTGTATATGTGTGCAGGGTGAAGGATTGGTGATAATAAAAATAACAACAATTACAGCTGTGTATGTCGCATATGTAAAAGGGAGACGCACAGTGGTACTAAAATGCTGTTATGTGTTGTAAATAGAAATAATATATTCTTCAGAAGTTAAATCAGATTGCAAATCTAAACAAATTAATTATATTATATTAATTTTGAAGGCTTGTAATAGTACTGTTTGCTTTTCAATCACTGTGCGACAGAGTAGACATTTTGCAGGATATATGTAAAAAGTACATCAATATTTACACACATACATACATACAAACAAGCGAAGCCAAAGCAAATTGCGTTGTTACACTCACACACTCTCATACACAGGCTATGTATATGTATGTGTGTGTTTTATTTGTGGAGTTAAACAGGATCCACCAAGGCAGACTCAACAGCTGGCCAGAATATACATACACACACACACATACATAGGAAAACAACAACAGCAGCGGCAATCCCAACAGGTCAGCATCCACATACACAATGCAAAAGCAACATGGCATCTACAGACACAGTGCCATATTTGTGGATGCCTTGTGGATGCTTCAACAGCTGGCAAACCAAAAAAAACTTCAAACACAGCAGGGGGTGAGTTAGACTTGGAGCAGAGGTGAAAAGGAAGCACTGTTTTTTTATTGCTTGTTTAGGCAAACAGCCGAAATTAATTTAATTTAAAAAAATACTTAGCGTGAAAGGGCACACAACAAGTGACAGAGAAGGCCAAAGGTTACACAAATACACACTCACATACGTATGTATACTTCCAGGATTCTAGCATACATACAGATATTAGCATATTGATGCGTATGCGTGTGTGTGCGTGTGGAAGTTGGCTAATTAATTGAAGTAACCAAGCGAAAAGAACACAAAACAAGCTGGACAAGTTTTTTTTCTTTTCTGCCAACTCGCACTCTTGTTTCCCACGTTTTGCTTTTGCGTTTGCTGCTGCTGCTTTTGCACAAAGTTATTTTTTCACTTAGTTATAGCTTTGGATGTTTGCTTGTGCGTTTTTCTTTAAAATTTGTTTTGTTTCAACTCACTTTTTGCAGTTCCTGGACAACCGCTCGCACATTTGTTGTTCTCACTACAGATTGTGGCTGCCGGCCGATAGGCGATAGCTTGGCGATTATTTTTGTTGTGTGCCCCTGAGCAAAATATCGCATGGCTACCAGGGCGGTAGGTTTCGAAATATCGTAACATTATGTCAACATTGAACTGACTGCTTAAAAATAATTGCTTTAACTTATTGTTGTTAACATGACTGTTGAAAAACAACTATTTTCTTTATTATTAGAATTAAATTTAGGCTATTACACATCACATCGCTTGCTTAACTTTTAATGAGTAACAGCAACTCTGTCAACAGTTGCACAACGGCTGCTCTGTCAACAGTTGCACAACGGCTGCTGTTACAAACAGAGTTGATCAGCCATTTTCCAGGTAGAAAGAACTTTCATTTTCCAGAATCCAAGCTGAATAAAACTTATCAACTCATCTGTAGAAACAAATTCTACGTTGCCATTTGGTGGGCGTTGATTCGTATACACAATTTCTGCCCAACTCCTGCTGCAGATACCGTTGTATTTGCTGCTCGACATCAGAGCGCCACTTGAGTTCCATGAACAACGGAAATACTTCGCCAGCTATTTTCATACGGCGCTCAGCAGTTTGATAACATTTCCAGGGTTGTGGTTCCACGACAAAAAGCTCCGCCAGCTTTGAAAGTTTGCGCAGAAATAACTGTAAGCCGCTGTCGTGCTGATTGAGATGAATCCACATTGTTATCGAGTAACAGCAAATTGCATCAAACTTGTTGCGCCGATGCTGTTGCAAGTACTGCAAAACAGTGACGTCAAAGGTGGAAGCATTGAGTACATCATCGCAGAAATATCTGATCTTTTCAGGACATTTGTTTTCCAGTTCGGCTCGTTCAATTAATCGCTCATCGATATCCACGCCGAGCACATGAACGGGTCGCTGCAACTGTTCCTCGAGGAAGCTCTGTAACAGTTGAGTGAAATCGCCACAATTGCAGCCCACATCCAGCAGCAGATAAGGCTCTGACTTGGGTTCCACATTAGACTGCGTTTCCATTTTGCTTGGGGCCAGCCAAATATTTGTGGATGGCAGCAGTTTAATCCGCTCGCTGGCCGAATTGAATTGATAATAGTTCTTGAAGTTCCCATATTGCACGGCGCCGGGACTATTCTCGCGGTGCTCCATTTAATAAATATTATTTCCTTATTTTTATTAGCTTCTTCGCTGCGGACACCACCAATTGTTGAACCATCAGCTGATTTGCTCGATAGCCGATTGATTTTTTTGGTATTTTTTAGCAGTTGATTAGCAACTGTTACATCACTGTTAGGCGCTAAAATGTTAACTTCCACTGAAATTTAAAAAAAAAAATTAAAAGAAAAACACTTGATTTTTACCTTTCCATTTACGTTGTAGTTTACTGCTCTCATTTTGTATTTATATAGATTTTTAACACGTTTTCGTCTGCTTGCACAGTTCATACAATTTGCTTTTACTTACAACATACCAAATCGATAACATTTTCGGCAAACATAATCTTAAATGCCCAAACAAAAAAACATAATTTACAATAATAAAAAAGAAATATAAACAATGCGCGTCTGTTAGTGAATAACATATTTAACAATAATAATTAACAACAAACATTGGACATGAGCACAACGGCGCACAGATTATTGGGAAACTGAATTTAACCCACTAAGGGAATTAGGCAAAATCGCAACAGTCTGTTGAAAATCCGTGCAAAAGGTTCTGCTCATGATCGTCAATCGTTAATCGATAGTCGATAATAATAAATCGGTAGTATTTTTAACCTATAAATGTACATTATATATGTATATATATATGAATATAATCCATGATACGAATTAAACTAATTAAACTTGTTTAAACACTAAATTAGCCGTACATTAAACTAAATGTTGCATATTTATATATATATACATATACGTATATATATATATATATATATATACAGATTTATTTATTGTATTATTATTACGATTTGTATGCAATTTGTTTGCTCCTTTAACTAATTGTACATATATATATATATATATATATATAGAGGTACATATACTTACAAATGTTTTCGAAACTAAATATATGTATATATGTTTTTTTAAATCTACTGGAAATGTGTTTTTTTTTATGGGTTATAATTCTTATTTTTTGAGCTTTAATTTCTCATGCAGGATAACTAAATTTAGTTGGGGTTAGGGTGGGGGATGGGGCTTGGACTTCTCGATTCGGACTGAAGCGTGCAAATATGGAAATTCTAACTAATTTCTTGTTCTTGTCATCTGTCTCATCTATCTTTGGCATTTATCGATAAATTTCTAAATACTAGAATGCTACTTAATATGGACTTGTTTTTTTGAAAAAATCTAATTTTGAATATGTTTTGCTTTCACTAAGAGAATGATACTTTCGAAACACAAAAATAAAGATAAACTGAACGAAACGCAACAATTGTGAATTAAGATTAGAAATTTGAATAACTGGCATGATATATATATATATATAAAAATCGAACTAGGCATAGGTTTATATATATATATATATATATATGTATATATATATCGAGATATGTATACATATATATAGAGTATATATACATATATATACGTGTGTTGGTAAGCTCATAAATACACAATATATATATTATAGTAATAAATCGTTCGTCCGAATCCCCAAATCCGAAACATAATTACAAACGTTTAAAAACTCGCTTAAGAACTATGCTTTTTTGCTTTTATGAATATGTCTTTCAATTTTAGTAGGTATTATTATTTATTTTGGGGGGGGAGGGGGAGGGGGTTGGGGAGTGTTACGCAGCGTGTATTATCCGGGCGATCCATATAATATGCAACTATGTGGCCTGGTGGCAAGTACGGTTCAGTTATGGGGGGCAAACTATATATATATATAAATGCACAATGCATATATATATATATATTTATACAGACTTTAATAGAATGGACACAGAGATGCGTTCGTTTCTCGTTTCTCGTTTTGTTTTTGTTTTGTTTTGTTTCTTTTTTTTGACACAACCAATTTATACTTGAAAATTTAACGGCTCTAGTCATCTGGGTCCAACCCGATTAGCTCCGCTTGCAATCTGCCCTTAGTCTTACAACAAATGGTTAAGCAAAATACTCTCAGCGCAATCCGAAATTGTGGCGACATCCCGGACATAATCAATATCTTCCAAAAGGAGTTCAGTACACCAATCCAGACGACGGCAAAATTGATGAGAGTACTTTGGATAACGTCGCCCGTGACCACCTCATAGAGACGCAATAATATCCATGGCAGCCAGGACATCCAGAATGCAAAGACTAATGCGAATGACATCATATGACTAGGGTTCGATAAATTTTCAGCCAATGCAGTTGCATATTCTTTATCATGTATGGGCTCGCCGGATCGCAATTTGCGCATCATTACAAATATATAGCCATAGTTGTGTACTATCGATATCAAGCTGGGCCCTAAAACTAATATTGCCAGCGTAACGGTATATGCCGCCATATTGCCCCAATCCAGCATGCAAATGTACGAAAGATTATTCTCAATCGGCTCCGTATATCCCAAGATCGGTGGACAACAAAGCAGCGCTGCCGATATCCATGTGAACACCATCCAACACTGGCAACTGCAAGCGTAACCGAGACAGAGAGAGAGAGAGAGAGAGAGATTAACGTTGTTGTGCAACACTACTCTGTTACTGTTAAGCACTGTTTTCAGATCGATAGAATAATACAAATTAATACACTAATTTTCTCGACTCAATTCAATTTCAATATTCAGTTTTTCATTATCGATTTTATTTTCGATTTTTCAATCTGAAAACAGGCCCTTATCATTATCGACTTATCGCCTATCGATAACTTTGGCACTTACCGCGTCTTCGTCTGCACAGTTTCATAGCGCAGTGGTTTGCGCACAGCCAAATAGCGATCAACCGATATCCACATGAACGTGTAGACGGAGACGGCCCACAAGGTGACCTCCAGATAGCCGGTGAAGCGGCACACAATATCCCCGTACATCCATTCGCCATTCAGGGCGGAATAGACGGAGAATGGAACTACGAGCAGACCGCATAGTAAATCAGCAATCGCCAGCGAGAGCAGATAGTAGTTGATGACCTCAGTGGGACCTACGAAGATTGGGTAGGTGTTAATGTTTAACTTTAACCCTTTTTTAATATTTAAATACATCTTGAAAATCTGTGACTTACCTTTAAAGTTGGCATATGTGGCTATGATCAGTAGATTGGAGAGCACAATGGCTACACCTAAAATTGAGATGAGTACGGCTTTGGTGAGTGCCTCCAATTTGGAATTATCCTGCAGGTAGCTCATTTCCTGCATTTTTTTGTGTGGCTCTGTGTGTGGCTTAAGCTTAAGGTTATGCAAAGTTGGCCCACACACGTAATCCGGCTGCTGCTGCTGCTTCTGTTGCTGCTGCTGCTGCTGTGGCTGCTTCTGTTCCGCTTGCCTCACTTCCTGTCATGACGGCCTGCAGTTAGTTGCTTGCTGGCGCCCTCTATTGTGCAATAGCCCAAATGCAAATGCACACACGCGAAGGTCGCAGTCGCAGTCGGAGTCGTCGTCGCCGTCGCCGTCGCAGTCAGCGTCGCTGCCGAATTTGTATAAATTTTTGCTTGTGTTGCCTACTTTTAGGCTTGGGCGTCAAATCCAATTCGCCTGTAGTCGTTGTTGCGGTTAAGGTTAAGGTGAATTGCGCTTTTTTTCTTTCACCTCCTTTTCCTTTTCTTTTTCTTTGCGTTTTCGTTTTGAAGCTCGTTTAAAAGTTGCTGACTAAAATTGCAGTACCGTTAAAAACTACTAATAGACAATAGTTTTATTTAGTTTAAAGTTTGGATTTTTGATTTTTTTTTAGTTTGTTTTTTTTTTCTTGGTATTAAATTCACAACGCTTTCTTGCTAAGTTTAATAAAATTTCGTTAATATCGTTAATTAGTTATTAGTTATTTGCTTTTGTTTATTGCGCTACTAAAAGTTTTGAATATATCTTTATTAGACTATTATTAGTATGCTTCTAAATTTGTTTTGACTAATTTTTATTGAATTGTTATTAAAAATTACACATTTCGAACTTTAAATTGGAAGAATAATGATTACAATTATGAAATAGCTTTAATTTTAGTTTTCTTTTGTATTGAAATTACGTTTTTTTAATATTTTGTTATGTTTTTTTAACAATATTTGAGTATAATTAGAGCACAGCACAAATTTTATTTTGTTTTTTAGTTAGTTGTTGTTGTAATATTCGTAAGGCTTTTGATGTGCTACGTTTTAAGTTGAAATATATTTAATTTAATATATATTTTTTCTAGTTCTATTAGCTTTTGCTTTTGATTTTTGTTTTTGGTTTTTTTGTTTTTTTGTTATTTGTTGCTTTGCTTTTTTTCGCTGCGTTGTGCTTTTTGTGATTATCCTTTTGCTTGTAAATTCTGGCTGTAGGTTGTTGTTGTTGTTGTTGTTGTTGTTTGGTGTTGCAGTTGTTGTTGTCAGCTTAGGCTAATTGTGCGCATCTGTTGGCAGAAGACAATAGATAGAGAAAGGGAATAAGCTGGTTACAAGGGCCACTTAAAAACTTAATCGCATAATCAGACTTATGCTGGGTAAATCCCTGCATAAGTAAGCAACACACACAGCAATTATACATAACATTAAATCTCTCAGGCATATAATTCAATCTCAGGCAAGTACCTAGCAAAACTTGAAAACTTTTCTATTTTCTAGTTGGAAATGTTGTAGAAATCAATTCACTCAACGATTTTACACAGATTAAATTTCTTTAAGTACTATATATATATATATCTTAGACGACTTCTTAAAGTTTAAGGTTAAGCTTCTCACTCAAAACTCTGTGTTAACCATAAGTCAGCCAACCTCTAGTTAAACAAGTTTATAGTCTCTGCTTCACATATAATATATTTCCGAGAGTTAATATAAATAATTAATTCTGCACATTTGGATATATTAATAGACCTCCTCCTCTATCCTAGTGGTGCCTAAAATCGCATTTTTGCTTGCCACATCTTTTACATTATAATCTAATAATTAAAAGTTAAAAATAGCTCAGCCTCAGCCCCAGCCTCAGCCTCAGCTTCGGTTTTACATCTGCTTTGTTCGGCCTTGGCTTGTTCTATGCATAATACACAGCCATAATTTATAGTGCTTTAAGGCTGACGTTATCCAGATCAATAAATTATTACGCTTTGCTATTACGAAAGCCTTTTAGCTGCACAAAACGCTTTACATAAGCGTCCTTATCCTTCCAGCCCGGGCCAGGGCAGCCAACTTGTCAGCCAGTCAGCCGGGCAGCCAGTCAGTGCCACTTTGCCACTTTGCCCACCTGCCACACCCCCTAGCCGCCTCGGCCCCTTGGCTTCTGCAGCTGCAGCTGCTGCTGCAGTGACCCACTTTAGAATGTGCACTTGACACAGTTTGAGAGTCGGCGCTGTCAAATCAGCAAACGTCACCAAAGCAACGACTGTGATTGTCAAACTGTCGACAAGGATATTAAATAAATATAAAGTTCAAACGTTAAAGTGTAGTAAATAAAATCACAAATAAATAAATTTAAAGGTAAATAAATATGATTCAGCTTGTGATTAAGTCATTAAACAACTGAGCCCATCAAACTGTAGCTGAACTGAACATTTATCAATTTAATCCAAATTATTGCACATATTTGACGGCCATACACCATATTATACAGTTTTGGCTGCACTAGTAGTGGGTGACTGTGACTTTCAAACGGTGTAAAATGGCAGATGAGTAAAGACTAATGTAAACTAAGAAGAAGAAATCTCACGCAATCAATGCAATCAATGTCCGTCAAACTGTACACGTTTTAAATGTAACCATTACATATTTGTAATGAAAAGGTTTATATGTAAAATAGAGCAAATTAATAAAACAATGTCCAAAATGTCTCAAACTGTGTGCATTTAAAATATACCCGCTGCGATAATGTATATTAACAGAGTGAAAAATAATATAAATTAAGTAGAAGTTATTTAAAAACACAAAGCGTGTTTTATTTATTCTTAATCAGACATTAAGCATGTATATTCATTAAGCATGTATATTCATTGAGCATGAATATTCATTGAGCATGTATATTCATTAAAGGGCATCTTTTAGCCTGTCTCTCCCCAGGGGAGCTCTCTGATTTTGCCTAAGCCTCGTGATTGGTGCTTAGTGCTTTATGCAATCGATCACAAGAGAGAGGCGCAACTCACACCAACTCGTCTACATATACAGTTGCGAAAAAAATAATAGCATCACTTTTGACAAATTAAATAAATTAAATCTTGAACATATCCCAGAGTTCCTTCATTATATAAATAGTTTTCTTATTTTAAATTTACGTAATTTTAAGTGCACAATTTTCGATCGTTTTAATTTTAATTTTAATTACATTTAATTAAGTTGAAAACGCTGAATGAAAGTATGGATTTCTTTCTCACTCCATTTCTTAAAATCTGCTGCAACTTTTAAAACTGTATTCATCAGTTACTGAAACATGCAAATTTAGAAAATCCACCTTTGAAAACATTTCTTGTGTGGAGAGTGATGCTAACATTTTGTTGGTGATTGTACATCAACTCTATCTCGCTCTATCTTGCTGCTTAACAGCATCATTTGGCGACGTCATTGGGCACATTTCCACGCAGCCACGAATACAAACACAAACACAAACACAAACACAACTAGAAAGACAAACACGCCGACTAAACAGCAGCCCATTATCAAATGCCATTAAAGGACAGCAGCTGGGCGCCACAATTGACTAGCTGCGCCTCTCTCCCTCTCTCTGCCCGCTCCCGCTTGCTCTGCAGGGTGCTGCAGTGTGTAAGATAAGGGGGACGGGGGGAGTATAACCGTAACAAGTTTGTCATTTGGTTCTTCGTCTCTGAACTGGGTAATTTAATTAATGCTAACGGCGTTTGTTTGACAGCCGACAGGTGATAAATAACACTGAATTGCATTTGGCTAAGCTTGACTACCCCTAACGAACACACACACACACACACACGCACACACAAACACAGTTTGTCAATCATTGCGTAAGCATTTTACTGCAGCTGCAGGGGCTACGCATGACTCTGTGGGCAAGGGGTACGGGGGGTACGTCGGGGTAAGGGGGTCAAATGTCATTTGTGCAAAATGATTTTATGGCGCCGCCAAAGCGTCGCCGTCGACAATATTTTCCGAGCTGCTTTTTCCTGCCGACGCAATTACAATGAAATAACAGTTATTGCCGCCAACTAAGGCATAAGCATAATGAGCAGCGCAAAGTATACAAGGATTGGGGAGGGGGTAAACTAAGGGTGGGGGTGAGGGTGGGGTGTTGCTTAATGCATATCACACATAAAAAAACCCGAAATGGAAGCCAAGATTATATTCTTCAATCTGTACTCAAATAAAAAGTCTTAAGTCAAGCATGTATATTCTGAGATTGAGTCTATTAATTCTGTGATTGAAGAAGTTACAATGCGCTAGTTGAAAGAACCCGACTAGCAGATACCCTAACTGTTAAATACAAACAAGGTTTGCTAAGGTTTGCTAAGGTTTGCTAAGGTTTGCTAGGTTTGCTCAATGTCAAAATATGTTTTGTGTTTGTTTTGCGATATTAGTGAAATATTTGCAGTCGATTCCCAAGTTTGAAGGATATATCGTTACAATTCCGTTTTTTTTTTAATCGAAAAAGTTATCGATAAACTTAAACTTAATATGGGTTGGTAAACGAGAACAACTATGCCAAATTTGAAGTTTGCAGCTACTATAGTCTGTGAGATCGGCTTGTTCACTCACACAGGCAGATGTAGCTGTTGCTGATCAGGAATATATATACCTTGTGTGTATACCTGTGTAGGCAACTGAGCAATAAGTTCAGCGAACCCAAAAGTAAACAAAAATCAATAAACACGTGAATTTTATATTTGTGATTAATTATGCAAATCTGTTCTGGCCAGCCTCTTCTTCTTCTTCCACATTTTGTGCTTGTGCTGAGAGGAAATTGTGAACAATAAGCGAAAAACGAAAGAAAGGAAAAAGAAGAAGAAGAAGAGTGACGCAATAGTTGATGGCATTTTGATTGTTACGGGCCAAACCGGAAGAACGGGACGCAATATATTTATTGAGTGGTTTGGGTAAGGGGTGAGGGGTGGGGGTGGGGGTGGGGGTAGTTGTGGGTGTAGAAGTAGGGGTAAATGTTGTCCCAATTAAAGCTTTTGGCCAGCTGCTGTAGCATTGGCTTATTTATGACAGCGCTTAAAAAGGGACACACGCTTCGGGATTTATAGCTTGTCATGCATACAGTCAGGGACAAATTTATAGGTTCACATAAAATATTCTCAAAATTGATACTCGATTTTGTACTTATTTTGATGAAACTTGCAAAATAGGCGGTTTTGGCAAAGTAATGCCACTGCGAAGCTTGGGTTCATGTATATATCCTAGAGTTCTAGAGTTTCAACTTGGAATGTAGGACTATAAAATAGGTCAAAGCATAACCAAAAATATATAGGTTTTAAAAATCGCGTGAGCTTGACAAGCTATGGCTGTAGAAGGCATTGCTGCAGGCATCTGCCACAGGCTGCTTGTGGCCTCAGATAACGACTGTGTTGTTGCTGCAATGTCCAAGCCCAATTCATTGCTCAATTTGGACCCGTATTGCTCTCTGGTGGAACCTGCCTCTTCTGCAGCTGAGTTGCCAGCGAAAGAGTCTTTGTTGGTCTACAAATAAACTTTCATATTTCAATTAAAATGCGACAAGTTTTGCATTCATTTTCCGCTTCACAAACTGGGCTACATTAAATTATAAATGAGAATTGAGCCTTCAACTAATGCAAACATGATAAAGGCAAAACTTTTAGCTTGCGTGTGTGTGTGTGTGTGTGTGAATGAGTGTGTGTTGTGTGTGTGTGCGGATGTGGGGTGTATCCTATCATTTGTGTACGGCGCTTGTATCGCCTGCCATTAAATATGTATGCGTGTTTATGGCGCAACAAAATCGTGCAAAAAGGATACAGATACAAATGTATCTAAGTATAGACTATGAGAGAGGGGGGATGGGTGGTGGGGGAGGGGTTGTTGCACATGACGTTTCAGTGGCACAGTCAAGCGGCGATTTAGAAAGCGACGGCGTCATCTCATTTTTAAATGCCAGACCAGGTGATGCAGCTACCACCCTGCCCCCCTCGCTCAAACAACCCCCCGCTCGCGCGCAAAGCTATAAATAAAGATAAAAAGCGAAAAATGACGAAGGCCAAGGCGAATGCATGCTAAAAAGCATGCAAGGTGCAAGGAAAACGGCAGGGTGGGAAGGGGGGGCAGAAGGATACTCGACGCTGATGACGTTGGCACCGCCGCAAGGCAAAACTTGGCAAGGCTGCTGCCAGCCAAAGCGGGCAGAGGGGCGTAGGGGTGCAGGGGCAGGGGGTGGTTCCTAGCTACGTCATCAGGCAGGCAGGCAGGCGGGCGGGCAGGCGGGCATCGGGCTTATATAAGAGCATGACCTCAGTAACTGAGGCGCCGCAGCCGTTTACCTTGTTTTTGCTGGCTTGCTGGTTTCCTTGTTGTATTTATTTGTTTGTTGGCCACATCTATTTTTAATGATGTTTATTTTGAGGCAACAAAGTGCGGCAAACTTCGCGCTCAGCCTTTCTTTTTTCTTATGCTTTTGGCATATGGCCTTATGCAGCCACGTGGGTGACTTGAGCACTTTGTCAAAGTTGCATTTGGCCCCGCTTGGGCCTGTTGCATGCAACTCGCTCGGGGGCGCACAAAACTTGGTCTGCACTCAATTCCAAATGTTAGTTAGCAGAGCGCAAATTAAAACAAGCATAGCTAAAGGCCACAGAAGCCATATTAAGTTAGATTGTTCAGTTTATAACGGCATATTCGCTGAACTTAACAATATATAAAAATAAAAATAAGAAAGATGGGAAAATTTTGTATAATCTGTTCTCTAATAAAGGTCGATTAGAGATATATTATAATGAACAGATAATAAGGCGGAATGTGCTCTTAAAGGGTTGTCAAACCTGAACCGGAAATGGAATCATAAACTAAAATTAAACGATGAACATGCGGAACTGGAATCGAAACTGAAATTCTAAGTAGTTTACTTATCCGATGCAACAGCAGCCGAATTGATACTATTCCGCTACAGCATAACCAATGCCAAAGTTTCCGTATTGGTAACTTAATAACTGTGCCTCAGCTGTTGTATACAACAGTTTCCGTTTTGGTACCCCAATACTTAATTTGACATATGCCATTCTAGACCAATAAAGTAATAATACACTTTCGACTACCAAACGAAATTGATGTCAACCCTTACGGGAACCGTTCCACTTTCCGTACCAGCAAGCTGGACCAGAAGCCCAAATTCATTTCAGTTTGATACCCTGCTTTTTAGTCATTATTTTGTATAGGTATTATTATTATTATTGTATTTAAAATAATGTCAAATGTTTTTCGTCACGAAATTCACTTTTTGTTGTCTGTTGTCGAATATGGGGTAAGAAATACTGTTGACTGAGCAGACGCTGTGAATCTCCTGCTGCAGACTATCACCTGAACTGGAGCCAGCAGAAAACATATTTATGATAATTTTTGGTTTTATTTTGAGCCGCAGACTCTTTAAAAACTCTATTAGATATTTGAGGCAAGTGTCCTTCCGTTTGCTGCACAGAGGGTAACTGCTGGACGAGCTGTTTCCTTTAGGCCACTCTTGATTGTTTGGATTGCTTGGAGTACACCGTAATACCGCTCGTTAAATAATTATAAATAATTGTTAACAACCCAACACATGGGCGCATTTAAGTGTGCCCGAGAAAGCAGCTCACGTGTTTAATATTGTTTTAAGAGAGGTGTGCTGAGGGAGCATGTGGCAACAACAACAACAGCAACAACAACAGCAACAACAACAACATTAAACATTCCCTTATAACGTATAAACATATGCTAGAAGTAAGTGCTACTTTCCTTGTTTCTCTCTCTCTCTCGCTCTCTCTCTTTCTCGCTCTCTCTCTCTCTCTCTCTATCTCTCTCTCTCGTTCTCTCTCTCTCTTACACAGAATATATATTCAGTTGGCCCAATTGTGCGTTTGTTGTTGTTGCTTTATTTGTTGATGGCTCGTGGCTGGCTGGCCAAGGACACAGAGCGCCTTGGCGACGCACCCGTGTTTAGTACTTTATTGTTTTTATTCCCTTTTGCAGTTTTTATCGCTTTCCCTCCTCCCCCTCCCCCTGCCCCTTCCTCTCTATCACTATTTTATTATTATTATTATTTTATTCTTTTTTTTGGCTCTGACTTTGATTTCCCTGGCAACGCTTTTTGTTACAGTTTCTGTTTTAGCAGTGTTGCCAAATGCTGTAAATTACTTTTGACAAGACTCTCTTGCCGCGCTGTCCTTCTCTGTCTCACTCTCACTCTCTCTGTCTCTATCTCTCTCTGTCTTTGTTTCTCTTTCTATTTGCCGTTGCAGTTTGTCGCTAGGGGCAACGTGACGTATGCGTAATAAATAAAACTTGACTTGGCTAAGGCTAAGGGCAATTGTGTGCCTCGATACCGGCTATTACAAGGCACACAAACACACACATAAAACACATACACTCACACACATATACACATACACACACATACATACACACTCACACACACATACACCCACACACACATCCACAGTCAATCAATAAAAAAAAAGCGACTGCAACTCTTGACATTCAGCGAAGGCATTCAAAGCCAAAGCCAAAGCGACTGTTGCAACAAGCAGCAAGCAGCAAGCGGCAAGCAGAACAATCAATATCTCAATGCATCAATTTGTGATTGGGTTGACGCCGCGCTCTTTTCAAATTGTTGCAAGCTTGTTTGCTTCTGTTGCCATAATTTGCCATTCGATTGATAAGCCTGCCAATGCGATACTTTCTGCAGGTTCTCCTTTACGTATCAGCTGCCAGCTGAATGTCAATTGAATCAAAGAGACAGAGGCAGAGACAGAGAGAGAGAGAGAGAAGGAGAGAGAGAGATACAGGAAGTGAAAGGCGGTGAAAGTGAGAATGTCAAAGTGTGTGAGAGAGAGAGAGAGAAAGGAAGAGCTGACTCCAACTGCAGCTGCTGCTGGCCCTATAGTAAACTTGTATCAATATTAAAGGCGGGAGAAACAAGTTAGAATGCGCTAGCTGTGAGAGCTGGACTAGGAGATACCCTGTTTATTACACAGCACGCTTGCTGTTGACAGCTTGTTTTGTGTTTGTTATTCTGGCTATATTATATATCATTCAATTCATTTAAGTTCCAACAAATTTATGTAACAGTCGCTCCAAGCTGAGTACAGGTCATCTGTTAGTCGGTCAGGGTCAGCTGGAGCTCTCTTGTATTTCATTTGCAATTTATTGGCTCGTTGCTGAGCACTCGACTGTTTCAAGGCTTCCTGTCTTTGGTCCTGCTTCTATATATATACTATATATATATATATATATGTGGCTTTGACTGCAAGATTTAGATTGTCACGGGAAACTCAGTTTGACATTCTGGGAAATTAACAGTTGCTGCAAGCAATGCAATTTGCAGTTGCTTTACTCAACTCATATCTGGATCCATCTAACTGTATATGTATATATATATATATGTATTAAATGCCCTTTGCCACTCCTAGTTGTCAGGCAATTAGTTTGGCTTAGTGCCAGTCACGCCCACAACAGTACATATAAATCAGTGGCTGACCGCCCTCGCCTCGCCCTAACCAACGGCAATTGAAGCAGAGGATACTAACTTGGCTAAGAGCACGCTTGAGTTGAAGCTTAAGCAAATAAATGAATGCCAACAGCTGCAAATCAACATTTCTTACATTCCTGAATTGATATTGGAATATTGCAATATTGGGATATTTGAGAATATGACAAAGATGTAAAGAAGATATAGACAATATCAGTGTGACAATAGCTGATATTTGAATATATGATTATAATTTAACTCACTTAACTTATTTTTTTATAATTTAATGCTGAAAGCAGAATCAAAATGAAATCCTTCTTAATTTTTAATTATGTTTCTAATTTATTGGCCTGTTTGTAGATGAGTCTTTTTGGCCTATTTTGTATTTTGATAAATGATTTGATTATTCATTTCATAAAAACAGAGCAGAGAGATCAGCTGTTTTATCTAAAAACAGGGCAAATTTGGACACTCTAACGCTAACGAATGTCAATATAGGAAATGTTGGAATCAGGAATGGAATCAAGCTATTAAATATCGGGCAGATAACTTTCGCTGATAATATATCTAAAAAAAGTCACTGAGTTTTTGTAAAACAAGTTTTCAAAGGTATCTCAAAATCAATGCAGTATAAAATATTGATTGAAACTGGAATCAGTTATATATATATATATTAATTATCGTTTCTAAATCGACTTAATATAGAGTATCATTTAGTCTATGGGGATTTTGGTATGCGATTTTCACACATTTATATATACATACATATAGCCGAATATTTAAGTCGTTTATATTTAGCTTTCAGTTGTTGACGATTTCAGCCGCCTAAATATATATATATATATATATATATAATTGTGTACATCGCATAGATGTATAAACACTTGTGTATGTATTTTGTTTGTTGTCATGTGTATTTACTCTCACTTTCTAATTTCTTTTGCCAGTGATAACAGATGTTTGGCTAAAGTAAGAAAAAAAAAAAACAAAACGGGGCTGAGAGCGGAACACGCGACGCAAATTGTTGGCTAACAAAACGATGGCCAACGAGACACGTTGCGGTCATAAATCTTGGGTCGCCTCAAGGGCGGGAAAGGGGGGCTGGATTGTGACACTTGAATATACATAATAAATGAGGTGCATATATAGTATATAAATATATGCCTCTGTTTGATCTGTTAAATGAGTGGCAAATATATATAGTGGCAAGAGACTGAAGAAGAAAATGTTGTTCTCTCTTCAGAAGACACTCGAGTTGAATTTCAATAGGAAAGTGTGTAAGAATATTTGATGTAAAAATATTTCATACATTCAGGTTAAGAGGGTGACCAAAAGGGATGGCAAGAAAACAATTACGTGGCAATAAGAACAATGGCATGGGGGCAGGGCAGGGAAAACCCAAAGAAGGGCAGAAAAGTGTTGCACGCGCCAATTGGCATGTAAATTAACCTGCAGCCTTGAAGTGTGCTATGAATTTCTTGCTGTTGCACTCTAGCTGGACGCAAGTGCAACCAAACAGTTGTGATACAATTAATAGCACCACTCTCTCACAAGAAATGGCTGTGTTTAACTTATTTAAATCCATTTAAAATTCAAAAACTAAATTTTATGAAAAGGGCAAATAAATAAAAATAAAATAAGAGAATCAATTTTGAAATGACTACTTAAAATAAATAAATAATAATTAAAGAAATTACTAAGAATGCGTAAGAGGCACTATTATTTTTTTCGCAACTGTATGCGTGGCATGCAACGGCAAGGGTCATGACAGAGCGAGAGAGAGTGTGGGTTGAGAACTTGAACAGCTTGCCTCAAGTGAAATAAAAGCTAGTTGTGTTAGGCCGGGCCACGATTGGAACCCTTGAATTATGCAAAAGGCAGAAGGAGGCAAAAAGCCAACTTGCGACGACGACCTTGAAGTGGGCGTGCCACAAATTGCAGCAAGCAACGAAAAGCGAACGTAACGCAACTCGAGGCGCTTGCTGGTGGAAAGGTGTCAAATTTCCCATTGTGTGATCGATAAAACTGGCCATATATTTATATTCAGATATATGCGTCGCCAAAATTTTACGACAAAATAAACAAGTTGACGGCAGCTGAACTGAGTCCCATAGATAAGAACGCAGTGGCAAAATGAGAACAGCCTCAGTCTGTGCCTCAAAGCTGAGCCCCAGCTGAGCGGAGATGAGTTGTGTCTTTGTTGTTTATCGACCCTCCCCCGTAAAAGAAAAACAACAAAAAATAAATAAACACAAATTGCCCATAAAACAAAACGAAAAAAGTTCATAAAATGTGGCGTAGCATTTGCGAGGGACACGCATGCAATGCCCAAATGAACAAACCAAACAAATGAGCCTCATATTTTATGGGCCAAGAAAAAAAACCTTTAACTTAAATTAAGAGCAAGACACATTAGTCGTTTAAGTTGTCTTTATTTGCTACATGGCTTAAATCAAACATCAGCTAGTTTGACATGCACTGGCAAGCGTTACACTTGATTCGCACTTCATGCCCAGTGGCTGTCAAATGTTTGGAGATGTATGAAACGATAAACTAAAGCTGCGACGCTGGCAGCGCTGCTTAAATGAGCTTTTCAATATTTACGCAGCGACTTGGCTTTAGCTTGACGCTAATCCCGACTCCTTGCCGCTGCCTGCCTGCGCCGCTGCCTGCTCTTGTCAAACATTTTTTTGCATTGAGCTTTTCAAGTGAAATTTGCTCTGTTTGCGCTGCCCATTTGGCAAGCACATCTGCACAGTTTGTGACGCTGGCTGCGCAGTTAACGTCTTCCTTTTGGCTTTGTGTTTTTTTTTTTGTGGGCATTTTTGGGGTTGTTTATGTTTTGCTTTTCTGTTTCGTTGGTTTTGCTGTTGAGGTAGGATGCGCTCTTCACACATACACACACACACCTCTCTTTTTGTGAGTGTGTGTGTGTGTAGGTTTCTAGGTGTGTCTATATATAATGTGCAACCGTTATTTTTGTATATATGTATATGTATACTCACCTTTGACATGACATCTTTCGAGTGCTGCTCAACATTTTTTGTTTTTTTTTTTTAGTTGGTGTTTTTTTTTTTAATTATTGTATATATTTAATTATAGTTATTACATTTTGTCTTGAACACTTTGTCTTTATCACTTTGGCTGCAACGGGGGAAAAACTATCAAATGTCTAGGTGCGTAAATCTTTTTACTAATATTCTCCACATACCTTAGGATTATATACACCTTTCCCAAATATTCTCAATAAACCCTAGTATTATAAATGGGTTCAATCAATCAAATAATATTTTAATACATGCACTTAAAAAATGAATAATCATGAATGAGATAAGATAGTCAAACGGATCGAAAGGGATTATATTTAAATTAAATGTGCTTGCTAACGAATTGAAACTGGTCTTAAAACACAATTTAGATAAATGCAAATACGCTGCATTAAATGGGATTTTTTAGTTAGTGGAAATTTTTCCTGTTTACGGTTTCACATTTGAATTAAGTATATTTTTATGTTTTATATTTGATTTTATTTTAATATATTTTTATATTTTCCTTGATTCCTTTTTTTAGTTATTTAATTTATCACAATTTTCGTATTGTTTTTTTTACAGAATTTTGCCATTTTATTCGATTTGTTTTTTTATACTAATTTCAATTTTTAAATTTTTTTTTCTAGTTTTTCACGCACTTGCCGCACGTGCATTGCACATGCCACACTTTTTCGCTTTTTTTTGCGTTTGTAATTTCTTTTTTGTTTTACTTGTTGGCTTTTCTTTTGCTTAGCCTTCAACACACATACACGGACAACACATGAGCATGCACGCACACACACATATATATAGAGTAGCTACACACACACACACTCAGGCAGCGTCGTCTGTGAGACATGTGCGCAGGTGTGCGCCTTGATATTCCTTTCTTTTCCTATTTTTTTTTTTTTTTTTCAATTATTCAGCAGTTAATTAAATAAATTTGCATAATTTACTTAACATGTTATCAATTTTGTTGCTTTTGCTGTTTTTTTTTTTTTTTGGAGCTTGCTCCCGCTTTTCTGTGCGTTGACACACATATAATAAAGGAGGGAAAAAGGAAAACTGTAAAAGTATTTTTTTGGGCAGCGGAACAGAAAGAAAGAACAGAAAATTTTGTTTGCTGGCCGCTGTTTGCGTGTGTGTGTGTGTGTGTGTGTGTAGGTGTACGGGGAATATTTGTGTGTGTGATTGTGTCTGACTGTTTCCAACAACCACTGAACGCGCCCGCGCTGCTGCTGCTGCTGCTGCTGCTACTGCTGCTGCTGCTCGATGCGTGGCGTACGTGCGACGCGCTGACTGTCTCACTGGCGACTGGGCCACCAAACAAAAATTTTAACTGGACTAACGCCCAGAGAGCGTGAGAGCGCACGAGCAAGCTTGCTGGAATGTGCGCCTGCAAGCATACGCAACAGGAAAGAGCAGCTAAGCGAAAGCTTTCGCTTAGTCTAACGGAGACGCTTTTCTCTGGCCGAGGCAGAGAGAAAGAGAGGGAGAGAGAGAGCTTTCGACGCACATGGCATTTGTTTATATTTGGTCTTCGCTTTCCAGCCGCTTGTACACACTGGAAGTGTTAACGCTGTTAAAAATAGCATTGCATATTTTTAGGCCTGCGCATGAACTGAAGCACGGGGAGGACGAAGACGGCTGTTTTTTTTTTGTGGTTTGTCTTTAATTTTGTATTGCATTTAACAGAGTGCGTTTTATATATATATATATTTTTTTTTGATAATAAACAAAGGCAGCGGCGCTAACCAAAACTCAAGACACGACGGCATTTGGCTCCACTCCCATATTAATCGCCATATTCGCCTGCGTTCGACGCAACGGATACAAATGATCCAGGTGATCGATGAAGGGCCGCACCCCGTCCGGATTCCTCATGTACTTGGTCAGGCTGAGGATGATGTGACGATAGATCTGATGATCCCGATAAGCGGCATTCGGTCTTCGCTTCTGCGGTGGTCTAAGCATTGAAACGATCAGTTAATTGTTCAGGTGCCAAAAACAAGCAACTAAATAAACAATTCCATTTTAAATATTTGAACCACTTTCAGATCAAAAACTTTTGCTTTTCAATTAATTTTAAGTGGCGTAGCGAGTGGGGTTTTTTCACCTTAGTCGAATAGCTGGAATTCCTTTTGGGAGCACGGTTTTTGATGAGAATTGGGCGTCATTAAAACGCAATTGCTTTTAATGATCAAGTCAGTTTTGACAAGGTTTGAGGCCATATCCACAATCCCAATCACATATCTAACTTTGAATGTGGTATCAATCTAGAGACTAAACCATGACCAATATTAAACCAAGACCAAAAAGTACTCCCCTAAGGACTCGCTCATCCAAATTGTAGAATATTCCTAGTATTCCTATCGCAACTCACCGATCATGGACCCGCTGATTGAAGCGCCTGCGTCGAACCGTCTCCGTTCTTTGGCAGCTGTCGCAGTAGGCAAAATAGGAGCAGACCGCGATGATGATAACAGCGATGGTGTAGATTACCCAGCTCCAGCCGAGCAGGCTGCAAACAATGTTCAGCAATGTTACTCCAAAATACACAGCTATATTTCGGATGCTTACGTCACAAATGTTGCATTCAAATCCTTCCAGAACTGCGAGACATTCTCGAGCTGGTTCTTCTTCGCCTCGTTTCTCCAGAAAGCAAACGAGAACATTGTGGACTTAATCGGTTTTAGGATTAATTTTTGTTTGCCTACAACAAATGTGTGTCAGAAAATTTTGTAAATTGTTGCCGAGAAGTGAGAATAATGTTTACAAATCAATCCGAGAATGCTGAGAATTTCCAATGTGTCTGAGACTCAATTAGAAGTTTATTTTCTTCTTCTGTTTTTGTCATTTATCCTTAACCAACCAGGAAGTTGTCAAGGTCTAAGATCTGTGTGTTCATCGATTGATTAGCGATGCAGTTCAAGACGAGATTCGCTTTGTTTCTCTAACGCCAATTGGCGATTCGTGCGCTTCCGTCAACAGTGCAAAGCATCGCAAAACATCTGGCTAAAAAAAGCGTGATCAAATAAATTATCGCTATGGGGCTGCAGCTGACATTGTCTGAGATCTCACTGACATCTCTCCCTCTCTCTCACTCTCTCTCTCTTTCTCTCTCTCATTCTGTCTCTTGACAATTTGCCAAGCTGTGGGGATTTATGGCCCTGTCTTGGAACCAGGCCCAGTCCCAGTCCTCATATGACACTGCATATTGCTCCAAATTGTAAGGCCTAGCCCACAAACAGACAAACGGACAAACGGACAAACAGCCAAACAGGCAACAAAAACCTGGCCTGAATGACGGCTCAAACAAAACAAGCAAATTGCATTTGGCTGACAGCGGTCAGAGCCAGCAACTACAAACTGCTGACACACCATGGCCCCCAAACTCCAATCGAAGTTCTAACCCTATTTTGAATATACTCTGTTCAACAACAAATCTTCGGCATAACTGAATCTAAGTTTTTGTAATGGAGTTCAATCTTGGTTTCTTGGTAAATTCTGTATACTGTACAGTTTTAGAGCCATTGCTTAGGCAAAACTTGGGCTTAGAGCGATTGCTTCTTGGTCGAATTTCAGTTCGGTTCAGCTTCCCGTTAGACAGCCTGACTTATAATGTTATATATCCATAATCCATATTTTAAATGTTTCTTACACTGCAAACAGAGTATGCCATAGTCGGTTTGTTTCGCTTTTGCATGATTTGCATAGAAAATGTTTTTATGATAATTTTTTTATATTTTTATAGTGATCATTTGTTGTTGTGTTTTTTACTTTATCTAACAGCAAATGATGTTTTGAGACTATTCGAAGAGAGCGTTTATCAAATTTTGACTGAACTTACTCAGCATTAATTGACCAAACAGATGACATTATAAAAGTGCTTCCCCGAACCCATAAAAGCCAATTGTCGTCATTGAGTCATTTTTTCATCAACTTATAAATACATTTTTGAGTTCGTTTAGGTTTTAGCTAAGTATGAATAAATTAATCCATAAAACATATCAAATAAAACACTTTCAAAATTTGATAAAAGTAGTTTAGAATCGAGCAATAAAATTGAGAATTTATGTGCTTAACTGGGAATAAATTGATGCTAGAATATGATCTTGAGTTTAGCTTGTATTTTTGGTCTGTCTTTTAAAGAGTGACAAACGGCATGCTAAAGTGTGCATACCCCTTTTACACAAATTAGTGTAGATCTTCAAGATTATTTGTGTGAAGTGTTTCTACTTGTCTTCGTTGCTTTTTTTTTTCTTCACTCCGCTTCTTTCACAGATTTGATTCGATTGCCACTTTAAAGCTTGGCTTTTTTTCGGGCTTCATCAAATGGCTGTCAAATTAACTAAATATGTAAACACGTCGCTGTTGCCGATGATGGCCAATGGCTTTTGAGGGGAGCCCACACGAAATGCAAATGAATTGTTATCAGTTAATTGACCAAAAGGGTCAACTTAACATCTCTCTCTCTCTCTCTCTCTCTCTTTCCCTATCTCTCTTTTTCTCTCTGCATTGTTATCAGCCTTTATGCGTGATTTGATTATATTATGCTGCTGCTGCTGCTGCGTGGGTGGGGCATGGTGTCCAAATAGTTGCCCCACTCACTTTAAGCGGCAGCTAATAGGCCAATAAAGGCGATACGCTTAAACCGATTTACGGCTCTTTGTGGCTCAGCGGAACGCAAATCCTTTTGACATATGCGCGCACAGTGGGGCACTGCAGCGGGCACAGTGGGGCAAGCGGCTGGTGTCGCCACAATTGGGCAAGGGCAGCGAAACAAGTTCTTGTCCGGCCACCTCTCAGCGCAGATCAGCTCGAAAACTGGCTGCTTCTCGAAGCGCAAATATTTAACTTAACAACTCGCAACTGAAGAACGGCAGAGCACCATAAAAAGTAGCAACTGCAGCCAGCAGGCAGCTACAATAATAAGATCAGCAAGTAAGCGATAAGGGTGGACTTAGAGATACCCTATAAAAAAAAGTGATTCGCTCTTAAATTATCATAAAACACTTACTTTTAAAACATCTGTATTACAAATCTCAATATACCTGTCTGTCACATACCTCAGCACAAAATCAATATACCCTAAAAAGTACAGGGTGTAGCACAACTCTTTTCTATGCGCTTCGTTACCTTGCGGGGGCGCAGCGAAATTAAAAGAGCTGCAGCGTAAGCGTCAGCAGCAACGTCAGCGTCAGTAGTAGCAGCAGTCGCAGTCTCAACCTTAGCCAGCGTCGCAGTTGCAGTGTGCGTTGCGCCGCAGTCGCCGTCGCAGCCAACGACCAAAACGAAGGCAGCCGCATCGAACAAAGAAAGCGAACTTGTTCTACGACTGCTGCCCAAATTTGTATAGCGAAGACGAAGTCTGCGTCGCGACTGAGAAAACGAAGTTCGTCGTCGTCGTCGTCGTTGTCGTTGTCGTCGTCGAACGTCGCGCAACTGGACTTTCGGTTTCGGTTTCGGTCGTGCTTGGGGCATATTCAGTATGCAGAGTCAGTTCGTCTCGGGACTTCTAAGCGATCAGTTGTTGTTGTCGAACATTGATCAAATATCACGCATCGAACGTGATCAGTGATCAACATCAACATCAGCTTCTTCAGCGAGTGTTTTGGTTTTTTGGCAGAAGAAGCAGAAAAAAATCCATTCAAAATATCGTACGGTTTTTTGTGTATTTTTTCATTTTCTTGGCATATACGGAAGCAGCTTTAATCTGTACTGAAATGTTTACACATTTTGACAGACGAGCACAATTGTATCTACATAATTTATTACACATGCAAATTACGGCGCTTCCCTCTGCTTAATGTCAGCGCGAGGAAATTCCAATTTATTGTTTGTGATTGCAAATTTGACAGAATTGTCGGCTTGATTTACACACTCTTCCTCAACTTTAACCTCAACGCCGTCTCCACACAGTCAACGCGCACACGATCTTGGCTCAAAGAACTTGGCCAATAGATTTCCACGACGCGTAAGTTAAATGCAAATTAGTTGCTAATTGCAATTAATTGCAATGGTTTATAAATGTGACAGACGACATTTCCTAGTGTAGATTAATCTTACTCACTGACCAGATCTGTTATAAACTAACTTAATAAATGACAGTTTTGTGTCATGCATATAATCAAGATATAAACTGATTTAACTATTGAAACTCTCTAAATCAGCTCAGTTAGCCTAGAGTTGCTATAGAAAAGAAAAAACTCATTTTAACCATAATAAATATAGTACAAAAGTTATTCTCAGTATGGAAACAGTAGAAAAGTTTTAGGAAATCATCCTTATAAATATAAAAAGTTGATTTGCCAATTTGAAAAAAAAATGGCAGGTGTGAAACAAACAATTTAGCAGATTTTACCTATTTAGCTCATTTATTTATGACGTGTGAGGAAATGCTGACATATCTGACAATAGTCAACGTACAAATGTATATATATGTACAAATATATATCCTTCCTTTTACCGTTTACAACTGTCTGTTAAGAATTGTGACATTGTCACGATCGCTCAAAATGTGATCGTGCCTGTTTTCAGTGTCGCTCATTGAGATAAAATTAAAAAAAATAAATAAATATATGAATTGCATGACTTGCGCAAAATACGTCAGAGAAATACATATATATATATCTAGTATTCAAAATAAATATATATATTTTAATAGCAAAAAAATGTTGTGTTCTAGAATGAAAAATCTGCAATGAAGTTAGATCTACAATCTCAGACCAATAATGTGTGTTTGGAAATGATTTAAGATACTTCATTTTGTGGTCAACGGAATCGATCTAAGAATATATCATTTTTGGCTTTGACAAGATACTTGCTTTGAGATAATTCACTTTTGAGATAAGCACAGATAATCTAAGAATATTTTGTTGATACAGATAACTAACTTAATCAAATCTACTTAGTTTAGATTAACAGACAATAATTTTGACTTGGACAATAAACTTAATTAATTTTTGATTATTCGCAGTCGTTCTAAAACTGACTTTTTGCTTAATTAATTAATTTTACAGTTATGCTTGCTATTAATTGCAGCAATGTATTCTTGGTCTTTTGATATCTGTTTTTTCGCAGTATGCATAAATTAGACTTGAGTAAATCTTTTTTGTTTTGTTTTGAGTAATGCGCATTGCAATGTTGGCTTGAGTTGCAGAAGTCGTTGGCGAGCCATAATTGTTCAGTTAGCTTGTTTTTTTTTCTAATTAACCAAAGTCATTTGCATGAACGCAATAACGCGGCTAACTGCAAATGGGGTTTATGTCTTTTGTAGGAGACTCTCTCGGCTGGGACAACAAAGACACAACACACAAGACTTAAAACTGAGTTAGGACTGCTGCCAAGTGTATGTGTGTGTGTGTGTAGGCGTCACACACGCCCCTTTTACAGCTGCAAAGCAATTAGCAAAAAGACTTGGGACAGCAGCCGCGTGTCTACAAAATACTTGCCACAAACTTGAGTTGTGGTCTTTTTTTCTTCATATTTTTTTCTTCTTTTTGCAATTGCAAGTTTTGCATTTGAAGTTGAACTTGTTGAGTTTTTGAAGTCGAGTCGTTATGTTAGCTTTGTTATTGGTTAAAGGTATTTTGTTGCTTGAGTTTCAGTTGGTGTTTCTGTGTGTGTCGGTTGCCAAAATGTCAAACTGTCCGTTTGTGGAACATGTTGTGCATAGTTTTCTTTGTTGACTTTGAGAAAACACAAGGCGCACGAGTTGAAACACATTCCAATTTAATTGAAACGCGTGCAAAGTGTAAACAAAAAACGCGTGCCATCAATCGTGATCAACCCGCACCCCCCTCTCAAGTAGCAACTCCCCTCCGCCCACGAAATACCCCACTTAAAAGCAGAGGCAAACAGTTTGTTGATCTTGTTGTTGAAAAAAACAAACAAACAAAATGAAAATACAAAAGAATAAAAGCAAATAAAATAAAATAAAAACCCGAACATATGCCAAAGTCATTTTGCATAACTTGTGTGAAATAGCATAAAATAAATTATATAAATAAAAGAAAAGGAAATTGCTGAAGTTCGTCCATAAATAGATATGGAATAAATATATTCCTTATGTGGCTGAAGGAGGCTCACCTGAATACAAAGTTATAGAACCCTCCAGCAAGTGTATACCAAAATTAAATACCTATCTCTAAAGTAAACACATTCATAAATGAGATAAACCCGATATATATATATATATAGATATATATTAAAATAAACTAAACCATAAATGTGGCCAACTCTTGACCCCTGTGTGTGATATATGTAATTTATAATGTTTGCACATATTCAAAGATTTATCAGATAAGATATAGCCGGAGACAGGCAGAGAGCAGCGATCCATCCAATACGGGGAGGGTTATTGAACTCGCAGTGAGATCAAAACAATGCTGGCTACCCCTGCAGGGTGGTTCTGCTCAGAAACTAGGTGTCAGACAAAAGTGGAGAGTCGAAATTAATTCGATATTCGACTTGGCTGGAGATCTGAAACATTTAACAGTTCATCATTGTCTGTCCGGGAAACATTTAAGGCGCCGCAGCATTCAAATTTCCAATGGAAAAACCAATGAGATTGCTAGAGTGAGAACAGTGTACGACTAGTAGATACTCTGTAAGCTTTTATAAATTGATGAAGTTGATGTTTGTAGTGCAAACAGAGGGAGATGCTAGCGATTGCTGCTGATCATTATCAGTTTATATCAGGTTGTCAAACTATAGCTTTTGATGCTGATCATGAATATATATTCAAAGTGTCAAACACAATTGTAATTGGATTCCGATACTGATTGATCTGATAGCTATTGTTGCTGATGATGATTATATATATATATCTCTATCAAACTGAATCGTATTTCGATTCCAACTCCTTTATAGACCGAAACGGATGTTACTTATAGTGCAAATTATATGTACAATTATTTTATATATATATTAATTATATATGTATAACTGAATTGGTGCCAAACTTATTACGAAATTGACTAATATTTTCTGTAAATTCCTCTTTAGCTTCTGTAATTAGCTCTTGCCAAACTATTAATATTCGCTTCTGATACATGTTCTGCATTTTAATTGATCAAGTTCCGTTTTGAGAACCTTATTTAAGCACTTTATGGACACAGAGATACTTCATTCTAGGGATCGAGGGTACAGAAAGAGTCGAGTCGAAGAGCAGAAATCAATTTGAAACGTTGCCATTAAAATTGTTAGTGCTGTGCGTAAGTTGCTAAACAAATTTGTTGTATTTGTTGTATTTGTGGTTGTTGTTGTTGCTGATGTAGTTGTTGGAATTGTTGGCGTTAAGCTCTTAGTTTATCTCTTTATAAGAACTTGAGGCGCGCCGTGTTTGTAACATGTTGTTGAAGTCTCCTTGTTGTTGTTGTTGTTGTTGTTGTTATGCGATTACACAAAACATAAATAAAAACGCAGCTGTTTGAATTGCACAAAAAAAAATATATATATGTATTTATAAGAAAAAAAAAGGCAGCTAAAAATCCATTGGGCTGTGCCCCAAAGTCTCAAGTCTGAGAAACCGAGGGAAAGGCAGCCGAGCATTTAATTAACATTTAAATGGCCACGCTGAGGAGCTGTTACTTTAAATTACGGCACCCGAATGAGAAACAACAACAACAACAACAACAGCAACAACAACAACAAGATGTGTGTTTAACACCAACACATAAACACCTAAACTCTTTGGTCTGAAACGGGTTGAGCACCCGCCAAAAACTCTATTCGCTTTGCCTTGCTTTGAAAAAAGAAAAATAATAATAAATCTGTGCAGAGAGTCCAAAATGAATGCCCACGATAATTAAGCAATTGCAATATAAGTTTAGCAGCAGCCCCCCCTCTCTCTCTCTCCCTCTCTCTCTCTCTGTGTTTAGCTAAATGATTAATGGAGAAATGCAAAAGTTTTATTAATAAAACGATGCGAGCATTCCCGGAACATTTCCTAGACAACATCAGCAGCAGCAGCAGCAGCAGCAGCAAAAACATAATGAATCCAGAGGCGCAGCAACTGTGCGATCTTCATAGAATTGTACACATATAATATATATATACATATATATATGTATTTTTATATATATAAGCATTTGTATCTGTACAGACAACGCATATTATATACAGTTCGCCATCGATTTAGTGAACATAGTTGGATAGACTTTAAAAATACAGTAAATTCTCAAATTAAAAGTTAGTTAAAATATAATATTTATTTCGAAATTTTTATGCATATTTTTATAATAAGATAACACTTAAAAGTAAGTGCAAATATGATTTTGATTGCGTTTATTTTTTAACAAATATTTTTAGTTTTAATTTGTTATAATTTTGTCGAGTTGAGTTCTTGTATAAAAAACTTTAATGTTCATCAGACAATTTAAACCAATCTTATGCAATATGCATGCTAGAATGCTTCTAGCAGTTTGACAAAAAATCATCTAGATCGGACTACTATATCATACAGGAAAAAAGGTCAAAAGAGGAGTTATAGAAAAAGAAATCTTTCTGATTACTAATTTGTCCGAGATCAACTCAAAAATTATTCTAATTATTAAGTCTGAAATATATTTCAACAAAAAAATATCAAACTCAGATTATATATACATATATTCTCCACTATAAAAAACATATCGATAGCTATATAAAATATATAAGTATTTATTTATATATAGAAACCATGTTTTTTTTGGTGTTCGGATGTGGACAAGTTGACTTAATCATTAGTCATAAATAATTCAGTTACTAATTGTGATTCATCATATAGAGTGATCACTGTGTGTTTGTGGCTGCTGTGCTCATATGTGTATATCACCAAAATATATATATTTATATATATATTTATATATATATATTTCGTCTGCTTCTCGCATCTCTTGTGATTCATTGGCCATAGCTCATGTCTGGGTCAGTCAACAAACACACACAACACACACACAACATACACACACACTACTACTATGGGCACCCACAGTTCTGTGGCTTTAATCAATGTGTGTGTGTGTGTGTGTGATTGTGTTTGTTTCTTGTCAGTTTGACAGAAATAAAGTTGACATTTTCATGCTGCGAATGCTGCTGCTGCTTAGTTTGGGGCATGTCTATGCCTCTGCGGCACTGTGGCATGCAGCATTTCACTTGTGATTTATGTGCTGGGAAAACGAATCAATAACAATTTGAGACGCACACTAATTTCCCTACACACACACACACACACACACACACACACACATGAGCATATATTTTACGGCTAAATTCCGGCTAAGCAGGTAAACTTGATTTATCCAGCGATGCTCGCTCAGCCCCAATGCCAAAAATTAGAAATATATCAAAATATTTTGCGATCTTTTGCTGCTGCGACCCACAACAGACAGACAGACAGTCAGACAGACAGACGGATTGGCTGCCTGATTTATCTGTGCGCTGACCAATTTTGGCAAGCGGCTAGCACAGGCGGCGGGCGGAGGGGGTTCAAGGTCAAGGCGAGGAGTTGTCAACGCAGCTTTGAACTTAGATTTCAGTGGAAAACGTTTCAAGCATTTTTTTGTGGTTTTTTTCAACTCTTTTTCTCTTTTGGCTTTTTGTCTGCAGTTTTGATTAAGCGAGGCGCCCCAAAACCTTTTTTTTTTTTTAATTTCGTGGAATATTCACTGAAAAGTTATGACAACTGAGCCAAGGGGCTTGGATGGCTACACAGGAAATAAATAAAAGTATTAAATTCAACAAATTTCAATAAAAACAAACCTTAAGAGTTGTCTTCTGATTGTCTTCCGATATATGATATATGATATATAGTTCAGAATAAATTAAGAAATATTTAATTTCATCAAATGTTGAATTGTTGTTTATACTTTCAAACGGGGCATTTTTCACAGTGCATTGTTGCAGAAGAGTTGAATATTTTGGCAGTCTGAGTGACAGTTGGACTCTGGGATGTTCGGACACTCGGACAGACAGGCAGTCAAGCCTTTTTTTTTCTTGCAGGGGTTTCACTTACTAAGCGGCTTAATGCTTTAGGCCGCACCTGATGTGTCGTGGCAGGAGAGGAGGAGTCGTCTCCAAAGAAGTTTACGGCCGCAATCGATTGCAACAGATTGCCGCAGTCGCCACTCACTTTTCCACACCACAACTCTTGACTTGCAACTCATCTCTTTTTTATTTTGGTAGTTAATTTTTGATTAGCCACAGCAATTGGTAAGCGCGTTGTGGCTGCTGTCATTGACCAGTTCCGTTTATTTGTTTTTTGTACAGTTTTTTTTTTGTGTTGTTTGTCAATTGCTCCGTAATTGGAACTACAACAACAGTAACAAGTTAGAGCGACGCACAAGTGCAACATGTGTTAGGCCAACTTGAAGTTTAATGGGCTGCCTCATAAATTCAATTTGATGTCTGCCACAAGCAATGAATTTTAATAAGCTCACTGAGCAACTGTAATTGTAATTATCACTGTGTGGAGCGGGGGGGAGTAGGGGTTGTAGGGGGTGTGGCAACGTGTTGACAAATGATGTGGCAACTGGCAACTGGAAAATTGTTGATAAATGTCATCAAATGCTGCTGGCAGCGAAACAAAAGCGCTGCCAAAAATTGAGAATCGCTCGACTTCCGGTTTTCGGTTTTCGGTTTTCGGTTCACTTCACTACACTTTAATTAATTTCAGATCAGTTTTTTGGCCTGCTGCCGGTTCACTTAACTGTTAACGCGTTCTTTTGTTGCAAACAACAACAGCAACAACAACAACAATCACAACAACAATGACAACAATGACAATAATAACAATAATAATAATACAACAAAGTCATCCTCGTACAAATTGCCTTGTCTTCTCTCTTTCTTCTCTCTTTCTTCTCGCTGTCTCTCTCTGTTTGTGGATTATTAAAGTGTTGCCACTCGACCATGAAAAAAAACAAGTAAGAATGCTCTAAAGGAGAGCGCTCGACTGCTAGATACCCTGTACTGAGTAATAGAAAATTACTGATTTTCTTGTGCGTTTCTCAATCGATGTTGATGAAGTTTGCACAGATGATCAATATTATGTTAAGATATATAAATTATAGATTAGAAAGGTATACGTTTGAAACTGTAAATATCAGTAATCTGTATTTAATTTTGAAGTTATTTCAAAAATTATCTAAACTTGATCAAATTACTTTAACTTTTATAGTCTCTGAGATGGGACACACCTTAATCTCGGCTCTTCTTGCTGATCAGCATTATATATACATATGTATATACTTTAAGGGGTTGTCGAGGTTTACTTCCGTCCTGTTACATACCTTGCCACAACTTGATCATACCCTTTTCACGTATTCTGCTTGGGTTCAGGTTATAAAGATCATTTGCTGTCGGGCAAAGACTTTTGAATGCTCTTCTATAATGATTTAACAGCTTGCTAAACAAATAAATAATAAAATAAATATTAAACTGTAGAGTAAAGTTATGTGAACAAAGGCTAAGATTATAGCTGATCAGTTGAGGGTGTCGTAGATAGTACTGTTTTCTCAGTTGCTATGTGTGCGCTATAATAACAAATTGTGTGCAGATATAGCTTGGATTTAGTACAAACTGTTAACCCCTTAACTACTATATATATATAATTGGCAATGAAATCGATTATAATCGATTCTTATAGCTGTTTACAATATAACTTTAAACTAAGTTTAGTTGAAGTTCCTTTTTTTAGTTTGCTCTATTAATGTGAAGCTTTGTTTGCTTACTTATCGATTTCACTAGATAATACAATCGATTTTTATCGAGAGTTACCAGTTTCTTACAGTATAACTCAGACTAAGTTTAGTTGAAGTTGCCTGCAGTCTGCTTATGCAACTGCAGACATTAAATTATACAACTACGCAGCCTGTTGATGGACAGACAGACAGACAGACAGATAGACAGACGGACAGACAGACGGACAGACAGACGAACAGACAGACTGACTGACAGACAGATCGGCACGACTGTGGGACAAAGGAATTGTTAATGAGCGTGGAGGATACCCGTTGTGTGTATCCGTCGTAGAGTAGGAGTCGGAGAAGGGGGACTGTCACTTCTGATCCGCCTTGTTGCTTACATTAACCGAGGTGACTGAGAATGTGAATTTGAATGAGTTTTAACTCACGGAAAGTGAATGTCTCTCTGCAGCCCCTTCCTGCTTCATTTATGCTTTTTGTTTATTTGTTTGTTTGTCTTTTGAGCACTTAATAAAGTTATTCCTGTTTGTGCACTATTTGCAGTTGCTATTTTGGCTGAGATGACGCTGAGAATGATGCTGTTGCTGTGCGCCACAGTGTTGCTGCTGCTGAGCACAGCGGCAACAGGTAGCCAGAACAACAACAACAACAATAACAACAACAGACACCACAACAACACCCGCTTGCACCACCAACGCTCGCATCGAGCGCATCGTCATCATGTCAAATCGGAGGTGGAACTGTTGCCGGGTGCCACAATGCCGCAACAGACTCAACGTGCCACAGACTCAAGCACACGGCTCCGTCGCCTGCATCCCTATGCCCACAATCCGTACAACAAAGTCTTGACCCGCCGCCTGCACCAGCAGCCACATCGTCAGAGCTCCGAATGGGATCATAATACTTATAATATTTATACCAATACATTTGGACCACCGCCCCCGCCCGTCTCCCCCTATGCTGGCAAGGGTGAGGACAACACGGGCGATGTGGAATTCATTGGCGTCGGCAGTCGTGGGCGTGGTGGGCGTGGCTATGAGTATGTGCCGGCCATAACCACAGCAGCACCACCCCCGAATCTCAATCGTCGCGCCATCACACCAGGTCTGACCTTAGGCACTGTGCCACCGCTGGTGCCGGCTAGAAGGGGCTACAGCTATACCACAACGGCGCCCAGCACGGGGGCAGGTGGTGCCGGCAGCAGCACCACCACCACCACCGAGGACCCCTACGAGACGAACACCATCAGTCGCAACTATCCCACAGATGCCAAGGAAATGGAACGGTAAGCCTCATATATAATCCAATATATGCAAATATATATCTAATGCATCAAGTTCAAGATCAAGGCCAATAAATAAATAAATATATAAGGAAAAACCAGTAATCCCAGATAAGTCAGTTACCATAATCTGGCTTCGATAGCTGATTAAACGAGTCATTTGTGATCAGCCCACTTCACAAGTTCATCAATTGCATCTTAAAGACTTGCAGCTGAAGACCATTTATATTACGATTGTGACGTCACTTGGCCATATTTGTTGGCTAACAGAAAATGTTGTGTTGGCAGATGATAAACCAATAAAATGCCTTAGTTGAGAGAGAAATAAAAATTTGATTTGGTCAACAAAATCTGTGTGCGATCTTCATGATCACGATCTTCATAAATAATATGTGATGGTATATAAAAAATCAGCTAGATTGTTTCTTTTATTGATCGATTTGTGTCGATATACGATTGCAGTTATCGATAACAATCAAATAAACTTTATATTCGTTTGAATAATGAGAATAGTCTCTGCAGTCGGCTTACTTATAGAGACACACAGACGCAGATGGCTTAATCGACTCGACTTTTATTGCAGATCAGGCATATATATATTTATTTTATATATTTTGTAAGGGGTCGCAGCTGCTCCCTACTTTGCACAAATTCAAAATACCCTTTAAATAAAACAAGTTATTTGTTTATCAGTTTGTTCGCATTGTGGAAGTAAGCATGAAATGTGCTTAGCCCTGGACATGATTATGTATGTACAAATGGGCGTATGCGTGATTTGTCAGCTGCAGGGCGTGTAGAATTGCATTGCGACAGAGAGAGAGAGATAGAGACAGAGAGGGAGAGAGAGGGATTGAGGAAGGGGCAGCTACAGTGGGAGGGGATGCAGCACTCAAGGCTGGGTCAGCCATAAATTTTCAGCTGTTGCCGTTGCCTTTGCCTCTGTTGCTACCTTTAACATTTATGCTTGCCCCTTGTGCCGCAGCTTATCTGACTGAACATAAATTATTTAAATATTATGACAGTTTCAATGTCAGCGCAAAGACAACAACAACAACAACAACAACAACAACAACAACAACAACAACAACAACAACAACAACCACGACAACAACGATAAAAACAACGACAACAAGTCTAAAAATAAAAAATAATTAAAAAAAAAACAAACTTTTCCCTCTAAGTTAATATCAAATGTGAAGAGTACTTATTAGCCAGGCAAGGCTAAGTGGCTGGCTCCGTTTTCAATCGTTATGTCAATTGCCACAAATCAATGCGCACTTGCAGCAAACAGAGTGCGGCAGGCAGCTCCTTAAATGTAACACGACAACCCAACAAATGCCACAAAGACACAAAAACTGGCCAACAAGATTGCGACTGGCATTGGACTCTTGGACAGATACAGTTGTTGTTGTTGTTGTTGCTATTTGTTGTCATTGTTGTCTTGTGCGTTGTTGTTGTTGCTGTTGTTGCTGTTGTTGCTTTTGCTGTCTGCATGGTCATTTTAAGGTAATGAACTTTAACGAGTTTTCAATTGGCAGCGTTGATGTTTTCTAATTGGAATTAATGTGCGTCTACTTAAGGGCAAAGACATTGCAGCATTGCAACAATACTCAACAATCCTCGCCGCTGCCCTTCTCTCTCCCCTCCACGCATCAAATGGCAATTGGCGTACGTTGCGTATGTGCAATGTGCAATAATCTGTGGCAGCCGCCTCTGCAATTTGGTAGGTGCTGCTCTGCGTGTTGCTTGCACGAATTTGAGCTGTTTTTTGTTGTTGTTCTTGTTGTTGTTGTTGTGGCTATTTATGACACATTTTGATTTATGTGGCAGCAACAGCTACAACTGCCAAAAGCGCCAGCAGGCACTGAAACAACTCGCATCATCAGTCATAAATTGCGGCTAGTGCACAGTGGCACCAAATACCACACAGAGTTCTCTAATTGATTTATAAAAGCTATAAGATGGTATGAGATATATTTCATTGATATATTATTCTAATAAGAATGTAATTAAATGAATCTTTAGAGAGCAAAGACTTTCAAGCAGAGACTCCTAATAGCATGCAAATCAACAGAGCTGAAAAACTCTAAAAATGAGACACAAAAATTAATATTCTTATACAGATCTGCAAGGATCTCAAAGACTCTTAAATAGAGACTTCTAAAGGTGACTAAAAATAGTCTCCTAAGTAGAGACTTTGAAAAAGAAACTCTAGAACTGAGATCCTAAAACTGGGATTCTTAGACAGAGACTCCAACAGGGACTGAGATAGAGACACATTTACAGAGACTTTAAAGCAAAGACATTCAAACTGCGATTCTAAAACTGAGATTCTTAAACAGATACTCCAACAGGGCTGAAAGTCTTGTGATTCTAAGATTACGACTCTAAAGCTGAGACTTCAAAGTTGACTCCCTTTTTTCCGAGAATCTAAAAAAGCGACCATAAGATGGAGACTCTTAAGCAGAGAATCATAAACAGAGACTCCCAAGTTGAGACTGTTAAAAAAAAAGACTTTTATGCAAAGACTCTTAAACAGAGACCCTTAAAAAGAGGTTTCAAAACTGAGACTTTTAAGCTGAGTATCCCAAACAGGCACTCTGAGATGCAGACTATAGATCGAAGAATCCAAAACAAATCTTAAACTGATTTTTAAAATGAGGCATAAAGCTGTTACTCGCACTTTGGCTTTAGAAATGTCCAATATACCCTTTATTCTTTTGGAAATAGAGTAGAGGAAGCCATCCACACATGAAGTATAAGTCAAAATCAGCAGAAATTTGAATCGATTTCAATCAGTGATATTCAATATGCGCACCACTGTGCTGGGCTCATGTTCACGTAGGCGACAGAGTCGCAGCGAACAGGAGGAACGATAACAAAAGTTGACGCTGGCCGAGCCTCTATTACGAATACTGTTTATTTAAGCGTTGCACGTGCAACAGCCAACAGCCAGCAGTCAGCAGCCAGCAGCTAGTTGCTTGCAACTTGAAAACAGCGCAAGTTGCAAGTTGCTATTTGCTATTTGCTATTTGCTAGTTGGCGCAATAGTGGATATGGAAATGAGTGCTCATATTGCTGGGAGCAGCAACTGCAGCAACTGCAGTCGCTAGATGTTTGCTGGATAAATTCACACGCCGCCGACTCAACGCGACGCAACTCGAGTCGACTCGAGCTGCAGCCTCTACTCTAATGGACAGTGCAACATTTCAATTGCAGTTTGCCGCCTTTGGGGCATGTAATGCGGTGTTAATCAGCGTCATATGAACTGATTTGCAGATATTAAATGAAGTCGAGAGTGCAACGGAATCTGCTCAACGGGCAGATATCCTGCAAATATCTGAACTTCTTTAATTATGTATATAAATGATCAGAGATTAGACACTTTTGCAGATAGAGAGAGTTCTGTTGTGGCAACTACGCCTTAAAATAATGTTACATTTCGGAACTGGTTCCGATTCTGCCTCGATCAAGTTGAGGTTTCGTGTAAGCATCCAAAATTTACTTAAAATCTAATATTGATCTTTGATGTCTGCTTCTGCTAGTTATAACCCATTCACATATTTACAGGGTATGCAAATGAAGTAAACATACCCCCTTCCCTCCACACACACACACACACACACACACACACACACACAGACACACACACACCCTGTCATTTCGCTCAGCTCAACTGGTTCGCCAGTCTCGCGCTTCTGTTGATGATTTCAATTTTTGCCTGTCTCCTGTGCATGTTGCTGGCAATTTGTTGTTGTTGTTGTTGTTGTTGTTGCTGCTGTTGCTGCTGTTGCGGCTGTTGCAGCTGACAATTGATGGATGTGTGTTTTTTTGGGGCGCACGCTTTGATTGAAGTTTGAAGATTTCAATTTCGTTGGGGATATTTTCATTTGCTGTTTGTTTTTCGTGCATTCATTTTTTTTTTTGGTGAAGTTTGATTTTGTATATGGGATTTTGACTTTTGGCAGCAGCAGCAGCAGCAGCAGCGGCAGCGACAACTGCATCAAATGGAAAGGCCACTTGTTGCAGCCTGTTGAACCGTTAATCTCTTAACTGCATCTGCGTCAAAAAATGGCCCCACAAGTATGGAAAACAAAGCAGGGCCTTGACTTCGATATTTATGAGCAACAACATCAGCAACATAAAATGGCAGCAACAATTGGCGAAAAATGCTTAAATCAAATGCGACAACAATGCACAGAGCAACAACAACATCAACAACAACAACAACAGCAACAGCAACAATAATGAAAACAACAAAGAGTTATGTGCACTTTAAGCAACTTTGTGACCCCAAACAGACGCACAGCTGAGCTTGAGTTTGAGCCAAGCTTTGAGCCAAGATAGTTGCAAATGTTGGCCGCCTGCAAATTGCTTGTCAACAATCGAAGGCGGCCTGGGCAATAATTACGGGCCTACGATTTGATATGCTGGCCGTGCTTGGAAAAGCTGCACTTGGAGTGGGGAATGAGTTGCCGTTGTGAAAATTCGTTAACATTTTGCACACCGTGAAACAGCATTATGCATTATGCTCAATGGGCAACGCCTACACGTGCCACACAACTCATGGGAGCAGCAGCAGCAGCAGCAGCAGCAGCAGCAGCAGGAGAAGGAGTAGGAGTAGGAGTAGGAGTTATAGTGGGAGTCAGAGTCGGAGTCGGAATAGAAGTCTGGCTTGTACACTCGGAAAAAAAGTCTAAATGAATTTTAGAGCCAAGGATTCCTCAGCTTATTATTCCTAAAGTAAATATCTCAAAGGATTTTCCAAATTTTAGTTGGGATTTTTCTAAAAATCATAGTTTGCATTTCTACATTTTTGAAATGCATTTCTTTATAATAGAAAATAATAATAACAATTTTTTAAAAAATAAGATTAACTAAATTGAATGTCGAATTTTTTTGTCTGAGTGTAGGAGTCTGTGGTGCAGTCTTTGTGGGTCTTATCAGCAAACCAAGTCAGGCCATCAGCCAAGCTGGCGAGCAGCCAAGTTGGCAAGGGTAAAACCTAGGTAAAAACCTTGGCCCAGGCCGGAGTCAAAGAAGCGCGCGCTTCAGCTTTAATGAGTTTTTCACAAATGAAGCGGAGAAAAACCTCGAGAGACAACATTGTGAACACGTGCATAAGACACGACATGACACGACACAACACGATACGATACGACGCGACACGACAAGACACGACTGGAATTGACAGACATGCACAGAGAGCCATATATGGCAAATGAATAGAAATTAATGTGGATGGAAATATATGTAAATGCTTAACTAAATCTTGCAAAACTCTGAACTCCATCAGCAAGTGGTATTTAAATGTGCAAATTTTGTTGTGCACAGCAAAATGTGTTCATTGAATTAATTCTTTATTTTTTAATTTATTCATTTATGTCCTTCGATACTTATTTGCTACGCCAGCTAGTCGCGTAGAAGATAACAAGTTAGGAGCTCAACTAGCGGTTACCCTGCAGCCAGATATTATATGCGAGGTAGATCTGCTGATATTAGCTGGTTTATTTGGTTTAGTTTTCTTATACGATCTTGAGGAAAACAGTTGCTAATATTATGTATTAATTGGAAGACGAAATCTTTACAATTGTGTGTTTATTGTTATCGGAAATCGATTTAAATCGATTCTTCTTATTTATTTATTTATCTATAGTTAATTATAAAGTATTCTGTTAGTAAGAGTGAACCTTAATCTCTACTTCATCTTTTTCCTTTCCTTTTTCCCTTCTCTTAAATCATATACTTCTTTCGATTTGAATGCGATAACTAAAAGACCCCTCTCAGTTGACCTCAAAGATTGATGACTATCGTTTTGAGCAACTGTCGAGTAACTACTGCATTTTCTGAGAGTCAGCAAACGCTGAAAGTTTCTCAATTGAAATGCAACAAAGAACAACAAAGAAAAATAAATTTATTATTTATAATGCCACATTGACTGAACAAATAGACGATATCATGTTTAGTGTTTACATACAGAGTCTGAATGCAATTAGTGAGTTTATATTTAGCTAGAATTGAGTAAGTCACAATACAGAAGAAGGAGACAGACAGACAGACAGACGTAGAGGGAGACAGACAGGGGGACAGACAGTCGGACAGCAACAGCAGCAGCAGCAGCAGCAGCAGCAGCAGCTCCACAATAATTTGCAAATCACGCAGCTTCGCATCTCAAGTTGAAAATTGGGTTAATGCAATGCTGGCAGGCTCGAGCCAAGAGACAAGAGTTGGACTTGATGGCAGAGGGGTGCTGAGGGAGCGGTTGCCGAGGGGGACAGTTGGACAGGTCAGACATATTACATGTAAACTCGTTCGAAGAGATGCGGAGGAGCAAGAGGTGGCAGAGGAGAGGGTGGGGTGTAGGGAGTGTGTGAAGCATGGAGCTGGGGGGAGAGAGTGGTGGACCGACTTTTGTCTTGCAGGCATACAAAAGACAACAAAACTGTGCGCCTGCGCCACACACACCACACACACGCAACACAAACACCAAATGAACCACCCAAAAAGCGTCGAGCGGACATGACGCACAAAATTCCACATAAAACATACACTCAGCAAAATAAGTATGAACTACAAAACTTTCTACATATTATTAGAGAATGTGAAAGGGGCGTCAGGTAGTTGAGCAAGAAGAAAGCCTGTGCCTGTCCATAAAGTATATATATTCTTAATCAGCATCAATAGCAGAGCTTTGGCTATATGTTGTCTGTCTGATCTAAGAGACTACACAATCAGAGACTTCAAATTTTGAATATATGTTTCTATATACCATAACCAAATCAACTTAAATCAATTTTATACATAACTGCTCCCGTTTTGCGAATATCGATATAAATCGATTAACGATAACAATGAAAGCTACAGTCTTTCAGTCGAGCTCTCTCGACTAGCGCCTCCTAACTGCTTACCCATTTTTTTACTATGCACGAATGCACTTATTTTAGAAATCAGTTTCTCCAAATTTCTAAGCCAAACAACAAACACGATTTTCAATGAGTGCAAGCCAACATCTCATAGAAATGCACAACGCATACATCGTTTTCGCTGAGTGTAGAACGACAAGCAGCCAGCAGCGATAAGCCACGTAGAGAACGAGACACGCCATTTGGCTTACTTAATTATGTTGCAATTGGATACCACAAGATGACGACTGAATACAAACACACACACACACACACACACACACACAACTATATATCTGTATCTGTATTGGTATCTGCATCTGCATCTGGCTTACAGTGAAGCATGGCACAGGGTGAAGCGGAGGGGTGCGACGATCGAGTCTGGCGCTAGCCTCTTGCGTTGTGTTTGAATAACTTGATTGTTAGTGGAGCAGACAGCAACACTTGCTTTTCGGCCCTCGGCTTTCCAAAATCTATTGCCCAAAAAGCCCAAAAAACTTTTCACGCGATTTTTGTGATAACAATCGCTCAAAACTCCAAACTCCAAACTCCAAACTCAAAAGTGAAGCAGCCGAAAATATGTTAATTTGATGAAAATGTGTTCGTTGCGCTTTTGTTAGCGCGTTTTTCTATAGAAAGAAAAAAAGAGTTGTAAGAAAGAAGTGGAAATCGTGAGGAGGCAGCTTTTGGCTTTTAACTCGATTTTGGGGTCTTCTCTTGCTGCTCGCTGCTTGCTGCTCGCTGCTCGCTGCTTTTGCTCACGTTTGCTCACTAATCGGATTTTCGGGCATGGCTTCGAGCGGGGATTGTTGTTGCTGTTGTTGGCTGTTTAAACAAGTTTGGGGCATTAATCATGCTTTACACACCGACTCGGGTTGCCTCCGCCGAGTGGGAGAGGGGGGGGTTAGGGGGAGGCAGCCGCATTAGTAGGGCGCAACGCATTGACAGGCCCATTGGTGGGGAGGAGATCGCTTATCGCCGCCCAGATTACGATTATGTTGTATATGGAAAAGAAATAAGAAAAATAAGAAAGAAAGGTAAGAAAGACGCACACGCCACATTTCGGCCACTGAACCCATTTAGGCCCTCTCAGCCAGCGCTGTGCTCCTTTGGGCTCAACTTCCTTCCTTGGCGTATAATCAGCATCGACTCCAACTCGAGTTTGCATGCAAACTGTTGGCTTGCGGCGCACTTGACTTGGCTATCTTCTGCTTGTTGTGGCCCTCACTCAGTCTTAGCCAGAATGTCTGACACATTTGCCTTGCTGCAATTTTCATTTCACTTTTGCGCCTAGGCAATATTTTTATTGAATAATCTTTTCGCTAGACCGAATGCGCCACACACAAATTTACGGCCAAATTAGAACTGCGAACTGGGCAAACTAAGAACTGGCAACTGAATAAGTTTGTGGCAAGTAAGATCAGTGACTGGCTTGTTAGAGTAGCGCAGGGTATATTCAAATTCATGTGCAAAGAGTGGAGAAACAGAGCATTACTTTGGCAGAGTTTGAAACTACTTTTCTAGATACTTTGATTAAGACGAAAAATATAGAAAATATTAAGATTAAAATCAAGATTTTGCTGCTGGAATATTTTCTTGGAATTTTATGTAGCACAGATGCTTTTTTTTGAGTGTACCGTCACTAGAATGGAATACCAAAAAGCAGCAATCGCAAGCATTATCTGTATAAAGGCAAACTTGCGTACAGTGTAGCTGCTAGTCGAGCTGTCTCGACTGCAACTTGTACTTGTGGCACGAATGATAAGATATTAATCACTCTTGCTCTCTTTAGTTAGCTGCTAAAAATAGAGAAGCCATTAGTCGGCTATTAGCCTGTTAGTCTGCCGTTTTGGCAAGCTTCTGCTCGCTAAGTGCTGTAATAATTCTTGACTGCAAAGGAAAAGCAAGAAGATAAGGAAAGAAATAAAATAAAGCGAAAAGCAAGCATGTTGCACTTGCCTCGGAATGGAAAATGGAATGGAATAAAATGGACATGACTAAAATATTATTAGAAATTGTGATGCAGTGCGTCGACAGCGTCGCCGTTGTCTTCCTCCTGCTTGTGGCCAGAGGGAGGCGTTTCGCGTTTAGCGCTAAGTAAAGAGCCAAATAAAGGGGCTAACAAACTGAGAAACTAAGCGAACTGAGCAAATGAGTAGACTGGAAAAAGGGGCAAAGAAGACCGAGAAGACTGGGCGGACTGGGAAGACTGGGCAGACTGGGAAGACTGGGAGGACTGGGAAGACTGGGAAGACTGGGCCGACTGGGCAGACTGGGATGACCAGGAAGCATGTCTAAAAATGCAGTCTTCTTGTTGCTGTTGCTGTGCAGCATCGTTGTCGTGGTTGTCGTCATGTTTGGCTTGTGGGAGTTGCAACAGTTGTAGCAGTTGCAAGTTGCAGTTGCAATGCGGCCTAATGATGCATTTGGCCCGCAACCCGTGGACCATGGCAACTGAAATTGCATTTTGGCTGGCCAAGCCAATTTAGATTCTAATTTCATGCAACAAATCAGATTAGTTTGGCCCGCAATCACACACACACACACACACAGAGAGAAGAGTACAGTTAGCCAAGTTTCTTTTCGAGTCTTTGTCTTGACCTTAAACGCTTTCCAGCACGCTTAACATACGATCGTAAAATATATATATATATTTCGTTATATAGCCTGACAAACAATAATTTTGTATATGAAAAATCCGCTGCACTTTTCCGCCTTGGTTATGGCCAAATAGTTAAAGCCGCTTTACAGCCGTTAAGTGTCGCCAACTTTTAACGGTTTTCTTCTTCTTCTTCTTCTTCTTCTTATTTTGTGTTTGTGTTAAATGCATTTTTTGTGTTGACAACAAAGTTTTTAGTAAACTGGTTTTGCCCGAGCGACACTCGAAAATGACCCCCGAGCGACTAGTTGGCTAAAACAGCTCATAAAAATGATTTAACTCGACTTAAGTCGAGCTGAAGAAAAGAGATTTGATTGCCTCTGGGTCCGAACGGGCATTGTTGTCTGTGTTTTGTAAGGGCTTCAGTTTTGCATATGTATGCATACAATATGTACTTACCACAGTCCCTTACAAAAGCGATTAAAGCTCATTTCAAGCAGTTCCCACGAAGGCAACGCCTTTATGCTCAGCCAACAATGCAATCTGAAATTAAAATAAAGCTTTTTGTATTTAAGACTATTTCAATTTAGCTTAATGATTGGGAAAACTACTTAAAATAATGGCTTGATTTATTTATTTATTTTTTTTTTTAATGTGACAATATAATTTTATTAAATATTAATCAACCTACTAAGAGGTTATAAAATATTGTTTTCAACAAGGAATAAATAATAACATGGAATTTAATATTAAATAACGTAAACATATAACTAAATTTAACATATTGCATATTACAATATCACATCAATAATACGATCAGATTAACAATTAGAGGTCGCTGGTGTGGAGGCGCTTTAAGCGTCGACGGGTTGTATTCCACCCTAGTGAGCAGGCCAATGGGTTGACATGGCTATGCAACCGGTCATTGTAACGACTTGTATGTCGGTTTATTTGACTAAAGACTGACGGTACACGGAAGTCATTGTGCAGCGTAATATTGCTCACATAGGGTGGAGCATCAGAGATGTCTCTTAGCACCTTGTTCTGCAAGACTTGAATTTGATTAATCCACGATTTTGCTGCTGTGCCCCAAAATGGAATCCCATATGTCCATGTGGGCACGATGATGCTCCTGTACACCAGCAGCTTGTTGCTCAAGCTGAGTTTGCTGGATGGCTTCAGCAATCAGTTTAGTTTCGCCCTTTTGGATCTACACGCTGCTGCCGTGATCTGTATGTGTTTACGCCAGGTAAGTTTTCTGTCCAGATACATACCCAGGTAGCGAACATGATTCCCCTGAGGTATGATCGTGTTGTTGAGTCGGACTCTTGGACAGTTACCACTCCTGAGCACAAACGTACAGTGCTGAGACTTGTTCCCATTGATGCAGATGTTCCACCGGTTGGCCCAGGTACTAAAACCATCCAAGAACCTTTGCGTAGCCGCCGAGGCTCTTCAGGCAGTGGAGGAGTTAGCAAGGAACACAGTGTCATCTGCGTATGTGGCAAGCAGCGTGTTTCTGGCTACCGAAATCGGCAAATCCGCGGTGTACAATGTGTACAGGGCAGGTCCAAGGACACTACCCTGCGGTACACCCGCTCCGATGCGGCGGGTGTTTGATCGCTCGCCCCTATTGATTTATTTGCATGCCAAAATCATAAACTTGAATGAAGTCTAAGAGAATATATCAATTTGGCTCATTGATAGCTTTAACAAATAGTTAAAATAATAATTTTATTATTTGTATGCAGTTGCCACGCATACTAACAGACATCGTCGGGTCAAAGTGAAGTCTATAAATATTTTCATAGCCACAGCAATAATAATTAATCTGAAGCAATTAGCATATCCAAAGGTTGAGCATTGAAAAATTGATATCTAAAGGTTGAGCATTGAAATACTGATACCATATAAAGTGGGAAACAACTAGCAGCGAAGGCAGATGAGCAACAGTGTGGTGCTGGTTTTTAGCTTGAACTCTATATGAATATGAGAAGCCCATTTATTATGGTGAGCCGAGATGCTGCAGTCCATTAAGACAACGCCCACACACACGCACACACGCACACTCGCTCCTGGTTCACCTTTTGGCCTGGCGCTGACTCAGCAACTGAGAAAATAAACATTGCCTCAAAGCGAGGCGCAACAATTTTATGTTTTTCTTCTTGCTTCTCAATAAACATAAATCGTAAATCAATAAACCCAAACTCAAAAGTTCAGCTCGAAAGGGTTGACCACTGTGCAACAGCAGCAGCGAGAAGAAAAAGAAGAGCGACTTTCTTCTTCTTCTTCTTCTTTAACAGTTTAAAGTTTTTATTTTGATTAATTGCCGCCGCAATACAATTTCATGTGAAATACATTTTGATTGATGTTTTCATAATTCTCAACATCAAAATGTGGCAAAGCAGTAAAAATGCCACGCGGCGAGTGACTTGCTCGACTTGCAGCTGCGCTGTAAGCAAGTCTTCGACTTCTTGTGGCAGTTTATCAAACCCTTTTTGCCCTTCGCACAGGGTATACGAAAGTCAACAGCAGTAGCAGTTCTTGCCTCAAATTTCCTCTTTTGCAGTTCAGGTTTGGTGCCAATGGTGGCAAGTGGGGCAATGTTGTTGTTGCAGCAGTAGCCACAGGTGTGCCGCCGTTCAACAATTAAAAATTCAAATTTCATTTTCAGTCTAAACGTTTCTAAACAAAAGTAATGAAGACAACGCACACCAGCAACAGCAACACCAACAGCAACAACAGCAACAACATCTGGGCACAGCAGGCTTTCCCGCCGGATCCGGCAAAGATTTATGCAGTCTGTGCGGAATGGGAACGCATTTGGCAGCAGGCTGTGGGGCAGAGGGGCAAAGGGGCAGCGAGGGGAGACAATGAGAATTTCATGTTGCACTTTGTTGGCACAGTTTTTTTTTCAGTTTTTTTCAGTTTTTTTCATCTGTTTTTTCCTGCTTTGGCTAAGAAAAACTTCCGCATTTTGTTCTCGCTCCTTGTTGTTGTTGTTGTTGTTGTTGTGGCGCCCTTATACTGCTGCATAAATAACGTGAGAATTATGGTCCAAGAGCAGCAGCCCAACAGCAACAGCAACAGCAACAAAAACAACAACAAAAACCACAACAACATCAACATAAATATGCATGCGCGGCCATAAAGAAATTGTTAAATGTTTCGAGTCCCAATCTGAGGCTCAGAACCGTTGCGCTTTTATGTTGGCCAGGCCAAAGTCACAAATTTTGGCAGGCAACGTTGCACACTGCAGCTACACTCAGAAAAAAACAAATGAATAACATAAATTATTTACAGAAGCGAACATTTTCCGATTACTTCATTGAGCATCAAAACGGAATCGAAAACGTTAAACGAAATTAACTGATTGAAGTTTAGGGCCAGAACCGAAAATCAATTCAGTTCGATTGGCTGATCAAAAGTGAAAAGAGCGGCATAAAATGAAAGCCAAGAATGTTGCAAGCTCAGCCCAAAGATCAGTTCCGATACAATTCGAAATAGATTCAAGTATAAACAAAAATCAGTGAAAAAAACATATTCAAATTATAAAAAGAAGTCAAGAAAAAATAAACAAAAATATATATGTAAATTCCCAGATTGCATATATGTAAATTCTGGAATGAACAAGCTTGAAATCAGCTATTTATCGTCTAATGTTTCATTATAAATTTGAGATCTTAGGGAAACTTCTGAATATAAATATATATTTGAGCATCATCAAATCAAATTTACTCACATTTCAACTACAAATTATAGGGATCAGGTCACTATATCATTTAGTTGATATGATTTACTTGGCTAAGTAGCAATCTGTTGAAGGATTATTTCTTGTTTGAGAAACTTTCTTGTTTAAATCAGGTATTTTTTTTGAGTGTAACTTCAGCAACAGCTCCAGCTCCAGCTTCAATTGCAACTGTAACTTGCAAGGCGGTAGTCAATACTCAGTTCAGTTCAGTCAGTTCAGTTCAGTCAGTCAGTCAGTCAGTCAGTCAGTCAGTTCAGTCAGTCAGTGAGTCAGTCAGTCAGTCAGTCAGTCAGTCAGTCAGTCAGTCAGTGACCACATCACACGCCAGCAATTGTTTTGGCCTGAACCCGCACTGCCAATTACGACACCAGCAGCAGCAACATCAGCAGCAACTTGCAGCAGCAACTGGCAACAGCAATTGGCAACTGGCAACAACAACAACAACAACAACAACAACAGCAGCAACAACAACAACAGCAACAATCTCAACTCCCCATTTGCAATTTATGGGATGCTCGCTGGCCAGCTTGCTTCTTTTATTGTGAGCTGGCTTTTTGGGCAGTTCGAAAATCGGCCACAAAAAAATACGAAAAAAACGAAACAATTCAAAATACAAAAAAAAAAAAACGGTTTTTATCAGCTTTTATGTGTTGGGACTGCTGGCGGGCAAAGGTCTTGACGTTTTGATGTTTACAGTTGCAGTTTACAGTTTGACTGACACTGCCATAAATATATATGCTATAAATACATTTTGCTCACCAAATTTGCAAGCTTCCGATTGCTATGGTATTTGGGGCAATTTACAAACCAAAATAAAATGTTTTTAAGTTAACGATTTGAGAGACAAATTGTGTTTTCGATAAGTTATCGATTATTGCGATATAATCATAATTACAGTTAATCACACTTATCGATAAAGTGTCTAACTAAAATATTTATGGCATACAGAAAATTATATTTTTTATGGTTATTAGGAAGCTAAAAACCTTTGAAATAATGGCTGAATTTTTAAAGAAAGCTAATGCGAAATCTAAGCAAAGATTGGTGCATAAAAAAAACGAAGCTAAAAGATTTATCGATATATCGATTTTCAGGCTATAATTTTTACTTGTCTTCCGACCTCAAATCACGTTTTCAACTTTAAATGTACGATTGATTTAGGGGTAAAACCATGATCAAAAAGCCCTCGCTTTTTAATCTAAGTTGATTTTTGGCGAAGTTATGGCATTTTGAAGTTTCCACCTATGCCCATATATGGGTACATCTATTTTCAGGCTATAATTTCTACTTGTCTTCGGACCTCAAATCACGTTTTCAGCTTTAAATGTACGATTGATTTAGGGCCAAAACCACGATCAAAAAGCCCTCGCTTTTTCAAATAAGTTGAGTTTTGGCGAAGTTATGGCATTTCGAAGTTTCCACCTATGCCCATATGGCGATATACCGATTTTCAGGCTATAATTTTTACTTGTCTTCGGACCTCAAATCACGTTTTCAACTTTAAATGTACGATTGATTTAGGGCCAAAACCATGATCAAAAAGCCCTCGCTTTTTCAAATAAGTTGAGTTTTGGCGAAGTTATGGCATTTCGAAGTTTCCACCTATGCCCATATGGCGATATACCGATTTTCAGGCTATAATTTTTACTTGTCTTCGGACCTCAAATCACGTTTTCAACTTTAAATGTACGATTGATTTAGGGCCAAAACCATGATCAAAAAGCCCTCGCTTTTAAATCTAAGTTGATTTTTGGCGAAGTTATGGCATTTTGAAGTTTCGACCTATGCCCATATCCGGACACATAGATTTTCAGGCTATAATTTGTACTTGTCTTCGGACCCAAAATCACGTTTTCAGCTTTAAATGTACGATTGATTTAGGGGTAAAACTAAGATCAAAAAGCCCTCGCTTTTTAATCTAAGTTGATTTTTGGCGAAGTTATGGCATTTCGAAGTTTCGACCTATGCCCATATATGGGTACACCGATTTTCAGTCTATAATTTTTACTTGTCTTCCGATCACTAAACTGATTTTTCGCAGTAATTAAATAAAAAGTGAAGGCGTCTTTTCATCGCTGATTTCGCCACATTTTGTGACGTTTGTTGTACGGTTAAATGACATGTGACAATTGTGCCGTTGTTGCAGCAGAGGCAACAGTGGCAACAGAGGCAGCATAGTCTGCTGGGCGTCTGCTGCCGACTGGCCAAAGAAACTTGGCAACCTGTTGGCCAGTTTATTATGACAGTAATTGGCCAAGCATCGTCAGCGTCATCGCCATCGTCTGGAAAAGTCAGTTTCAGTTTCAGCTTCAATTTCAGCTTCAATTTCACTTTTGGCGTGGATGTTGCAGCTGATGTTGTAATGTAGTGATCCATGTTGAATATGTGTATGTTTATATGTCTCTATGTTGTGTGCCTCTCCTTGCAGTCGACACATTTGCGTGCAGCAGCGAACGATCACGATGCCGGTGAAGACAACGGAGGTGTACACGCGACCCACTTGGAAGCACATCAGCACCCCCTGCCAGCCACCCACCCATGCCGGCCAGATGTGCACCCGGGTCCAGTTGATACACGAGCCCGCCTACAGGGATGTCATCAAGCACAAGTCCGCCCAGCAGATGACCTACGATTGCTGCACCGGCTGGGCCAAGGAGACAACTCGCTCCGATGCGTGCATGAAACGTGAGTATTGCTTGGGTATTGGCCGAACCCAAAGTCTAAAATTCCCCTCCAAAATTTTAATTACAGCTCTTTGCACCACTCGCTGTCAGAATGGAGGCAACTGTACGGCTCCGCAGACGTGCAGTTGTCCCTCGGGATTCACGGGTCGCTTCTGCGAGCAGGATGTGAACGAGTGCGAGACGGAGAAGCCATGCGATCAGCACTGTGTGAACACCCAGGGCTCCTACTACTGTCGCTGTCGCCAGGGCTTCGTGCTGCACTCGGACCAGCAGAGTTGCCGCAAGGTATCCACGCATGCGGACGATGCCTTCGAGGCCCGCGATCTGGAGAACGACATTGATGACAGCGACGCAGAGGTGGCAACGCGGCTCCACAAAATCGAACGCTCCTTGGCCAATGAACGAGTCCACACGAATGAGCTGCAAAAGTCGCTGCAGGCCACCTACAGTGTCGTGGATACCCTCAAGAGCAGGCTAAGCACTTTGGTAAGTCTGATATTATAGGGCATTACGAGAGAGAAAGAAGTAATACGAGCTGATAAGAGGTGGAAGGGAACAGACTGGGTGTAGCTAGGAAAGATCTTTCAAGGTGTTTCCCAGTAGCTTGAAAATTGTGGAAGATATGTGGTTTATCGATTTGCGATTATCGATTTCTATCGATTTCCTACCTTCTACTCTAAGTATACAAATTTATCGATATTTTGTGGTTATAGGAAAAACAAGCGCAGGATGTGAATCGGATGCAGACGAATCTCTACAAAACGGAATCGCGCACCAACAAATTGGAGAGCATGTTGAAGCTGCTGATGAATTGTCGGAACGGGCCCAATGCCAATTGCCCCTAAAAAGGGGGCGCGGCTGGATGGGACGAGGCGGGGCCAACACAGAACTGCATTTCTCTTTGGTTAAGTGATTAGTTTAAATATTTTCGTTCGTAGCTGCTCCTTCTGCTTGTAAGCCATTCCCGAACGCAAGTGCCTCCGTAGTTGATAAAGTAAAAAACTAAAACTAACAATTAATAAACTTAAAAATCCCACATTTAGTACTTAAGCGAACTCGTGTCATAAATGTATATGTATTAAAAACGAATGCTGTAGCTTGTAAGCGCACAATTTCTATTTTACTTATATATATATATATGTCTGTCTAGTATTTGCATGTATTTTTCTGTATATAATATAGTTGAGAAAATAGCGCACAAATAAATACATTTTTTGTATTCGCAAACATTTCGCTTTTGAATTGAAGCGCGTTGAATTGTGGACAAGTTAACAGTGCAGCGTTGCCAGCTAACAGAAAGCAGTGGTAAGTATGTTAAAGTTGAGCGAGTGAGCAGGCAAACTATCGATAGGCAAGACAACGACTGCGACGCTTGAAAATCGGCGTTTGACAAACTTCTTGTGTTTAAATATTATATTTACAAAATTACCATTACAAATTGTAGAATGTGCTTCATTTTTATAAATATTTAATAAAGATAGGGTTTAATTTAAACTCCCGCCAAGTGCAACGAACAAAGCAACTATCATCCCTTTCACACTAAGTAAATCGCACCATGTCAAACACACATCCCTATTCAATTGTCAGGCCATCTATCGCACTCGCAAATAGATCATGTCACCACCTTATACAGCTGACCATGTTAAAATTGAATTATGACGTCACAAACGTATTGCACGCGTGTAGAGCATAACTGCGCAATAGCGTAACCTTTGTTTTGTATGAATTGAGAGAAGTGCCAAGACAAAATCAGCTGAAAGTTTAATTTGCACCAAAACAAAAGAATTATTATCAAAGCAATCAATGAGCTGAATTGAACTGAATAAGAATTGTGCTACGCCTGCAGTTGTAAATTAAATGCGGGTAACTTGCCCGCATGAATCAGAAACTCAAAATTAGACAAACAAATTTCACTTTCGCAGCAAACAATAACAAGCGAAAACCAAAACAAATCCAAAGTGCAAACAAAAAAGAAAGAAACCAAAACAAAAAATGACAAACGACAAATTACCGTTAAAGCAGGCGGCAGTTTCCGTGCAACGCTTCCAGGATGAGGCGGTGCCCCATCATCTGGGTCTGTTGCAAAATCATCGCAGCAACATTGAAAAGAGCCTCGCTTTGGGCGACTGGCAAAAGATCAAAAAGGAGGAATTAAATGCGATGCGGGTAATAAAACAAATGAAGAATCTGCTGCTGGAAATGGATGCGTTGCGTGAGAAACTGCGAGATGAGGATTTGGAGCGATTCGATGAACTGATGAAGCCTGGCAAGGATAAAGCCTTCGAGGGCATGAAAAGTTTCGCAGGTAAATCTTAATTCACTCTTAGAGATGGCAGCCACAATCAGCTCTAATTCTCCATTTCTTATCGATAACTAGCATTAAAGCTGAAATCGCCAAGCTCGAGGAGTTCTCGATACGATGATCAGGGCGACGATCAGGAACAGGTGGTGAGCATTGTGAATGTGCCCGCCTTGCAACATGCACTGCCCCAGCTGGAGACGGACTTCCAGCTGGAGCAGCATCAGCTGGCGCAGCGAGAGGCGTGCTTAGTGCAAATGGAGCAACTGCAGCATGAGATTCAAGATTTGCATGGCATGTTCCACGGCATGCGGGAGCTGACCCAGGAGCAGGCGACAAGTGTGCAAAGCATAGCGGATAACGCCGAGGAGGCATTGGAGAATGTGCAGCAGGGCGAGAGGAATTTGAGGAATGCCTTGAGCTACAAGAAGGCCATGTATCCAGTGGTGGGTGCCCTGCTAGGCACCTGTGTGGGTGGACCCATTGGCCTCGTTGCGGGGATTAAGGCGGGTGGATTGGCTGCCGTGGGTTGTGGCATATTGGGTTTCACGGGGGGATCTGTGCTCAAAAGCAATCCGGATGTTTTGCACGGGAATATTGAGGAGCAACGGGGTATGCAGGAAGGGAATAACGATAACGAGTCTGCGGAGACTATGGAGTTGGCGGAGAAATCGGACGAATGACAAACGTTGACCTTGGCCAGGAATAGAATGCCTCCACGAGTTGCAGTTGGGAATGGAGTTTTGTGCAGCGTGCGCAGTTTTTGTTCCATACAGTGAGAGTGGATGGTGTTGTGGATGCTGAGTGGATATTGTAGAGGCTGAGTCTCTGTTGTGGATGCTGATTAACTGCAGCAGAATCTGCTGTGAATTCTGAACAGCTGTTGTGGATGCTGAGTATCTATGATAGATTCCACTACACATATATAATAATGAAACACATACTGCAAACTTTAGTTGCAACTATGCAAATAAAGTACATAAACACAAACTGTAAAAATATATAGTTCGTCTCGAACAACATCAACAGCAGCAGTGAGATGCACAGTCCACAAGTTGCCACCTTATTCCAGTAAGATCACATTCACAATGGAATCCACAATAGATACTCAGCATCCACAATAGCAACTCAAGTTCCGCTCTCTCTCTCTCTCACACTGTTTAAATTTAAGCGTTAAATGAATTTGTTTGTTGAAAGCCATGGCAACTACGAAGTAGCTAATCTCTATCTTTAACTGTATTTTATGTATCGATATTTTTAAGTTTTACTTTTCATTGTGTGTAATTTTTAAGGCTTTAATGTGCAATACAGAAATACAAACTCAAATATTGCTAACAATAAGTAGTCGTTTTCTTTTGCAGTTGCAGTTAAAAATGTCCTATATACTCTATATATGCTGTATATATATAATGCTTAACGAATAGTCCTTCCTCCCTCGCTCGAATTTTCTCTTTAGAGCGGCACATTTACAGTTGTCCAGGCCTGTTTGAAATTCTTCTTTTGTGCATGTTGCTTTTTGCGTAGACGCTTTGCCGTCTTTTTCTTCTTGAACCAGGCGGGATAGTTGCCAAATTGATCCTTGAGAGTTTTACTGTTGTAGACGTGCTCCACACCCGTATTATCATTCACCTGGACAATCTCTTTGCCTTTCTCCAGGCTCTCTTGATGCTCATAGATTAATTCCTGTTGCTCTCTCGTTTTGGCTGCCTGTTTTTATTTTCGGTTTTTAGTGGAACATTTAAATCTCTTTTTGTCTTTCTCGCACTCACCTTTTTGATATCTTTGGCTGACTTGATTTCGGCCACTTCGCCAATTTCCATTTTAATTTCCTTGCCATCGGCGTCCAGCAGTCCCAGCGTTTTCTTCAGGCGTATCAACTCCTTGGCATCGTAGCGATCCTTCTTGATTTTGTTCATTTCATCGCGACGCTTGCGCGAACGATTCGAGCGACCCATTTTCTTAATTCTTTATATTTTATGGATTAAATCTCAATACTTAATATGCGTTGTTAAAATATCAACACGTGCATCTGCTGGCTATATTTGCCGATAGCATTAGGCTACTATATCGATATGCGGGGCAGTCAACTTCACGTGACGCAAATGTGCGTTAACAGCGCAAGTTAACAGACTATCGATTAGCGCAACAGAGAGCAACACCAAAAAGGTCAGTTATGTTTAAGAAGCCGTTGCCTTTAAATGTCTGTACATTTTTGACAATATTAATATAATTATTCTTAATTATGGGCTATAATTTAAAACATAAGCCAGAAACACGTTTTCAACTGTAAAGGAGTGCTTAGACTATATGTAAAACAATGCTTTAAAAGCGCTTAGGAATAGATTTTAGCAAGTTATCGCTTAGAGAAATTTGTACCCACTAAATTTTTTTTCAAGTAAAATTGCAACACGAATTTTCAGCAACAATTGCATTTAAAAAACTTACAAAGTAGTATTAATCTAGAGGCCAAAATGTTGCCAAAATGGGATCGCTTACGAAAGTCGCATTTGTTTTGTCAAAATGATGATATATAGCTTATATGTATATATATATACATATATTATGTGTGTGTGTGTATCACAGATGTAGCAATGTTTTCAGTCTGCACAAAACCAGTTCTCACTCTCATTCTCATTCTCGCTCATTCTCATGAATGCAATATGATTTTTGTGTACAAACAAAAGTCAGCTGCTAATGCTGGCTGCCTACTCGTGAGAGAGGGAGAGAGAGAGCGATTCGCTAATTGCAAGAGAGTGTGAGGTGAAAATTGAGAGAGAGAGAAGCAGAATATAAAAATAACAATATGTGTGTGGCAAAACGAAGAGATAATACTTTAACTGAACAGCAACATGTGTAAATATTAGATATGGGGTGTATTAGTTGTATTATTTTATTAAAGTAATATAAGAAATAATCGAAATTTGAGTTTTTATACGCTTCCAGTGGGAATTGTTATGAAGGAGACGTTGGAGTCTTTGGGAAACTTGGGAGACATCCGTCCCTTAGCTCTTCCGCCTTATTTTTTTTAATGAATACATTCTTTGTCGTTTTGATAGTTTCTATGTCTTAAGTTAACTTTTCACTGGACTAATATTTGTTTTCTTTAGCTAAGGCGCACTTTCTGTTACTTTTCCGATTGCTAAACTATATGTTATCATCTTATTTAATTTGTTTAGTCTTAGTTTTTTTTATATGATTTTATATATTTTTCTTTTTGATAAAACATATTTTACAAAAAATAATTTTGTATTCACAAAATAGATTAAATATTCAATTAATTTCTAACTTGTCTATTGAGACTTGTTCTAATACTCAAAAATTCTAGGCAATACCAAAGTACTTCTTACTTTAGGTAAGAGTATATACTGCGGAGCGAAGAGAGAGAGAGAGAGAGAAAGTGGGAGATTCTCTCTTGCACATGCGCAGCAGCAGCAGCAAAAGCATTTGTTGTTGTTGTATGTCAGCGGTAGTAACAGCAACAGCAGCATCAGTAATTTAACAGGGTAACTGTGTCGAGCTCAGCTGGTAGAGCCACCAGCCATACATCAACACATCCACCACCACCACCACCACAAATACTGGCAGCAGCAACAACAAGAAGAAGCAGGAAGGAAGGCAAAAGCAAAAGCAAACTGGGGAACTCTTCTGGCTTCATTCGCTCGTCGTCAGTCGTCGTTAGCCAACGTCACGGAGTTTGTGTTGTTCGTCTTGCTTCTGCTACTACTTCACTATACAGAATAAAAAACTCACCCCCGCCCCTACAGCAAAAAAAAAAAAAAAAAATTATAAATATTTAACTGCTCAAATTGTGAGTTAAAGTTTAAAATTCTTATTTAGATTTAGACTTTCAAGTGTTGCGAAAAGCTACTCTTGAGTCGTTCTCTGCAGTGGATCAATAAAGAAAGCCCCAGCCAAGTAAGTGTGCATATTTACAACCCCAAAAATAATATAAAAGAAATCATAAATACAAACACAAAAACACACAAAACCCAAAACACAAAAACCAAAAGCAGAAAATGCTTTTGCGGAAGTCAACACGAAAATGGCAAAGAAAGCGAGCGAGTAAGAAGAAGAACCAATTTCCTTGGAAGTTAACATCTATATATACATATATATGTATATTCATATTCTTGTGTGTATATATCTATCATCCAATTGCTCTTGTGCACGATTTGCATATATAGAGAAAAAACGCACATAGCAAAAGTGCAGCCAAGCGAGAAAACAAAAAACTTATAAAAAAAAATTGTAAATAAAAATAAAAAAATATTCTGATTGCACCTTTGCAGAGTTCACACTATATATACATGTATATGTATGTGTGTGTGTGTGTGTGTGTGTTTGTGTGTATTTTGTGTGTGTGTTTAGTCTGACCTGTGCTCGCAACTGTTTGCAGAACTTGTCCATCCTGTCAGCAAAAGAGCCTACCATACACTGAGAAAAATAAAGACAAGCTCAAATTGAAAATACATATTCTTAAATCTCAGCTAGCAGGAAATCTTTAGCTAGGCATATTTGGAGAATATAAAAAACTTTCAATTAAGTTTTTCTAACTTCTCAAAATTACAATTTTTTTAATATAAATTTCATATTTTTTCAAAATCCTTTTTATTGTTTTGGCGGTTGTTTAGTTTAAGTGTTTTTCACTCCAACATGAAAAGTTATCCATTTTGCTTCTAGTTAGCAGTTTTTTGCTCAGTGTAGGCCACTGCAAACAAAGCGTATCTTTAGCTGCGCATCTTTGGACGCGATGGTCGTTTTGTGTTTTGTGTTTTTTGTTTGTGTTTGTGTTTTTCAATTCGATTTGGCCATAAATTTGACTAGCATCACGTTTTCAGCGTTTTTGGCCCAAACGATCGTTATCAGTTAAGAGCAGAGAACTGTTTGAAAATAGTTTTGGCACATACACTTAAAACTTTTCTGGCATTGTGACAAATGGCATTAAATCATTTTCCTGCTACCTTGCTCATGATATTTATCGTCATCTGTCTTGGCCGTAAAATTCGTGTTGGCAAAAGCATTTCGTTGGCCAGGTCTTGTGGGCCATTTCTTCATTTGTCGCTTGTCACCTGTTTGTTCATTTTGTATATTTTCAATAATGTTTTCATTTGATTCGTTTTTGGCCAATAGCCAAGGCAAAGACAATAAATTGTGTATGGAATTTGTATGTATGTGTTGTGTGTATGAGTGTTGTGAGCGTTTGATGTGTGTGTGTGTTTGTGTGTGTAGTGTGTTTGCGTGTTGTGTGTGTTTGCTGTGTGTGAGTGGCTCATAAATAAAGGAAATGCCTATGCACACCGCAAAAAAGAGAAAAACAAAAATAAATTATTGAAGCAACCTTTTCGCTTGACGAGGGTACAAACAATGCAAGGCAGTACCCTATACTAGTACCTCTAGTACCCCATAGAATACATAGTATGCGCTATGTATACCCCACAAGACACCAAAAAAAAAAGAAGACAAAAAATCCAATCACAGACCCCAAAGGCGAGACCAAGTGAATCATGCACCAAAAGTGCACAATAAGCAACAGAACAGGTCTTGCAAGGCCCGACTCATTGTTTTAGGATACCCTCTAATAAGTTAAGTTATGCATAGAAAGGGTATGCTGGATTTTTCATCAAGTATGTAACAGGCAGAGAAAACGAATCGATTTTGATAAAAGTTCAAGAGCTGGTTTTTAGAATATAGATTTAGTAGGTTTATGTTTGTCTATCGACAACTTACACACGTAAAAAAATATATGTTTAAATATATGGTAAACATAGAATTTCCGTTATGGTTCCCAATTTACTAATAATATCAGTTTCTTTAACTGTTTTTTAATACTCGTCTTTTGAGCACTACGAGTGGCATATTATTTTTGATTACAGGATATTTTCAAGTCGTTCACAGACGAACTTACCTGTTTTTTTTTCATCTGGATGCTGACCTGGAGTTAGAGCGAGCTGGCAATAAATCAAGTCTGGCCAGTCTGCAAAGAAGAAACAGAAAAATGATAATGAGAGAGCGCAAAAACATAAACAGCAAACAGCTGATGTTGGATTCGAGTTTCGATTCGAGCTTGTATTGGAGTCTGTGTTCAAGTTTATGTATCTGGTAGGTACAATTTCGGCATGGCCGAGATCGGCACGACTTGGTCTTGAACTAACGAGCCGACATCGAATCTGGCTGCGAGCATCTCTCTAATTGGCAACACAAACAACAAACAACAAAAGGAGGCTAACAGCAACTGCAACTGAGAATTGGCCAAGTCCTTTGTTTGAGTCTGTTTTTGCCCTTTTTAGACACTTGAGGGCCTTTTGGTCAGCACATAGAAAGTCAGCTAAACAATTAACTCATCATTAGAGCGCATTAGTCGCTTCCATTAGCTGATATATATATATATATATATATATATATACTTTGGTATACCTGTACAGGTAAGCGGCTCAGAATGAAGACCCTAATTAGCTGCCTTCAAAAACTATTTGTTGGCAGTTAGTCAACTACTTTTTGTAACTGTAATTATGGGTGTAGCAGTTAGATACACTCAGAAAAAGAGAGTTTAGTAGTGAAAACGAGGGAAATGTATTTCGTATAAGAACACATTTTTTTTAAGTTTTTGATTTTATATTCTTCATTTAGAACAGTTTTTTTTACGAGTGTAAAAGTTCTTTTGTTATTATTATATATTTTATATTGTTGACACTTATTGAAGAATATTTCTCAAACTTTTGCTAAGGCATCTCAAATTGAAAACAGCCTTTTTCTCTGAGTGTACACACACAGACCCAACCACATGCATAAAGACATCAAGTGCTTTATTTTTGGTTCTCAAATTTCTCCTTGTGCCTAACTGTTCTTTTCTTTGTTTTCTCCTTTTGACCCAAACAATTTGCTCGCCTGATTTATGACATAAACAAACCAACCAAACAGAGGCAAAGGCGAAAGTGAATTTTTCGGCCTGCGAGTTTTTATTTTTGTTTTTGCTGTTGGGAAAAAACGAAAATAAAATCAAATCCAAGCCGTATCTTTAGCTGTATTAGTATCTTATGACAGTTTTTGACTTGTGCATTTCCACATATAAAATCGTTACTTTAGCGGAAAATGACGTCATATGTGGGGACGGGAAAATGTTGCCAGTAATAATATACATATATGTAGCCATAATTTTAGCCAGTAGGCTCTGCAATTTAACACAACAAAATGCTTAACTGCGCAGCTCTTCCTCCTCGCAGCTCTCCTCCCTCTGAAGGGCTGTGACGTGTTCATTTCCCACTAATCGATAATCTGCAAGCCCAAAATTAAACGCAATGTGTGTGTGCGTATGTGTGTGCGCGTGTGTGTTGTGTGTGTGTGTGACCAACAAAATCAGCCTACAACTAAATAGCTAAGGTGACCCCCAAAAAAGCTGCAAAGTTTCATTTTTAGGTGCCTACTTTTACACAATAAGGAAGTTGTTACTTTGTGTACACACACACACACACACACACACACGCGCGCGCGCATGTGTGTGTAAGCATATACATAATTGCAGCATAAAATGTATATATATAATATATATATATAAATGTATGTATAAGAAAGTTTTTTCCAGTGCGCAGGTCAAACAGAGCAATTTGTTTGTAAACAACAGAGAAATGGAGAGTGTGAGAGACAGTGAGAGGAGAGAGAGAGAGAGAGGAAGAGTGAGTGTTGAGAGAAACATGCTCTCGCTGCGTGTTTGTAGGGGAAATAATTTACAGTTAACAACAACAACAACAACAACTGTGCCCAGTTACTAACTGAGTTTTAAGCTATTTTTAGCTCCACTGCAACTGTTACAGCTTATGGAAGAGGGGAGCGAGAGAGGGGGCGGGATAGCGAAGCGGCGGAGCTGTTGGTTGAGATTTGCAGAGAATTTGCAATTGATTATTAGATTTATTGAAATGGTTGAGAAATTTATTTTATAGGTATTTGCAACTTAACATTTTACAGGAGAGGAGGGATATCTTAGGCAGTAAAGAGACAGTCATTCGAACTTGGCTATATCTACGCGGTTACTGTTGCTGACCAATAATATATATGTATACCTTATAGGGGTTGTTGACCTCTCCTTCAAGCTTGACCACAAAATATATTAAAATGAGCTATGCAATTGTATGGAAAAGTACAGTGTTTGCTCGGCAAATACAACTGGCTAAAATAAATAATATGAAAATTTAACAATCAATTTTAATTTTAATCAATAAATTAAATTCAAATAAAGAAACTAAAGATAAATAAATAATAAGTACAGTATTTAGTCGTTAAATAAAGCTTGCTGTAATTAAAATGATTGGAAAATAATAAATTTATGTAAATTAAAGAATTATTTATAATTTTCAAAATAACTTCAAAAGACTTAGATTAGATATAAAGTCAGCTGCTTAAATTCCGTTTTATATTTAGAGAGTTAATATAGAAATTATTTGCAGTATAAATTTTGCTGCCTATCATAGATAGATAGACAGTATCTGATCTTATCTGAAATACGCCCTTAAATCAGTTGTTGATGTATTAATGCTATATAAGTGCATTCGAGTCAATGACTGGTATTTATTAGAAGTGAACTGAACTGCGACTCTTGAATAAATCATGATGATGATGATGTTCTGCTTGCCCTGATGTAATCATCAATGTGGCAGTTGCTGATTGACTGGCAATGTTTACCATAGACTGACGATTGACCCACTGACCCAGCTAAATATTCAGCAATTTATATATATATATATACAGTATATAGAGAGCAGTTGCTTCTGCTTACTGATAAACAAGGAGATAAAAAAAATATACTTCGCCCAGCGAAAATAAATTGCCTAAAAATATATAAATATATTTCGACTGCGACGCATTTGCAATTACGCTTTATAAAAAATCTATAAAAAAAACGCGCTCCTTATATTCTTAGTATTCATTTAATTAAAACCTCATTTAAATGTCGATTATTATCAAAGTGCATAGAACTTGAAATATAAAAAATACAGAAGTAAATTGCTATTAATTATTTTTATACTTGTGATAGGGAAACCTGCTTGGGCATGTATACAAGCACTTATATATATATATATGTATCATCGATCAAACGATAAGCCCAGGCATGCTGGCAAGCTGCCAAATGCTTGCCCAGTCCACCATCCACACAATCCACGAATCACAATCCACAATTTAATTATTCGTATTATACAATCTCAAAGCAAGTGTCGAACATGTGCGGCAAATCATCAAACGCTTGCGTCATTCTCAAATGAAATCTTTTGGAATTGTAGAGCACTTATATTGCCCAGTATATAATTAACATATACATATATATAATATGTATATATATATTTATACATGTATTGCAATTAGTCTTATGTGTCTTGGCATAATTTGAATTATTCATTTCTCTTACTCAATTTATTTGTTAAAATTTGAGAATTTTAATACCCTGAACCCAATTGGGACTGACTGAGGGGAGCATATCCGACCATATACTTTCACTAAAATTTACAGCAATAATAAAGAACTTTTAAAGTACATTTTCGAATCACAATCTAAAACTGTTCTATGTAATAAGTAAATACTTTAATACCCTGCACCCATTCAAAAACGGAGAGGATCGTAAGTTAATATATATGTCAAAATGTAGCCTTTCAATTGATATGTAAAATAGCCACAGATATTATAGATCAACTGTACAAATTTCACAGAGATCGTAGAAGAAGAATCACAGATTTGGTTTACCAAAACATATTTTCATATTAACAGCTATTCTTAGGGTATTTCGTAGTCGACTTTCTCCCTCTCTCTCTGTGTCTCTCTTTGTTTAAAGTGTACACTTTTTTCTGGGGCACAATAGAAATCGAGATGTGATTAAGTCTCGCAGCATTTTGTCAAACAAACTGTAAATACTGCGCATTTGCGTTCGAAGCTATGCTCCTCAAAGCGCAGCTGGGGTTGGTTTGGGGTTGTGGATTGCGAAGGGGGTTTGTGGAAGGGAGGAGGTGGTGTACAGTTGGGTTTGGGTTATGCGCAGTTGAAGTCTGAGAAATGCTCAAGCTTTGATCAACATTTTATGTTTATTTCTGATTTTTATTTCACTCTTTTTGATGAAGCCGCCGTCGAGTTGACTTTGTTTAGAAACAAACACTTTGTTGTCTGTCGGAGAGTTTCGGCATGGATGATTTTAATTTATGGCTCTAAAGGGCTACCAGTTGGTTTATCAGTAAACAAGGAAGATGATTAGATAGTCCCCTAAAAAAAGCCAAAAACATAACCAAAACAAAACCGAAATTCCAGCTATTTTGTTTATTTATTTTTGTTTAAAGTGTTATTTGGCTTGTTGTTATTTTTTTGGGATACTTTGTTTTGATGTTGTTGTGCAATGACGCCAAAGTTTGTTTACACACATACGTTCAGTGGTACATTTTTTGTTTTTCTGTTTTGTTTATAACAATCGCGGCGCGTGCAAACTGAAATTATAAAACTGTTCTTCGAATTTTTCCGTTTTTTTTTTTGGCAAGATTTACGCACGCATATCTGTATGTATCTAAACAAAGTGCATATATGTGTGTATGTAGATAAGGTGAAATGTTGTCTTGCGTCAGCTATTTTTTTTTTTAGCCCCAGCTACAAGTTGTCGCTTTGTTGCCTCCCCTTTCAATTTTGTGTCAGCTGTTGTATGATGATAAAATTTCTAAAAATACAAATGAAAATGAGAGCACAGAACAAGCCAAAACAATAACCTTGAACCTGGCCGCGAGGTTGTTTAGCTTTTCGCTAATTTTCTTTGCTCTCATTTATTTTTTGTTTCTATTGATATTCTTTATCTGGTGAAATTATGAAAGCTTTTGTGCGGGCGATCTCTGTGTTTTTTTTTCTAATATTGTTAGACGCGTTAATTGTTCAGCGAAAGTTTCCCAGCAGCGAACTCGCGAATGACATGTCATTACTGAATGCATTCTGTATGCACTACAAAGTAATGCTCCCATATGCAGAGTTGTAAAGTGCTTTTGTATTATATCGCTTATGCAATTCTTTGTTGTGAAAAGTAAAATATTTATTATATTGTTTATGTTTTAAATTGTTTTATAAGTTAGCATACGTCATTCCATTTTTAAGAGATTCGAACTCGTAATCGGGTCTTTCTGCTACTGTGATTTCTATCATAAAGTGAAGTAAACAAAGTACAGTTAACGCGATTATTTTATTTGCCTAGCAAAGTTTGACTGCATGTGTCTATAAGCATAAGTATGTATTTAGCCTAGGCTTGCCAGTTAATTAAAATGTTAGCAGCATCTGGCAATTGCGATACACCGAAACTAATAAATATGCTTAAGTACAATGCTTAAGTTTCGATTCAAATTCTAAAGCTGGTTCGTGACTGGGCACTAAAGCGTCTATAGCATTGTGTATTTTTTGTATTTTTAAATTGAACTTTGAGCAGACGAAAATGCAACAACAAATATAAAATAAGCACAACAAAAGCAGCAAACTACACACATACACACACACGTACATACCACTTTTTGGCAGTTCTTTTTGTTGCTCTCTTAGTCACAAACTACAAAAGCAACTAGCGATGAGCTCCACTACGTCTGGCAAGCTAAACAAAAAAAAGTAACTGCGCCAGAGAGAGACGCAAAGAGAGTTGTGAAGCGAGGTGGGGAAGAGGGTAACAAAAGTGTGTCAGTGCGCAAACGTTGGAGCAGCTGATCGAGCTGAGAGAGCAAAAGCTTATTAAACTAACTGTGTGTGTGTGAGTGTGCAGACAGTACGTGTACATTTATGTGGAGCGAGCGAGAAAGCGCAGTTGTTAGAGAGGGAGCGAGTCAGTGAGCACCACTTGCGCGTTTGTTGGTAAACAAAATAACACGAACTCTGCGTATGATCGGATCGATCGACCAGACAAATAATGTGCACGAAGCGAACGGCTGTTCGCTCGGCTTGTATTCGGCTCGGGTTCGGCATCTCAGCTGCTTTGGAGCATAAACATATTGTGCTTTTGTTGACCAGCTGAAAAAAAGATGAGTTGCCCACCTCTCTTCCCCCTCTCCCGTACGGACAATGCGGTTGTCGCTTTTTGCGTTTTAAAAAATACATAATTATGTGTTTAGATACGCTCGCTTGGATCGTTCGCTCTCTGTCTCTCTCTCTATTTGCTCTCTCTATGTTTGGTACTTCGGCTGAGCAGCTGCTGAGCTGCTGACATTCGTCTCTGATATTTGAAAGCAAACGCAACAGCAGCAGCAGCAAAAGTGCAGCAAAAGAAAAGTGAAACAAATACAACGAAACGGTACACACACGGATACAACAACGCTTAGGTAAATAGTTAAGCTAAAGATAAAACACTGCTCGAGATAAATCCCCACCGCCCAAAATAAAAAGTGTTGAAAAAAACCAAAGCAGAAAGTGAGCTGCTCAAAAAGAACTAAGCTAACTACAACTACAAATGCAGGTACAGCTACAGCAACAGCTACAACAATACACAGATAAATTCTCTCTCAGCTTTTGTGTGTGCAGCTTTTGTTCTTTTTGGTGCGCTTTTCAAAATTCAAATACGCTTCCGTTTCAGTTGGCAAACGAGTGTCGACTTTGCAGTATCTGCAGCTTTGTTGCTCGTTTCATTTTTGTATCTCATTTTTGTGTTGTGGACTTCACTTCTGCGGTTCATATTTTCGAGTGACGTTGTTTTTAGTTGTGAAATCGGCCCTTTAAGCTCTCAACTCCAGGTGAGCCAAACAGCTGATGTGCAAGAACAGCACTCGAAAAACGATGCTAATTAAGTACAATATATGTTCTTTGTGTGGCTAACAATTATGCTCAGCTGATGCTGCTGCTTCTTCTTCTGTTATTTTTTGTGGTCCGCCACAAGGTCGCTTGTGACGTCAGCGCCGCCATTGCATAATTTATATTTATTATTATTATTTCTAATAATTTTAGTATTATGTATTATTATTATTAATAATTGTATTATTATTCTTATTATATTATTAGTTTTGTTATAATTATTAGTTTTTTCCTTAATGTTATTATCTTTATTGCTATTCTTAATAACTTGTTATCGACTTTGGAGTCCAAAGTCCACAAATGAAATTTGCATATTGACCTAAAATTAAAATAAAAACTAATAATATTCACAAGTTTGCGCAATAGTTAACAAAGAAACAAAGGCCACTTTGAGCTTTAAACTAATCGGATACGTTTAACTGATACGACTATTGGAATACACACGCAAGTGTGGGCGGGCCTATAGATGTTTTTTTTTTCTTCTTTTTTTTATTGTGTGGGACTTGAAAAGCTTTAGATATTTACCATACACATGTACATATATATGTATGTATGTGTGTACATTTGCCCATAGCTCTTTGTTTGCTTATCGAAAGCTAAGTTGGCAAATTGATAATTACATTTAATTTGCTGTTGAAATAGACATAATCATCATTAGAGGTAGACTGTGCAAAAGCTAAAGACTTCAGCTAAAGCATATATATTCTGGATGTGAGTGCACAACTAACAGAAAGTGAAGTGAAGCTAATCATTAAAGTTGAACAATAAACTTAAACTATTCAAGTGCCAAACTTATAGAAAGTGAAGTGAAGAAATTTAAATTGCATGTATGATAAGTGAAAAGTGCTTTAAGAATCAAAGATCGAGAATATATTTTCGGGGCTTTAGCTCAAATCTTAATTACTTTTTGCTTATCATCTGTTTGAATTGAGACTTCAGGGCAAACATTTATTATAGAGTTTTCTTTGCCCAATCTATATTTTACAATTTGGTTATTGAGTTAAATTTTCTGGCAGTTAAAGAATCTATATGAGATTTTTCATTTTAGAATCAATAGTTGCAATTTAGTCTTATCTAAATCTAAATTTAAGGTTATTTCTTTATCGAAATAATATTTCGCATTTTATTTTTTGTCTAGTCTTTTTCTCTGTCTAGTTGATTATTCTTGTAGGCTAAAAATCTTAGTTTAAGATTAGATTTCCTCTATCTCCCTTGTTCCTCTTGTTTTTCGTTTGTTTGTCATTAGTTCCGTGATCAGCTATAATTAGTTTGAACAACTGTTCGTAATTAGTTCAAGTTCATTAAACCAGCTTCAACTATTTCGTGTTTGCAGCCTCTCCGTGTATGATTTAATCGCTTGAACTTTCGACTCGTTAGCAGCTACACACGCTAGACTATAGTTAGAGATATCAGCAATAGTATACAACTAGGCAATAAGCCGCCGTCTAGTCAGAAAGTCTGGACTTGTGCTTCTCCTATCGCAACTGCAAATGAGTTGGCGAAAAAACACAACTTTATCAGCAATAACAAATAAAAGCTAATGCCACACAAAAAGAGTCCACAGTTTGTTGACTTAAGCAGGGGATAAAGGGGGAACTACTACAAAAATGGCAATGCATTTTGCCAAGGTTAAATCTATATAAATATAGGTATAGTATATGCCATATACTAGATATGATGCCTCTAAAGACTTATATAAGTGCGCAGCCATCGATCAAGGTCACAGCGAAAATAAACGCTAGATGTATAGATAGATACATCTATATACACACACACACATATATATATATATATACCTTAACTGATCGTTAGACAATTGCAATTTGGATTTCAGGAGAGCAATTTCAGCTAGCTGACAAATAGTTTTCATGATCAAGGTTAGCTGCAAAAAAACAAAAACACAAAGTTGACAAAAGTGAAAATGATTTAATGGAAAAATTTATTTCTATGATAATATAAAAAATAAATAATATATTTATAGCATATTAGCAGCAGTCATTGGCATTTGTTTACTGCATTCCATTGGCACGTTTATCAGCTGTTTTCAGCGTGAATTGGCAAAATAAAGGCTAAATGCCGAAAGCAAATATTGTTTTTGAGGCGCAGTTGAATTTGGTACGTGTTTTCAGCCAGGAATGCACTAAACCCAAAACGGGATGTCGTAATGCCTTTAAAGCTATTATTATTATTATTATTATCATATGTATATATATATATATTCTTATATATAGAATGCATATCTGATATATATGCATGCTTGGCATGCTACACGTCCAACGTGCTGGCAATATTATGCAAGATATATATTCAGTATGCAATATGCAGTGTTCACTGTTTGGCGTTTAGTTTTTAGTGTGACGTTTTGGGGACAGTAAACACTGCCTAAGACAAACAGCTGTGTTTGCATTTAACTGCAGCTAAACTAAGCTAAACAGGCCAAATAAGCGCTGAGATATGTGCAAGAACAAGTGTTGGCTAAAACTATGTTAATATTTGGAGAGAGAGAGAGAGAAATACAGAGAGGGAGAGAGAGAAATACAGAAAGAGAGAGAGAGAGAAAGAGAGAGACTATCTGAACTTAGTTATTATTTGTTTCATCAATTTACAAATATATTTTCGTAATTAAGCTTATCAAGTGGAAGGCTATATCTTTTCAATGGTGCAGGTGCAACTGGTGCAGGAATTGATAAAAATGAAATTATATATTATATACCAATTTTGAATTGTCTTGAGATAAGCTGGTTTATACAGTTAGGCGCAACCAACTCGGCAATTTATGTTGGCTAAGCATATATATATTTATGGAGTCGGAGATGCTTTCTTCAATATCAGCTTACCCTCTTTCGGAATTTTAACTTTAATTAAGACAACACTTTATTGCATTAAGTTCTAGCGAATGTTTAACTGTCAGTTAGTAAATAATACAAGCAATATCTGAATGTTAAAGTCTTTTCTATTTTTAATTTACATTCTTCGAATAAATATTTATATTATAATAGAACAGTTTTAAAGTGATTTTAAAAGGTGTTTTGTAACAGTTCTCTTAATTAAGAAAGTACTTTTATTATTGTGAAAGTTATCTGATAATATTATATATAATCATTATATATATAATTATTGCAACTGCAGCTTCACTACTTTCCCAATTCAATGGGCTGCAAATATTTGGTAATTTCTGTGGAACAGTTTTAGTGTGGTTGCAAAAGGTGCTTTGCAGCAGTTTATTACGCTAAGTTCTAGTGAAAGTTGAACTGATATATATATGTATATATATATATATGTATATATATATGTGTAATTACATGCAGCTGTGTCAATCAAATCCTTTTGGGCAAACTTTCGCTGACATTTGGCTTGTTTAGCATTTGGCAAATTGTCGCACAAAAGTGTTTACAAGCTGCAGCTGTTGCTGCTGTTGGCCAGGCTAATAGATGCTGGCTGTTGTTATGCTTGTTAGTGAGTGCTGAGATTTCACTGGCGAACCCTAGTTACAGCTGGAGAAACAGAGACAGAGAGAGAGAGAGGGAGAAACAAGAGCTAAGCTAAGCTGCTCGTGTTTTTGCGGTCAAATTGCAATTGGATTTTAGCTGAAGTTTTGCTTTGTGTTTATTTTGGTGGTTTTAGCCAACAGCTGGCACTGCGAATGTGAGTGTGAGTGTGAGTGTGAGTGTGAGTGCATTCACATAGCCACAATCACAATTTCACAGACAATTGCCATAAAGTAGAGCCATCATTTTGCTTTGCCCATTGGCACAGTTTTTTCTTATGTTTCTTATTTTGTTTTTTTAGACTGAAAATGGAAACGTTTCGAGTGCAATTCAAATGGCAAAGTGGCACTAAAGAAACAACAACAACAACAACAACAACAACAATAGCTAAAACAGATACAGATACATTTACTGTTGGCTGCACAGCCACAGATACAAATTGAGACGTCTATGACGTGCGCTCAATTTAAATGTCGAGATATACATATACATATATATAAATATATATACAGATATAAGTGTGTGTATATAGCACCATATATAATTGCCATGATCATAAGCTCGCTGCATGCACTCGACTTGCATAAGAGCCGTGTGGGGAGGGGCAGGGGTGGAGGGGGAGGGAGCACAGGGGGTTTGGGTGGGCATCCAGCTATCAACTTGCCAGCTTAATGGGCTGTGGCAGCCGTCGCTTTATTGTATATTTTATACTTTTATAATAAATGTTGCTGTTCGCACAGTGCTCGTCAAACTGTGAGCAGCGCTCGTAAAACTGTGAGCAGCGCAACTGAAGAAGAGAAAGAAAAAGTCTTTTTTTGCAGAGCGTAAATAATTAGTGTAATTAAAGTAATTTCACTTTTTTCATATATATTATTTCTTATACAAATTTTAAGTGCACTTTTGCTTTTCCAATTAATTCAAGTCACAGTTTGTTAATTAAATATTTTACTCTTTATTTGGTTGCAGATCAAAAAGGAACAGCGTACAAAAGGAATAAATAAAGACTGATCCCAGTAACAAAATAAGAAGAAATATAAGCAATCTCTCTCTCTTTCACTCTCTGTGTCTCACTGACTCACTCTATCTCTCTATCTGTTGATCTCAGTTTGATAAACAATATCAATCAATCAATCAATCAATCACCTGACACCATACCAGTCCACAGTAGCCAGCAACCCAGTCACCAGCTTGGTATAATGTTTAGCAGTCTCGCAACGTTTCTATTTGGAGCGCAAGCGACGTCAACTGACTCAACTCAAAATAGTGATACGAATCCTGTCCAGGCCAACGCTCCCAACGTAGTTCCCATTGGCAACGATCAATCGCCCGGCGATGTAATCGAGGTGACCTCAACAACCCCATCTGTTGCTGGCAACAATCAACGTGCCACCGTTAAACGTTCAGGCGCTAAGAATAGGCGTGGCAGGCAGCGACACCAGCAACATCAGCAACAACAACATCAGCAGCAGCAGCAGCAGCAGCAGCAGGGCGGACAACGCAAGCAAACCCCAACTCTATCGAAGCTACTAACCCCAAACGGACAGGGCGCCATCGACGAGGACTTCAACGAGGACGAATGGTACATTGTCGAAAAGGAGGGTAAGTTGAAGAACTGGAATCTCATTTGAATATAGACTATATATTATATATATTATATAACTAATAGCACCTTTCATGTTGAACTTTGCAGAGGAGGAGGAGGATTCGCTGCCACGCAGCGATTCCGAGGAGGAGCTGTCCGTCGTCGAGCTGCAGTCGAAGTCTGTCGGCGGCGGATCAGCAGCTGCTGCAACTGTCGCACCGGCTCGCCGGCGACAGCATCAGCAGCACATCAATTCGCATTCCTTGTACAGCGGACCGCGTCCGCAGCAGCAGCGCAACTACTTGCAACGGTCGCGTGCGGCACGTGCAACGCTGAGCGGCTCATCGCGCAACGCTGTGGCAGCAGCAGCTAGCGAGAATTGTGATGATGACAGCCAGCAGTCAGCAGCTGTCAGCCAATCGCTGTATGCACCGATGGCGATCTCGATCTCGAGGGGCGCCGCCTGCTCGCCCAGTGGCAGCGTCTCGGGCAGCAGCAGCGGCGGCAGCTCAGACAGCAGCTCGGGCAAGGGTTGTGGATCGGCCGGCGTTATGATGGAGGAGTCCTGGTACGTAACACCGCCACCATGCTTCACCTCGATTGGGCCAATCAATATGGAAACATCACCCTTTGAGAATCTATTGATTGAGCATCCAAGGTTGGTGATTTTTGTTGTACTTACAACTCTTCAAAACTCTAACCCCCCCTTCTCAGAACACCCCTCACAACTATGAAAAACCCCCGCTACTGCTTCAACTACTTGTCGTATACTTGATATTTGTTTATAAGTTAAAATTAACAATTTTATTTTGCGTTCTCTTTTGCAGCATGTCGGTGTATCATAGTATTAGGTCCAGCCAGGCGGGCACCGAAAGTTTTGTAAATCTTGATCTCGGAGCAGCTGAACTGCAGCAACCAGAGCCAGAGTTGGAGCCGGAGCAGGCTCCGGTTCAGGTTCAGGCTCAGGCTGTGTTGCAGCAACCACGCTCCAACAGTGCTCGCTTCGATCGCCATGCGGCGGTGCAACTGAAGCAGCAGACTCTCGCTCGTGAAGGCCAGAAGGTAAGCGAATCTCCCAGAATAATCATGAAATGTTAATAGAAATGCAGTGTAAGTTATGCACTGAAAAAAATGATGCTCAAATATATAAGAATATTGAGTCTGCCAGAAAATATGCTATAGCTTTGCTCGTCTGAGAAACGCAGATTTTGTTAAGCAAATCCTAGGCATTTGAATATATATATATATTTATATATATTACTATATTAATACTGTTAATTTCTCAATTTGCAGAGCAACAACAAGAAGCAGCATCAGCAGCTGTGCCGCAGCGCCATTAAGCGTGCCAACAAGGTGCGCGACTTCCAGGCGAAGGCTCATCGCCCTCGTCGCTCGGAGATGCAGCACTGCAAGCTGGTCAGCGGCGCCAACAACAATCGCAAGTGCTGCTAGTTCGCACACCCACACACACACACACAACCAACAACCAACAACCAACACTCTCCCTCCCTCTCTCCCCCACACTGTTTGTCTACAAGGAGCAGGCGGGAGCTTAACATATTCAAACAATCATGGCAAAAAGGAAAAAAACAAAAACAAAAACAAAAACAAAAATAAGACGCAAAGGCAAAGCGCATAATTTTAATTAGTATTTTAAATTGCCAAAAAAAAAAAACAAAAATAAAAACTTGACAAAAAAATATATAAAAACCAACAAAGCCGCAAAAATATCAAATACAAAATTAACAATTAGTAATTGTGTAAAAACGACAAAAAACAAAAAAAAAACAAAACCCACAAAAAAATGCTGTGTAAATGCGTAGTTTTTAATGTTCACAGTTTCAATTTACAAATGAAAATAAAAACACTTAAAAAAAAAAAATACCAAAAAATGCAATAAAAAGTTTTCAAAATGAATATGCAAAAACAAAAAATGACAAAAGTTTACAAAAACTTACAAAAAAAAGTATAAAAAAGAAATGTATAAAATATGCAAACAAAAACCATTTTATTAATGTAGCCTTAAACATTAAACTTATTATTATTTATTATGTATTTAACTATAAATCGATCGAAATTCTGAATTTAGTTTTAATGAAAAGCAAAAGCGTTGATGAATTTGTGTGTATTAATTTTATGTTATTTTTGGTATGTAATTGTGAAACATATGCTTAACTTTTATGTAAAATGTATTACAAATGGCACGAGAATAAGTATCAAATCAACCAGAAATATATATCTATATATTAAGTATATGACTCTGCTGTATGCCTGATGAATGAGAAAAATGAGCGCAAGTATGAAAAAATGAGAAAAAAAATATATATATAAATATAGAAAACCCAATAAAAATGATAATGCTACAAACTTAAAGAACAATATTGTTTATCAATTTGAGGAATACATTTTTACAATTGCAGAAATCGATTTAAATCGAAACGGAGTTATCGATAGAATTAATTAAGCTTGATCTGCCTCTGCAAATATCAAGTCTCTGTTTGTTTTTATAGAATAACAAACTAAACTAGCTAGATCGAATCGGTGATTGATGCTGATCAAGAATACATATGCTTTATGGGATCGTACTTTTTCTTCTTCTTTCTATTGCATACTTTTGCCCAAGTTCTGCCCATTTTCAATGGGTTAAGGCCATCCTCATGATTAATCATTAAACAATTACCAAAACTTCAAGTGAGTTGATTTTATTCTCTCACAAAAAAAAGAAATAAACTTAAATTAAATTATGAATAATGCATTAGTTTTAAGTGAATTGTTTAACTTTTGAGCGCACAGATCTCATTTTAAATAATGATCAATCATAACTGTTAAGTTATGTGCCATAAATTAGGTCAGTATTTTTGTGGTCCTCCTCGTCACAGTGGTTAGATAGGCTGCCCTTGGAGTAGAGCTGACCTGTGTGGTGGTTGCCTTAGAGAGCGCCATTCAGGGTCAATGGATTGAGGGAGTACCTTTCACAACTGGCTAAGAGTGGAGCGTTTAATTAGCCGCCTTTTAAGTGCTAAGTAACTAATTAGTAATTTGTATTTTAATGCAGACACGCTTCGGAAAATTGTCTGTAGCTGCTGCTGCTGCAATATGTTGCACGCGCTCGAGTTACAGTTAGGTGCCGTTGACCTTGACGCAGGTAATGGGTAATAGGTCAGCTGCAACATACGCAACACTCGCCCCACAATATTCCTGTTGCACTTCCGCCCTGCGCCAAAAGCAACGGCGAACTCTGAACGAAAGTAATGCAGAGTAAAATGCAAAATGCAAAATGCGAAATGCGAAATGCAGTTGCAACCGTTAGCTCTTGTTGGGGCGAACTTGCAGCTGCTTGGGCTGGCAGTCACACTGAGAGAAAACATGTGCTCAACAAAATATGTATTTCATATTCGATCTTTATCAAATTGGATCTTAAAAATTTACAGTTGATCATTATTATGTCTGGAAAGCTTTCATTTTACAATTGTAGCTTTTTTGATATCGAAAATCGATTTGTATCGATATTCACGGAAGCCATAAGGCGAAACAATTTTGTCTCCAGCTGTTGTAGTCTCTGATTCAGCTTATTCAAGACAAAAGACAAAACTATATAATGTAAAAATGCACATTAAATAAGTCGAATTACAAAAGTAATATGGTTTTTCTTAGTGTCACTTATTTTCTGCAAGTGTTGCTGGACAGTCAGTTAGGTAGATAGTCAGCTAGGTAGCTGGGCGGCTGGGTAGCTGATTAGTTGGGCTACCAGGCAGCTTCTTTCACAATCCAAAGTGCTCTTGCTTGTGGCTTACTCTCGAGCTGTTGAGCTCTTCAGCACTTCAGCTGTAATACTCAGTTCTTGTAGTCAGTTGGCCAAACTCTATAAAGATGCGAGCGATCCGCGCTTCGCTTCACACCTGCGCGTAACTTGAAGAGCTGTAGACCATAAGATCTGCTGCATCGGAACTTTTGTATACCCAAAACGTTGAACGGCATTCGGAATTCATAAAGGAGGGCTCTTATGCAAGATTTGGCAATCGCTGGTCGAGTCATATACAAAACACATACAGAGATACATACATAGTTGGCCCGGCTTGGTTGATTCTATTTGGCAAGTTGCACTTGAGTGATTTTTCGGGCTTCCACCGAAAAAACGGAAAACCGCACAAAAGTTTTACAGACGCGCAACATGTAAAGCATGTGAGGCAGAGGCAGCCTGCTAGATAAATGGCATAAATGGTGTAGAAAACATCGGGCCAAACAACAACAACAATAACAATAACTGCAGCAACAAGCATAACAAAAATCGCGCAATACTCGCACCATTCAAAAGTTGTCGGCTTTTTTTTTTCGGTTTTTCGTTTTTTGGTCAGATCGTGAAAGTGAAATAACTCGATTCCTCCCCTTATATATCTGCCCACGCACTCCAAGTGTGTGTTTTGTTATCGCTTTTGGGCACGGCTCGTCAACTCTGGTGCAGCTAGGAAAATGGGCCAAGTTTTTGCCTTGTCAGTTGGTCAAAAAGTGCGTGAGTGAGCCAAAAATATAAACCCTTAACTTTTTGCCTGCCAAGCTACACGAAAAAGAAGCTTGGAGCAGGTCAGTTTTTTTTTTTTTTTGGAAAAGACGATAAAACAAAACGGAAGTTGGTGTGGAAATACTAGATATAACAAAAGGTGAGTGTATAATACGAGTGGATATTATGTCAGCTCTTTTATCTTAATCAAGCAGTTAGCTGTGTAAAATATACATATTCATATTTTGCTGATCATGTTTTGCCATTGCAAAATTGGATATAATGAAGTTGTGAAGATGTAAGAGTTAAAAATTTGATCGATAGCTGGCCAAGCTACACGAATATCGATACAAATCGATTTCGGATAGCAGTAAAAGGTACATTTGTTAAGATGTTGCATATCTATTAACTTATAATATATCCAGAGATATTATTTGCCAGCTGTAAATCGGATAAGAAACATAGATTTTGTTCGCATATAAACCATTGTCTACTAAGTATTTTAGGGTATCTCTCGGTCGGGCTCATCCGACTGAAGTTTTATTTGATTACAAGCAAAACACAGCTAACTTTAGTCCACTTGTTTCCCTAACTTATGTGTATCAACTTAATTATTTCAACCGACTAAATGCTGTAATTATCTCCAAGATATGCGGTCAATAAACTGCGCAAACGCCCTCAGTATGAAAAAAACTGTCAGCTGCTTTCAAACGGTTCGTGTTAAACGCAAGTGTTGTACCGTTAGCAACATTGTGGCTGAATCTGAAGTATGAAACACAACAAAAAAGTTATACAAAAAAAAAGAATAAACGGCTCAAGGTCAGGCAACAACAATTAAATATAATTATAAGCCAACAAGGCAGAGGAGCAAAGCGTGGCCGCCATTAAAGAACAGCTAAAATAAAAATTAAAAATAATGAAAGCCAAAAACCGAAACCAAAACTAAAGCTGAAACCACAACTAAAGCTAAAGTCAGGTGGCCAAAAAGCAAACAGTCAACACGTATTGCATAACAGACGTAAAACCAGCTAAAGCAAAACAAACAAGAATAAAAAACTGCAGACAAGCAAAGCTAAAGCTAAAGCTAACACTAAGACCAAAGCTAAAGCCAAAAGCTGTAGCCAAAGTAATTATAACAACAACAATTAAGCAAACGGCGTGCGTTTTTACAGCTAAGCGTAAAACGCAGCCAACCATTTGGCGGGCAATCCACGGCGGCTGGTGCTGTGGGTGGTTGAGGTGGCTGAGGTGGTGCGGTGTCTGTGTTTATGTCTGTAGTTTTTGACACCGCTGCGAGTCATTCATTAAAATCTCATTTGAGTTTAGCTGCAGAATCTAGCCAAAAAGTGTTCTACATGTTTGACTTTAACACTAATTAAAGCTCGTAATACAGCTAGTAATACCACTGAGAGTTGTAGTTTTATATGTCTTTGACCTTTACGCTTTATAGACAGGCTTGATTGTCAAATGAACAAGTTGACTCAGCTACCTTAATGGGTTCTACGTGTCTGAATGTCGAATTACTTAAAAGACACATTGTAGTTGCTCCTTGGCTTGTAACCAATTTATTATGAAATAGTTTAGAAGTTAGACGCCTGAAAAGATAGCATATTGTGGTAGCAGATTTATTATATATTTATTACTATCTGTATGTATGTATGATTATTGTTATTGGTTCCTGATCAGCTTCACTATACGAATCGATTTAGCCAAGTTTTCTTGATGGAATTTGAACCGAAATTCAAAACTGTCTTTTTGCTATACATAGGCCCAAACTGGCCGAATCGGAATACTATAGCTGCTCTAGGAACAGTCGAATGAAAAATGAGCTCTTTTATGAGATTTATTTTAATGTATGTTTAAATTTATTTGTTGCCAGTATGCAAGGGATTAATTTACGGCGTGATAGTATTCTTGCATGTTGCAATCATAATCATATTACTTTCAGTTTAGGTCTTATGCCAGCTAGGCATCCCTTTCTTTTTAAATACAGTTATTATTTATTAATAACCTAACTTGTTATGAACATAATAGCAATTAAGGCAGCGTCCTACAGCTGACAGTTTAACATTTTATGCCTTTAACCTTGGCGGCTGTCAAGCGTTTGTCAGCCATTGTTCTGGGCGACGACATTGATAGCGTCTCCAACAACAGATGCTGTTGTTGTTGTTGTTGTTGTTGCTTATGTGGTTGTTGTTTATGCTTATGTTTTCTTCGCATATTGACCATAATTAATTTATGAACCACAAACTTCCTTCCTGCCGGCTACGCATTTGCTGTAACACTGATGCATCCAGGCTGAACACCTGAACACTTGAGTGACCATTAACAAGGTTGCAATAATACAGACTTGTTGTTGTTGTTGTTGTTGCTTTAGCCTTCTGTTTAATGACAATATTGAATATTTGTATATCTTTGCAGTTCGTTCAGTTGCGTGCGAGAGATGAAGCTGTGCAGAATTACAAACTATTTGTGGCTGTTGCTGCTGCTGCTGCTGATGCTGCAGGTAAGAATTCTAAGAACATTTGCCTTTCACTTGTTGCCCAAGCGCAAGCACAAGTTCGTTGCCTAAGTCTTTTGTTTCTGCTGCTGTGTTGGGCGGGCGGGCAAGAAAAAACTAATCTATTTAACAGTTAAACTGCATTCTAAGAATGAACTTCCTGATTATGCTAAGCAGGCAGCTAGTCAGCTAGTCAGCTAGTCGGACACATGAACCGTAACCAATCGTTGGCCAATCATTTGGCCCCCGTCTAACGGATATGCGCCGCTGCTGCTGCCACATTGCGTAGCTTCCCAGAGCGCCGTCGATTGATTGTCGAGCCCAAAAGCGAGGCGGAAGAAGTGAGGCATGCCTCTCTTGCCAATTTCTTAATGCCCTGATGCAGCACTTTTATGCCTCAAGACCAGATTGATTTATAACGAGATACCCTCCCACTCCCCCTCTCTTTCTCTCTCTCTCTCGCTCTCTTTTACAGCCCAGCAGGTGTATTGAGCAGAGCACAGATTATGCCATAGTGAGCAAAGCAGCAGCAGTGGCAACAACCACTGCCTCCCCAACACCGGCAACAGCCGCTGCGACGCCAGTGCGCAGCTTTAAGGGTCGGGTGCAGACAACAACGCCGCGCAACTCGAGCAGCAAGCGACAGAGTCGCCCCTTGGCATCCAGTGCCTCCGATGAGCCGCAGCAGGAGCTGGTGGCACTCTCCTCCAAGTCGTACATCTCGGGACCGACCACCCAGCCCTCCAAGTTGGCCAAGCGTGCCGGCCTGCCGCTGCAAAAGAAGTTTGCAAAGGATGTGCGCAATCGCAGCAGCAACGCCGTCGAACGCAACAGGCTGCAACATGATGTGGTGAGATCTAAACTTAGATTTGGATTATTGCTCTACTGCTTTTTGCTGAGTTTAAGCATTATCATTAACATTAATTCCCACACCTTAGCCCGATCACGTGCCCGATTCCTCGGGCTTTGTGCCCCAGCGCATTGGCCCCCCCGTTCACTTGGACTATGGTTCCACTGGCGTGGACTCGAGTGGTGCACCAACAGGCAGTGCTGGCTACCATGCGGTGCCCTTCGATGGCAACAAGTGGCACGAGGAGTACTGGGAGCAGGACTACAATGGACACCAGTACACACACAACAGCACCAGAGTGCAGCGTGAGCAGCTCTTGAGATTAAGCTTAAGCTCCGATTTATGATTCATCACTTCTCTTCCCGCAGATATTGAGGCAGAGTGCCAGGATGATTATATGAAGATAAGAATTGGTTTTAATGGCTCGTTTAGCGGTCTGCTTTACTCTGCCGGCTATGCCTACGATCCCGATTGCATGTATATCAATGGTTCTGGCCGGGATTACTATGAGTTCTACATACAATTGAATCGCTGTGGCACTCTGGGCAAGAATTCGCTGCAGGAGGAGAGTCGCAAGAATCCCACAGTACGTATGCCCAATAAAGAAGTTTGTAAGTCGAGAGAGCTGGGTTTGCTCAAATCGACTCGACTTTTGGTGCAGATCAAGAATATATATACCTTAAGCTATCAAAGATCAACCTTCTGCCTGTTACATTCTTTATCCCTTACCCTATTTTTAATCAGTTCAGCTCATAAATATGTACGGAACTTTGTTATATATATATGATTATATATCTATATCTTGCAGAACTTTATGTGGAACACGGTAACCGTGCAGTACAATCCACTGATTGAGGAGGAATACGATGAGCATTTTAAGGTCACCTGCGAATATGGCTATGATTTCTGGAAGACTGTAACATTTCCCTTTCTCGATGTGGAGTAAGCATTATATTCTTTATATATATATAATATTCCTTAACAAAATACAAAATACATTCATATTTCTAGAGTGGCAACTGGCAATCCTGTGGTCTTCACTTTGAGTCCACCCGAGTGCTATATGGAAATCCAGAATGGCTATGGCATCGGTGGACCACGCGTAACTGGACCAGTGCGTGTGGGTGATCCCCTGACACTGATCATCTACATGAGAAGCAAATATGGTGGGTGGTTAAAACTAAAAACTAAAAACTATAATCATCTAAAACTCCTGGTTTCCCTTAGATGGCTTTGATATTGTTGTTAATGATTGCTATGCGCACAATGGCGCCAATAAGCGCATACAGCTGATTGATCAGCAGGGTTGTCCGGTGGATGATAAGCTCATCTCACGTTTCAGGGGCTCCTGGTCGGACTCGGGTGTGTATGAGACTCAGGTGTATGCCTATATGAAAACCTTCCGCTTCACTGGCTCCCCGGCGCTGTATATTGAGTGCGATGTGCGCATGTGCCATGGACGCTGTCCGGTGAGTTAAGATCTTTGACTGATCTGATATATGTTTACTTAATCGTGTACATTTCTGTGTGCCACACAGAGTCAGCCCTGCCACTGGCGCAATCTGAAGGCGGTAACTAAGCGCGACACCTCCAATATGACGGCCACAAATCTATCGTTGCCACCGCTGGCGGATGCTGGAGACACCACCACGGAGAGTCCAACGTTGTCGGAGAATGTGAATCTGTTTCAATCGCTGCGCGTGCTGCAGGAGGGTGAATCCGATGGCGACGATGTCTATGCCCATCGGACGTCCAAGCCGCAGCTGCCACATCAGACCTGCCTCAAAACATCCACATTCTCGGCGTTGACAGCCAGCTGCTCGGCATTGCTCTGTGTGCTGACTGTGATCCTGTTTATTGCCTGCTCCCGGCTGAAGAGACGCAAGCAGTCAACGCTCTATGATTCCTATATAGCGCACAAGGGTCAAATCGATTGATATATGCATTAGGGATATATATAAATATATATATGGATGGGTGTTAATTTTCGGTCTACAGACGTTTTGTAAATAGTTTTTATATACCTATATATACATATACATATGTATATGTATGCATAAAATAGCAACACATACCAACGAAAAGTTTTGTTCGCTCTTAGTTAGAATTCGCTCGTAATATAATTCAAATGGAAATGGCATGCATTTTGCGCCAAACTAAATTTAAAAGATATTTGCGTTTTAATATTATTTTTTGGGAGTCTAAACTTGTCGGCCAAAGTACCCTTAACCAACGGCAGTAAGTGTATTAGAATCGTTCTCTTCGGATAACCAATAGTCAATTTTTTCAGCTAATCTTTATCAATCAGAAGTAATATTTCTGAGCTTCTCTCTTTTAAGCCTACATAAACCACACTTCAGCCAAAAGAATTCTGCGATCAAACATCTGACAGTATCTGGCAGTATATTTAATTTCGACTCTATGCCTAACTAACTGTAGTTGCCAGTCATATATTGATATGCCATACTTTCATGCGCAGAGTTAGAAGTAAATATAAAAATAATGCTGCATACTTTTAGGCAGTTGCAAGATTTACTTTATATTCACTTTGTGGCATTTGCAACAATGGCATTCACTCCGACAGTTAATGCTGTGGCATGTGCGCCACATGAGGAAGCAATAAGATGTTTAACTTGTGTCGCTTGTTGCTGCACTTCCTCATTGGCCTGCCCCCTCCACACAAATGTGGAACGCGTGTCGAATCGTGTACGGTTTATGCAGACGCTGCTGTATTTTCCATTTTCTTTATATTTTTTCTGCTTTGTTTACTTGGTGTTGGTGTTGGTTAGTCGTGCACTTTAGTGCATGATTTTCGATCATTGTTGTTGTTGGTGTCGCTGTGGCTGCTGCTGTTGGGTTTGACACAAATTTTGAGCGCTGCGGCGCGCCGCAAAACATTGCCCAAAAGTGTTAATATGGTTGAGGACTTTTAATATTGCCCAACTGACAACAGTTGGCAGTAACTGTCAGTCAGTCAGTCAGTCAGTCAGTCAGTCAGTCAGTCAGTCAGTCAGTGAGTCAGTCAACTTTTGCTAATTGTGCAATTTTTTTTATTTGGTGAGTTGCTCATTTTGGTCCGTATCTTTTGTATCTTTTATCTATTAATATGCTGATGCTGCTGATGCTGATGCTGCTGATGCTGTGGCTGCCTCTGCTTCTGCTGCTGATTGTGTTTATCCATATGCGCCAGAATCTTAGGTGTAAAAATTAACGTCGAATCATTCAAGTACTTTTTGTACATTGTATACACATACAGCTGTGCTCAACATTTTGGTAGTGCTCTCTCATAAAAAGGCAAAACTTGATTTCATTTTACTACTCCACATTTCGATCCACAATCTCCTGTTTTGGGCTGTTCTAAGTATATATGTTTTATATATATATTTTTGGTTATTAATCTAGTTGACTTTTAAAAATATGATTATTCATTAGGGACTGGTGCCATAAATAAAAAGCTTAAGCTTCTAGCACTGGGAAAGACAAATCTCAATATAAACAAATGAACAGCGAACAATTAAATTGCTTGCATAATAATGAAAACTGAGCTAGTACAGTTTACAGTTTATTGAGTAAAAATTATACAGTATTGAGTTATCTGCTTACTTGAAAGCATTCTAAATAACAAGTTTTGACTTATGCCAATAAAGGTCACTATCTGTTTAATACTTGTAGTTAAAAGTTCAGAAGAAGGTTGAAGTTTGCAGCAGTAACTGCAATCACTAATTTCTAGATTCTGGCTAAGACTAAATGCAACATTCACAACTCAGGAATTCTCCACAAAATGTATTTTGGTTGCCTTTCTCGCACTGTAACTATTATTACGACCATAGTTGTGTGTATCCATATCTGTAAGTTGACTAATTAATTTATTTAGCTATGAGAAACAAACAGTGTAGACAAAGACACTCACAGTCTAAATGTTTATGGTATCACATTACGTTGCCATTAACGATTGCGAATTATTATTATTTTCACACACAATTAGCATAGAATGAAGCGTGTACAGAATACACAGATTCATGCACAAGCCATAGATTAATTTCTTCACTTATGATTAATTGCATTTTAACCGCAAAAAAGCGCCCGAAGCGGATGCTAAACAAAATAATTAAGTAATCCATTAAAGCTGACAAGACATTGAACATTTTGAACATAACTAAGCCAACGAAACATAGTTTGCATAGCTGCAGCATGAGCTCACACACATAACTGTAAAGCTACACCCAGTTTGTTTAGTCATCTCATCATGTGCCCATTTTGTAGGCCATCTTTCTGAGGCACGTAGCAACCTTGTAACTGCCCCACCAAAACCAAAAAAAAAAAAACCCAAACTGTTTCAATTAAATGCAGCTGATAATTATGTATTTTTTTAATTACATTTATTGATAAAATCTAATGAAAATATGCTGAAATTAATATCATATGTAATTTTGCGTTGGCGTTGTCATCAATGACGCTGTCTGTTGATGATGTGTGTTGACACCAAAAAAGGCACCCAAATTGCGCCAACAACAACAACAACAAAAGCTAGAAAATTGAGTTTTTATGCACGCTTTGGCGACCTTAGCTATTTTTTTTTTGTTCGTCTTCTGTCAGTTGTCCAAGTTGGCTTCTCAGCTTGCAGCGCATGCTGCTCATAAGATTTCAGTTTGCACGTTCGTTGCCAGAGTCTTTCGTTTGCATTGCATTGTATTGCGCTGTCATGCGCACATGAAAATCAGCTGCAAATCTGGCTGCTGCTGGCAGCCATCATCAACAATGCTAAAATATGCTTTCATTACCAAACGTCTCACACGCGGCTTTTGTTATGCCATGTATACAGTTTTTTTACACAGTTTCTTTTTCTTCTTCTTTTGTTTGCGTTTTTTTTTTACATACTTTTTTTCTTAAGCGCTTCTTTAAGCGTTGCCTTTGTTCTTGACGGCTCCAACAAATTACGCTACCATCGAGCAATGCCTGTGCATACGGAAGTCAACCCTCCAATCCAGCCGCCCCCCCTCTCTCTGTGCAATTAGCAGCTATGCAGGGAGCTGATTATCGACAGCTTTTTATGACGAGTACCTTTAATTTATTACATATCTGTGCAAACATTAAATATAATCAATATAAAATAAATAATTAACAGCAAAGAACGGGTAACTTTGGCGCATCGAAGATTCTATTCCCTTGCTGAGCGGAGTCAAAAAGCAAACAACCGATTGTTCCTTGGGGAACTATGTAATATAGTAATCCGATATTGATAATTTTCTTTTTTTGCCAAAATGTGAGAAGCAGAATAGTTAATATATTGGATAGGTTTCGCTTGGATAACTTGTTAAACAAAAAAGTTTCTCATATAAAGATTCATTTGCGACCGACTATGACAGGATTCTTATCAACTCTGCTAGTGATGCTGATCAAGAAAATACATACTTAATGCCATCGTAGACTTCTTCTCTCATATGTTACAAACTTCACGATGAAATAAAATAACCTCTAGAAGTGTATAAATAAACATTTAAAAAGTGGAATGCAGCTGCCAATTTAAGCACCTTTTTTTTAAAACCAATTAAAAATGGCTAAAAATAGAAATTATAAAGTGATGCAAATGTATGTAATGTAGTAAGCTGAAGGAATCACCTCCGATCTCATAAAGTGAATACATTCTTGAGCAGCCTCAACAGCCGAGTCTGTCTGTATTTCTATCAGTTCCTCAGATCTACAGACATTACATTGTAACAGAAATTAAAAGAGTCAAGTCTCTAGATCGTACAGACTCAGACGTTTACCATACGCAGATCAAGATTTGCCAGTTGATTTAAGCCAAATATAAATATAGGCATTGACTTGGCACTCGCTCGCTGCCCCTTTCAGACAACAGGCATTTTCTGATGCGTAACAATAGCTTGGTGGCAAGTTTATTATATATTATTAAGAATTCTGATGCTGATGCTTGTTTTGCATGACATTTGGGCGCCATGGGCAACAGTTGCCGTTGTTGCTGCTGCTTTTGTGTGATTAATAGTGCTAGCTTGTAGCTGGTTGCTTAATTACTGAGGCGTCGCAAATCGTAAACAAAATGCTGACAACCCCCGTTGACCTTCAGAGCTCGTTAAAAGTGCTGTATATTGAGGAAGTGATGTTATACTTATCCCACGCACTGTGTGGCAAATTGAAGTGGTGTGGCAACTGTTGGCAACTCTGCCGCAACAACGTGCCACAAGTAAACAAAAGAACCAGCAACAGCTGAGCTGTGCCGACAAGGCCAACCCTCAAAAAAGTGTGCCTTTTGTTTACAAACTAAACCAACCCCCCACAGCTCTCTCTCTCTCTCTCTCTCTTGTATCCGCCCTCTATCTCTCTCTGGATGAGAGAGAGAGCCTGCGCTTTGCTCCCTGCTCTCAGCTGCTGTGCGCATCAGTAATCTCAGGCTCATTGATTTACTTATCCAGAGTTGAGTTTCATCTTAAAACGCACCCAAAAAACGTTCGCAGTAAAACTTGGAAAATTCGAGCAGCCACAAGAAAAACGCTTGGAAAATTGTGGAAAATTAGCTGAAAAAATTTGTAAAATTCATAAATAACAAGGTGAAGTGTTTGACTGACATAAATCCCATTTAGTTTGAGTAATAAATGAAGACTTTTCATAGTGGGGCGTCGGCAGCACAATGGCCTGGCTGGCATACTAGGAAACAAGGACATACAGCGAGAAAATGGAGTTGCCCAGCAGATCCTGGCTGCTTGGCAGCGTCCTCGCCCTGCTATTGATTGCCCGAGGTACGTTTGCGGGGGGTTGGTGGGGAAGGGAAGCGAAGGGTGTGGGGAGGGGGCAGTTACGTTATGTAATTAAGTTGAAACGCGTAACTATTTGCTAACAATTATATATGTATATATGTATTTTTTTAACCCCAACTTGAACCCACCACAAAGTCTTTGGAAACATAGCAAATTTTACAGCAATGATTTGATTTTTTTCTTAAATTAAATAAAACGCGCAAGCAGCGACGCCTTGACAAACTCGGCAAGTTTCACATATAGTTAGCCAACCAATCAAGCAACCAAGCAACCAACCAACAACCAACAAACCAAGCAACCAAGCAACCAAGCAACCAACAACCAGCAGCCTCGGCCTCTGCTTCTACCTCTGCCTCTGCCTCGGTCTCTGCCTCTGCTTCTGCCTCAACCACAGCCACCGCATCTACCTTTGTCCAGCTTCTATGTAGATATATATGTATTCTATAGTTTGGCAGCTACACCAACCCATACAACAACAACAACAACTTAGTTAAAGTACCAACAAGAACAACACAACAACAACAATTAATCGACTATCGACGCAACTCTCGTTTGTCACTTGAGGAATTTGCCAAAGCGTCGCTGCTGCGTACAAAAAAAAAAAAGAAAAAAAAATAATACGAATACGACGACTGCGCCGATCATTAAAGAATTGTCAAAAACAACAACCACAACAAACAACAACTAAAATATTGTATATGCCATATAAGCGATATATATATTCTCGTAATCATTAGTAGCCATTTTAGACTCCAAACCAATCTCTCTGTCTCTCTCTCTCTCTGCCTCTCTCTCTCTGTCTGTCTCTCTCTGTGTCTGTCTCAATCCTAGCACCCGTTTCTAATTAAACTAATTAATCAATTACTTATATATAAACTGCAGCTTAGATCTTCTCCTTAAGTAGCTATTAACTAGCTTTTCTCTTAAATGCCTCTTAGCATACTATTTAAATAGTTCTAACGCTCGCAATGAAATAAAAAATAAAAAAAAAAACAACCAATCTACTTCTTAAATACTCTTCTACTTCTACTCTAATAGTTTCCACACCCCCCCAGTCCACTACTACCAACTACTTAATACTACTACAAGCAACTAATACAACTACTTTCCATAATACCCAACCTTCAATTAATTAGCCTAATCTCTCTCTGCCTTTTGTAATTAACAATTTTTCCTTAACTCTTCCCCCTTCCAACCCAACCACCAACCCGCCACCCACCACCCACCCCCAACACCCCACTCTAACCCATTTGAATCAATTCAAATTATGTACTGCAAAGCGTAGCTAAAACTCCCGCAGCTGGATACACAAACCAAAAGCAACTGAAAATGAAAATGAAACAAATTATATGAATAATGAACCGAAAGAAATGCAAAAGAAATGAAAAAGAAAGAAAAGAAAAGATTTCTGTATCAACTGCCGAATCTTAATTCATACTCCTTCTCAACTGAGCAGTCCAATATAGCGAATATATATATATGTATCTATCTATATATAATTATAGTGTGCTTAGTCGACAAAAAGATAAGGAAAATCCACCCAAAAAAAAGTACTTTATCGTGTACTTAGAGGTCTTTGCTATATACACCAAAACACACACACACACACATACACCGAGTAGAATTTAAAAGCCCATCCACTTCACATTAAATAGCTGAAAGAAAAAAAGTATACAATATATAGGCAGTTTGTGCTCTATATAACACACACTCACACACACACACACATACATATATGTATAGACAAGCATAACCCGGTCATGATAGCTACTTCACACAGTAAGAAGAAGCAGCAGCAGCAGCAGCAGCAGCAGCAGCAGCTCAGCATCAGCATCAGCATTCGCATCCCAGTTTTCTGCACATGTGCTCTGTATGCTCTGCCAGCTGTCAGCAGAGAGTTCTCTCTCTCTCTCTCTCTCTCTCTTTCTCTCACACACCCATTCACTCCCTCTCTCTCTCTCTCTCTCTTTCTCTCTCAATCTCTCGCTGTCGGATAAATGTTAGCTGTCATTTAGTTGAGCATAGTTCTTAAGCTGTAGGGCGGTCCCTAGTTGAACAACAACACTCACATCTGTTATTGCACTAGCTCTAGGACTGTTTCTTTGAGTACGAGGTCCTTGCATTAAAGCGACTACTGTGCGCCTTAGAAAAACAAAAACAACGACAACGACAACCACAACAAAAACAAGAACTGCAATTCGAAAAAGTGAAACTCTAATTCGCACATTGTTTTAATGCAATGGCGTCCCGAGCGGCGTATACGCAACGTAGGCTACGAAAAATCCCATTTAAACATATATATTCGCATAAACAAAGCACAACAACATTTACAACAGCAACAACAACTACTGTACAATAGACACAACAACAACATAAGCAAAAAAATATGAGCGGCTTTCATCTTGTTCTTTTTTATAGTGGAAATTATAGCGCAAGCTAATGCAAAATCGGCGTCAAGTATCTAAACTCTAACTCTGGTCATCATTTCGCGCTATCTCTCTCTCTGTCTCTCTTTCTCTCTCTCTCTCTCTCTGTTACTTTCTCTCTCTCTCGCTGTCTCTTTCTGTCATTTTAAGCCCATTCGAAAAAAAATACTCACAACAAACAACATTAACCACAACAAATAATAACGCAACAATAAAATAAATAAAAATACCACAAAAAAATACCAAAAAAAAAAGAAAAATTTGCTCATATACGTTCTTCGTCTTGTTGTTTTCCGTATCTTCTTGGTTCTGTGTTTTTCCTTTTTAATTTTTTTGGTACACCTGCTCCACTTCTTCGTTTGTGTTTTCCACACAACATTTTTGTGTTTTGTCCATTCGTTCTTTTGGTGTTTTTCCTTTTCCTTTGTCTTCCGGTTTTCGATTTGTTTTTGTGTGTTTTAGTCAGTGCATCCGAGGACGAAGAGCGCCTGGTGCGTGATCTCTTTCGGGGCTACAATAAACTCATACGACCCGTTCAAAATATGACACAAAAAGTTGGAGTAAGATTTGGTTTGGCGTTCGTACAGCTAATCAATGTCGTAAGTGTTCTAAATCAAAATTTAAAAAACAAAAAAAAAAAAAACAAATACTAAATACCACAAGTAAAAAAAATACTAACTTTCGTAGCGTGTAACTGTACTACTTACGAGTTCTGTTCATAAATAACAAAAGAAAATTCTTGAGTTTTGTTGCTGTTGCCACACGCACAAGTGCGCGCTGCCACGCCCACTCTTCGATTCAGTGGGCGTGGCTTGCACGCGCCCAAAACTTTTTCAGTTTCGATTATGCTTTGTAAATACTTAATTACACGTTGTCTTGAATTGTATTTTGGATGTTTGTAGTGAAACTTCATGCCTAGCATTATGAAATACTAACTCTAATTACTAAATAACAATTAATTGCATTTAAAATTAAAAAAAAAAAACATTAAAAAACAAAACTATATACTAACCAAATTATGCGAAAAACAAAACAAAAACAATATGCAAATAATGTCTTAACTACCTTCCCACCCGATCTCTCTCAAATATATTTCTCTCTCTCTGTCAAAAAATACGAAATGAATACGATTCGATTCGATTCGCTTGAATCACATATACAAAAATAACAATCAAATTGCGTATTACGATCGATTCTCTGATACCACCACCATCACCACCAAAAAAAAAAAAAAAAAACAACAACCACCACCAAACCACAACCAACCAAACCACCAACCATCATCACCACAACAACAACCAAAAATTCTCAAAAAATCAAATCTCAAATTCTCAAAACTGAAATACCGAAACGTACTGAAAAACCGAAAAAAAAATATACAAAAAATACAAATTGAAACCAAGAATGAGAAAAATCAAATTATGAAATCAAACGTTTGGTTACGTTTGGTTTGGTACGACTATCAGCTGCAATGGGATGAAGCTGACTACGGCGGCATTGGGGTGCTACGTCTGCCCCCGGATAAGGTTTGGAAGCCGGACATTGTGCTCTTCAATAAGTGAGTAGATCGCCTTATGTACAACTAACCTAGCAACTACTAGCTACTAACTACTAGCTACTAACTACTAACTACTAACTGTACACTGTACAAACTGAAATCAACTCTTAACTCCACTGTCTCTCTTTTGTGTGTGTGTACTGTACTGTACTCTGTACATCGTTGTGTAATAACTGCTTGACTGTACCTAGGCTAACCGATCACTTACTCAGTCCAAGTTTGTAACACTCATTATTCTCTCCATTACAATCATCTGTTTAGTGCCGATGGCAACTACGAGGTGCGCTACAAGTCCAACGTGCTCATCTATCCCACGGGCGAAGTGCTCTGGGTGCCACCCGCTATTTATCAGAGCTCCTGCACCATTGATGTCACCTATTTTCCCTTCGATCAGCAGACATGCATCATGAAGTTCGGCTCGTGGACCTTTAATGGGGATCAGGTTTCGTTGGCGCTGTACAACAACAAGAACTTTGTGGATCTCTCCGATTATTGGAAGTCAGGAACTTGGGATATTATCGAGGTGCCTGCTTATCTCAATGTGTACGAGGGCGACAGTAATCACCCAACCGAAACGGATATTACATTCTACATAATTATACGACGCAAAACATTGTTCTACACGGTGAATTTAATTTTGCCCACGGTGCTGATCTCATTCCTTTGCGTGCTCGTCTTCTATCTGCCCGCCGAGGCTGGCGAAAAGGTGAGTTCGAGAAAAGAAGTACCCATTCAAAATGGGTAAAAGGTATAATGAAGTTGTGCAAAAGCTCCGATCTATAAAGTATATATATTCTCGAGCTGTATGAACAACCGAGCCATGTCCGTCTGTGTGAACAAGACGATTACCAAAAAAATCAATAAATAAAATATAAGCAATAACGAAGAGGGTACAGAGTATCTCGTAGTCGAACTCTTTCGCCTCTTGCGATATTCTTACTTGTTTTGCTTATGGTGTTTATTTAATTCTTAGGTCACGCTTGGCATTAGCATTCTGCTGTCACTGGTTGTGTTCCTGCTGCTCGTGTCGAAGATTCTACCACCCACGTCGCTGGTGTTGCCATTGATTGCCAAATATCTGCTGTTCACCTTCATTATGAACACGGTGTCCATTCTGGTCACGGTCATCATTATCAATTGGAACTTCCGAGGGCCGCGCACCCATCGCATGCCCATGTGGATAAGATCAGTGTTTCTGCATTATTTGCCCGCCTTTCTGCTGATGAAGAGGCCGCGGAAGACCCGTCTTCGTTGGATGATGGAGATGCCTGGAATGAGTATGCCAGCACATCCACATCCCTCGTATGGCTCTCCGGCCGAGTTGCCCAAGCATATCAGCGCCATTGGGGGCAAGCAGTCCAAAATGGAGGTCATGGAACTGTCGGATCTGCATCATCCCAACTGTAAGATCAATCGCAAGGTGAACAGCGGCGCCGATCTGGGCCTGGGCGATGGTTGTCGCCGCGAAAGCGAATCCTCCGATTCCATTCTACTCTCCCCTGAGGCGAGCAAAGCGACCGAAGCCGTTGAATTTATAGCCGAGCATCTGCGCAACGAGGATCTCTATATACAGGTGAGTTTCTATCGAGGAACCGATCTGATCTCATATCTGATTTATCTTTGTAGACCCGCGAGGATTGGAAGTATGTGGCAATGGTGATCGATCGCTTGCAGCTATATATATTCTTTATAGTGACCACAGCGGGCACGATTGGCATTCTGATGGATGCGCCACATATCTTCGAGTACGTCGATCAGGATCGCATCATCGAGATCTATCGTGGCAAGTAAGGAGCCACAAATCGCCTAATTTATCCCATTTGGGCAAAACAACTAAAAAAAGTTAAACATTGCAAAGCGCAACAATAAACGAAAAACGATTTAAGCGGATTTTTTAGATTTTAATTGAGAAAAGCAGAGAATAATTGGCAATGAAAATTCAAGTTAGCGAAACAAGTTAATACAATTACAAATTATCTCACTGAAATAAACGCTTCTCCATTTAGGCATAGAAATCATAACAAGAAAACCAAACAAAAAACGAAAAAACCAAAAATATTAAATTCAACTAGAGGAATTGTGCATTACTTTGATCGTAAAGTGAATTAAGTTTAAGTGCAATAAACACATTGATTCAACAACTGACAGTTATTGCAAACTTGTTATGTTAGACCGTTAAGTAAACCAATTTAAGATTAAACTAAACACACACACGAACAAATCTACACACACAATTTGTAAATGCTTCACGCACAAAATAACAAAACAATAATAACAATTAGTTAACAAAATGAAAATGAAAAATCAAAAACAAAAAACAATCACACAACAAACCTGTAGCAAGAGCAACAAACACAAAATTCAATAAAAATGCAAAGTTAATTAATACAAAAAAATAATACAAAATCAAAATCAGAGTCGGAATGAGCTAGTCGAGAGCTCTCGGCTGGGAGATACCCTGAACCAGTGTTTATTTTATACGCATCAATTGAAAGGTTAAATTTTTTAAATGTATATTTTAATCTACTTTCCAATTCCAAGTTTTAGCTCTGATAGAGTCTGATTGGCTTGAATTGGCTAAGTCGAATCGGCTGTTGCTCCAAATCAACAATATATATTTACTTTATCTATTACATTCCTAGGCAATACTTCATCATACCCTATTTAGACATTTTCAGTGGTGCGGAGTGTGCAAACAGAAAACTTAAACTGAAGCTCAGCTTGAAAACTCGCCCAGCTGGCTTCGCGTTGTGCATACGCCGCGTAACCCGCCCGGCTAATTGGCTTATTAATTAATTGATATTGGCAGTTTATTTCGAGTGACCAGCTGTGCGCTTGGCTGGTTGTCAATTCGAATTTGTTTCAATTGCTGGCCATTGTGCATTGGCCATAAGTAACTGTAAATACAACAAATCTGTCAATCTCAATTTGGCACGATTTCGTTAGCGGTTTGTCATCGCAGCCATCTTCAGTTGTTTTGTGATTGCAAATATCTAAAAATATGCAAACATTCAAGCATTTCACACATTCATCAGCCTCCAACGTTGCTCGGCGGTGCGACTAGGTGGTGCGGTGGTGCTGCCCACGCGCTACTGTTGCAGTAGCTACTTGAATTCCCATTTCGATGTTGTCAGTTTGTTCGGCTGGCTGCGCAAATACTCGATTGTGACTAAGTTTACATACATAATAATAAAACAAAACAAAAAGAGCTAAACTAACTAAATGCAAAGTGAGAAAACTTAAATTCCCTTACAGGCAATAAATATGTGTAAGATCGATTAATTATCTATATATTCGGTAAATACATATATTAAATAAGATGAATTAGGAAGACAAGTATGCAGATTACGACCAATTATAAGCTTGTTAACATTCTTAAAGAGCTTCACAGAATTGTCGACAAAAAACAGTGTGCCGAACTTAATTGGGTGTAAACAAGTTGTTATAGTCGAATCGAATTTGGTTTTCGGTTCCGATAAGTCGAATATAAAGGTGTCAGTTAAATTTATGAATTGGCTTTGGATATTTTTTGGTATTCGGTCATATTAAGGTACTATAATGACTCGTAAAATCTATTCCTGGAATCAATGCATGAAAAATTTGGATTTTAGTTATAAATCTTAATTGCTAAAATTGCGTTTCCTGTTCAGGTACCTGTTTCAGAAGCTGCTGGTTACTCAGCCAATTGCAATCCGGGCCAGTAAAAGGTATATTCTAGAAATATATAGCAATCTAGAAATATATGGAAATATATTCAGCAATTATGGGTATTATATTTTTGAAAGATTTTAACCAGAATTCGAAAAAACAGTAGCTTAACCAAGACTCGTTATTATTCTTTAAAAACAAACTGAGCTCTAAATTTATGGCACTAAACTCATTTTATACTGAAATCGTGACATAATTATGTATTATGGAGTTTTCAACAAATATGTTTTGATGTTTACTGATCCGTTCTTTACTATGAATTAAACAGCCATGCACAACCAGATATTCAAATTATTTTATTCTGCTCTCAAATGCAATCCTTGACTTTTGTGCTACTTGGAAAATCAGCAGCAACTTGCCAAATCTGCAATGTGTTACACCTAGCGTGACTAAGTCAAAACGCCTTTTTGCAAGTGTATGTTAAACACAAAGCTGGGCTACTACACTGGGAAAAAATTGTTATGAAGTATAAGAGAAAGAGAGATAATTGGCAAACTTCTGGTGCCAGCAACTTATTATTTAGCAAGTGTATCTGTACACAGAAAACGAACGATTTATAATTTTGGAATTTCTAAAATTTAAAAATGGTTTCCAGTCGATTTTTTGTCTAAGTGTAGGGCAGTGCTGATGAGCAAGCTGTTTGATAAGCATGATTCCTGGTTAACACTTAAATGGCCCTGGGCCCAGAGACGCAGCCAGAGCACCGGATTGGAATTAAAAAAACCCTAAGCGCTAAATAAAAAATGCTAAAAACTAGATACTTAACTGGTACGCGTTGTTATTGACTTACAATCGCTGTTGATTACCAAGCAGCAGCAACAATAACAAGTACAACTACAATAGCAACAAATACAACTACAACAACAACAACTAGCAAAGGTTGCAGCATCACGAATGATGACGACGACGACGACGACGATGATGATGATGATGATGACTGAGCCAAGTGAGTCTCATGTTTGAGCCAAAACTTGTTGGCTCGAACGACGAGTCAAAAGCGTTCGCCATCTACTTATTGAGCGGAGCTTAGAGCTTAGGGGCTGCTGCTGCTTGTTGCTGCTGGCTGCTGCCTGCTGCCTGCTAGCTGCTGGCTGTTAGCTGCTAGCTGCTAGCTGCTTGTGGTATAAATGCGGCAAGGGAGAACATTTGGGCATCATTCGATTTTCTGATTTTGCAACGAAGACGTCGCTGGCATCGCTTCGCTTGCCTCCCCGACTCGAGTCCAGTTTCAGTTTCGCGTGCGCTCAAACCGGTAAAAAACTAATAGAAAGAAAATAAGAAAAATAGTTGCAAGTTTTGTGTGAGAGATTCGTATTTGTAGTTAACGTTAGAGCCAGCATGGTGAGTGTGATCTGTGTGAATCTCAGACCTGAATCTCTGAAATTGTGTCTGTTGTGTTTTCATCTCGCAGCGCTTCTTACTGCCTCTGGCGGCGCTGCTCGCTGCTGCCAGCGTCCAAGCGGATGTCTCGCATCTGGACACGGATCTGCAAGAGGATGGATACCATTACAAGCAGCCGTCGCAGCCGTTTCCGCTGCCGCCCACTGGCAATGGCATTGAGGATTCGGGTTTGATTCCTGGACCGACTCCTTCGCAGCCGGGTGGTTCTTATGGCCCACCTGAGACGCAGCCACCGCAGCCCATTCCCACGGGTCCTGGGCCCTCGTATGGCCCGCCGCAGACCCAGCCACCGCGTCCGCAGCCGACGCCATCGGCACCGGCTCCTTCGTATGGTCCGCCACAGACACAGCCGCCGCGTCCGCAGCCGACGCCATCGGCTCCGGCTCCTTCGTATGGTCCGCCACAGACACAGCCACCTCAGCCAGCACCGTCGGCGCCGGGTCCATCCTATGGACCACCACAAACGCAACCACCACGTCCACAACCGACTGTGCCTGGTCCATCTTATGGACCACCGCAGACGCAACCACCGCGTCCAGCACCCACTGTGCCAGCTCCGTCTTATGGTCCACCCCAGACGCAGCCTCCATCGCCGCCACCAGCTGGACCGGAATACTTGCCCCCCGATCAGCCGCAGCCACCCAGGCCTCGCCCCACTCCGCAGCGTCCTTCGCCGCCGGCACCACCAACTGCATATGGCCCGCCACCCACACAGCCAAAACCACCACGTCCTCAGGTTCCTCGTCCTCAACCTCCACGTCCTCAACAGCCGGCACCTGAGTACCTGCCGCCTTCAGGCCCACCTGCACCACCGGCGCCCACTAATGGTTATGGTCCGCCACCCTCTCAACCACCAGCACCACCCACTTATCAGCCGCGCCCACCCTCACCACCTGCACCACCAAAACCCACTAATGGTTATGGTCCGCCACCCTCTCAACCACCAGCTCCTCCAGCACCCACTCCCGGCTACGGTCCTCCTCCTTCTGGCCCACCTGCACCACCTGTCTATCAGCCACGCCCACCGACACCACCTGCACCACCGGCACCCTCTAATGGTTATGGACCACCGCCATCTAAACCACCGGCACCACCTGTCTACCAGCCACGCCCACCCACACCACCCGCACCACCGGCACCATCTAACGGTTATGGTCCTCCTCCACCTCAACCGCCAGCTCCTCCAGCACCCACTCCCGGCTATGGTCCTCCTCCCTCCGGCCCACCGGCACCACCTGTCTATCAGCCACGCCCACCACAGCCACCTGCACCACCGGCACCCACTCCCAGCTATGGACCACCACCAGCCCAGCCCCCCGCACCACCCGTTTACCAGCCACGTCCACCCGCACCTCCAGCAGCTACTCCTGGCTATGGTCCTCCTCCTTCTAGTCCAGCTGCACCACCCAGCTACCAGCCAGGCCCCCCCTCGGCACCCGAAGCTGGTTCCCTGGGTCCCGATGGCTACAACTACAATAAGCCCGCCAGGCCATTTACCTTCTAGATAGAGATGCTGCCCTCGATTCCCACTTAAGTATTCTTAGCATAAAGCAATCAATTAATGGAACCCTTTGTTGCTGCAAAAGCAACCTTTTGTAAATGTTCGTTTCGAAAATAAAGATGAATTCTACAACAACAACAACAACAAACAACAAGCGACAAACAGCAATAAGCAAATAGCAATTACGTGTTTGGATTTCTGCACTTGGCCAATGTCCAAGTGTGGCTAAGTGCGGAGTCTTAGCGGCAGTTAACCTTCTGCGGCGTCAGTTCTGACAGCCTGTTGACGCTTTCAAAGATATATGGCGGCGGTCATTAGCGCCGGCACCACAACAACTGCCACCACCACCACCACCACCACCTCCAGCCAAAATACCAACGGTTCAAGTGCAGCAGCATGAAATTGAGATTGAAATGGAAACATATGCATTTATAAACAGTACAGTAAATACAGTGACAGCTCCCTAGAATGGACAACAGCAGCTTTAAAACTTATTTTTTCTGTGTTTAATATTTTAATCGGCTGACTTCTTTGACGATCCTTGAACTTTTGTCTATTTGTTTTCTATTTAATGTTTGTCTTCTGTGTTTAATATTTTAATGACTTCTTTGACAATCTTAAAACTATTTTCTGTGTTTAATATTTTAATAACTGACTTCTCTGACAATGCTTAAAATATTTATAATTAAAATGTTAAGCACAGAAAAACTAATTGGCTAATGGCCTAACAAATTTTATAGCTTCTGACTTCTACGACAATCTTAGAACTAATATCGAAGAATAAAAAATTTGATATTACGACAATCTCAAAACTATGGTCGAAGAAGTCAATAATAAAATGATCAAACTTTGCCTAATTTAGCTATTATCTAACATCGTTCAAACAATTACCCAATCAGCCAACAAGTTCCTCCTCCAAGTGTTTCCCTCAACTGGCTAGTAAATAAAAAAAAGTTAACATTTTCATTAAAGATTTCTCAAAGAGCGCTCGAACTCTATCGACTAGGTAATACCCTGAAAATAGAAAAAGCTTGCTTGGTAAATAAAATGTGGTAAATAAGATATATTATCCGATCTTAATCAGTGCTTTATAATTCAGCAATATTATGCCTGGGTACATTATAAATCATTTTCAAAATTGAGTGGATCGGAGATGGTTCCTTCTGCCTGTAATATACCTTAACATTATTTCATTATACTCTCTCGAAGCATTTTAAAGGCAAACATAAGCATAAGGAGATATAAACTCAATTTAGCTATTAATTATATTTATATACTTTGAAGTCAGAGGTTACAGTGACCTGGACGGTGTCAAATCAATCAATTATGGCATCTCCAATAAATCACAGTCGGAAACACCGGGCACGCCAAGCAGTTAGCCGTGTTAGGTTCTCAGGCGGGTCGTCTGTTTAATGTTTGTCGAATGCTTAGTAAATCCATAAATCCATGCATGCATCCGTAGTGTAACCCATAATGGCTATATATAAACGCATAACGATGCTTGACTGCCGCCGACCAACCTGTATTTGCCATACTTGGGTGCACTCAAGGTGCCCGAATCCGAATCACAACTCTCAATACTCAGTTCTCGGTCCGAGCCAAAATCAATATCGAAATGTGGCGACGACTCAATTCCCACCAGCTGTCGTCAGTTCATCAGTCATTTAGTCAATAAATTGAGCTGCTGCTGTTGCTGTTGCTGCTGCTGCTGCTGCTGCTGCTGTTGGCTTCATTAAGTCCCCCAAAATAAAAAATGTGCAACTGCAACTGCAACTTGCAACTTGCAACTTGCAATTGCAATTGGTTGAGCAATGGCTTATGCCACAGGGCTCGAGTGTAATTACACAAGCATTAGTTATTTGGCCTTCGATTTGGCCATAACTGCAGCTGGACACGACCGCTTCACTTGCTCCTCAACTGCTGCTCATATGTAACTGCTGCTGCTGCTTTTGACGAAGACACGCGCCCTTCGCGCGCCGCTCTTTGGATTGCTTTTGATTAACGTCTTAACGAGTGTCGCTTTTGGGCGTGATTTATGTCTTTATACCCTGTACATAAATGCCTAAAAAAAAGACAGACGCATGACTTTGTATAAACTTCTCATGACAGACAGATGGTGGCAACGTTGAATAAAAGAGTATAAATCCGAAGTTTTCTTAAATCGACAATTAGCTCACATAAAAAAAAAATTGATCAAAATAATTGTTAAATTCTCATCTATTGGGCTTAATTTATCAGAGTTGGTATAACTTTTATATATATATATGAATAATTTACTTGCAACACACCTTTCTCAGAGAAGATGTCTGTTCTACAACTAATATTCTACTTTTCCAAATATATGTTTTAAATTTTTATTTTTTTATTTAATAAATAAATGATTGGACCAGAAAAATATAAATTTTGTATAGTCAGTTTTAAAAAGTAACAAACTCAGTTTTGTGGAGGGTATATGCTAGTCTGTTACTCTCCAATGTCGAGCCCTCTTGTTATTTTTAAGTCTTTTGTCTAGTTGTTGGTTGTTATTGTGTTAGACTTGGCTGCAGCTGCACGTTGTAGCTGCCACTTGAGTATCCGAATTGTGGCTTGTGCTTTTTTTTTTTTTGCATGATTTATGATTACAGCATTATAGTTTTGAGATTATTTTTGAGTTGTCTAAAGATTCGGCACGCATTGTGCTGATTAGATGGCAGATTCATTGTTTGAGCTGCGCGTAGAACAAGTTCATTAGTTCTCCGCGATGACCTTATCGAACACCGTGTAGCGACGGACATACAGACAAATGACATGGATTCCATTGGAATGAATGACTTACTCCATCCGGGTGTAATTTCCCATAAAAGTTATTTATATTCGGCTATAGTCAGGGCTTCCCAGCGACAGAACAACAGGTAAGTGTATGTAAATAATTTGAGTAACAAATTAATTAATATTAATACTACTAAAATCAAATCTGGCTGTACGTCAAGCCAGAAGCGCCGTCGGCGAAATGTTTTTTATCTCAACTGGAATTTTTTCGCAAATAACAAATAAACCATAATCGAATATTAATTTCGGAATCTAATCAAATTTATTATTGGCCAACAGATTATAATTATGACTTAAGCGACGTCATTGATTCTATTTCGAGCGCCTGAGTAGATGGTCATCTTTTCTAATTACGCATACGCAATGTTAACTAGCAAAAAACACACCAACTAAAATCTTCTCTTGTAAATCAATCAAAGGCGAAATTGCCCCTGGCATGGAATTGGACTGCTGATTGTTATCCGCAGGCAGCAAACTGCCAAAGTGAGGTGTGCACAGCAACAACAACATAGATAGAAGCAACAACTTACAATGCTCAAGTCGAGACAGCTCGGCCAGCAGATACTCCTACAAAATATGGTAAGTCAGTTGCCTTACAAAAATAATTAAAAGGGTTTCTTATCCGATTTTAATTCAATTTTTACTGTTGATAAATAATATTTATATGTATATTAGATATCAGATAGAAGGCATATATTTTAGTGTTAAGTCTTTATCTGAAACTTATATTAAATATTTCGAGATCATAGCTTTTTTAATCTTTGAGATCGGCTGCTTATCGACAATACTGTTTGCCTCCTTCTGCCTGTTACACACTTTGGCACAACTTTCATATACCCTCTTTTGATTTTAATTGGGTTCAGGGTATAACAAAGTCAGAAAACGCACTTTACATTTTTACACACACACACACACACACATTCACATAAACACTCTTATTGCGTACTATGATTTGTGTAGACGGCTCGGGGTTAAGAGTTATGTGAAACGATCTGACAGCAGCAGCTGAAAAAATTTTCCGAAAACTCAGCCACGCATGAAAATTGTGAACGCAATCATGCTTGTGCTTAGATAAGTGGATTGTGCTTAAGCATAAATGTGCAACTCTTGCTAAACTTAAGCCTGAAGTTGTACTTTAATTTGTTTAATATTTTCCCTTATTTTAAGCTGCTAAAACTGTTGCCTACTTTTAGTTGCCAAAAAAGATTTAATGCTGTTTTTTGGTTGGTTTCTAAGCTGCCGAAAATTAAGCTTTCTGTGAACACTACTGACTCTAGCTACGAATGAATCAAATAAGTTGAGAAGATTTATCATTTAAGCCATTAAATTCGCCGAATATTGATTACTTATATTTAATTATAAGCCTTTTTTAGTGTTTCAAAGTTAATTTCGTTTAATTGGTGATTTTGACTGACTTCCTTATCCGAATTAGATTAACTGGTGTAGCAAGCAATTTGCCATTAAAACACCCGTACGCACACTCGCACACACACTCGCTCACACACAGTGGCAGACACGTTTAATTTGTCTAACTACAAATTAATCAAAAGTTTATTAGACGTTTAACAACAATTAACCTTCTCAGCGTTCAAGTGATTGCAAATAAATCAAAATCTTTTCTAGGTAGCAACACCAAAAACAACAACAACAACAACAACAGAACCAACAACAACAACAACAACATCTGCGAGTTATGAATTATAAACGAAGCGCGAACAAAATCGTTTAGAGTTTAACAAAGCAAAGAAAAAATTGCCAATTATTTGTTGCCATTGGTTCCCGACTTGTGGACAGCCGCTCAATCAGTTCGGCTCATTAGCTCAGCCTTTGTTTAAATATATATACATATATTCTGTCGGATGGAGAGATGGGGGGATTAAGATGTTTCGTCTTGTAATTGAATTTGTGTTTTGAGGCCTAAGCGTGATTTCCATATTATCAAGGCGCGAGCAGACGGCAACCAATAAAAAAAGAAGAAACAAGTTAGAATGCAATAAACGAGAGAGCTCGACAAGGAGACACCCTTGACCCAGGTCTTAAATAGTAGACTTGCTTGATAATAGTTTGTTCAATATGTCAATATATTTTCTGTCAACTGATTCTGTGTTTCTTATCCGATCTTAATGGAATGTTGGCAGTTGATGAACATGTTACTATGTTAATATGAAGTTGATATGTCTTCAAAATCGTATCGGCTGTTCACGCTGATCAAGAATATATATTTTATGTGTTTCGTAGACACTTCCTTCTGCCCGTTACTTAGTTTTTTGCAACTTCATAATTTCCCATTTTTAATGTTTCCGGGAAATATAAAACAAACCATTATGTCGGCTTTTAAAATTCAATTAAGTTTCAACAATGCGAAAGATATGAAAAGAAGCAGATCATTGATGCAAACTCATAGTCATATATACAGACATACTATATATGTATGTATGTATTTGTGTATTTACTCGAACCATTCATAATGCCTCTGGGCGCCTTTTGTCACGCAAATGCTGTTAAATACTGGTGAGTGACTACCAACTGACTGCCAGCTGGCAGGAAACCGCTGACTGCTCTGCGTGAATCAATTAACGGCACGCCAGTCAGTGTTGTGAGTGCGCGCGTGTGTGTGTGCGTGAGTGTGTGTGAAAACAATGAGGGTCGTGCGCCATGAGGGCCCTGTAGCTGACAGGCACTTGTCAAAAGAAAAATCCATAATACGTGTCAAACATCAGAGCACAACCAAAATGCAAATGAAGCAGCAGCAGCGAACCAAAAGAAACTACAAAAAAACAAAACAAAAACAAACAAGAAAAAAATAAAATTATCCAATGTTTACAATCTCTTTACAAATTTCAACCTTGGCCTTACACACAAAACCACACACGCATGCACACACAACAATCTCATTCGAAGTCGTTTATACAGATGCCCAGCAACAAAACGAAAACCCGAAAAGTCAAAAGAAAAAAGAAAAAATCGCAAAAACAAACGAAACAATGTCAAAGAGCAGTTACTTATATATAGATAAACACACGCACACACACACACACACACACACACACACACTCGCACAACAGATTATGTAGATCTCTTACAATTAGCTAGGCCATTGACACCGTGTAGAACTTTACATCTTGGCCAGACAATGTGGCGGGCGATTGAGAACCTTTTTTTGCTCTTTTGGCCAACTACGTCACGCGTGGAAACGAGTTATCAACTTGGCTAACAACAACAAAACACAAAAAATGTTATCGCAACAAAGATTATAGCCATTTGCATTTGTGCAAATTAACTTGAATGACAGAGACAAAAGTGTATAAACATTTAAATCAACTAGTTTGTGTTTTGCTTACCTAAGCTAAGTGCTCCAACGGGTTGAAATGTTTTTCGATAGCGCAAAAATGATTGGTTACACTGAAAAAATCAGTATGAAATTTAGAAAGTCGCTAAGTGCAGCTCAACTTATTATTTAATAAGTACGTTTCTCAAACGCAGTGTTAATTTATTATTTAAAGTTATTATTCAACATATTTTGAGTTATTTTATTAATTTTTATTTATTCAATATATATATTTATATATTTTGTACATAATAAATGCTTCTATGGTCAAAATATTAAATCGATTTTTTTCCGACTGCATGAACTAGTTTTGTCACCATAAATATGAATGAAGTTCAAGCGAACTGCAAACATGTTTCTTTGATCTTTATCTAGACAAATTGCGTGTTCAAATTGTGCTTCAAACGATTAACAATTGTTCAATGATTTTTCTTCGATTTTTTCCATAACTTCAGAGTGTCAAAGTTTCGAGGCACGAGCCAAGACAAAAGGTGCCAAATTGTCTAATCTTAAAGATTTGATTTGCCTAACGCTTTGGATATCATTTTGCCAACGGGTCTAAGCTGACGACCATCATTATAGCATTTTATTATTCGTTTTGTTTTTGGCTGGCGATAATAAAGCTAATTACTAACTTAAACAATGTTTAGATCCAGCTGACTGGCTTGTGTCTAGCTTTATGATAGCGATATTTGTTGTTCTACGTTTTGGCGATTAATTTGCATAATGAATTCTCTGCGGGCCAATTAAATGTTAACATCGCTGGCAGCTTTCACGGCGCGTGGCGACTTTTGGAATGAGAATCATAATTGGGAATAGATATAAATATAGATGTAGTAAGAAAAACAGGAATGTTATATAGGTTTGCATTTGATTGAACTACTAAGACAGCAGCCAGTTGTTTGGGTCAAGAATTCGGGGCTTACAGAAATGGAAAAACAATAAAAATCAAAAGAGTCATGAATATGATTGGCTCAATGCGGAGGCGGAAATACTTAACGCAACATTTTATTTATTTGCTCGAGAGCAGCCATTTAAACACAATTTATTGAAGCATTTATAAATCACTAGAGTGCTTGACACAACATTCTACACAAGTTTGACTGTTTGTCTGCAATAAATTTGAACGCTCCATGCTTCCATTTGATACACTCATAACTTGACAGAGAAGGTAAACAAACTAAACAAGTTGGAGTGCTCCAGTTGCGAGTGCTCGACTGGGACATACCCTGAACCCAGCGGTCAATAGGAAAATGCAGTTTTGAGAACCAAGTCTTTGTGGCTTATTCGAGCTTAATGAAATATTTATAATATTTATCATTTGTCTTTATGTTTACATTTTTGTAGTTTATTGATTTGTATTGATATTCGCAAAATGGCTGCAGTTATCAATATCAATAAAATTGAATAAACATTATCTGCATTTGGTATAAGGAAACTTATCTTCCAAATTGGATGTCTCTAGCTCTGCTTTAAAATCGTTTGGTTAATTCATACAGACAGACAAATATATATTCATATATTCATATTTGGAGCAACTTCATTATACACCTTTTTCCAATTAGTGATGTATTCAGGGTATATATGGAGCGGGCATTTACTGTTATACTTTATACGTAATTAATTGAATATTTATGACGCTAATGTGGTGAATGTGCGGAAATATGTCAGTAATTTACTATTCATTGTTGTGGGCACTTGACAAACATCACTTTAAGTGTTTGACAGGAGCAAAGCTTGTCCAACAACAAATTAGTTGCTTGTAGCTAATTCCACACAGATGAAGAATCTTCAGCGCTATTTAGTCAAGGTTAAGTCGTCGCTTGCAACATGTGTTTTATTTCTAAAACTGTGCACTTTTCAGCAGCTTCTTTGTTTCATTCGCTATTGTTATTGTTATTTTCCGCTTATGCTAAAGAAGCTTGGAAGTGCTAAGTTAGCAACTCAATTTGGCATCGCTTGTTTATCAAAATATTGTCATTTTTATGAGTGGTCGATTGAAATGTTAACGCAAACAAATGCCACCCAATTTGTGTGGTTGACAATAGAGCAAACGCTCGTTGACTTAGCCAAGCCATGCAAATTTATCATGAGTCTTAGTCGTAGTTCAATGTGTTTACATTCAGCGTATTCAAATGCAAATACCTAACTGACAGCAGCAGCAGCAGTCTGAAGAACGAGGTGTGTCTCTAAGCGTTTGCCGAGCAATATTTTTAGACATGGGAAACGCTTTGATGCGCAATTTCATATTAATACCCTGTATCCTGTTGAAAAGCTGACGAAATTCTGTAGCAAACCCATTAAGTGATGTATAGATTTTTGATGGACATGTCCGGCTGCCTGCCAGATATTAGAGGCGTTAAGAGCTAGAGGGCTGAGTGTTGCATACCAAGTTTCAAGTCTTCACAAGTCTTCTACTATGATCGAGAATCCCTCCACCTGTCGGCAGGCTACAGGATATCTGCAAGTCGATCACTGTCAACTAAAGAGCACTTTTGTTTGTTTTTGATCGGTTTATTGCTGGGCATTGTTCTTATCGCTATATTGCATGTATCGCTTGTAAACCATAATAACCGTAATAAAAAGCACGGCTTGGGCAGCAGGTCGTATACTTAATTTATATATAAGCAGACAAATGTATGAACAAAATACTTGAAACTATTGTCACGGCAGCACGCTTGACGCATTATAATTGAATTAGGCGTTGCTTAAGTCAGCTGACAAGGTTAATGATCACAAATAATTTGGCTGCTTCTGATTTTGGGCTTTCCATTCGCTTTCAATTGGGCCAGATTTCTAGTGCGCTTGGCTAATGATGCCGACGATCGATTCGGTTCGGTTCAGCTCGGTTCGGCTCGGCTCACGGCTTTTGATATTATTTTTGATAGCTATTTGCGTACCGGTTCTATCGATAAAAAGAAATATATTTATAAATATATAAATATATATAGATATATATGTATACGCATTTTTGTTAACTCTTGCTGCCACTATGCAAATTTGGCAGTTTTTATTTTTTGTTCCGGTGCGCGGCAAAACAAGCTGGCCAAAAAGCAAATGAAATGACTCTTTTATTTTTATTGCTATAAACATGAATAAAATGGGCTATATTCTTTAAAAGCCATCATCCATTCATTTACGACAACTCAATAAATCTGCGACGCCCAGCAATAGCCAAAATGTCTGAACTAAATCTTAATTTGTTTTAGTTATCTGATTCTGGATCTGTGTCTGTTTTGATTTAGTTGTCGTTTGCCATTTTAAATGACATGTTTTCTTATTTTGTTTGTGGCCAGTCAACAAAATAATTTGAGAGAACAATATATTGACGTACGATATATATCTGATATGATGCGTTGCTAATGGGAGATTAATGTATGCTTGGTTGTTTTTGAATGTCAACATTTAATACGCTACATCACCAGTCATTATTCATTACGTTTAATTTTTCTAATAACCGTGAAAAGATCAATAAATAAGAAACATTCAAAAAATGCGCAACGCTTTATTCAGTTCTTTTCATATAGAATATAGCTGCGGTCGAAAAAATAGCACCAAAATTAAAATCTGTCGGTTTTAGAAGATTAATCAATTACCTCAGCTCATAAGTGTGGAAATTATAAAATATATATAAGCAAAACAGAATTAAAAACGCTTTTAGACTTGTTGACTTTTCAAAAAAATTGTCTTCACTTTGGAATTGAGACGGTAAAAAACACACTGCTTGAAAATTAAAGAATACATATCAAAAAGATATTCTAGATTTTTTGGATCTTAAAAAAAGGGAATTGGAAATATTGTCTTTATAATGGAGTTCATAAGCAGTCCTGGTTTTTTAAACGCCTGAAATGAATTTTATTATCTGCATAAGGCAAAAGATATTTGCCAATATTTCAAGATCACTTCGTTAATCCATAACTGTCTTAACCCAGTTCATACTAATAAAATCAAGCTAATACCATTATCCTTGAACCCTTGTGTATTTAATCGCTTGGCTTTTGTGGATTAAGTGGTTGCCTTAGATAAGCAAAAGCACATAAAACATTTAAGCAAATCTCAGATTACAGTGCTGATTTTTCGGCCATCACTGTTTTTTACCAGCTGTTTTGCAATGACAAAGATACAATTAATCAGCAGGTGAAAGGCAGTTTAGCAATGATGTCACACAATTAAAAAGAATCCACCAGTTCAAGCCAAAAGTTCTAACTCACTTTAATGGGTCCATTCACTAGTGAGCTCAACCGGCGGCATTTCCTGTAAAATGTTGGCCTTGGCTGCATTTTTAGAGGCTCAAGTGGCAAACACTTGTTGGCCTGGCAGGGTGAATGTAATTCCCCCCCCACACAAACAACATGCAAGAGCTGTTTTTAGTAAACGGAAATAATATTCGGAGTGATCGAAAGTCGTTAAGTTGTTTTGGTTTTTGTTCGGCTGTTTGCTTATTTGTTTGTGCCAGAGGTCAAGTGAGCAGGCAAACAATTGGATGGGCTTTTGGACAATCTCCACAACAAACACAAAACTCTCGACGTATTCAAGTCAAGTTGAGGTTTATCAAAAGATTGTGGCAGCTTGCGATAAAAGTGGACCGAAACCTGTGCCAAAACCTTTAATGCCTTTAAATTGCTTTAAAAAAGCACAAAGTCAGACAGATTTATGAATACCCCATAAAAGAAAAGAAAACAAAAATTGAGAACTTTGCATACATAAGTTGACCATACTTCATCTGAAAATGTTATTCTTACAAAATGTTATGCAAATTTGAGTGAATTCTAGAATGCTGAAACAAAAGACTTAGGCAACGAACTTCGCTTAAGACACGAGCTGTGCCAAGCACTCAGGAATACGCCACAGCACACACTTAAGAAAGCAAGGAGAGGGAGAGAGGGAGACATTAAGAGAGAGGGAGTGAGAGGGAAGGATTCAACTTACTCTGAATTATACCCTGTATTTACTTAAAAGTGGACAACAGGGCACTAACTTTATATAGTTGTGTACAAAGAATATACATATATTCTAAATCTGTATTACCTAACGATAGCTAAAGAGATAAATTTTCTCTGCTCAGAACAAAGGTCTGATTTCAATTGGACAATTTACGTTAACGGTTCCGGTTCCGGCTTGATTGCTCTTCATATTTTGGTACCACACTTCAATTGATTATTTTTTTGTAAGTTGTACAGGATATCTCCAAATTGTGCACTCTCTATTGTAATACATTTACATGCCTTTATTTTGACTACGGTTGGTTTTTTTTGCGTTGTTTGTCTTAGTCTTTGACTCGGATGTGTCATGCATTTGACGTGACGACACCAAAGTGATTGTCTATGCTTTTTTTTTTGCGATTTCTTGGATTTGAGATATTGAATATTGTCGACTGATATACGGCAGGCCGATGTTTTTTTGGCTTTGCTTAGAGACATGTGACCACTTCTAGCTATGGTCGTTTCTGGCCAATAACGTATTAAATAATTTAAATTTTGATTTGATTTTGTTTGATGTTGTTAATGTTGCTAGTGTTGTTGCCAAGCTTGTTATTGTTGCCAGCGTTACTTTATGTGTTTCATCGAGTTTTTTTTTTGGCGGTCGTCGCTTCTGCTTCTGCTGCTTGTTTCTCTTCAGACCCACATAGCGAACCGAACCAAACCGAACTGAACCGAACTGGACGGCCAAGCAGTTATAGTATAAATTTCATAGAAACTGCCCAACTCATCAGCATTTGTGCTTTGAACTTCTTGAGTGTAAATTGCTCGTGCGGCTCTTCTGGACGAGAAATTTTCTTGTATAACCAAAAAACACACAAAAATAAAACACCAATCTGAAATGGTATGTGATCCTCGGAGACATAACTGAATAAAAATAATAGTGTTCTCAAAGTGAATCAAGGACATGTCTTAAAACAACAAAAGTGCCAAGTGTTCCACAAAATATGCACATTTAAATTTATGTTTAGGGTTTGTGTGTGTACGTGTGTGTGTGTGTAGAATCCAGAACATTTACATTATGTTGGAGTGCTCTCTACTCAAGTGCACAACTTCATTTGCGAACCGGACAGCCTTGAGTGGGATACTCATGAATTTCATTCTCGCACCTAGACAACAGCTAAAAATACCTTAGCACAACTCAACTCAACTCAATGTAGAAATGGATGTATTTAAGTATATAAATGTACATAACTTAACTGAAATCAATATAGAACTGGATGGATCTTTGTATTTAAACAACAAGATGCTCAACTTTTGATTATTGAAACAGGAATTTAACAGTTTTATTTTGAGGGAGAGTGTTTAAAGCTATTTCTTATTGAAAACAAGTTCGAATGGTACAGTCGAGAGTGGTCGACTAGAAGATACGCTCAATCCTTGCTGATGAAAATGCATTCTTACGGTTCATCGACTAGGCTGATCAAGAATATATATACCAATATATGTACTTATACTGCCTATTGCACACTCTTGTACAACTTTTGAATGTGGTTAAATCAAATCAATCAATAAAATTCAGCTCTTAAGAGCAACTGCCTTAAAATCTGATATGTGCTTATTTGCCTCCTTGTAGAAACAATCTTTAAAGTTAATTATCTTTAAGGATGTAAGTGGGAATGAAAGACTTTAGAGCTAGCATAGAAAATACTTAAGCTTAATTTTATTTTGGCTTTGATTAACTCAACCGACAAGAAAATACTTGGCTTCAAGCTCGAATGCCACTTCAGCAGTACACATATTATTATTAAGAATCTACAACATTAATGATGTTCTGCTGTTCATCTCAAACTCAAAATATTGTTTTGCTTTTTCTTTTTGGCAGAAACTGTTCGTTTTTATTGCTCTGGCGCTGCTTGGCTGCGCTGCTGGTGCACAGTTGCCGGACTCTGCCACACAGGGACCGAATCCGCAGGACATTGCCACACCCGAACCGGAGTACATTGATATCGATGAGCCGGCACCGGCACCGGCACCAGCACGACCAGTTGCTGCTGCTGCTGCTTCTGCTGTTGCCGCGCCACGTGCTGGCCCACGTCCCGTACAGCGACCCTTAGTATCACTATCTCGTCCCCTCGCCATCGCCCAGAACGTTGCCTATTCCCGTCCTCAGTTGCAACAGCAGGTGCAGAACTTTGTGCCACAGGTGCAGCACCAGGTGCAACAGTTTCAGCACTCAATTTTGCAGCAGCGTGTGCAGCAACCTGTGGCAGGACATGCCTACAGCAGCCAGAGTGGCTATCAATATCGTCGTCCAGTCTATGTAAGACGCTTCTATCGCCAGCGCCGCTATTAAAGAGAGGGCTTCTAGCATATTAACAATGTCTATTTAATATATATCTAATACTCAATATCAATTTATTTTCGTTTTTATTTACAAACACATATACACATACATATATATCTTTCTCCTTTTTCCTTTCTCCTCTTTCCCATTTCCGTTCCCGATCCCGCTTTCTACACTCTAAACGCTCGCTTGGAACTGCAAACCGTTTAGCTTTAATCCTCAACTACCCAATCTATATCCTCAACTATCGCATCCTAATCCAAATCTTTAACAATGCCGTGGCTGTGTGTTTTTTCTTCCCACGCCCACAAAAATAATGAAATACTAAACATCAAAAGTACAAAGAGACAAATGAAGACGAAGTCGAAAACGAAAACGAACTCGAGTCAAAGTATTTAGTTATTGTTGAATTGCAAACTCGAATAAATAAAGATAAATTATTTGTAAAGAAGAAAAAAAAAACTCAATTGGTAATGTTTTTATTTGATTTGTCCAAGGTCTTTGAATGATACACTATATCAAGGCATGACTTTAATTACAGTATTCACAGCTCATCAAAAGATACAAAAAAATTAAAATGTGTGTCGAAATAATGAGCGCGATTCGTTCTGATTTTCATTATTGCCACCGCTCAGAACTCTGAATGCCTTCTGACTGGTAGTTAGTCACTCATCATTAATCACGATTTATGAAGAATCCATTATAAATGTGTGTGTTGTTTGTGTTGTGTGTCTCTGAAAACTGAGTACCATTTTTGCATACGGAAGCTGCTGCTGATATTTCAGGTTACGGCCTGGGAATTATTTCAACAATTTAAACAAGTTGAATTGCTGCAATCGCAAGAGCTTGACTAGTAGATACCCTATTAAATACATATTAGACTTGCTGAATGCAGTTTGTTCGATATTAAGATACCTTCTAATTGCAGTTGTTCAATAAAATGGCTGCGTGTACCAAATATTCGTTGGAAAGCTAAATTAAAATTGTGTTCTCTATTGCTATCGATAATTGGTTTGTATATATGTAATCGATAAATGGGGACAGTTATCGCTACAATGATCTGGGAAGTCTTTAAATTTATTTACGTTGACTCGGTTTTTGCTGCTGATCAACTTAATAATATATAATATCTGGGACCACAGTTGCTTCCTACCCATTGGTTACAAACTTTTGCACAACTTCAATATACCCCTTTTGTCAGTTTTCAGGGTATAATAATCCTAGTGAAGATGCGCAATATTTTCAGTGAAATTAAGAGAAGGTTCAACTAAAATATAACTGGCGATTTAGAATGGGTTTTTTTTTAGTAGTTTGGCACATAAATAAATACGCAATTCTGTCAAAATACTTTCAAAAATAAATTCCATTAACCGGTTTAGGATCTGATGTTATTCCACTTGTCGCTTCTGCCCGATAGTCACCAAAATTTTAGTAGCCTTTCTAACCTTTCAGCTATTCATCTAGTTCTAGACAAAGTGCTATTGATTGATAAATTAAATGTCTTTTTTTATTTGATCGATTTAATGGCTGATGATTGGGCGTCAAGATTGTTGTAAGACTTCTTTCCGACAATTGACCTTCTACTTCTGATTCATTATGAGCTGATTTGGAATCTGTCAACCAGCTTATTATTCATCAATGATTAGCAGATCTGAATTGGCTTATACGCCGATTCGAAATGGAATCTATTTATAGTTTGTTTTTGTCTATAGACAAATGGTTGTTAAATGCAGCTTGAATCGAAACTGTTATACAATCAAAGATATGGTTTTAAAGCATATATTTAGGATACCCAAAAATATGCCTAAAAGTTGGCAATAGTTTTGAGTGAGAAACCATTTATTTATAAAAACAAACAAAGACTACACACAGACAAATGCCAATGCTTGTTTTTGAACTGAGAGAACCTTGCGATTGTTTAACTTGTTAATAAACTTCACACTTAACACATTATTCGGTCTTATGTGTGCTTAAATATGCCTCAACCCTTTTCTAAATAAATTGTGTAAACTAATTTTATAAGCCAATTTAATTAACGTAGGCCGAACTGTCAATTCTTGGAATAAAATATTCACAAAAGATTCTACAAAAAATCATATTTTCAACTTTAAATTTATGATTAATCTAGAGGTCAAGCCGTGATTAAGCCGTCAAACCGAGATAAAAAACAAAATACGTCGTAGCCGGTTTATTCATCAATACACATTGTGACTCGTATTGCAAAATATCTAATATTAAATTTATATTGCGTATTTATATTGTCTTGCGGTTAATGAACTTATGTAACAGACAGCTTTAAGACTGGAAGTTGTGATATGACAGAAAGGTCGTAGCTATGAATATCAATTAGGATTTTTGGGAAATTATAATTCATACCTTAAAGGGAATTTTAATATTTTAATGAACTACAGTTATTTTGCTGTGCATATTTGTACATAGAATGGACAGCTGATCGTATATCAGTTCATCAGCTTTTTTGTATGCTATACTTTTCGTACACATAACATTGACAATCAATATTATCTACGATCTTATACACTTATTGTCCATTTATATGATTTGCGCACATTGGAGTCTGGCAACCTTTCTCTTTTATTTAACGCCGATCAAATTCCTGCATATCTGAACAGAATAGTTTCATAACAAACAACAAATCAAACAAGAAGAAGAAGAGGAAGAATTATAAACCTGTTGCCAAATGAACAGAACTAAAAGCTAGTAGAACAGGGAACTTGGAATTATTTTAATTTATGGCTTGTATATATTTCATATTAAACGGTGCTTTAAAAACGCAGTAACAATTGTAGAATGAAAACATTTACGGCTTTAAATTAAAAATTAATTAATTAATTTGCATATCACAAAAGTGAATGAGCTGGTTCTACAATAATTTAGCATTAGATTATGCCTAAAATAAGAAATGAAGTTTGTCGCTTAAATTCAAGTGTCAACTTAAGTTAGCCACAGCTCATTATTCATTTCCTACTCGCATTAATTTCACTTTCACGCTTTGCTTGCCAGTGGGCGCTTAAGTTCGTAGAGGCGGCAGGGGGCGAGGCATCTTTACACATTTTGTGACTGAGAACAATGGCCCACGTTTGTGCTGGCTGTTGCTCATAAATCATCAGCTCCATTGGGGGCCCATAAAGAATCAAATTATTGCTGCTTCTTTACGATTACTCACGCGTATTAACAAATGAGCAAACGGTTCACAAAATCAAAAACGCAAATCAATCTTAGCCCTCCAAATAGAGAAAAGGGTATGAACCACCAGGCATATACAACAAATTATATATATTCTTGATCAGTGGAGTTGACTTAGCTGCATTTACAAATCGATCTCAGAGCTTGAGACTTAAATTTGGAAAAGAAGTTTAATAATCTCAGATTAGCAAAATATTTTATTTGATTTAGTTTAAATTTTTTAAATTTAATTGTAGCTCAAATATAAATTTTTTATATTGTATTTAACATTGTTATTATTTAAAGAATTTTTTTAAGTGCACGTTTCATAAATAAATAGCTTCTAGGCAAAAGGTAATTTCCTATTGAGCACTTCTAATATGTATTCGATAGGGTATATCCTAGTCGAGTTGTCTCAACTGGTTTATTTTAATTTGTTCACTGTTGTGGGTGTTCAAATGCGAGCAGACTGACAGATTGATAGATGGACAGACCCGCTTTGCCCATGAATGAAACGGTTTTCATTTTGGCGTTGTTATTTGAGTATTATTCACATTTAGATATAATTATGTTGTCATCGAAGAGGATTTATGCCTACGGTTCAAGTTCAAGTTTAGATTTCTACATTTTTATTTGTTTTATCTTTTTAAGTATTATAAATAAAAAACTGGGCAATTTACAATTTACAATTAGAATACATATAAGTATATACACATTGAGAGTGGCCAATTAATTGAGGCTAATAGAAGAAACGATTGGCGGGTGCATCGTAATGGTAGCCGTCCTCACTGTGTGGCTCCACCTGCTCCTGTGGTGGCAGATATGTGTTTTCCGGTTCCAGTGGTGCAGCATACGAGGGAATCGGTATTTTAAAGCTGGGCACAGGAGCAACGACCTTGACAGGGGCTGGTGGCAAATAGCTGCTCTCTGGCTGATGAACGGGTGCGGGTGGAATGTAGACTGGCTTGGGTGCTGCTACAGGTGGCACGTAGGCAGGCTTGGGTGCTACTGCCACAGGTGGCAGATATTCAGCCTTGGGTGCTGCTACAGGTGGCAGATATTCAACTTTGGGTGCTGCTACAGGTGGCACGTAGACTGGCTTGGGTGCGACTACAGGTGGCACGTAGGCTGGCTTAGGTGCTGGTGCCACAGGAGGCAGGTATTCAACCTTGGGTGTTACTGCTACAGGCGGCACGTAGGCAGGCTTGGGTGCTGGTGCCACAGGTGGCAAGTAGGCAGGCTTGGGTGCTGGTGCCACAGGTGGCAGATATTCAGGCTTAGGCTGTGCTGGTGGCAGATAAGTCGACTCTGGCGCCTTGGTCGGCAGCTCAAAGGGTATGCTGGGAGCCTCATAGTTGTAGCCAGGATGATCGTGATGCTGATGATCGTGTCCAACGAGATGGGAAACATCAGCGGCTACCAAGGCCAAACTGCATAAAGCGAGCACAAGGACTTTCTAAAGGACACAGAGATAGAGACAGTTTAAATAGTTCCTTTAACTAATTATAATTTTTGTATACCAACCATTTTATTCTTTTGGATCTGCCGAGCAGTTCTTAGACAACGTTCTCGGTGCGGTGACTGGCTCTAAAATGATACAGTTACCGGGAAGTGCTTCTTTATTTATATACAACGAGCGAGAATCGCGAGATCAATGAAGTCTTAACTAAAATGAAGTCTCTCAATTTCAGTCGACGCCGACGCTGCTGCTGACAGCTTGTAGCGATGCGTTGTTTTCCCCCCTCTGTGGGGGGCACAGCCGTTATTCGCATTTTAAATTCTATTAAATGAGATTTTTTTTCTGAATTTCCAATCGCCTTATGCGATTGGCGATTTGCCTTTGTTTTAGTCGCCGCGTGAAGCGGACACCAAATTGCGGATCTGCACTTAATTATAAACCAGTGAAATGGTAATGGACCATCCATAAACTGAGGCAATATAGTTTGCAATACCCTATAATATGGGGAAATTTGAAATGAGTATCGCATTTAAGGGGTATTTTATATTTATATTAATATGTATTTATTATCATTATCAAAATAATTGTTTATAGTATTTTATCACAGCCCTGGTTTTTAATTAAACCCAAAGTGGCATTAATGCCAAACCGGAACCGAAATTCCACATATTTTAAGAACCAGTTACAAGAACCAATATTATAAAAAATGTGGCACCAATTCGTAAGCTTAACCTCTGCTAATCATATTAAATCACAGTCCTGCTTTTTAATTCAGATTCAAATCAGCGCCTGAGACTCTTAATAACCCCAACTAAACAAAAACACATATTTAACAAACTTGAATAAACAAAACTAATTCAATAAGTCTATATCATTGTCTGACGGCTTATCAGTCCAACTGATTAGTATTGACCGCTGACAAAAGATGAGTCATTTAAAATCGATGCAATAATTTATTCTTTTATCAAGTAACTCAATATTTTAACTAGGCAATATCGTATAGAGCTGTCATATTATGTTATTTCCGCTAGGGTATTTATGCATTCGACAACTCTACACAAATAGCGGTTATTTCTCGTTTTCTGGCTTAAAGCTGTCGGGCAATAAACGCCTCCCATTTAAAATGGACATTCAAAAAAAATAAAAAATCTTCTTTAAGTTGGAGATCGGTCTCCACATGCCCAAAGAGTTTAGGTTTTATTGACTTAATGCTTTTTTTTTTGAGTATTGACTCAATGGTTCGATGGCAATCGTCTTGGCGCTGAAAGAGGTCAACAAAATCAAGTTCAACGCTGCCGGCTGCAATTGGCAATTAGCGATTTGCTTAAATGTATTTGTAACAAAAAAAAATTATAATAATAATAGCTACTGAAAGCCAGAGTCCAATCAACAATATCACGCATTCATTATTCATTTTCAATAAATAATTATCATATGGCAATTGTTGATGACGTTCCGAATGAAAACGAAACTGAAACTGGAATCAAAACTTGAACTCAAACTGAAGTCGACTTTTTTTTGTTTTTTTTTTTCTTTAATTTGTGTACACAAGCCTTTGATTGAACTCTTTTGTTTTGACGTTCGCCCGCTGGCCCATTTCCCCGCAGCTATGGCGGCTATATATCGAAAGCTGACCTCTTTCGACAGTTAATCGGCTTTAATGGCTTCCGTTTTGTTTGTTTGTTTTTTTTTTCTTTGGACTGTTGAAAGAGATGCATTAGCTGCTATGGCTACAAAGCCAAATGCCTTGGAATTGGATCGAAATATTAATGACCCATTATATTTATTTTATATTTTGCACCATTTTTGAGTTATTATTATTTAGTTATTATTTTTGAGTCAATAGTTGAGATTATGGGGTATCTTTTAACAAACTTTTTATTCAAACTAAGTAAGTTGGTTGAAAATTTAGTATTTTTAACTAGCTAAAGATGTTCACATTTGAAATCATCTAATACATATTTCAATTAATTAAAATAATAACTACATTTTGATAATTAAAATGGCAAATTTCTGGGAAAAATCGGAACCTAGGTCGAACTGGAACCTTTCACCGCAAATACCCATTTTAACTAGAACTGGAACCACAACGATACCCTCGATTAAGTATAGGGTATCTTATACTTGAGCTTAACTTATATTTTGAGGAACTAGCTTGGCACCTTCCTACATCATCTCCTGCTGGCTGAGCGATAAAGCGATAAATTAAAGATGAATTTAAATAACTTTTAGTAACTTTCAAAACATTTTTGACGATTAAAAAACTAATGCAAGTCAATTAAGTGTGATACTATTTTAAAATGCAGATTTTTACAAACTTTCAAAAGCGACAATTACTAGAAATGATTTTTGATTTATTTTGCCAGACTACTTACAAATAAAATGCATTTCTTATGCATTATACATTACTTTTTATTTGGGTAACTTTGGGGAGGACTACTCTTAAATAAATTGCAACCCGCTTAGGATTTGAAGTGACGCTGAGGCGGATTGTAACTGTAACCCGGGGAGGAGTTGGTCAGGGGCAGAGCATACGATGGAATTGGTATATGAAAATTGGGCGCAAACGCAGACAAACGTGGCGCAGCTGCAGCGGGTGCCAAGTACTTCAATTCAGGCTGAGCAGCTGGCAAGTACTTCGTCTCCAATTGTGCAGGTGGCAGATAGGTATGCTTGGGCTCAGGTCTTGGTGGTGGTGGTGGCAGACTCGGTGGAATCTTAGGTGGCAAATACTTCTTCACTGGCTGAGCGGCGGGCAGATAGAGTTTCTCTGGCTGTGCTGGGGGCAGATATATGGCTCGTGGCTTCTGTGGTGGCAAATACTTGATCTTCGGCGCCTTCACTGGTGGCGGTGGCGGCGGTGGTGGCAGCGATGGTGCCACCTTAGCTGGCAGATATTTGGCAGCGGGCTTCGGAGCTGGCAAGTACAATTTACTTGGTGGCAGATACTCCGGCTTGGGTGCGGGATAGTTGTAGCCACCGCTGCCTGCCCCATCCTGGTGACGCGGCTCATCGAATTGCAGATCGATGTGCAGCTTGTGCGAGTGTGGGGCCTCATGGTGGTGGTGATGCGAATGTGGATCCTCGTGGTGATGCGAGTGTAGATCCTCGTGGTGATGCGAGTGTAGATCCTCGTGATGGTGAGAGTGTAGATCCTCGTGATGGTGCAAGTGGAGATCCTCGTGACGGTGCGAGTGCGAATCGTGATGATCGTAATGATCATGATGGCCACCACCGCCGCCGCCAAACAAGTGGGAAGCGTCAGCACGGCAAATGGCCAACCACGCCAAGAAGGCCAACAGGATGCATAAGGTTTTCTATTAGATAGAAAGAAAAGAAAGAGAATAGTGTTAGGAGTTAAGCGCTTAGCCGAGAAAAGAGAGCCCTTTTTATTTAGCTACCATTTTGTGTTGAGTGGGCAACTTGGTTGTGCTGCTGTCCAACTGACAAGCTGAATTAATGCTTTGACTCGTTGACGTTTTGTCTTTTATACGTTGCAGCTCCCAAAAAACGCGCATGAAAATAATTATTGACTATCGTTTTTTGTTTGCTACCAAAAGACAAAAAAATACAAAAGGTTAACACGCATAATTTGCCAGCTTCACAATTTTCTTTTTGTGGGTTTTCTTGAACTTGCAGCTGGGCCAGTCCAATTATTGATGTGGTCCACACACACATCTCTCTTTTTTCAGATTAAACAATTAAACAAAATTAAGTCTGCTCAAATAAGCTCATCTATATGCAGAGTGTATATAAAAATAGAAGGAAATTTTCAATTTGATTAACAAATTTTTGAGATTTATTTCAACTTATATAACATAGAAAATTGGGCGACTAGTTAGAAACTATACAAACAGCATTCCGGGTCAATCAGTCAACAGGTGGGGTAGCTTGGGTGGTTGTGTGGGTGGAGCAGTCTAGAAGAGAAAGGGCTCTGCGGGTGGATCGTAGTGATAGCCTGGCTCTGGTTCGGGTACAATGACGGGTGGCAGATAGGTGGGCGCTGGCGTGGGTGCAGGAGTTGTCGTGGTCGTGGTGGTGACTGGTGGCAGATAAGTGGGCACGGGCTTCGGTGGTGGCAGATAGGTGGGCACTGGTATCGGAGCAGGCGTTGTGGTGGGCGCTATGATAAATGGCACCACAGGCTTGGGATAATCATAGCCATAGCCATGCTCGTTCGCCGAGTCCTGCTCCAGCGGTAAATGCGAAACATCCGCAGCAGTCAAAGCCAGCAGGCAGCTAACCAAAAAGCAGCTCAACAATGCGTTCTGCAAATAACAATCAAGTTAAGAATGACGGATCGGCTCAGTTAAGGCATATAGTATATATATCTATATATTATTTGATCAGTCCAGCACGTACCATGTTACACCTTGAGCTCGAAGACGTTTAATGATTGTCGAATTTCAAAAGCACCTGTTTTTTATAGTCACAATTCTAGACTTGATTGAAAAGATACAAGACACTTTGTGTTGTCCATGTCCATGGACAGTATTATTATTTAAATCGATATGCGGCTACTCGATTATTATATTGTAGATTATACATGTACATGCACAAATTGGATATTCTTTGTGTCTGTATCTGTATCTGTATCTGTATCCATATCTATGTATGTGAATCTGCATATGTATCTGAATTCCGTTGTTGCTTACTGATTATGCAGTATTTATGTTTTGGGGGCCTGCGTCGGCGATGTTGTACCCTTTAAGAATGACCAAAATGGGTTTGTTGAATGCATGCATACTTATGTATCTAATCAAGATTGATACGGAAAGTTTATTTACTTGCTTATAGCTGCCCAAAATATATTTGGCAGTTTGGTATAACTGAATTGCTGTGCCTCTGTCCAGATCGATTGCTGCTGATGTCTCTCTTTCATTTATAAGCTGAGCAACAATTGACCTTTTATGTATTCCAATTAGCTTAATTTTGTTTTATAGGGCAACTCCAGTCGAGCACGTTCGACACTATTTAAATAGTTTAAAATGAATGCTTTTGTGTAGCATCTTAACGGATTTTAACATAAATGCTCGTGAGCATGTTTCCATCAGCAGCGACGCAACATCATAAAAAGGCTGAATTCTTGTTGCCATTGTTGTTAATGCTTGCTTTTGTTGTTGTTTATGCTTCCGAGCTGTGGCTAAAGACTCAGATACAGATACGGATACAGGTACAGATACAGATACAGATACAGATACAGAGATACAGCTATAGATACAGATACAGATACAGAGATACAGCTATAGATACAGAGATTCAGTTCCGCTGGTTGCGTTGTAAGCGCACTGTGCTGTCTATCTGTCATAAATCATGTGAATTCATTTATAATAATTACGCTGCGACGCTCAAGAAGTTGGATTGGTCAAGATTTCATGGCCCCAGCAGCACAATGAAGTTGTCTCTCTTTATTTATTTGTTGTATGTATATGGCACTTAAAGCTTGCGGAAGCGTTTGCGGATCAAGCGCGTACTTAAGACACCCATCAAATGTCGGCTACCTATTTAAATAACACGCCTACGTATTATATTAGGGCGACATAAGCTGCCTTAAACTGAGCGACACTTTGCGCAAAGCTGGACTAATTAGAATTTAGAAGTCACGATTCGTTTAATAACAACATAGATCGCAGATCGCAGATCTCATGTTTTTAGATAGTCTCAAACAGTCGGAGCTGCTCGGCTGGCATCTTGTCTTGTGTTTCAACAATCACTTTTCGTTTTTCTTGTTTTCTTATCTTTGTTGCTGTTTGGCTAATTAATGCGGGTTGTTGAACCGCCATTGGCTTTGATCGATTACCCAAAAAAGCAGACGCTGCAGCAATAAAATTGATTTGAAATTTGAGTTGTGTACTGCTCGCATTTAGTCACAGCTTTTTTTGCGTAATTTATGTAAATCATTTTAATTAATTGTACACAACCCACATATATCCATATGTATTCATAGGCTGACAAGTGTTTAAAGCGTGTGCGAAATTGTCAGATTCTTAAGCCAAAACCGGTTCATTTTTGGCATGATCGAATACAAAAGACTGTTTAAAGCGTTATGTGTTTATTAAAATACAATATAAATAAACAAATATAAATCAATATTGTCCATCGTCGTTATCATTCTAAGCGATTGCCAAGGCAAGCTGAAGCCCTTGGAGCCGTTTGGCTGGCGAAAGGTTAACTGCAAAAGCTACGAATATAATTATTCAATATTTAATTATTTGTATTTCAATCCACTTATTTTTAAAATGATTTTAAAAAAATCGGAATATAAAAATAATTAAATTAAAAGTGAATAACTAAAGGAAAATAAAAAAAAATATTAAATGAGGGAAATCATAATAAATAAATAAAAGTAAAGTAATATCTGCATATTTTAAAAATGGAAAGGATTGAGAAAATGCAGAAAAAACCAACGAATAGTTTTAAGCGTTACTAATAAGGAAAGTAGTAATAAAGAATAAAGATATAGATATAAATACCCTTCCATTTAGTATATAATATACACAGTAAAAATTTCATCATATTTTTAAAGCCTACTAAGTATCGAACAGTTGTCTTCAGGGTATCTACAAGTCGAGCATTCTAACTGTTCTTGTTTTTATTGTGAATAAACTTTGGTACAGCGGAATATATACATATATTAATGAATAAAGGTTTAACTCTCTATGAAGCGTCTGCTGGGTACACGATAGGCATAGCCATGACCCTTGGATGAGGCATATGCAGCGCTATCATGGCTGGCAGCCACCTCCTCAGCCAGCTCATCGGCCAGTCCCAGTTCTGCATCGGAGGGTGCAACGGGTATGGCGTCCTGGGGAAACTCATCACCAGTGGGAAACTCATTGTTCAGCTCCAGCTGCAGCTCACTGACCCTGGGCACATCGTACACAAATCCGTTGCCCGATTGAACCAGCTGCGAAACATCGGCCAAAACACACTGCTGCAGACAAAGTGCCGCCAGCAGCGACCATATAAATAAACGCTAAGAGGAACAAAATAATTTATATGTTGTACAAATATTAGTAATAATTTCATTAATATTAATATTAGTATTTTTATTTTTTTTTACCATTTTATGAACTGGTTGGGAGGGGGGACGCTACAACCTGAAAGAATAAATAAACGTTTTATCGCTTCCAGCAACGGGTCTGACGCGAATGCAGTCAGCGTTGTGGAGACTCAAACTATTTATACTTCTAAATATCGAGCGTGTTTTTCGCTCAGTTTTTTTTTTTTTATATATGTTCCGTTTGCTTTGGATGCTGCTGCTGCGGCTGCTGCTGTTTCGTTGTCAGATTGCGATAGTTAGAGCGGCCCTAGATAAACAAGCAATCACTAACAAAAAAATAGTCAGCTCGTTTTTTATATTTGGGGCCATCCAATCGAATTGATTTTATTTGAAAAAGTGTGCGCCTCATTGTCAAGGTCGAGACTTGTTTGGCTTGTTGTGGGGTCAAGTGTCAGTGCGTTCGTTTCTTGTGCCTTCTCTCTGCTCTGCTCTTATCTTTTCTCTCTCTCTCCCTCTCTGTCTATTGATTCTATGCACAGGCACTCAAACTGCCTACTTAAGCAGCAGCAGCAGCAGCAGCAGCAGCAGCTTCATCATCGTGTCCCACAGCTAGAATCAATTCAAATTTGAATCATACTGTCAACAGCTTAAGCACATTTCCGTTTCATTCTGGTTTTATTGTCAATCGACTTTAGATCGTAGTCCATTTGTCTTTGTCAGTTTTAGACACTTTTGCATCTCATCACTGCTCAACGTGCTGACAGCCCTGAACAGAGATCACGTACCAAAACTTTGACCCAAGAGAGACCCAAGAGTCGAACAACCTCTCAGCTGTCTCCATCTAAAGCAAATAAAAGCGTTTCAGCATTTTGACAGCGAGTCAAGTCAAACTTTTGATCTTTGACTTTGATTTGTCAGGGAGTTAAGCTATTCTTCTCTTTCTCTCTCCCTCTTCATCTATCCCTCTCACTCTCTAGCTAGCTTTGATCTCTGTTTGCAGTCGTTGTTTTTTCTCGATTGTTAATTTCTTGATCAATATACCAATATACAGACTTGACCGCTTTTGGTTTGAGGTTGTTGGTTTGTTAATGAGCTAGATTTGTTGTGGTTTCTAAAGCATACTTCTAGACTTTTTATAGTTGTTAAAAATCCAAAGTATACAAACGGGCGATAATGATAACTTATTCAGCCAAAAGAGGGCGCTTTGATAGACGATGGCTCCGAATTACAAATATTTCTAGCAGCAATTATTTAAACCATTGAAACAAAAAATGTTTAATTAAGTATTTTTTATAGTTATTGAATTAACCGATACATTATAGTAAGTTTATCTGTTTACAAGTCAAACCAGGCTTACTCTGCAGGACTTGTGCTCTTGCTAAATTGTATTTTTCTAATTTTCCAAAATATTATTTCTGTTTTCATATATTAATAATACACATTATTTATTTTTCCTAACGTCTCAAAATATTTTCCCTATTTTGGACATTCCATTCTTCACTTCCCCAAAAGAAAATTTCAATTAAGTCGTTTTATTATGTTTCGTTTTTATTTGTTTCTAGTGACTTCTCATTCGAAAAAAGCATCTAATACTAGAGGAGAATAGTTTCTAATTAAACCAATCGTTTCTTAAAAATCAAAAGATGGCTGAGGGTCGTTGGGGTAGCTGTATCCCTGGTGGCCGTGTTGGACAGGCGCTGGTTGACGGACGACGGGAGCTGGAGCGGGCTTGTAAACAGCGGGAGCTGGTTGGTACACAGGCGCTGGCTTCTGGACAACAGGAGCTGGCCTGTAGACTGGAGCGGGCTTCTGGACAACGGGAGCTGGCTGGTGAACAACTGGGGGCAGGTATTCCTTAACGACTGGAGCGGGCTTCTGGACAACGGGAGCTGGCTGGTAGACTGGAGCGGGCTTAACAACGGGAGCTGGCTGGTAGACTGGAGCAGGCTTGTAGACAACGGGAGCTGGCTTTGCAACTACTGGGGGCAAGTACTCCTTAACGACTGGAGCGGGCTTCTGGACAACGGGAGCTGGCTGGTAGACAGGTGCTGGCTTTTGGACAACAGGAGCTGGCTTGTAGACAACTGGAGCTGGCTTTGAAACAACTGGGGGCAAGTACTCCTTAACAACTGGAGCGGGCTTCTGGACAACGGGAGCTGGCTTGTAGACTGGAGCTGGCTTGACAACAGGAGCTGGCTGGTAGACTGGAGCAGGCTTAACAACGGGAGCTGGCTTTTGGACAACTGGGGGCAGGTATTCCTGTGTTGGTTCAAATTTGACGGCGGGCTGGCCGTAGTGGTAGCCATCTTCCTTCAGAGTTCCAGCAGCGGGTGCGTTGTAGACCGGAGCGGGTGCTTTGTAGACTGGAGCGGGTGCCTGATAAGCTACGGGTGCGGGTGCTTTGTAGACTGGAGCGGGTGCTTTGTAGACTGGAGCGGGTGCTTTGTAGACTGGAGCGGGTGCTTTGTAGACTGGAGCTGGTGCCTGATAGACTACGGGAGCTGGAGCTGGAGCTGGTGCGTGGTACACTGGAGCTGGGGCTGGAGCTGGTGCGTGGTAGACTGGAGCTGGTGCAGACGCATGATATTGGGGCACATCGAGAACAAACGGCTTGGCAGGCTGCTGATAATGGTAGCCATCCTCCTTCAGAACTCCAGCATTCTCATGGACAACTGGAGCGGGTGCCTTGTAGACTGGAGCAGGTGCTTTGTAGACTGGAGCGGGTGCCTTGTAAACTGGAGCAGGTGCCTGATAAGCTACCGGAGCGGGTGCTTTGTAAACTGGAGCGGGTGCCTTATAGACTGGAGCGGGTGCCTGATAAACTACGGGAGCTGGAGCTGGAGCTGGTGCGTGGTACACTGGAGCTGGGGCTGGAGCTGGTGCGTGGTACACTGGAGCTGGAGCTGGAGCTGGTGCGTGGTACACTGGAGCTGGTGCAGACTCATGGTGTTGATGCACTTCGAACTGCTTGGCAGGCTGCTGATAATGGTATCCATCATCCTGCAGGTTATCGCTGTTCGAGAACAGATGGGAAACATCAGCGCTGACGGCTGCCACCAATGCGAGGGCGATAAGGAGTTTCTGCGGAACGAAAGCAATCGATTGGGGTTTATGATGGGGATTGTGATAGAGGTATTAGCACAATTCACACTTGGCAAGGTAATTAGATAGTCCTAAAAACCACGTTCAACAGCTGATATCCAGCAAATATGTTTGCTTCACATTTGGTTGGGTTTTTCTTTACTCATTATTATTTTTTCACAGCTCAGTTATCCTCTTTTATTATTTGCACAGTGTTCTGTATTTTTTAATTTTTTTTTTTATATTTGTTGCTTACCATTTTGCTCAGCTTCAAATTCACAACACGAAGGTTGAAATATTACTGTGATGCCGCTGAAGAGTACGACATTATATATACGTCGTCGTCGGCGTCGTCGTCGTTGTCGCTTCAGGACCGCTTCAACAATCCAAAATATGATTTTCGGCAAAAGCAGGCAGAATCTTCTCGACAACAACAATAGTAAAACAGCCGTCATCGATTAGCGGTTGTCGAGCCAAAAGAAAAAAGTTAACCGAACCTGATTGGGTTGGATAACTAACCGGCTATGACAACAGAATCGACGCCCATAATTTTATTATGAAATCTGTTCACTCTTTTGGGTAGATCCCATAGCGTTTTAGATTCAAGCACAATGAAATACCGAGATGGTAGTCAGTCAAATTGAATAACTAAAAACCAAAAAATGTCTTAAGAAAGTTTCGCAAAAGCGAATAAACCAACGCCCTTTGGAATAAAATTAAATCTTTAACTAATTCTGGTTTTTCTTCCAATAAAATATGCCCCAAACTCTAGTGTATAAATTTTACATAACTGAATAAGGAAAAATTAGGTAAATTATTAAATGTTTTATAAGAATGGCGACTCCATAAAATTATCATGCATATATGGAGTTGATGTTCCTGTTGGAACACCGACGCCCCAATCTTAAGTCTGAACAGAGATGCTCTTTATTTAAAAAAAAAAAAAAAAAACTGGTGTGACAGGCTTATCACATAAAATATATGGCATTTTATGGTTATGAAACCATATTAAAACAGCAAATCGATCTAAATGAATACATGTTTTATTTATGAGAACCCATTGAATATTAATAAAAAAAAGAATTTGCATGATTTACAATTCCGGTAGACTGTACTCAGATACTCTACATTGCGAGACAGGGTCATCCTCAATTACTCAGCGGCAACAGGTCCAGAAATAACAGTCGCAGATCTGGTTGCAACCTTCGAATGTAACACACTGGGTCACATACACATGTAGCAGTGCGTATGTGTGTAAGGTGTGAAACCAGTTTGAAAGGAAAAGGGCTCAGTGGTGACCTTTAATTCTGGACGACTGCTCATCCACATACTACATTTGAACTAGAGGACTGGCATTCTTGCCAGTCCAGCTGTCGACTCTTGCACAGAACTCGAATGCAAATATTAAAATTAATGCTAGTTGTTGCTTATCAATAAACAAAAAAAAAAACTTTGAGCGTTGATTTGTTGGTTAGCACGCAATTAACTCAACTTAAAACTGGCCTCGCCAAAAAAATAAAAAATTCTTGGGATCATGGTATTTGTGTGCTGTAGTCGATCAAGCTGTAGCTTAATGTTGAGATCACTGACGCAGGCATAATCTAATCAAGCTCCTCTCAATGCTAAGCGAGCATTGAACTAAAGCACTTTTTCAAATAAAAAGCACACACATATGTACATCTTGTATATGTATTTAAGTATGCTTATTCAAAATTATCTAAAGATTGTTCTGTTTCCATCTAATCAGGGATTTCTTTTGTCTCCAATTCTATAACAAAAATAGGTCTTTTTTCAGCATACATAATAAATAAATGTTTAACGTTGACAACAATTTGGGTGGTGTTAAAAAAAATACCATAAGCAACAAGTTCTGATTTGCTTTTTAAAAAATATACCTCGTAGCTTGTAATAGAGAAAGGGTATTTTGGAAATGCTGAATGTTATGTGTGGCTATAAAATATTTGATATTTTATTGGTTGTTCAGGATGAATTGGTATATGGACTAATAATATCGCAGCTTGCGATTTTTAATTTTTTTTTAAATATACCGAACTTTTACAGGATGCTCAAACTATTTAGTTTTGTGAGCTTATGCGAATGCAAATGTTTGCTGTTTCTTGGCTCAACATAGAACACGTTCTGGACAATTTCACAATTTTTTGGCTTAATATTATATTAATTAAAATATATGTGTCTTTAACTGGTTTTAATCGCTAATTTATCAATAGTCAGGAGCTTAACTTAAAATGCTTCTGCATTTAAAGAACGCTTTTTCTTTTGTTCTTTTCTGTTTATCTAGAATTTGAATATAGCAAAAATATTTTAAAGTGGCTTGAATTAATTATATCTTTATTTATTATTATTACTATTAACGGTGACTTATTACCTTTTCAGCATGTATAAAGGTAATACAACGTAAAAGAGTGCGAAGTACGAATTAGGTTGTTTTGGTCGTATTTATATATTGTTTTTATATTCCAAATAATATTAGCATTTAATATTAAATGAATAAGTGCCTAACTATCCTTTAAAATATAGCAACCCTTTACATCAGATGCTCAAGCATTGAAATTTTGTCAGCTTATGTAAATACAAGAGTTTGACGTATTTTGGGCTCAGCATAGAACACGTTCTATGCGGATCTTCCCCTCCACCTCGAAGCGTTAGGGCTCATAATATCGAAAACTAAGATATTCAAATTTCTGCGAAGCGATCATTTTTCTTACTGCGTGACAGAACAATAAATATGCATGTCTCTGACTGGTTTTCATCAGCAATCCGTCAGCAGTTGCTTAACCGTTAGTCATTGCGGGGTAAATTCGATTCTTAACGACCCTGAGGGGCTTCTTGCTCATCATCATCATCATCATCGTCAGCAGCAGCAGCAGGTGAATGGTCAGTGGACTCATTCACTTTTGCTTTCTGAGACTGCAACAGCTGCTCTACAACAATTTACAACTATCATCAGCTGTTATCTAACTGTATTAATTTTGGCCAAGTTTCCGGCATTTAAATGAAATCCAAATCTGGATTATGTTCCACATTCAAATTAGCTGCGATTACTTCATCGCATAAGAGCGAGAATTTCTTAAAAATGTCGCATTTTAATTAGAGCTTAAATGCTAAAAAACATTTAAGAGGAGAGGAACGCTAAACGTGTTTGAAGCTATTAGCCAAAAATAAATATAATGATAAGAAGATATAATGGTATAATTATTTATGGGTTTGATTGCAAAAATTAAGAGGAGCTGGAGTGATATATGTGTATGCATATGTATACATTTAATTAATTGCATCCTATTTATATAATCATATCTATACCTAAATTTATATTTGCATCCATATTCAAAACCTGCAAATACTTGTTGCTTGTTGTCAGCAACTGAAATAAACTGAATGGTCAAGAAATCGTTCGAAAACCAAACAAAACCAAGCCAGAATAATTTAAACCTAAAACAAGTAAGGGTACTCTACTCGAGAGGAGAAAGCTCGACTAGTAAATACCCTGCAACCAAGTGCTTATGGCTTCTTATGCAGTCGGTAATCGATTCATATCGAGATTAGGGAGATGAGGAAAATCAACTTTATTTGGATAGGGTATACGAAAACTTTCATGAGAATAGTATGATCTGGAATATGTGTACATAAAATAATGATAAATATTGAAATCAATCAATATGTCTGAGTTGTAAATTTCATACTTTATGCGCATTTTTTAATGGGAGGAGGGTATTAATATACAGCATATAAAATATCCATTCAATGCAACCGGTTCTATTAGTTTTTGGGAACTTTTTTAGTATTAACTGATCATAAATATATCCCAAATGGAATTAGATTAGAATAAATTCTTGTTCCGTTTGTTTGATTTGGCTTCAATAAGAATGTTGTCGATTTGGCAAAACGTGTCAATCCGCTTGCTCACGAAACTAGTCAACAAATTTACCAACTACCATTTGAAATACAAATACATACACTAAATTAAATTCGCTTTTAAAAATAAACAAATAAAATACCCCCCATGTCAATAATGATTTAATATTCACAGATATAGAAGAACCAAACACGAGACACACTCAAGCGGAACAAAGATCATTATTTGAGCATATTGCGCATACGCCACATGCGTCGATATTAGCATAAACTTAAACTCTGCAATCAAGTGCCACTTAACAGAATTGGTTTGTGTCAATGCTAATGCTGTTAACTGCTCTCAACTGGTTTTGAGTTTATTTAGTTTTGTTTGGCGACTAATTTGGTACAATTGATGAGACAACCATTAAATTTATTGATTGGTTTGTAAAGCACAGAGTGAGAGAATATTAAAGTGGCAATAAATATGTTCACTGTTATTGTTTGATGATTCAAAATTAACTTGCTTAGCTGCCTTTCGTTACCAAGAACATCTGTGTTTGATATTCATTACGTATTCCGTATATTAATTAATATACATATGTTTAGCTGCTTTCTGCTGCCATATATACATTGATTTATATGGCAAAATTTATATATGTATATAAATCGAACAGTTTCATCTTGTTCGCAAAGCTTTTAATTTGCATTGCTTTTGAAAATTTAAATAAAATATTTGAAATATCAGGTTTAATTTGCTTTAACTGATTTCTTTGCCTCAAGACTAGAACACACAACTGAGTCTGTGTACGTGCCTCCCGCCTCCACAGATCATCAAAAATTAAAATTGGTGGTCTATTAATTACAAAGTAAAGTTGTCCAGTTGCCACCTTAAATCGCTGACAGTCCTGCGCGCTCCACAAAATATTACCTCAGTAAAATGTTAACTGGTTTACGGTTTAACCCATGCACAGACCATAAAACTACATTCAAATGCTAATCCGTGATAAACAAAAGGAAAAAAATAAAAAAAATCAAACATTTCTTTGAATGCAGATACATTTCAAGTTTTATTAGCATTTTTTAACTAAAAGCAGCAAACAAAGAAAGAGAAAACACAAACAGTCAAGATACCACCATATTAGAAATATATTTATAAGAATTTAGTCAGACTTATCGCTCACCATCTAGCCAAAAAAAAAAAAAAACAAGAATGAAATGACACTAAACTTTTCTAGGGGGCATCAGCTGCATTATTAATTATATAAATACAATCGGAACATAAACGTTAATCACGTTCTTCAAAAGCCAGTCATTAAATTCTTGGCTAATTAATCAAGCTTTCGCACTTTAATCCAACTTGCTACATGGTCTATATCTATTTATAAAAATATATATATATATACTAATCCCTGTTATCAAATTATCAAATTAGAATATTAAATTAAGTGCGGTGCAGTGAATCAGGTTTTAGTCTATGAATATTTATATATATAAAGCTATTATCTCTATTACGTATGACAGCATATAATGAAGGAGAATTAAAGAAGCTTCTTTCGCTAATTGACCAACACACAGTTTGGTGTCCGGCAAATGAACGGATTGGCAAACACTGATTAATGATATATGCACTGCTTCTGTTCCGCGACGAGTCGTATAAAAGTTGAGTTCTCCACTGGTTATTAGTTATTGTTCGAGATTTGTCGTCACAACAGCATCCTAAATGGTAAATAATTAGCTCTGTGGTATAAGTTGTTGGTATTGTTGTTGTTATCATATGCTGATTTTGCCTAATCCTTGCAGAAATACTTTGTCGTCGTTTTGGCCTTGATGGGCTGTGTGGCGGTAGATGCCGGCTACAATTATCCAGCGCCAGCGCCAGTTCGTAATTATGCGGCTGCCTCGGCTCCAGTTCAGTCTTTCGCTCCAGCTCCAGCACCAGCTCCAGTTCAGCACTTTGCTGCTGCCTCTGCTCCCGTTAAGTCTTTTGCTCCAGCTCCAGCACCAGCTCCAGTTCAGCACTTTGCTGCTGCCTCTGCTCCCGTAAAGACATTTGCTCCTGCTCCAGCTCCAGCACCAGTTCAGCACTTTGCAGCTGCCTCTGCTCCCGTTAAGTCTTTTGCTCCAGCTCCAGCACCAGCTCCAGTTCAGCACTTTGCTGCTGCCTCTGCTCCCGTAAAGACATTTGCTCCTGCTCCAGCACCGGCTCCAGTTCAGCACTTTGCTGCTGCCTCTGCTCCCGTTAAGACTTTTGCTCCAGCTCCAGCACCAGCTCCAGTTCAGCACTTTGCTGCTGCCTCTGCTCCCGTTAAGTCTTTTGCTCCAGCTCCAGCTCCGGCTCCCGCACAATCCTTTGTCCCTGCTCCTGCTCCAGTTCAACATTCTTTTACTGCTGCTGCATCTGCTCCGGCACCGGTTCGCTCGTATGTTCCACCAGCTCCTGTTCACGTTGCCGCCGCCTCAGCTCCTGTTCAATCTTTCGCTGCTCCAGCTGCATCAGCTGCACCCGCTTTCAATTTCCAAAGCCCGGCGTCCGATGACACCTACGAAGAAGCCGCCTCAGCCCCAGCTGCCTCCACACTGACTAACTCCGGATACGAGTACAGGGTTGTCCGTCGTCGCGTCTACAGACGTCGCTTCTAATCGAACTGTTGCCGACAATTGAAAGAATTTCATATGCAATAAATATTTCGAATTGAATATAAACTGTAACTTCTCTTTACAATGGTTAATGGTTAGGCAAATGAACAACATAAAAATAGAAAATATAATTAAATCAAATTATTCCTTATGGAAATGAGCTCAGATATTACAGAACAATATAGCCCTGTGGCAATTTATAAGCGATAAATTCTAAAAACTTAAGCTCTTAGGATATATGATTATGATCATAAAAGAAAGAACTGGCTTTCAAGATGATTAAAAATATGCATAAATTATGCAAATGAAATTAAATCAGATTGACCATTTTGTTTTTATTCAGCACAATTTCTACAATAAAAAAGGCTTACCCCTAATATGTTTGATATTGTTGGCATAAAGTTGATATTGCCATTTTTCGATGTTGGTAGTTAGAGCTAAACCTAATGAGTCTAAAACGGTATGCCAATTAGAGAGTCGGCGATATTTGAACAGATTATGGAAATTTTAATATTATGATATTGAACTCGTTGTTTAAAGCGAATCCGAATCCATTAAAAATTGCTAAATTGGATAGGATAAGTTGTGCCAACTCAATTAAGTAAAGTAAAGCTTCTCAGATTCCATTAAGTAACCATTCAACAGGCGACTTATACTATAAGAAACCATAAAAAGTAGAAAGATCAAATTTGACGGATATCGATACAAATCGATTTCTAAAGCAATAAGAATAAAATCTTTAAAAATGTATCTTTCCAAACAAGAATGTATATTCTTTTATACAATATTGATTGGTCAGGAAACTCTGATGAAAACCCTATTTTCTAGTTTACCAATCTTATTGCTAGACATACTTTACGAAAGAATAAAACAACTCTCTGGAAGAGTAATATATTTTTCTTATAACTTAACACATCTCATTAATATTTTGCAAAGTGCTGCTTTGATTTAATTGACTAACGGCTCGTGCGTCAATTCGATTCGTTTGCAGAAGAATCAGCTCCATAAATTCAATTGCCTTTGATGAGAGGCGGTGGTTTTTTTGTTGTTTTGTCTTTTGTCTTAGAAGCCTCATTTGAATTTAAATTCGATGAGTCGATTCGTTACGACAAGATAAATGCGCTGGTTCGATAAGATACGATTCAAATGGGTCACATAAAGTGGCGCAACAAATTTCTCACGCTCCACAACGGGTTTTAGCCGGACAATGCAGTCCAAATTGGAACAATGCACGATGCAATATCGATTTCGTATATAATTGAAGTAGAAATGCTCCATTTAGCACAGACGCAATATGGTAAGTTTCGATAGGAATACCAACTTGGGCAGGCTAAGAAAAATTCTTTCACAGGAGCTGTTTAGAACGCTGCTCGTTTTCCTGGCAGCGTTTGGCTTGCTGGCTGCGGCAACCCCATCGAAGAATCAGAGACACCACAGCGAGTACAACAATGACGATAGCCGTTACTTGCCAGCTGCCTACCACCACAGGGAACAGGAAGAGCATCACGAACCGAAACGAGTGGATCATTATCATCACTACGATAAGAAGCCACAAGCGAAGACGGAACATATTCATTACCAACAGCACAATCCACAATTGCCCAACGCTGGAATCAGAATCAGACCATCGCCCACTCTGAATAGTGTCGGTCGACGTCGTCGTCGTCCCAATCGGCTGGTTTATGCCACGGCTCCCAACTCTGTGTTCCACACACAGATCAATGTGCAGTCGCAGGACTCAGAGCTGAGCTCACGAATTGGTACAGATCCTCTGCGGCCAGTTGGACAGTTAGCTGGAAGTACTCAGGCTCCGGCTCGTCGTCGGTTGGCCAACTGTCAGTTTCCAGTAGTGGGCAATGCTCCAATTGGTTGTCGTGTCTTTGGCGATCAATTGCCTGTAGATGGATTAGCTCCAGTTGGAGGCCAACTACCGGGTAATGGATTGGCCACAGGTGGGAGTCAGCTGCCGGGTAATGGAGTTGCTGCTGTGGGTGCACAGTTGCCGGGTAGTGGATTAGCTCTAGGTGGTGGTCAATTGCCTGCCAATGGATTAGCTGCCACTGGAGGACAGTTGCCAACTATTGTATTGACCACAGGTGGAGGTCAGTTATTAGGAAATGGATTAGGTCCAGTTGGAGGTCAGTTATCAGTCAACGGATTAGCTCCAGGTGGAGGTCAGCTGTCTGGTAATGGAGTTGCTGCTGTGGGTGCACAGTTGCCGGGTAATGGATTAGCTCTAGGTGGTGGTCAGTTGCCTGCCAATGGAGGACAGTTGCCAACTATTGTATTGACTACAGGTGGAGGTCAGTTATCAGGCAATGGATTAGGTCCAGCTGGTGGACAGTTTGCAACTAATGGCTTCCCAGTTGGTGGACAACTGGCTGTGAATCTGGGCAATGGACAGGGCGTTGGCAATGGCAATCAAAATGGTGGATTTGGTCAGAATCTATTTACGCCCGCAAATGGAGGTCAGCTTTTAGTGGGGGCGCAGCCAGCTCTGGTCAATGGTGGGCAAGCAGTTGGCCAGCGTCCAAGCTCAGTTTTCATTCAAATTGATCCCGCTATTGGTGGACAATTGCCTGTCTCGACAGCCGGCAATTCAAATCAATTTGTACCTATTTTGGGCGCTCAATTGGGAACAGCTCAAGCGCCAGGCGCTGAACAAACCCTAGCTGGTAATCCAAATCCCAACTTGGGCGGACAGTTAGCCACTGGGGCTCAAGTGCTAGGAAATGCGAGTCCAAATCAGTTTGTAGTATTTGGACGACGCAATGTACGTCAACCCACTCGCTCCAACTACCAAGGCTTAAATGTGGTCCGAGGCAATGTATTTGGCCAGCCAAATGTGCAGGGACCCACAAATGCAGTTGGCAATCAGCAGGACACCAATATCATCGATGGCAACTTCTTTAGCATGCAGAATGGTAATCAACGTTCCCTTCTCGTAACTGATGGTGATTACTACGATGACGACGACACAGACAGCATTCAAGCGAATATTGGATTTGCTGGCAGTGCACCCGAATTAGCCTATGCCAGGCCGGAACGCAGAGGAACTCGTCAGAGGGTCAGTCAGGATCAATAAAAACAGCTGCTTCGGGGCATCCGGAAAGAGCCTACTTCGATGATGGCTATCACTACAAGAATTCCAGGCATACTAAATGTTTCTTTGTTTAAGTCTTATTCGAATTTGTATGTACTTTTAAATATTTATAAATATATCAGGGCATTTGCTTAAAAAGCAGACTTAAATCAAAAATTTGTGTTGCCTACTTTTAGGCTTTTCTATCAATTGACAAGTTCCGTTTCCGCTTTGGCTTTTAAGCAACATTTTGGCCACGTTCGAGTGAAGCTTGTCAGCTAAAGCTTGCAACAGAGCTTTACACTGAGCTACACAAAATTTAAATGAAAATAAAAAAAAATTATATAAAGTTCAAGAGAAAAATATTATGTTTAGAGAGCAGAATGCTGATGCATATTGGAAAGAAGCTATACATATATAAAAAAAATTTGTAGTCATTTCTATTCAGTAGAATAGTAGAAGAGAAAATTATATTTTTGCAGTGAAGTTTGTAAATCGAATATATACACATAATAATATATCTTTTTGCTGCAACAGCTTTCATTGAACGAAAACTGAGTTCTTGTGTGAAAAATGTTTTTGTTTACCAAGTTATCCGTACCAAATTCAGCAAATGTGTTTTTTATTATGTTGTTAATATGTTAATTTAAGAATTTATAAACTGTTGATTACTATATTATAAAGCTATATCATAAAATTTTGGATTATTATCTATATTGGTTCTGACTTGTTTTTATTTGTATCTGATTTACTCATCATTCAATAGTTGATTTTGGGGTATAGCGGAAAACAGCAGAATCGATGTGTGTGCATATTAAACTAGTTCAGAGATGGACTGACTTTGCACCACAATAGAAATATACAGGTCATGCAAGTTTTTATTTTTATTTTTTGACATAATAGAAAGGAAGATGTGCACACAAAGCCAATTGTGAGCATAAATTAATGCGTTCATTTAGATACGATTCTCATGCAAATTGAAGAAACAGAATAAGCAGCAAACAACCAAAAATAAACAATATTTAACCAATCGACTGTGTAAAGAAAAAACTACAAATAATCAAAGCATTTAAATAAAAATCTAATGCTGACGTGGGTACAGCACTGAATGGATCAGAGCTAAGATGTATTATATATATATATATATATAAACATTTGCATATATATAACCGGTAAACTAAGGCGAGCCCACGCGTTCAAAATCTGCATATACATACAATTCAAAGTAATACTTTTTTTGTTTACCATCGATGTCAATATTTGGCAGCGAACACTTAAATCATAGTCGATGATTTGCTTTAGGCCGCATCAGTGTTTGCCCAAATCTCTCAAATTGGCTAAAACAGTGGCGCATCTTTACACTTGCTGAGTGACCCATCGTTAGCCCATTGCAATAAGTAGCTGATGTTATCGTTGGCTGACCTCTGTTCATTTAAATACATTTAACTACAATTTAAAACTTTTCTTATTTAAATAATTGATGACAATGTGGCATGAGTAAGAATCAAGTTGAGACTTTCAAAGATTTGCCTCCTCATGGCTGAATTTCGGCCATGATTGTGGATTTAAATATGCGAATTCTAATTGTTATGCGAATGAGTAAAAAGGGTATTATGAAGTTGTGTAACAAGAATGAAGTATCTCCTAACCCCATAAGGTATATGTATATCTATATCAGGAACATAGTTTCTGATGGGGATCAATAGTCTAATCAAGCCTACATCAGGGAATATGAGAGCTAGAGATTTTAAATTTGGAAAATAAGTTCTTGAGTTACGAAGTCGAATACCGTTAGCAATAAGAGCCACAATTTGAGAGATATATCTACCTAAAAAGCTTGACATAAAATTGATATTCCGTATGTGTCTAAGGGTATCTACAATTCGCGCGCTCTCGACTAGAGCATGCTTATTTGTTTAGTGCTTTTTTTGTTATTGTAGCTCTGCAAAGCGAGTGCGGATCAGATTTGATCAGATCAAGCGTTACGTTAATGAGAGTTGAGAGCGAAGTGGAGAGTTCAATGATCCGCAGCTGGTTGCCATTTGTGTACTGTCGTTGATTTTTTGTTGGTAATAGTGAGCCCGCCCCGCTTAATTGGCACATCATAGTTCATAGAGTCATTTGTGCGGGCTTTAAGTTATTCATATTTTTGTGTGTGGGAACTGGCCCTATTGCCCTACTGGTTGTCTTACGTCATCTTAGCCAAGACCAACAATTACATTCAGCATATGGCAAGTGATTAATTTGCTTTCAACTGAAAGCATCACATTTGAAGCATCTCCATACACACTTAAGTGCAGAACAAAGCAAAAAAACACAAATCTAACGAAATAGACAATTTGAAAGGAACTTGCCAAATTTCTTGTGCCACGCGTTTGAATTCTTAATGATGCCCATCGCCGCGTGTTGGAAGTGTGCGAGATTATTATAATTCTATTTATGATTTCGTCTTTTTCTGTTGTATTTTTATTTTTATTCGGCTTTGAAGATGAGATCCATGTCTCTGTCGGCACTTTCTAGTTGCTGCTTAGATCGCATTCGAAGCGAGAAAGAAAACTGGTTTCCAGAATGATTTATCATACATTAAAATAAAACACACCAAAAAAGAGCATCTAAAGCCAAAAGCTTAATTTATTATAAAAAACTAAAACTTGTACTTAACAAGAAAAAAACAAATCGCATTTACTCATGGACTAAATGAGTATACTCTACTCGAAATAAATGAATCGTGTGATTAAAATAATGATTAAATTTGTTTTTATTGATTTTTCAGTATATAAACACTATTTCAAGACTATTATTTGCATGCATATATGCAAATACTAAAAATACGTATTCAGTTATAAGCTATTTTAAGCAAGTTGCCAAAGTTTTATACCCCCACTTTTTTCAGGGTATGCGATTAGAAAACTAAATTGAGGCGCGCGTGTGAGTAAGGTGAAGGAAGCGAGACGGAGACAGAGATAAAACAGTGACAGAGAAAGAGAATGCCGCTGCTGCTGCATGTTAAATTGCTAATGCCAATGTGAATAATATTAATTAAAGTGGAATTTGCATAAAGTAAGGCAAAAAGATTTCTGTTAGACAGAGCGACGCTCGTCGGTCGCAAAAAAAAAAAAGATTTCAACTTGTTTCCATAGCAGAATTATTATTTTTTGGTTTTTTGCAAACGTCAAGCAAACAAACCAGCAAACATGTCTACAATGCCAGCTGAAAATATAGCACAATTATAAATTCAGAGCACAAAACAATGACTTCTGTTTGAGTTGATTGAGCTTTGCTTCAATATTTAATATAAGCGATCACTTTCACAAATGACTTAAAAAACGATGATGAAAAAATGCGTAGACTCAAGGATAATGCTGTCTGCTTGATTTTATCCGAATGAATTTGGTTGACACAGTCGTGGGTCACCAAAATGATGTTTAAATATTGGCAAATGTGTTGCCTTGTACAGATAATGAAAGGCATTAATTGGAAGAGGAAAATGCCTCTTAGCAAAGCAGCAAGAAATCTTGGTTTGACGTCATACGCATTTCCTTAGCACAAAGTGTTTGATGCCAAAATCAAAATCAATAAAAAGCGAAGAACTTTGTATTGAGTCTCAGTCTTAGTATTAGTCTACTAATGTCCAACAGATATATATGCAGTTTTCATTGTCCATCGATATTAATCTTCATCGAGTATTATTTTCGAAAATTTTTCAGATTTTTCATTAATTTTTTCAATATATCGGTATTTTCTTCAAACTCAATTATGAAAAATAAATCAACTTTTGCAGCTCATTCTCAGCTTTTGGAAAATGTTTATAAATGTATATACAGTTTTTTTTTTTGGTGATATTTAGCTTTCCATAGCTGTATTTATATATGCCATGGATTAACTGAAGCGTAGCTAAAAGGCGACTTTGTTGCTAGTTACCGACTATCGTCTTCCCGTATCTTGAAGATATATTTTAATGGGATGCGCTGACTTAAGCTGGAGTTTTTCGGCTGGGGCTCGTAAGGTGAATATGTATATCTGTGCAAATGCTTAATGTCCAATGGCCATTTGTATTATTATATTATAAGTATTGTGTGTGTGTGTGTGTTTGTGCGTGTGTGTTTTTGTCTGTTCTCTATTTTGGCGGGACGAGTTTGAATAAGCTTGCTAGAAGCCATTCACTAATTTGCATATTTATGCCATTTCAGCATAAGCATTAATGCCGAAATGGCACTTTTAAGTGCTTGGACCGGCTTATCGGGGGCTGCTGCCATTATAGTTACGACAATGATGTATTGTTGAACATCGTTTGTGATGAGCAACTGAACCAGTACTACTTTCAGATAGAATACAACACAATAAAAAGAATAGAACTGCTTAAAGTGGACTTGTAAATAAGCTCTGATTTAGATTTGGATTCGATTTAGACATACATCTCGATTTGGAGATTGTAAATTTTATTTCTCGTCAAGGCATCAATTGAGCCATACAGGAAATGAAAAGTAGTTTCATTGTGTTCGTTGGTTTGTGTATATTGTTTTATATGCGACAAACAAGAAATGCGTATGCATTCAAAATTAATGCAAAAAAAAAAAGAAACAAACATTTGATGGGCCATCACAATTTGGTTTATAGCACAAGTCAATTAGCCAAACGTGTATTCAGATGAAATAAGTCTAATGCTAACCAACTTTGAACTCAAATTGAAATCACGTGGCAAAGCCACCCACGCTGATCACAATGATAAAAAATGATCGATCTTAAGTACTCGTCGCTCTCTAGCCTTGACTAACAGCCGCTCACATCAATAATTATTAACATTATGTACTTCTGAGTATCAATAACAAAGTAAACTTAAAGAGCTGATATTGGATGTGTTAGACATCTGCTGCAGACTTGATCATCCTTCAAAATGTGCGGAACCAATTTGTTCGATGGGCGCCACTAACGAGCCTGATTTGATTTTTGATGTGGCACACTTAACAAAATTCGCAATTCCTTTTCGCATCGATCATTAATCACAGCAATAGTTCATCGTTGATCATTGGTCGATTGCTGCTGCAGAAGTAGGTCTTAGACCCGATTGAGATATATGTATGTACATATCTAATCTATCTTGGTACATAGTGAATTTATATTTTTTCGGGGGTTTTCCGTTAGATTGCTGATGGGAGTAGTTGCCAACAATTCCGACAATTTGTAAGAAGATTTTTACTATTTTTCGCTCAATATTTTATTTAAATGTGGGGCAACTTGACTTGGGCGTATTGTATTATGATCGAATTTATTATATCCGGCATATAATCGACGCATAAAATAAACAATATTGAATTCTGCACTCAATATAAAATATTTTCGTTTCAAATGATTAATGAACAACGATGTCAACAATACAAACAACACTGAATCAAGGCACAATATACACAAAATATGAACATATTAAGTACCTGATCATCATCTATTTCTGATCATAATAAATATATGACTTTTATTTGATATACATAGCTAGACAATTTGGAAATTTATGTCGAACTCGTTTTTGGCTGCTTGAATGAAAAACAAAAAAACAAATCAATTCAAGATGTCTATGCGTGGTGTGTGTTGTGTGTGTTTTGTATGTTGCGTGTTGTCCATCAAAAGTTTTTGCATAAAATTTAAGAAACCAATTAAGAGAATCCATTCGAGCGAATTTGCTAAGCGAATGTAAACGCTGACGACGCGGCCGCCGTCAACGTCACCGTCGCTGAGATGAGCTGAGCTGAGCTGAGCTGAGCTGAGCTGAGCGGAATGGTCAGTAAATTGGAGCCGTTGCTGTGGCTTAGAACTGGTGCAGAGTTCGACGCCGTGCGAATTTTTACAGCTCGATCAAAGCAAATGCCGTTGACGTTGGCGTTGGCGTTGACGGTGACGTCGACGCCTGTTGTAGGGCCACGCGCAAAGCAGAAGCAGAGCAAAAGCAGTGCGAGAGCAGAAGCCGAGCAGTAGCAGAAGCAGCGGCGCGTTTGCGAGCAGAGCTGTAATGAGCCACGAATGCCGAGAAGAATTTGTATAAATACCAAAAGGTTCTGCGTATTTCTTCATTAGAGTTTCGGTTTAACTGGTGTTAACAACAAGCAAAACTCAAAAAGCAGTCAACATGGTACGCATAACACACGCACAACCGGAATAAGTTCAACTAATCCATCTAAACCACCTATTAACTTAATCAAGTCAATTTAACTTAATTCAACTCCCACTTTTGCTTCATAGAAATTTTTCCTGATTGCTTTCGCTGTGATCGCAACTGTCGCTGCTGAGGTCTCCAACGAGTACCTGCCACCTCTGCAGCAGGAGGCCGTCCAAACCGTCCAGACCGTCGCTGCCCCCAGCAACGAGTACCTGGCCCCAGTTGCCAACGATGTGGCTTCCTCCGGCCAAGTTGAGCAGGGCAGCCTCGCTCAAGATGGTTACCGTTACAAGACCCATCGTCGCGTTGTGCTCCGTCGCCACCGTCGTGATGTCAACGAACTGCCCTCCAACGATTACCTGCCCCCAGTTCAGGAGGAGACTCAAGTTGTTGCTGCCCCCACCAATGAGTATGTGGCTCCCGTTGCCGCTCCGGTTGAGCAGGGAAACCTTGCCGATGATGGATACCGTTACAAGACCCACCGTCGCGTCGTCTACCGTCGCAACCGTCGTGAGGTGAGCCACCTGCCCACCAACGAGTACCTGCCCCCAGTTGCTCAGGCTGCTGCCCCAGTGCCAAGCAATGATTATCTGCCACCCGTCCAAACTGTTGCTGCCCCAGCTCCTGTCCAATATGCTGCCCCAGCCCCAGCTCCCGTCCAGTATGCTGCCCCAGCCCCAGCTCCCGTCCAGTATGCTGCCCCAGCCCCAGCTCCCGTCCAGTATGCTCCCGTTCAGGTTGCTGCCCCAGCCCAGGTTGTGGAGGCTGCTCCCGCTCACCAGCTCGCTGATGATGGCTACCGTTACAAGACCCACCGTCGTGTCGTCTACCGTCGCCACCGTCGTGATGTCAACGAACTGCCCTCCAACGACTACCTGCCCCCTGTGCAGCAAGAAGTCCAGACTGTCGCTGCCCCCAGCAACGAGTACCTGGCCCCAGTTGCCAACGATGTGGCTTCCTCCGGCCAAGTTGAGCAGGGTAGCCTCGCTCAAGATGGTTACCGTTACAAGACCCATCGTCGCGTTGTGCTCCGTCGCCACCGTCGTGATGTCAACGAACTGCCCTCCAACGATTACCTGCCCCCAGTTCAGGAGGAGGCTCAAGTTGTTGCTACCCCCACCAATGAGTATGTGGCTCCCGTAGCCGCTCCAGTTGAGCAGGGAAACCTTGCCGATGATGGATACCGTTACAAGACCCACCGTCGCGTCGTCTACCGTCGCAACCGTCGTGAGGTGAGCCACCTGCCCACCAACGAGTACCTGCCCCCAGTTGCTCAGGCTGCTGCCCCAGTGCCAAGCAATGATTATCTGCCACCCGTCCAAACTGTTGCTGCCCCAGCTCCTGTCCAATATGCTGCCCCAGCCCCAGCTCCCGTCCAGTATGCTGCCCCAGCCCCAGCTCCCGTCCAGTATGCTGCCCCAGCCCCAGCTCCCGTCCAGTATGCTGCCTCAGCCCAGGTTGTGGAGGCTGCTCCCGCTCACGAGCTCGCTGATGATGGTTACCGTTACAAGACCCACCGTCGCGTCGTCTACCGTCGTCGTCATTAAGCCTCATCTGTAAAGATTCACTAAGTGATCGACTCGTACTCATTTTGGAGTATGAGTTTAATATACATTTAGAATATTTCCTCTTTTCGTTCCCGAAATGAAAATATAACGAAAATATCCATAACTTTCATGACTTTTATTTATTAAATTGAAATCATAGAAGCGGCTTTTCTCTAAGGGGAATTAAAAGCAAATATTACGTGGCTTATTAATATAAATGGAATATTTAGAACATTTCAAATGCGGGCATCAATATTCACACCACTGATCGTCGTCGACCGATTGAATCGGCGCTCAAATTGAGTTAAGCCTGATTTAAATAATAAATTTATTTTGCGGCGAACCATTTTTGTTTGTTGTGTCAGATATTCAAATGCAAATTATGATATTTGAAAAAAGCGAAATGTTATTTGTTAAGAGAATCACTTCTATTTAGATTATATAATAGTTTGGATGGGGAGAATCTGTATAAACACCATTGGAATATTGTTTTAACTGCTGTGACCAAGCAACTCAATCAGACAAGAATGAAAAAATCCACAAATCCACTTAAGAAATTAAATACTCAGCTCAACTTGAAAAATCCGACAAATTAGCGACAGCAATCTAATATTTGTCACGACTTCGTGCCCCTAAGCTCGAAAAGGGTTAAATGATTTCCGCTTCCACCAATGAAGAAATCCATCCCACTGGGCAACCTTGAAGATGTTAGTAGACTAGTTGGCAATAATGCCGTCAGAATATTCTAGTGGGGAACCCTGAATCCAAAACTTAAATATATGAAATCGATTAGTTCAAAATTTAACCTTAAGTGACTAAGCAGGTTATTGTTTTATTATTATTTTTCATAATTTTAAACATATGTAAATAAATATTGGGGAGTTACACCATAATAAACACTTAATTGCGTTCGCTTTGATTATCGTGCTTCTCTCTTCTCACTTGCTCACAGAAGCTTGTATGTATAGAAAATGTTTGCTGTTAATTATTTTCGTTCAAGATTAACGTAACTTAATCATTAATAAAATTAAATTATTAATGGTTATTTTATTGCACTTCCTATCAGATCTTCGTATTTCTTACAGTTGATCAATAAATTGCCGCAGTTTAATCATTTTCGATCTTTAAAATTGCTGTTTTTATTGCTATCGGAATTAGATTTGATATTGATATTCGCGAAACGGGGGCAGTTTTCCTTGAACTTGATCTCCACATAGTATATGGGAAATTATATTCCAAACTATCTAGCTCTTATAGCCACTTAGAGCTCGACAAACTTTTTAACGTTCATAATGGTAAACTGTAAGAATATATATTTGTTTTCATTAACGAGGTTGACAGGTGGAAGTCAACTGATTTTCGAACTATAGAATTGTCTTTTTAGCAAGTAAAAGTGTTGAATAATAATAACAGACGCTTGCTCAGTCGTAGGCCCATATTCAACATCCTTGGGTTATGCAACACTATTTTTGAAGCACTGTCTGCCAGATTGTCTGGGTAGATAAGCAAGCTCCCAAGCAAGAGTTATGCAAATGATGCCATAATTTGCTTATATGGAGATCTAATTACAAATCAATAACCATTAATTATGCATCGGAACAAGTTGCGTGAAATTTGGCAGTGGGACAAAGGGAAGTACGAAAACCTGAAAGCACTTAACTTAGATAATTGGAACAGACCATTATTATTATACTGCAAAATAAAGCAATCAGTGAGCTGCAAGCCGACGCTGACATCAGTATTAGTACACCATTGGGATGTATCGTCCCCGACCGATTGAACAACAGCGCATTTAGTATATATTTATATATAATATATATATATACATGCATTAACAACGAGAAGAGCTTGCCAGCGAGCAAGCGCACAAGAAACTTGAATTAAACCTGCTAGTGAAAAAACTATAATAGATTTATTTTTGCGGCTGCCGTATATAGTATATTTTTTTTGTACAAATTATTAAAATGCAAAATACATTAATTTCAAACAAAGCCAAATGCTAATTTGATTTTTTATGCATCTACCTCAACCATTAGAATCATATAAATATACGGCAAAAGTTTGAGAACAGCATCATTTCTTCTTGGATTCTACACTTAGTTGGAGATCAAAGCAAGCGAGCAAAAATGGTAACTAAAAGTCCTTTTTGCAGACACACCAACAACAGCAACAATAGCAACAGCAACAATATCAATAATAATAATTGCAAAACAATAATATATATTTTGTTTACCCTTGTTCGATTTGCAGAAAGTGTTGTTGATCTGCGCCCTGATCGCTGCCGTTGCAGCCGATGTCAGCCATCTGCCATCGAACGAGTACCTGCCACCCAACCAAGCTGCATCCGCTCCCGTGCAGAGCTATGCCGCTCCTGCCGCTGACTTTGGTGGTGCCTCCTACGAGAGTGCCGCCTCTGCCCCAGCCGTGAGCTACTCTGGTGGTGCCTCCTACGATAATGGCGGTGCTTCCTATACCGCTGCTGCCTCCGCTCCAGCTGCCAGCTACTCTGCTCCAGCAGCTAGCTACTCTGCTCCAGCTGCCAGCTACTCTGCTCCAGTCCAGACCTACTCGGCTCCCGCTGCCGTTGAGAGCTACGATACCGCTGCCTCTGCACCCGCACACACCTTCTCGTCCAGCGATGGCTACCGTTACAAGACCCACCGTCGCCGTGTGCTCCGTCGCCACCGTCGTGATGTCAGCCATCTGCCTTCCAACGATTACCTGCCCCCTGTCCATGGCGCCGCTTCCGCACCATCCGCCGATTACCTTCCCCCAGTTGCTGCCTCTGCTCCAGCTGCCAGCTACTCTGCTCCTGCTAGCTTCAGCAGCGGTGGTTCATTCGGTGGTTCTTCCTTCGGCGGTTCTTCCTATACCGGTGCTGCCTCTGCTCCAGCTGCCAGCTACTCTGCTCCAGCTGCCAGCTACTCTGCTCCAGCTGCCAGCTACTCAGCTCCTGCTGCCAGCTACTCTGCTCCTGCTAGCTTCAGCAGCGGTGGTTCTTCCTTCGGCGGTTCTTCTTATTCCGGTGCTGCTTCTGCTCCAGCTGCCAGCTACTCTGCTCCAGCAGCTAGCTACTCTGCTCCAGCTGCCAGCTACTCTGCTCCAGTCCAGACCTACTCGGCTCCCGCTGCCGTTGAGAGCTACGATACCGCTGCCTCTGCACCCGCACACACCTTCTCGTCCAGCGATGGCTACCGTTACAAGACCCAGCGTCGTCGTGTCGTCCTCCGTCGTCGTCATTAAGCTCCTTGAGGCTTCTGCAGCAGCCAGCCAGCAAAGACGCTAATGTTTACTTTGACTCCAAAGTTACTATTAATGATTTTGTATGGCAATTGCCAGTGAAGGGAACAAATAAAGAAATGCCTTGAAACCGATTTAATATAAAAAAAGATGTCTTCATTCAGCTTAAATATAATTTAATTGACAATCCATTAAGCTAAAAGCTACTTAAAAACAAAAAAAAATCAATAATAGCTGAGCTTTAATAATTAGCAAATAAGCTAATTTACCAACAAAGAATATGTTTTCATTAAACATTATTAATAAGCTTTGCAAGAGTGCGAATGTCTGATAATTAATTTCATTGAAAATAAACATTTTATTGGGCTTTTTAAGCACCAACAACCTACCAATATGAATTAATTCTGTTAAGACCTCCTTTCAACGAAGGCCTTCAATCAGTTTCCAAGCGGTTGTTACTAAACTATAAAATATGCAACATTTAGCAACTCCAAGCTTAAAAAAACAATTCACAATAATGCACACTCAATTGGAAATAAGTATGCTGAACATATTGCTTTCAAAAAATAATGACTGCGATTTCTAGCATACTTTGCTGTGCCATTTTTATATGCTCCCGAAAATATGCTCTTCTCAGTCAACAGAAAACACTGTCCAAATTCACATATGCTATGATAAATACTCTCCTAAGCCGAGAGTCTACGTCGACAGTCATCTAAATTTTTTACCAAAAAATCCGAATAGGCACATGGATCTAAACTTTCCTCACATAGTCTATCATTCTTTGGCCTCTGAATTCTACTCACATAATCCGCATATGGACTTGGTGTATTATCAGATTTTAAAAAACCATTGCTTCTTAGACTTAGTCTCATCTCTATAACAATCCAGCAGTTACAGTTTAAAAAGTGATTCTGTTGCAAAATTCATGTTGAAAATCCACAGACTCCTCCAATTTTCAAAAATTATTGCATTTAAAATGCATTTACCAAGTAAATTAAAATTTCAAAATTATATTTCATTGATTCATTCGTTCGTTTTATTTCAGCTGGATTCGCGCAGATGTAAATGGTATAAACATATTTTAATGACTAAAATTCGATTACAGAGGCCCGAAGCGCGAACTCAGGTACAACTTTAATATTAAATATTAAATAAGATTATTATAGTTAATTACAATTATTCAATATCGTATGTTCCTATGGGCACGGAGAGGCAATCGTGTCATTTAATTAGTGATTGGGCATCAGGGCGGGCGCAACGAGCCTAATAGTTGAAGGCGATCGCTGGTTTTGGATAGGAGTATCCTCCCTCGCTCTTGGGTGCCGCTGGTGGCAGATATTGCGCCGGGGTGGGTGGGGGGAAGGGAATTGCGGGCTTGGGATAGTCATAACCCTGATGCTTGGGCTGAGGTGGTGGCAAGTATTGTGGTTGTGGTGTCGTCCTCACTGGTGCTGGGAATGGAATCGCTGGCTTCGGATAATCATAACCCTTGCTCGGCTGCACAGGCGGCAAGTATTGAGGTTGAGGTGGACTTGTAGTCTTTACGGGAGGTATGTACTGGGGCGTAGGTGGACTTGTCGGCACAACTGGTGGTGGGAATGGAATTGCCGGCTTGGGATAATCGTATCCACTGTTAACCTTCACGGGAGGTAGATATTTAGGTTGAGGTGGACTTGTAGGCTGCACAGGTGGCAAGTATTTAGGTGTCGGCTTAACGGGTGGCAAAGTGGGAGCTGGGAATGGTATCGCTGGCTTCGGGTAATCATATCCGCTGTTGATCTTAACTGGTGGCAAGTATTGGGGTTGAGGTGGACTGGTTGGTCTAACGGGTGCAGGAGTTGGTGCTGGGAATGGAATTGCTGGCTTGGGATAATCATATCCACTGTTAATCTTCACTGGTGGTAGATATTTGGGCTGCGGCGGATTCGTTGGTTTTACTGGGGGCAAGTATGCGGGTTGAGGTGGTTTTGTTGGTACAACTGGTGGTGGGAATGGAATCGCCGGCTTAGGATAATCATATCCACTGCTAACTTTAACTGGAGGCAGGTATTTGGGCTGGGGAGGATTAGTGGGCTTTACTGGAGGCAAGTATGCGGGTTGAGGTGGTTTTGTTGACACAACTGGTGGTGGGAAAGGAACAGAAGGCTTAGGATAATCATACCCACTGCTAACTTTAACTGGAGGCAGGTATTTGGGCTGGGGAGGATTAGTGGGCTTTACTGGAGGCAAGTATGCGGGTTGAGGTGGACTTGTCGGCACAGCTGGTGGTGGGAATGGAATCGCCGGCTTAGGATAATCATATCCACTGCTAACTTTAACTGGAGGCAGGTATTTGGGCTGGGGAGGATTAGTGGGCTTTACTGGAGGCAAGTACGCGGGTTGAGGTGGACTTGTCGGTACAACTGGTGGTGGGAATGGAACCGATGGCTTGGGATAATCATACCCACTGCTAACTTTAACTGGAGGCAGGTATTTGGGCTGGGGAGGATTAGTGGGCTTTACTGGAGGCAAGTACGCGGGTTGAGGTGGACTTGTCGGCACAACTGGTGGTGGGAATGGAACCGAAGGCTTGGGATAATCGTATCCACTGTTAATCTTCACTGGTGGCAAATATTTGGGTTGAGGTGGGCTTGTAGGCTGCACAGGTGGCAAGTATTTAGGTGTCGGCTTAACGGGTGGCAAAGTGGGTGCTGGGAATGGTATCGCTGGCTTCGGGTAATCATATCCGCTGTTAATCTTAACTGGTGGCAAGTATTGGGGTTGAGGTGGGCTTGTTGTCTTCACGGGTGGCAAGTATTGGGGTTGAGGTGGGCTTTTAGTTACGACTGGTGGCGGGAACGCAATCGCTGGCTTGGGATAATCGTATCCTTTGCTAGGCTGGACGGGAACGATTTGCTGCTGCGGTGGCGGAATATACTTTGGTTGCTCCGGTGGAAAAGGCACCGCTGGGCGTGGATAGGAATAACCGCTGGTAACCTTTGGCTGTGGCGGTGGGAAGGCAATCGTGGGCTTGGGATAATCATATCCTCTGCTCGGTGGCGGAGTTTGCGGTGGGAATGGTACTGCTGGACGTGGATACGAATAGCCATCCGTGAAAGGCACCTTCGGCTGTGGGTAGTCGTAGCCGCCGTGCACATGATTGCTCAAATCCTAAAAAATATTGAAAGTCAGCGATGTGTGGAAAGGAATTTAACTACACCATTTACCGGCTGTGGTTCAAAGGGGGACAAGCAGTGAGCTGTCACAACGCCCAGAACGAGGCAGAGTAATTGAAGTTGCTGCAACAAAAAAAAGAAGAAGTAACAAATGAAATCGTTAATTATGATGACTTTTATAATATATATATATATTTGTATATATTATTCACTCGACATTAACAAGATGAAACCGCTAAGCATTCATTTTAGACAGCTGAGCGACAGCTTCAATGGACAACTGAAAGTTTGTTTATTAAATTGCCAATGACACGTCACACATATCTGCATGTAATTAAGGCCTGTGGTAACTTGGCGACTGGCAATTTGTAATATTTTTAATATATTTGATTAGCCAACACGGGCTTATTGCCAACAACAATTAAGGCTACAACTAATCGGGTCACTTAAAACAGCAGCAGCTCTCCTATAAACTACATTTGATGAACAAGCTCGAAGCATTTAAAGCAGTTTATTGTGGAATGCTGATTGCCTCCCCATAAATGATGGGTCGTCCATTAATTATGAGCCAAAGGCGCCCGCATGTGGCAACAAAAATAAACTAAAATAAATAAAATAAAACTGGTAGCTGTTGTTTTAACTGGTTCAATGTCAGCGCATCTGCAATTAACATGTGATAGTTAGATCCGATGTCGAAAAGTTCTAATTACATAAGTGCTAATGGGTTTTCGTTGGTTTTTTGTGTGGAATTTTCATGCTCTAGTCAAGTTCAAAGAACTTTTACACATCTCTGATTATTAAAGTTGCCTTAATTAACAAAATCTGCCAAATCGTCAAATCAATTTATTTAAATTGACAACTGGCAAATTGCTTAAAAGCTAATTTGTGGCAAGTTTTTATGTCAACCTTGAGACGAAGAGACAGAAGAAATCAATTTGTTGCCAACTAACTTTAATACCCGCATTGTGTTTTTTATCACGATAAAAGTTCAAATTAGCAAAGTTGTTCTTTCCTTTTGTCCACTTTTGCTTCGCTGTTGCATTTTTTTGTTGAATGGCTTAGTTTGCTTTCAAGCCGTTAAGCTGATTGATCTTTTGAGAGGCAAACAAACAAAATCTGGCGTTTGATTTCTGTTTTTATCGCAAGTGAACCCGGAATTTCGGATCTCGAACTGAAGTACATAATTTTCGGCCGCCTTGAAGTGTTCTCTCAAAAGCCATAAAATCCTAACGACAAGCTATCAAGCCAAGCGCAAAGAACTCATCTAAATAAATAAATACTCATACAAACATACTTATAAATAAATATATAAATAGTCTTCAACTCCCACGCAACCTTTTTTTGACTTCAGACAACTTGTCGAGCTGAAACTGAATTTATTATTAATTGAAATGAAAAAAGACACGCAAACACACACATATAAAAAATGCCACTCCACACACCGCATTTTAGCCAAGTTGTCAGCAGTGATTACTTCACGCGGGCCATTTGTCAGCTGTCAGGTTTAGAAAAAAAAGCTTAAAACAAGTCGACTCTTCTAAAGTGCAACTGCACTAAAACGATCTCTAGCTTCCTTCTCAAGTTCAGATTCACTCTGTGCTGGACGACATTTATTATGGCTTAAATGATTTTGTTCGCCGCGAACAAACAACTTTTGTGATATGTTGACCACTAACTCACAGCCCAATTAAGTAGTTTTAGTTTCTTTTTTCAGTTTTTATATATGACTGTGACTCAGGTGTCATACAATAAATTCTCAACGTGCCTCGTATAAGGCGTACCGCCTGCCTCTTGCTTTTATTTAATTAAGCACATATGGAGATGTTTTTTTTTTATTATTTTTACTTTTTATTTTTTTTGGCAAAAATATACGGTTTCACGATGAGTTTTGTAGATACTTGTATGCGTTCTAATTAAATGAAGAGAACAAAAAACAATCTAAGCTTGGGAATAAATTCTTGATTTAAGTGCAAAGTGTAGCAAATCTTATTACGTAATGAAAACGTTTGTTTAAATTCAATCTTGAGTGAGGCACTTTTTTCTTTAACTAGTTATCCTATCCGGGAGGCTTATGGCTTGTTATGCTGGCGGAATTTATTACACACCTTTCTTATGAATAATCATTCTATTTTTTGTTCTTAAATTGATGTTGACGAACTGATTTGAAATCTTAACTTGAATTAGAATTTCTGAATTTAAGATGTATGAAAAATTCTTCAATTAAGCTTTGCCATTATGTTTGCTTCGCTAATTTTTTGTGATTTCATTTGTAAGCATTATGCTCAATGCTCTTCGAGTTGTGCGATTATTATGCTGGCTTACTACTAATTACGAAATCTCTAACAAATTGCCAAGTCATTGCAAGTGGCATAATTCTGTGGTGGTTCTGTCAGCTAACTGTTACAACAGAGCAGCCAGCTGCACCCACAATTGGGCCGAATCGGATTGTTAAATCACGACGAGTCATTTTCTACAACAATGCGTAATGGTGACAAAAGCAACAAAAGCAACAACTATAACTATCTTTGTAGCGCGTTAATTGTCGCAATTGAGGTGTGTGAAATTTCCTTAACACTAAAAGGTGTCTGCCTCTGTGTGTGTGTGTGTGTGTGACGACCTTGAGGAAAATCTGGTTGTGGCTTTTTATGACAAGCATTAATGGTAAATTGCTCAACATCAGCACAAGTTTGTTAGTTCTCATTGTGCTACATAAATTCATGCGCGATGTGAAGTTCAGCGCATTGCGCATACGCAACGTTGTCTGCCGGTGGTCAAACAAATTGCCACATTTGAAGCGCCACAAGCTGGAGGCCAAGAACAGGCAGTCGCAAAGCGTGAAAAGCGCCAAGTGTTTGGCCAATTGGAAAGGGATGGGGGAGTCGGAGGAAGAGAGGAAGGGAGTTGGGGGTATTAGCGTATTTATGAGTGGTTCCGGTCAGTGAGTTTTGCGTATTGCTCATCCGCCCATCAGCGTTGAATTCATGCGATTTTTGGGTAGCAACACTTAGTGACTCAGTCAGGCATTAGACTAAGGGTTAGTCGTTATGTTATTATTGTTGTTGTTGTTGTTGTCATCTAGCGATATGCAACAACATAATGATTGAAGTTGTGGCAGGTCGTGTTTGCCGTTTCGTTTGCCGCTTTGCTGTTTGCTGCCACCTGTTTTGTCAGTTTTGTGTTATTTTATTTGTACTTGTACCGATTTTCCTCAATTGTAGCGCCATTTATGCAAATTTTACGTATACGTAAAATCGTGGACTCTATTCGGTAAGTTGTTTGTTTTTGCTGTCGCTCTGTTGGCAACTCTTTTTTGTTGTTTTTCGTCTTCGCCGTTGGTTGGGCAATTTTGTTTGACAGACAAATGCGATGCCGACGAGTCGAAGTTGAAGTCGTTGTCGATGCCAGCTGCCAGCGGCAAATTTGCAAGCTGCAAAGCTGCAAGCAGCAAACTGAAAAAACTGCACCCCAAAAAAGTGTGAACCTCTCTTGGATTCTAGCGTTGGAGTGTCTTAACTGATATTGTTATTAGTTGATTGTTTAACACATTGAACTCACCATCTTTATTCTTGTGTTGACTGCTGTTTTGTTGCAACAATGCGTATACGTATTTTAGGATATGGTAACACTTGCGTCAGCAGCTAAAAATATATATAGACATATATATATTATTGATGTCGATTTGTGGAATGTTTGTTACAGTCTATTGCTGGTTCTGATTCAATTTTTGTTTCTGTTTCTGAGTCTGATTCTGTTGCTGTTTCTGTTTAAGGCCACACTTCTACCCACTTGTTTGTTGGAAGCGCACTCACACCAAAAAACGCTATCAAAACGCGCGCGTTTCGCTAGCGAACACAACGACGACGACAACAACCACGACGACGACGCACGAGAGCAAACGATGCGAACTCGAGCAGATTTGAAGTTCAAATAACAAAGGCTGTGCCGTTGTCCGCCTTATTTATAACAGCATCGGGCAACAATAACTTCGGCCACACTTCGACTTCGAATCCGAAGCGTCGGCTCTACGCATGTGCAGTTAGTATATTACTGTTGTTGTTGTTGTTGCTGTTGTTGTTGCCACTGCTGTGTTTGCTGTATATTGCAGGTGGCAGAATTTTTAGCATTACTTCGGCGGCTGTGGTTTCCTCATGCGAACTACGCCCGCTAATCGATTTATTCAAACTGTGATGCTGACACGCATTTTGGCATTACTTCAAAGAGACCAACAATTGTGAGACACATTCAGTCAGGGTCAGCTTGATATTTTAAACAGTAGTCTACACTGTAGAAAATTTGCAGCAATTTCGTTTGAAAAAAAAAGATAAGATAAAGATAAAATATAGATTTTCATATTTTTCAGACATTTATAAGACAAACATTAGTTTATATATTTAAATAATAAATTTTCATATTTCTCAGTCACTAATAAGATAAATTTAAAAAAATAATAATAATTATGCATGTTACATAATAAATTAATATAATTTTCTTCAGTGTAGGCTACTGTTTCAAGTCAAAGCGACCCTGACTGTCGGTCTCAAACTTGCAGACAGAGAACTGCCCCAATAGCAAAACTGGATTTAGTTTTCTTTTTGCCAAAGAGCTTTAACCTTAGCTGACAGTCTCAATTGAAATTCGCCAGAGATTTGGGGCTTGTCAATTTGCAATGCGTGGCCATTAAAGTAATTCAATTTCATCAATCATCAAATCAACTGAAACTAAAATCAATTCAAATTAAATACAAAACTGCACCCTTAATAAAATGCAGTTAATAGTATTTGGGGTCGGCGATTCATATTCTACAAAACCTTGCTCATATCGCTGATAATTGCTAATTGATGTTTTTCCATTCATTAATAGCAACGCTGACAAATTATGGCCCGTGTTATCGAACGTTTAATGGATTCCTAGTTTGGAGTTTGCTATTAATTGAAAACTGTAAGTAGGAAAGAAATTCTGTAGTCGAGATAGCTCGACCAGAAGATACCCTATAGCGAGGGATATAACTATTTCAAGTAGTAATCGTGTTTTTAAATCGTGATGTTCAAACTTATACTTGCTGCATAACACATGGCTAAATCGCCACATTTATTGAAGCTTGTAGATGCTTCCTCCTGCGTGCCACACGCTTCTGTAGAACTTCAGTATACCCATTTTACACATTTTCAATGGGTTCGGGCACTCAGAAATATTCAACTAAGATGCTGGTTGTTCGCAGCTCGTTAATAGTTTAAGCTACAATTATTATTAATAGTAACAGCCGGAAGATACGCACAAGCCAAATTCCAAATGATTTGTACAATTCATTTTGAGCCGAGCACGCTTCAAGTATTTCAACTTTCAAATGCGATAGTTTGTGGCTATCGGACCAAATAAATCCCATAAACAGCTCCAGCAAATCAGCTCGATTCTCTATGCTACTAACTATTTATGATAATAAATAAGTTGAAACTAGAAACACTTAAATCCGCTTAACTAGTCGCAGTCAGATTGGCTTAATTCTAAATAGTTTTAAATATTTATGGAAGTAGGGAAAATGCTTAGAATTCAAGCATTTAATTGCGCAATTCAAATATCAGCACTTTGCCACTGGCTAAGTGGACAGATTATCTCCATCTCAGTCGCTATCTGTCTCGCTCCCTCTCTCTCTCTCTCTCTCCCTCACTCTCATTCTGCTGCTACTGATTTGCATGCTATTCAAGTGACAGGATGTGTCAAAAGCACTACGTCTAGACCCCACTATTTAAGATGCTCGTCGACTCGTCTCATAAATAATATTGAATAATATGAATTTCAACACTTGACTCGAATCTGTTACTGTGACTTCACCTGTGATCATTTCGCCAGTGGCATACAAAATGACGTTCAATCGAAAACCGCAAAAGTAAACAACAACAATAAGTGTAATAAATGAATCAGCGACAATGATTTTCACCCACGGTAAATCCAAACAGTTCATTAAACTCAATTTTAATAATTTTTGAAAAATGATACAATATACAAATAAATATATTGTACAACAAAATAAATAAATAAATTACCCGGCGAGTAAAGAAAGCTGACACCACAAGGTCGAAGCTCGAATGCTCTTCGTACAAGTCGCTTTTAATTATCAAGTTGATATTGCTAATACAGCCACCCACATACTATGAAACTGCCATATTAAAGAGGCACATCAAAAATGTGTGTATTACATGCTTATTGGCATAGTTGTTGAGTTGCTTTTGGACGAACTCCCATAAAATGTTAAGCTGTAAAAAACATGCAAATATTTTGAATTGAATTAACCAACAGTAGAAGCTGGCTGAGCTGTAACAAATTGTTGAAGAATTTGAGTGCTCAATTTATAGGTAACCGTTTTCAAATGATTAACTTGGCTGCAGGAACTTTGCTTTGATTTGCATTACAAAAACATGTTCGAGCGTAAAAACAACAACAACAACCAATCAGAATCGTCAATAAAAATTTCAAGTTAATTGCTTACATTCTACACCGCATCGAAAGCGATAATAAAAACACTTTTGCCTCAAGGTCGCATCAGAAAAAAAAGCATCGTCATCTGTTTCACATTATTTACAGTCATTAGTGCCACGAGAAGCGCTCTGATCCTGTTGCCGAGAAGGAAGCGAAACAAAAGAATTACTAAGATCAAGTTCTGGTTCTGATTTCGATTCTGAGACTGGTTCTCATTGAATTACGACATGACCTTGCGTACAGGATTTGACCTTGTGCCTTTCTAAATGCAGCCTTTTGTGGCGTCGTTTCCACTTGAGTCATTTTTGCGAACTGGTCATATTTCAAAACTGAAGCTTCCCGTCACCATAAATACTAACAATAATATGATCTAACATTTGTGCCCAGAATGTAGAACTAGCTGTTGTCTTATTATGTCAGCCGACATGTACTTTATAAATGAATGTTTCCTTCTTATAGTGCGATGAGATGGGTCTGATTATATGGCTCACTGAACGGCACTAATCGCTTTAATCAAAACGAGAGAATGGTTTCACAAATCAAACAAATGCCGTAAAACACACTTTATAAATATTTCAGCACAATCATAAATCATTCCAGTGGCGCTTTGTGGGCAGGAGCGCACCCACAAGCTACATATATACACATGTATGTGTATGTAAATATTTGAAGCTTAAGATAGATGGACGCTGTGGATGGACAAGCAGAACATTGCTGCAAATGTTCGCTGTTTGCGGAAGTTAATGGCTAATTAAAGCGCTTGACTTTTTAGAATTGCTGGTAATAAAATTACCAGAGTTTGTACAAAAACCATTTTTATTTTTCTTCTTATTTTTGTTGTTTTGGGCGAGTTTCTGGTCGGATGCATTTAGAGCTACTCGGTGGGCCCTCAATTGATTGCCCTTGCTTTTGCCAACTCGAGCATGGGACAAGAGATAATTAAGCTGTACTGAAGGGGGGCGTAGAACCGAGGGGCGGAACAAAGCAACAGAACACGCATACATTCCGTTGAGCGCCCTGCGGTGCTCCGCCATTCACACATGAAGATCGCAGCGAAGATCAGCGTGCAAGGTCAAACACAAAACTTAACTGTCAGAGACTGAGCGAGAGAGAGAGAGAGAGAGAGACATTTACAAAGCGACCGCAGTTCTTGGCCAGTTAGTTGCTGCTCACCACCTGCCTGCCTGACTGCCTGTAACCACAAAAGTCGCCAAATTGCCGCAACGCCAAAACAAGTTTTTGCGGCCAGTTCAATGGCCAAGTTTGAGGGTCAGCAACAGGATGAGGTTCAAGTGCGTCTGCCACTGTGTCCTTGGTGGCAAGCAGGCAAGCAGTTGCTGCACATTCCGTTGTGCGCCTATGTGCGCCACATATCAATTAAGCCACTCAAACGAAAGACTTAAGACACGAACTGGTCGCAAGCAGGAACTTTTCAACAAGCAGCTTTTTTTACATTATTTTTTTTAAGCCGACTCTAAACTGTTAATGCCACTCTGCATATAGATTGATTATTTACTCATAATTATGCATTACGCCAAGAAAGCTGATTGCATTTTAACTTGACTGCATTCAAGGCGCCCTCTAACGACGCGATTAGCGTCTAATTGAATTATAACCAAACCCACACAATTGCGGACAAAGGAAATATAAATCGAATTCCATATTGTGGGTTCGCTTCAAATTAACGACACTTGCTCGTTTCCTCTCGTCTCGTCTCAGATCGTGCACTTGAACTCCAGTCAAAAATTTGTCAGCACCCAAAAAAAAACACAAAACAAAATATCTATAAACGATTAAGAAATGTATGCTTCTAGATACAAGCCAACAACTTGCTCATGACTTAACAGATTTTTTTCAATTATTGTGAGCAGCTTGTCCGCATTGGTAATGAGTGTGTAAAACCCATTTAAAATCATTTTTGAGCTTTATAAAATGAAAGCGTTTTTCAAGCCGAGTCATGCTCTTTTGATTTGGGCCAATGCATCAATGCTCACTCAATCGAAATAATCAATGAGCAATGCTCCAAAAATATATTCACAGGTCTCAGCCGAATGCAGTCCGATTTGTTTGTTATTGTTGCTAATTGAGATAATGATCTTGTCTGTATACCCTAAAGTCATCCAAACAAGGGAGGGAGATGTATCTTGCATGTAATAGGTAAATAAACGATATGGGTTCCAAATCCGAACTGGAATTACAACTTACCGGTATAAATAAGTATAAGTAATTATATACGATTTGATTTGTGATAGGTAAGGCCTTGAGTACAGGGTGTCTTCTAATCGATCCCTCTCGCTATTAGATTACTATTAATTGCTTTGTGGGTAATTTTAATTGATATGTATAATGAACACAATCTGTAAGCCATTTATGATTTATGATAAGTAAAGACTCGTGCACAGTTTATCTCTTCATCGAACCCTCTCGGAATGGTTGGATTACAGGGTATCTCCTCAGCACACCCCCCACTACTAGAGCACTCTTAATTGTTTTCTGGTTGTTTTGTGTCAATATTTGTAGTTATAATTTAACTACTGCTAACTTATTTAAATGCCTTCAATCCCATTTGCAACAAAATTGGCAAACAACAATTATGATAAATGCTTAATATACGATAATATTTTAAAAACTCGCATTTTGGCCACGCTCCAGCAACAACAACAACAACAACGGCAGCAGCAACAACAAATGCGAAACGTGAGCTGCCACAGATGAAATGATAATTTAATGGCCAATTTAGCAACATTGTCTTCAAATGTGAATATGAATACAAAACGCGAATACAAAACGGAACGGCTTTTGAATGAATGAATACACTCAGATGTTCTTGATATTGACAATTACAAAGCAAACACAGACAAAGCAAAAGAGGAAAATCAGCTTAAATATGAATGTGACTAAAGGTCAATAACGCATCGAATTCTTGGCTACATTTGGCAATTGTGATTTTGGCTTTCCTTTTTTTGGTTTTGGCAAGGTTTGCACCACTCAATTATGTCAGATGCGTATTCATCGATCATTGATTGACATGTAAATTGATCGAATCAAATCAAACGGTTATTGTGCCAACATAAGTCTGTCACACTGCCGTTAATCTTGGCTGCAGTCCAACTTCCGTGACCTTTGGCCTGTGCTGCTGCACCTAAAGACGACACAGACTGACAGCTGGCCCATACCAACGTGGCTTGTGTGTGTGTGTGTGTGTGTTTGCTTATGGCCCAATAGCTAATAGCTAATTGTTTGCTGTAATTTTTTTGTTTGTTTGCTGTTGCGTCTTGACCAAATGTCAGCTGAGGGCGCTTTGCTTACACAATCGTGAATATGGCATATACAGCGAATATAACTCGTCTCGTCTACGCACATTTGCTTTTTATTATGCTCATAAATTACGCATACGCCCTGAGGCAGCAAAATACAAAACAAAACAGAAACAGAAGCAAACACTTCTGTAATTCTATACGTGACAACATTTGCTCTTAATTCGATAGGAATATCTTTTTATTTGAAGTTGCGATAGCTTCGATTAATTGGATGCTTAATTTATTTAAAATATCTGTTAATTACTTCAAGTCGCATTCAGGTTATATTTGCCAAAAGTAATTTTCAGTTTTGAACATGTTTTGTGATTAATTTTACCGATTTTGTTTCGGCATTTTATTTCACCCAACGTCTTTGCTAAGTTTTTATGAGCTCTAATACTAATTATATATGTATGTATAATACGTTCTCATTATATCTTCTTCTAGAGTTTTGATTATCTGTGTAGTCGTCAAGCTACTTTTTTTTTTGTGATTTTGTTGCTTAATTAAAGCAATTATCCTTGCGTACTTAAATTGAGGCTAGAGTGCAAAGTACTAAAGCGTCTAGTTCAAGATGAGGAGTGAGTTGAACAACGATTTAGTAAAAGTGTCCATAGTGTCCATGATGATGGTGGGATCCATAGTAGCCGCCATAGTAGGGATATCCTAAACATAGCAAAGAAGAGTTTAGAAAATGCATTAGTTATGGATTTCTCTGGACAGGACTCACCAAACTCACCCAGACCGTAGTAGCTGCCGCTGTAGTGGGGCCAATAGCCACCTAAGCCATACCCACCATAGCCACCATAATAGCCACCGCCCAGGTAGGGTGACGAGTAGTAGCCATAACCATAAGAAGCTGCACCCTCCAAATCCTTGTCAGACGCCTCCGCCTCCAGTTCACTAACAGCCAGCTCCTCCTGGGGACGTGGCGCTGCCTCGCTGCCACCAAGCAGCAGGCAGAAGAAGGCGCAGGACAGCAGCAGGCAAATGAAATGCAAATTGTACATTTTTGTTGGCTTAGTTGTGGATGCTAGTTGCTTCTTTTGGCGTGGTGCAAATCTTGCCACTTGACAGTATGTGTTCAACTGACTGACTCTGGGGCCGTGCTGCATGTTTATATAATGGCAGCGATTCTTGCAACCATCGGCATCAAAGCGCAGCGACAAAACAATTGTCTACACAGCAAATTTGCCTACAAAAAATAACAAAAACAAAAAGTTCCCCCCAATTGGGCTGCGTGTGCCCCAAACAATGCCCCACCAACCCATCCAAGCATCCACCCACCCACTTGCCAGATTATCAATGAAGCGTACTCAGTATTCAAGTACTCAAGTATTCAAATACTCGCAAGTACTTGCTGCGAGGCCTAAAGGGGTTTCCACTATTTCTTGCATGACCGATTACTAATTACAATGCTGCATCTTAGTCTCTGTCCAACTATCTCTCTCTCTCTCTCTCTGCCGCCACTCTTTATCCCTCCCTCTCTCTCTCGCACACACAGTCTGTCCATTTTGGTCAGTGGGGTCAATGTCGCAATGAGCAATGGTAAATGCGCAAACAAATATAATGCTTAAATTATTATTCCACAAGTTTGTAAATTACAAAAACCTGGTTCAAAAACCTTTTAGCAGCGATTTGGGAAAGTTGATAGATTACATAATGAGAACACGTTTTCTGGGCTTGAGTCGTATGCCCGGATTTATTTAATTTATTGCGGAGCACCGAGAACACCAACACACATTCCTGTCGGAATACGAGCTCTATAAATTTGAATCTTATACGTCAAAGTCGCTAAACAACATTCTAAAACAATAAAAAATTAAAACTATAATGAACCCTATAAAAAGTCTGTCGATCGCAACTAAAAACACTAAATGCCGAAAAGAGAACGCTTCAATTTTTTGTTTTTTTATGTTTATTCACAAAATGTAACAGTTAAAATATGTAAAACATCCCATAAATAAGACAGACATGCAAAAATTGATTAAAAGCTTTATTTTTTGGCAATCCGTTTAATTAAATTCAGATAAGCGGCTGCCACGGAAGTTTTAAAAATAATTATGCATATAGTTTAAACAATAGTTTATACATAATAATAGCGCAACATCCAAACTCGATCATGTTATTTCCTATAGTAAACATAAATATATATCTGGTAACAACATCCAATTGCAGTTCACTTGATTCGTTCTGGCTAAAGGCCACTAGGTAACAAGGTCAACATTTGTTTATGATCTTTCGCTTTCCACTATCCTCCTCTCTCTCTGTCGATCTCTCTTTCTCTCTCTCTCTCTGTGTGTCTTCTTAGTGCAAATTGTTGACAGCTTAGTGGCGTTCTCAGCAATTTGTGTATGTTGTGCGGGGTCAGGGTTCAACACAATGGGCTTCTCGACAACAGCCACGCTAAGGTTTCAGCCAGCTAATTGCCAGTTTGCTTATCTAAATTGCCGCATTAACCAAGAACCTGCGACTCGGCCGTTGTAATTAGCCAAATTAAATGCTTGGCTGCCCCAGCGCCAAACAGATTCTCAAAACTCATTAAATACATAGAACAAGGGCTTTCAACATTTTATGTGAATTATTGAGAGCCAAGCCAAGAAATGTATATTTAAATTTGTTTATTATACGCGTGTAGAGGGTATTAAATTTCTTACTTAAAATTGACGCAGATGTCTCCGGCCTTATAGAGTATATATATTCCCTATTTTCGTGTGGGTGTCTGTTCCCATTTGTTAAATGATGTCTCCGGCCTTATAGAGTATATATATTTTCTATTTCCGCGTGGGTGTCTGTTCCCATTTGTTAAATAAGTTAACCTCCCTCAATTTTAAGGTTATCTTGTAGAAACTTGGCAGATTGAAACTTGAAGACGATAACTCTATCATACGATCGGTTGAAAGATGACTTCTTTTTGTTTAGCAAGTTATCCCAATCAACTCATCAGTCATGCTTGCTGTTAAACAACAGATAATACTCTTCAGATTACCATATTAATTAGCTCTCTTAAGAACAATTTGATGGCAATTTGAGAACACTCTCCAAGGGCATTTAATGTTCGGCATGTCTAAGACAGATGTTTATTCCAGTTTTAATTTAATGCAAGAATCTATAAACTTATGTGGCACGTTTGCAGTTTTAGTATTTCAACATTCTTGTGGCTCATTCTAATTCATTCTCATTCTGGGTTTGAGATTCTTGCCCCTCTTCTATATTGCTGATTCTAGGTTGCTTTCTTTAATGTTCATCAGATGAAAGTGTGAATGGACATTAAAAACAAATCACCATTTAGTTATTTTTATCTTAATGTAATATATCTATATGGAATATTGATCAGATGAAAGTGTAAATAATAGCCAACGAACAATCTTAAGTAAGTTGATTTTACATTTTCATGATACACAATATAGCTCCAGGAACTATATTGTTTTCTCTTGCTCAGATGAAACCGTAAATAATCAAAAATAAAGCATTAGTTATTCATTCATTATCATAAATTTATGATTTATTTTGTGCGAGCCACTAGCTTAAATTAATAAATAAATAAATATTTTAACTGTTTTGTCTACTCCAGATCTATCGTGGTTATGGGTTCGTTTGTCTGGGGCATATCTGGAAAGAGATGAAACAAGGCAGCCGTTGGCTTCGATTCGCTGTCCAGATGCGTCTCATAGATCATGCCCTCCTTGTTGATCAGATACCAATTGAGCGACGTTGCTGGTGTGGCAGGCAACAGCTCCCGCTCACCCGTTAATGAGGTTATGGGCGAGACACTGGGCAACTTTTTGGCAATGGCATCCAACTCTTTGAGATACACATCCAACTCACGATAGTCGCTATTATTGTGCGCTGGTGCAACGAACTGTGTGGTGACAACATCGTGCTCCTGCCACAAATTACGTATATTCGACATTACATCCGCATAGAGCACGGAATCATCGCTGCGGGATGAGGGCAACTGCTGAAGATGATTGCGGTTATTTGCGGATTTGCGTGAGTTTACCAGGCGACTGGCCAACGGAGTTGCGGAAATCAATTTTAATGTGGAAGTTGGCTCGGCGATTGGTGCTGTTTTTGTAGCAGCTGTTGCTGTTGCTGCTGCTGCTGCTGCTGTTGTTGTTGTTTCTGTTGTGGTTGCCTCATGGCGGAAGTTGCGCCCTCGCCTCGCTGTCGTTTTTTTAAGTGAGCCCTGCTGCTTAAACAGCCGCTGGCGACGTCGTCGATTTTTGTCATAGTTGCTTGAGTTGGATTTAAGTGTTGTCGTTGTTGCTGGCTTTGTTGTTGCTGGCTTTGTTGTTGCTAGCTTTGTTGTTGTTGATGCTGGCGTTGTTGTTGTTACTGCATTAGTTTCCAGCTCATCGGGCAGATAACGTGTGGCATTCTGCAGCAGCTCATCTATGTGCGCCACCAGCTTTAGGCCCTGTGCCACATTGTAGTCTTCAATATGCCGCTTCACACGCTTGCTCCGCTTGTGCTCCTGGCTGATTGTTGCACGCAGGCGTTGCTGCTGTTCCCGCTGATAGCGTTGCTGCTCCAGCGACTTCTGGGCAATCAGCGTATGTGTCTGCCGCTGGATGTGGCGCTGTTTGACAACTGGTGGCCGCTGCTGTCGCTGACGTTGCAACAAGCGCTCCGTTTTACGCACCGAAGCGAGTATTTCCATGGGAAACTGCAGATGATTCTGTGTCTCCTGGGTTAGAAGATCTGCATTGACTGGCTTTAGATTTGGCTTGGATCGCTGCTGAGCTGGTGTTGCAGGTGTTCCACGATTTGTGCTCAGCTTGCGTGGCTGCTCCCAGACGAGGGCTGACGACTGTTGTGGCTGCCTCTGCCTCAAGCGCTTGAGCTGCTGAAAGTGCGGGGGTGGCTCAATGATGCGGATGACATCGCCAGCATCATCATCCACAAAACCGGGTCGGATGTCCTGCAAGTGTTGCGGGACACGTTTCACGGGCTGCTTGAGTTCAGGTCGCGAGACGCGATAAATTGGCAGACTGACATTGGTCCTCGGCTCCTGCGCAGTGTCAATTCTCAGGCTTAGCGTCAGACCCAATTGCAGCAGGAATAACAATCGAAAAAGGCAGCTTACTTGTGGCGCCATTTACTCTCACTTTCAAGGCCAATAAAAATTAAACTCGATTGCTTTTCACTTTCGCGTGCGGTTTGTGGAGTTTTGTGCAGATTTTGAAGGCTAGGCAATTTCGGGCAACGACATCGACGGCTGGTGAACAACTGCGTTGCAAATGTTGATATCATTGCGCCTTTATAAAATTTTCCTAGTGTTTTTGCACAACTTTTCCAGTTTATGGTCGTCATCCCCCCGCCATTTGATTGGGTTGCCATTTCTCTCTCTCTCTCTTTCTACCAACAACAGCAGCAGCAACAGCAGCAGCAGCAGCCATGACGCGGTATGTTTTGCAAAGCTTCGTTTTCGTCGTCGTCGTTGTCTTCAATGAAAGCGAATCTGTCCAAAATGCAACTCCAGATGACGTTGCAAAGTCATACAACAAATGCAGCCAACATTCAATGTTATAACCGGTCAAAGACGCCGCCGTCGTCGTCCTCTCTGTGACCCCTTTTCTCCAGCCGCGTGTTCGATTTAGAAACCCACTTTGCATATGCAAAGATCTCTTGTGTTTTGGCATATATCAACAACGACAGCTGCCACAAACACGTTTGAAATTAATTTTAAGAAAAATATGTGTTTATTTGAAGTTCGTATCTCATTAGTAGGCAGCATGCTGACCCTAAACTTGAACTTTGTTTTGTTTGCCAATTTGGGTTGCTGCGGAGAAAGCCCAAACAACATAAAGTTATAAATCAATTTGTATTTGCATTTGAATTGTAAATCACAATTTTGAGTTGCGAGCATTTGAAAATGCGCGCCTGAGCGCTGTCTTGCAAAAGCTGACAGCTACGCAACGGCGCCAAACGAAACGCTTGGAAATGGAACAAAGCAAGATAAACGTTAAACAAAAGAAAAATGTAAATTGTGGTAAATATTCGCAAAACGAGATAAATTAAATTATTTACAATATATGCTGAAAAGCTAAACACTTCTTTTATGATATAAAAATAAAATTGACTTCTTTAATTTTAATATATTATTTGTATTTTATTTCTAAACCGCTTCTCACACTTTGTTTCTTTTTTTTTGCTACACGCTACAAATAAATAAATAAATAATTAAATTTGTTGCTTTTGTTAAACAGTAAGTTTAGGTAAGATTAGGCATTATTACGTCATACAGTTGCAAATAACTAAACAATTTTAGGACTACAGACTAAACCAAAGTTAATAATATCAAAAAACTGCTGCGAGCAATTGTTAGAAAAGGCTTCAGGTGAGAAAAGGATTGCGAGAGAGGTGAGGTGAAAGCATGCGACTTTTGGAATTATTGTTTAGTGATCCACAACCAGCGGCTGCCAAGCATTATCATTGGCATAGCCGTAACTTGCAGCACCACTGGCAACACCGCCACCACGAACACCACCGCCACCACCAGAACCAAAGCCCATTCGGCGCTCGTTGGCCGTTGGAAACGTTTGCTGAAAGTTGCCCTTGGATGCTGTCGTGGTTGGATAACCTTGCTCCACCCGCTGTGTGGCACCCACCACAAACTCTTGCTGGTGCTGATCCACCCGGCTGTTGGCGCGCTGCTCAAAGAAATCAATGATGGGATGGTAGCTGTAGTTGATGCGACGACTGCCATTGTTATGATGATTACTATTGCTGTAGATGGAATTTAGATGTGACGCTGGCTGTGAAAACTGTGGTGTCGATTGCTTCTGCTGGACTGTGGTGGTGCCGGATGATGATGATAGTGGCGTCGCTGCGCCACCTGGGATCGTGACTGGAGCTGCGGGCGTCGTCGGGATGGGCGCATAGAAGCGAGGTCGCGGCTTCTCGCCGTTGGCATAGTAACTGATCCGCTGACCCGGGTGGAAGGCAGCGTCAGATGATGCAGTTGCGCCGGATGCAACAGACCCAACTGCTTGATGGGCATAGGTGGCACCACCACCTGCTGCTGCTGCTGCTGCTGCAGCTCCTGTTCGGGCTGGTAGGCTACTGCTGGTGGCTGCTGCTGCTGTGGTCTGTGGTTTGTGGGATACGTGCTGTAGGGGTAAGCGTGCTGCTCCTCCTGTGCTGGTGGTGGCTGTGTGGGTGGGTGTGGAGCTATAAATACGCTTGCGCTTGATCGGCACCCGCTGCTGCGGCTGTTCCCCAGCCAGCAGTGGCTGGCCAAATAAGTTTACCTCTTGTTCCGCCTGCGTCTCGCTGCCAGCCAAATCCAGACTCAGATCCACATCGACACGTGGCTCATTGTGTTGCGGCCGCCGGCGGCTCAAATGCTGATAGTATTTTTTCGAATTGGAACTGGAACTGCTGCTGCTCTTGTGAGCCGGATTATAGCTGTCAAACTGATTGTCATCGTCGGGTGGACTCAAATAGGGACCCACACTGGAGGGCGATGGCAACTTGGCGCGCACCTTTTTGCTGCCCAAATAACTAAGCTCATTCGTTTCGCGATGATGATTGTATGGCGAATAACTCAAGCCCAAATCATCCTCTTCGCTCTCCTCGTTATAGTCGAGATCCTCCTCATTGATGGTGCTGTAGCCATTATCCAGCTTGTAGTTGTTTATCGGCGTATAGTCTTTGGCCTGTATGGTGGAGAGTGGCGGGAACTGCTGGCGATAGCCATCCACCTGACACGAGCAGCAGGTGGGCACCTTGAATATATCCACATGCAGCCCACGCACCTTGTCCCAACTCAACAGCCGATGATAGTTGTACACCTGCGAACAGTGCGAGCGATAAGTCTGCGCCAGATACGAACAGCTTTCCCCTGGATTGCTGTAAACAAATGAGAGAAATCATTAGAAATAATTAGAATAGATTATTAAAATAATTAAATTAAGCTACAGTCAATGTTAACCATCTATTGAGCATTGAAATAATTGTTAGAATTAGAAATGCTATTACACAAATCGCTTGTCATTATAAATAGCACTAATTAGCAGCTAAGTGATATAGAAAAATTCACTTATCATATTATTACTATATGATATGCATATGGCTTATGTATAGATCGTCTATTACTAGTAAAAAATAAGTTAATTGATGAAAAATAAAATCAGCCAGAAACACGTATTCAACTGTAAGCGCAGAATTATTCTACAGATCGATCCATGATTGGGCTTGGTGTTTGAAAATCGGTTGAGTTTTGACAAACTTATGCCTGTGGAAAGTTTAAAGCCATGACTATAATTTGTACTTCCATTTCTTTAATAGGATTTGCACACGTAAGATTAATATATAGGTTAACGCATGATCAAAATGCAGTTGCATTTAAAAATCGGCTGAGTTCTGACATATGCATGATAAACCGAAATTTAGTTTCATGCTAAAATGAGATAATCCATGATAGAATATTTATAAGAGTCTCAACTGAAACCGTCTTTCAAATAAGTTTACAAAATTTAATAAAGACAAGGTAATGAGGGGCAAATCGTAGGCTCATCCGTTCTCCTGATATTTTTGGTTGTGTCTTGTTTAATGTATGACTTTGATGGAATAAAACCCAAAAAGAAAGCTCCACAGCGTTAATAAACTGATTTAATTTTAATTGCTATGAAACGAAATTTTAATAGTGACGCTGCTGCTGTTGATGATGAGTGATAGCGTAGCTAATAAGCCAGTGAGTGAGAAAAAGAGTGGTTTCCTTATGTAACTTTACGAACTGATGATCTCTTTCTTTCAAGATACAACAAGTGTGTGACAAGATTTGAACACAATGAAGCAATGAATAAAACTACATTTCTAACCGACGAATGTGGCTCACCTGCATTTCTCGAGCCGCAGAGTTTGTGTGTGTTGGCCCGTGTTCACAATGAACTTCCATTCACCCGAGGCGGCTTTGGCTTTTTGGGGGCGTGCATAACGCACAACACTGTGGCACATGCCACCGGCGCTGCCCTCATCCTCACGCCTATGAAAAGGGGGGTCATAAATAGTATTGGTTTGGTTTGTCAATCTTTCAATCTTCCACTCACCGCTTTTTGTTGACCACATAATCGTCGAACTCATCTCCAAGCTCAAGATTGTTGTTGGGCTTGTCGTAGAACTCGGCGAGAAGAGCACTCATCGCATTCTTGTGTCGGCGAATGCTGCCCATGATCTGCTCGCTGTGAATGTGAAGAGTGGGTTTAAGTGGATGAGTGTGTGTGTGTGTGTGTGTGTGTGTGTGCGATTTTAGTTGTAGAACCACCGAAACCACCAAGTGTATAAATATGTGAGTGTGCAATTAAATAGGAGCAGGTGAACCAAATAAATAAATTAAACTTTTATTTGTAGCTAAAATTCGTGACTACAACTAAACTAAACTAGTCTAAAGAAGTTGAGGAAGGATAAACGGGAACCGGGAAACCAACAAGCTAACGAAGTGGATCTTACAGCGGATAGTCGTCGGTGCGTATGCACATATTGTTCGTAAATCTTTCGCACTTCTTGTGCGTGGGCAGCACCACCGGATTGTGGGAGCTGGCCGATGTTTTGGGTCGTCCCCGGCCATACGAAGGACTCTGCACCCGTTTGCGCTTAATGGCGGGCAACTTGTGACTCGGACGCTTGTGGTTGTTGAGGCGATAACGCGGACCGGCGATGAGTTCCTCGGGATTGGGCAGTGGCTCCTCAGCGCTGCTGTTGCTGACACTCAGCTGATATAGCCGATCAACGGCACTCAAAGGCAACTCGGTGCCATTTAAGCCAGCAAAAGCGAGATTCTCAATTTCCTCATAAGATGGCGTTGGGGCAACTATCAGCGTGGTTGTAGTGCTGCTGGTGGTGCTTGGCTGCTCTGTGCCTGCAACGCTGGGCTGCTGAAAGGCAGTCGTGTTCAGCTTGATGGTGCGTCCAGCTGCACCACCCAACAGCTGCTGCTCCGATACCGAAATGGGTGCCGAGCGGGTCAATTTGTGCACAAATTCATTGGCAGAGCGACGCACACGACTCGAAATCGAAGTGGAACTGGAGCTGGAGGTGGGCGGTGGACCAGCCGCCGGCTGCAGTGCCTCATTGATCATCTGCGGGTCGAGCACCTCCGCTTGCATCTCATCGAAGAAGTCCTCCAAGCCATCTTCGGGCTGTCCACTCACATCAATGGTGCCCACGGTATCATCCTGCTCTGCTTGCTCGGCGGTCAGTTCATCCTTGCGCCGCAAGGCGGCCGCTGCCATCTCGCTGCCCAGTTTGATGTACTTGCGTGCTGAGCTCTTGACCAGATTGGCCAGATCGTAGACAACGGGCAGCAGCAGCTTGCGATCATTGCCAAACATCATGCGAACCTGGCAAGCGTAAAATACATATGTATGATAAGAGTAATGAGAGAAGTGTAACCAATTGCCTTGCCTGCTCCAGTCGTAGCTCGTGTCCCTGCTTGGCATTCATTTGGGCTGAGATGAGGGCGGAGAGTGCCAACCGCTGCTGTGAGGAAAGGACACGCAAAATGGGCATCACTTCGGCAAACTTCTGGCGCTGCGCCCGGTCCGTTAGGGCCTTGGCCAAGGCAGTGCGCAGCACCCGTTCACGCCAGTCAAATTGGGGCAGCTGCTTCTCCGGCTCCGGCTCATCCAGATCCACACTAAAATCCAGCATGTTGTCCTCGAGTTTCTTTTCCGCCTGCTGCGACTGCTGCTGCTGGTCATCGTCCAGCGGCCAGTCCTCTAGCGAGGCTGTTGAGTCGCCAACTTTGGCAGCGGCGTCCGCAAAGTCAAAATCCATTAGCTCATCCTCGCTGCTGGCGTTGACCAAATCCAAATACAGCACACAATAGAGCAACGCCCAAAACAGGCAGCCAAAAGCGCGGCCCGCTTTCATTTTCGTTTTTGTTTTTTGTTTTCTGATGACGCTGAAACGAAAGTTGATGGGAAATTGGGCGGTCAGATTGCAGTTATTAAGACGCAATTAAAATTGCCAGAAATAAAAATAATAATACAAAGGTAAACACTGGAAAGCAACAGCTGTAACCAAAAAAAAAACAAAACACAAAACACAAAACAAAACAATTTGTTGTCGCACGCTTTCAACCAACAACTGCTCATTCTAAACGAAAGACTTGGGCAACAAACTTTTGCTTTCAGTCGACTTGGATTCGTTTGCTTCTGCCTTTCCACCGAAAGTAAAACACTAAAAGCCATTAGCATGCGCCTTAACAATCGCAATAAATGTGTAAGCACCGCTAAGCCACCGTCATGCCAAACACCACCACATTCGGTGTCAGTGGCAAAGTCATAGCCATATAATCATAATCAAGTCATGCTAGTGGCTATTACAGCAGCAGCTGCCACTACCACGGCTTCAGGTAATCGCCATTGCCATGGAGATGGCCATAACCATAGACATCGCCACATTGTGGCCAACGTCATCTTCGCCTGCTCAACAAGGCGTGAAGCATCAAACAACTCATAAGTGTCGCTGCACACAAGCTGCGGTCGTTTTTCACTCATAAATCAGGCAAGCTCTGATCTCGGCAGTTAAATTGAAAAAGTGCCTAGAGTACGGGATCATAACAGTAATCAACTAGAACTATAATTATGTTGTTAAGTAACATAAAGAAAATAATGTAAGACATAGAAATACACTTTTCAGACCCTTCCAAATCAACAAAGGGGATTGGTAATGAAAACTAGAATGTATGGCAAAGATTAGATTCCCTTGTTGAACAGAGAAAATTGCCAATATCTAAATTTTAGTACAAATTTAAAAATCTACCGATTGTTCCTATGGGAGCTACATGCTATAGTTGTCCGATGATGGTTATTTTCTATGTTTAGAGTATAAGAACAGGTATAGCCGTTGGTTGGGATAAATTGGTAAACAAAAAAGTTGTTCAAGCAAGAAATCATTATTTATATATCAAATGGCAGGCTATATCTAGAGAATCCATAATCCAAATCAGTCTCTATTCATATAGACAGACATATGTGTATGGCTAAATCGGCTCGACTTGATGCTGATTAAGAATGTTCATATATACATACTATATATTCAGTTTATGGGCTTAGGCATGCTTTGTTCCGCCTGTCACATGCTTTTGCACTACTTAATTATTCCCTTTTACCCACTTTTAATCGGTTTGGAGTTGCAGATTAAAATTCGAAGATTGCTTTGTTGCACAGTGTAAGCAAATTGAATACTGCACTCTGGGGTTAATAAACCGAGCTAATTTCCTGATTATAAAGCTAGACACGCTTGTAAACGCGACTTGAACTTATCTACTCGGATTTCGTGGTATGTATTTTATTTTATTAATTTTTTTTGGGTAGGTGGCGATGTCGTCTGACAATGCAAATGAGCATGCGGCACCCACGGAATGCAAACAATTGCAATGGAAAGTGCAACATCGTCTTGTGAATGCCAATGTCATGGGATGGCTTACAAAATCCAATGATAGCTACACCCAGAAGACGTGGAGGATGGCCCGAGAGGCAGACTGCAGGCTGGCTGCAGACTGCAGACTGCAGACTGCAGCTGCAAATGCAACTGAAGAAGTTGACCTTTGGAGCAGCATCAGCAGCATCAGTTGAAAAGTGAAAACGTGCCGCTGGTTTGGCTTTATCTACTATCTATTGGCTGGTTGACAGTTTAGAAAAGACAACGAGGCGACATTAATAGTAACGAAGCCACCAAAAAACATTCAACATACAAAAAAAGAAAAATATATATACATATATATATACTCGTAAATAACATGCTTAAGGAAGGCAGGCGGGCAGGCAAAGTTGCTAGCAACTAGCTGAGATTTGAGGCGCATCGCTTGGGACTTGGCTTCAGGTCGTGAAGATGCTGCCATTTATTTAATTTATTTTGCACACCTGCGCCGCGGAGAAAGAAAGAGCGACCTAAGCGCTTCTGGTATTCGATGCGGCTCCTTTTGCATATTTGTGGATGCATTGGGCAAATTTTTGAAAGTGCCATCATGTTGCCATAAATCAAATTAAGCCAATCAAAGCCTGCACATGGCTCCCACATGACTATTTTGGTTCCCAGGCGCGAACAAATGCAGACAGGCGCCCACGTTTAAGTAAAAGTGCAGACAGACAAAACATAACAGAGAGATGAGTTTCAGTTCGAGCTTGAGATTGAGATGCTGTATTTGAATGCAATTTCACTGCAGTGCAACATTCTGTGGAATCATTAATTAACTGATAATTCGCGTGCGTTGCGTTGAAAAAAAAGACTTTGCAACGAGGCCAGTCGAAAAAAAAAACCATAAGCACATCGAGCAAATTAAAGCGTAGCAATAAGAGAAACAACCGCAACTAAGAAAGTCGTTAGTCGAACAGAATCCTCTAAGCAGACACAATATTGCAATAAGACCAGCAACAACAACAACAACAACAACAACTAACCGACTAACCTAGTAAGCAGAACCCGCAAAACGACCTAGACAACTCTGCAAGATGGAACCGATTGTCAGACCGACTGTCTGTCTGTCTCTCTGACCATCTGTCTGTTCTCATCGAAAGCGTTATTATATTATTGCTGTCGCGTGCTAACGGCAAAAATTTCAAATAATTCACAATCAATTTGTCGGCCCTAAACGAAAGACTTGGGCAACGAACTTGACACCACTTATGCACAACAGTGTAAACAACAAAAAAAAAAGCAGAAAGCAAAAACAAATATGACACATACACAACACACACTCGCAAACACACATAGAGAGCTTAACAAGTTGACACAATTTTCTTGGAAGAATGAAGAATATAAAGAAGAATTCAAATTTTTTGGTGCGTCGTCTTTTGTGACTTTTGTTTGTTGTTGTTGTTTGTTTTTTGAGTTTTTGTGTTTCTTTTAGAAAGTTGTTTCCATTTCACATATTTAAAGATTCCATTTTCGATTTTACGATGTGCCTCGGCGTTTTATGATTAATTTATTTATAAGTTTTTATCCACTAAGGTTGCGAGTCAAGAAATCACCTTTGATTCGATATTGGTATCACGATGTTTATCTATATCTGTATCTGTAACTTCATCAGTATTACAGCGAAGAATCGTCAAACACTTTAAGCGGCTAATTTTCACTTTTTATGCCTGAGACTCTTCTGCTACTTGCTGATGAAGTGTAGGCAAATTTTCACAGATTTCACACGCGCCTTAATTTTGCAGCATTTAGCTGCGATTTTCTACTTCTCGGCGCGAGCGAAAGAGCGCGAGAGAGCTGCGCACCAGATCTGCTTAGAAAGAGAGTAGAGCAAAACTTGAACTTGAATAGTTTGTGGCTTGCGCACAGCTTGCCAGCTTGCACGTCTTAACGCTTTCAACACTCGCCGCCGACTGTTTTCTGTTGACGGCCTCCTATTCAGTCTCAGTCGCCGTCGCAGTCGCAGTCTCTGGCTGAGCTGGCGCTGCTGCTGATTGCTGCTGCTGATTACTGATTGCTGGTTCTTCTGCCTTTGCTGCTTGCAATTTGTGGCAACGACGTGTTTGCATTAAAGTTGCCAATTGTCTAATTGCCTTTGCTGCTCAGCACAGTTCAGTGAACCGTTAGTTGGAATGTAAATCAACAAATCAAATTAGTTAAATAGCGCGCACGTAATGCGGAAGCCTTTATTTACGCCTCATTACAAAGTTCGTGCCTTAAGTCTTTTGTTTTATTTCTTTTTTCTTTTCTTGTTTTTCTGTTTTTTTTTGAGTGGGTCAGGAAGCAAACACAGCTCGTGCGCCCTAACGGAAGCCCAAACCAATTTGCATAGACAAATGCCGATACCCATAACTAACTTTAGCCAAACAGGTTAGCTGGCTGCGGTATTCAATCATCCTCGCGCCTCGTCAGGGTTCAAGCGTCAATCAATTTGGCAAACAAGCTGCCAAACTTTCGTTTTGCCCAAAATGGCCCCGGGCCAAGAGTTTAACTGCACAGTTAGCGCCTCTGCCCACTGCAACGGCACATTTAGTTGGCTTATTTTGCGGTTATTGCACGATTAATGATGGTTTTTAGGGGTGTTTCGCTTTTATGCACTTTATTGTTATTTCTTTATCACTTGCGGTGAGGTGCAGGGGGGGCTCAAATTAGACTAAAGACTTGTGCTTAAGTTCGCACCTGCTCCACACTTCAATGACCACTCAAAATTTCCTTCTTCACACTTTCTTGGTTATCCACAGTTGCAAAACGGCAGCATTTTCTTTTCTATTTCGCTATTTTTCCACGCAATGCGTTTCAGCTGTTTAAGCCAAATACGCACATTTATCCATGTTATCGCATCGCTGGCTTTTTATTTTATTGCAGCGTCATCAATCAGTTTGACTCAAGTGACTTTTCAGCAAAAAAAAAACTTTTCCGCTAACCATCTTTATTGGCCATAAAAAAAACACCAGCAATCAACAACACTAATTTGCAAACTACTGTCAAGTATGCTTGTTGTTGCTGTTATGGCCAAATTAGCAGCAGTTATCATCTTAATCCTCTGACTAATGACATCATTTTGTCAGTTCCTCAATTGTGCAATTGTGGTTAAAACAAGTGAACTTCAACAAGCATAGCTCATTAATATGCAGTCGAAATGCACGGCGAATGTTTAATTATGCATAGAGACTAGTTTAGAATATGCTTCGCACGAATGATGGCAGCTTCTTCCGCGATGGCGATTCTTCAAGGTAGTTAAACTTCGGCTATAATTATTCCGCTTGACTGAGATGAAGTCGATAAGTATTTGAATTTGATTCAAGCTTTTAACGGCTTTCAGATTGGGGCTAGTTCAAAAGTACCAGCAACAAAAAACGGAACCAGTTTGAGGTTGCCAGCTAGCTATAAAAATGTTGCAAACTTGAGCAGAGTGGCAACCTTGCAGGCAAGTAAACTGCGTTGCCAGCTAGGCAGAAAAAGATGGAAGCTGTTTTGCGCCTGGTTTTAAAAAGTTTGTAGACATTGTTTAAAATATTTAACTTGTATTTTGAATAATTAATTAAATGTTTTTAGTTTTTTCCCCCGCAATTAAATAAAAGAAAATTTGGATTTGGTGTAACTATAATTATTATATATTTTGTGTTTAATTTATTTTGTACAATTACGTATTTCTATATCGATAACAATAAAATTAAGTCGTATTCTATTGAGATATATAAACGTATATCAAAAACTAAACTTGTGTGCCATATTGCGGTGCAGTCAACTGGACTAAAGACTACGGTTACGGTTAAAGCGGCTCAACTTGTGGGAAAATGAATTTTAGATACAGACTAGAAGAACTAAGTGACTAATATCAACTAAGCACAAGTAGCGCCATTCATTAAATATACAGCCTAAATGGTAAGTCATAATAAACAATTTGCATATGCAAAAACAATAATATATATATGTATATACAAGAGAGCTCGCAGAAAGCCGCTGGCAACCGAAAACGAACGAGGGGAGAATAGATATAAGATACAAGATACAAGATACAAATAATACTGCTCGACAAGCACGCGAATTTCGAAGTAATATGAATTTGGGTATGCGAATGAGCCTGATCCTACATATACATTATTTAGTTGGTGGGCAATGGCGAAGTGGTGCGCAATTGGATGCTAATGTGGTGTTGGTGGTGCTGTTTTCTTTTCTTTCTTTTTCTTTGAGGTTGGTGGTGTGGATGAGGGTGTTGCAGTCAACGTCATATCTCGCACTCGAACTCCGAGATGCGATGATTGAAGTAGACAACGCCATGCTCAAGATCCTCGCTGAAACCACTGACGTCCATATAGTCGGAGGCGGCGGAATCATCGTCGACCCACTTGTGCAGCGATCGAGTGATCTCCAGACGCGACTGGGCGAACGAGGGTCGCATCTGTGGATCCTTATGCCAGCAGCGCGACATCAGATTGTAGAACTCGTGCCGGCTCTCCTTGGGCAGCTCCGGTCGCAGACCCTGCGGCACACGGCGTATCACCTCCCGTCCCGTCAGGTGAGAGTACGGCGTGGAGCCTAGGAAAATAGAGTAATTAGTAAAAACCAACTAAGATCTTTGCAATATAAGTGGAAAAGAGTAGGTAAAGAGTTGGAGAGACATAAAACCACTTTAGCTCAATTGTGTCAGGAATAACAATGAGGAACAGGTAATAAAATAGAGTCCTACCCAGCGTGGCAATTTCCCAGAGGACAATGCCAAAGGCCCAGATGTCCGTTTCGGTGGTGAACATGTGAAATTGGAGACTCTCCGGCGCCATCCAGCGTATGGGAAGTGCATGCCTCTTGCCAATGGTGTCGTGGCCATGCGACTTCTTCTCGGAGTGCGTCTGGTCCTTGGAGCAGTGCTGGCCAGTCTGGCCGAAGGTGTGCTGCCAGTGCTGCAGAATGTAGCGACTGCCAAAGTCGAACTTAAACTTTTGCGCATTGGTGCGCAGCATATCGTTGGCGGCATTCTTCTCCTGCTCCTTGCGCATCCGCTCCGCATCCAGATCAATGGACATGCCAAAATCACAGATCTTGCACATGCCATTGTGATCCAGCAGCACATTACGTGCCGCCATATCGCGATGCACAATCTGTGGAAGGACGAATTAATATTGCTGGTCTGTTATATTCAGTAGTCTCTCTACTCACCCTGTGCCCGGCTATGTACTCCATGCCGCAGGCAATGTCCAGGGCAAAGCCTGCCAAGGTGCGCGGCGAGAGCGGCGCCAGACTGCGTCCACCCGGCACCGAAGCCGGCAAAATATTCGTTGCACTTCGAGCTGCCCGCAGCAGGGATAAAAGACGTCCTCGCATCGCATACTCCATAATTATCATATGGGGCTCTGTATACAAATATTTCCAAGTAGACATTAGCTAAATTATAACGGGAGTAATCTAGTGGATTAGCTATGATTTGCGGTTATAGAGAACTTGAAACCCATCCACATAGACATCTTTTCAGCTACAAACTATTTTTGAGTGTATAATTTAAATATGATTTTCGATCCAGGACAAAGTTATTGCAGAGGGAAATGTCGACTACAGTCCACTTGGATAAGGGTATTCGTTAGGAACTACCTTTCTATCTATCTCAACTAATTACAGGGTATACAAATACAAATGTTAAGAACTTTATTACTTACCACTTTCGACACAGGCACCCAGCAGGGTGACCACATTCTGATGGGAGCCCAGCTTGCGCATAATGCTCGCCTCGTCCTTGAGGCTGACCTGAGCGCTGCAGGCTCTGATTGTCTTCACGGCAACGATGCGTGTGGCACCAAAATGACCACTGAGGTCATCCGCCTCCGCCTTCCACACCTGTCCAAAGTTGCCCTCGCCGAGCAGACTCTTCAAACGGATATTGCTGCGATCAAAGTCCTGAAATTCGCTGGCCAGCGAAGTTTTATCCTCATAGCTATTGTGATTGGTGTCCCTAATGTGTTGCTGCTGTTGTTGTTGTTGTTGCTGCTGCTGCTGCTGCTGCTGGGAGTTGGAAATGGGAATGGATTGCTGATGGTGATCCACCTCGTCTTCGTCGTGCTCCAGCTGATACTTGGAGTCGACTTTCTTGACCGGGCTAATGGGCAGCTGATCGGCAATGCAAATGTCAAAGACATCGTCCTGTTTGGCTTGGCGTCGCACCAAATAATTGCGCACCAAATAGAGCACAATGGCCACCAGTGGCACCACACCCACCGCCACCAGCACCAGTGTGACCAGATTCATGCGCCTCATCTCCATACCCACATCCCGTTCATCTGATATCGCCGTGGAGCTGATGTCCACTGGACCCGCCGAGGAAGTCGAAGAAGATTCCACAATTCCTATAAAAATATTGCCAGTGGCAGCTGCTGTTGGCGTCGCTGCTGCTGGTGGCGCTGCTGTTGTTGTTGTGCTGGAGGTGGTACGCGGATTAACCGTGGAACGCACCGAACTCAACACAGTGGTGCGTAGTATCTTTGAGTTCGAGCTGGAGTCGGTGGTGGTGCGTGGAGCCGCCTCACAGTTGGCGGTGCTATTGCAGAAGATTATCAAATTATTCTGATCCTCAATGTTGATTTCTTTGGTCAGAGATGGACCCAAGGCACGCAATCTTTCCGTATCCTCTTCAATAATGGTTTTGGGTTTGCTCTGCACCGGTTGAGTGGTTGAAGTGGTTGTAGTGGTTGGTGTAGGTGTAGGTGTAGTTGTAGTGGTTGTGGTTGTGGTTGTGCTTGTCATAGGAGTTGTAGTGGTTGTAGTTGTGGTTGTTGTCGTTGTCGTTGCTGTTGTTGTGCTGCTTTTTGTTGGCTTCCTGGTGGTGCTAGGTGTTGCTGTGGTGGTGGTGCTGCTAGTAGTGCTGGTGGTGCTCGCTGTGGTTGTACTTGTTGTGGTGGTTGAGCTCTCCGTTTTTAGTTCGGGCTGCAACACAGTTGTCTCCTCCTCCGCACTCAGCACGGTGATAATGAGTGGTGTCGACGATGCTTGTGGTTTGCTGGCAGCCAGGCGTCGCACCACCACGGGTTTGACCAGCTCTGGAGTCGTCTCTGGCTGGCTCTTTTGTTCCACTGAAGTCTCCGTTAGACCTGCAGTGGGTCGTCCAGAGCCCACATAGCGTGTACGACTGATGGGTGGTGCAATGGTGGGTACCACACCACGTTCACGCATGTGGTATTTGTAGCGGCTGCGACTACGCTCCACTGCGGTTAAGGGACGACGTGTGGAGACGGTGGGATGTGCTGTCAACTCCAGCGGCGACCCAGTAGTTGTGGTGGTACTGCTGACAGACACTTCCAGCACGCGTGGATGCTGATCATCGCCAGCGGCGGCTGTGATGGTCAAGGCGCCCGGCTTAATTGGCGGCAACTTGGAGCCAAAATAGAGATAAGGCTGCAGTCCATCATTATCATCTAGTTCCTCCTCCTCGTCCTCCAGGGAAGTGGGTGCAAGTGTAACGCTGACCACCGCCGGCTTGCCCCGTCCACGTTGCTTGGCCACCGCCGGAGACTTGGCCACGTCTGCAATGTGGTTGAGGGTATCATTCTGCTCCTTGGCCACCACAAAGAGTCCATGCGAAGATTCGTCGCTGAAGAGTATCTCGTTGGTGTCCCGTTCACCGGTGGCAACATTGGCCTGGTTGGGTGTACGCAGCACCACCGAGCTGTTGTTGTTGCTGGCAATGCTGCCTGCCATTGCCATGCGGGTAAAGTTGGCGCATTGTCGCATACAGCTGGCGGTGGTGCGGCGTGTGAAATTCTTGGTGCAGTTGCGTATGCAAACTGTGCGTGGATCACTCGGTGATTTCGAGGTGCTCTCCACAGCAGCAGCTGCTGCCTGCGATGTGGCGCTACGGCCGGTGGTGCCGATACGCGTTCGAAAACCTCCACGATGCAAGGCGGAGCGACGAGCCGCCAAAACATTCATCAATTGGCGTTCACGCTCCTGCGCCGAGTTTTGTGGTGCAATCGAGGGTCGATTGCCGCCGCCAGTGGGTCGATAAGTGGTGGGCTTCTCGGCAACCACATCTGCAAGAGAGAGGCGAGGTGGGGCAACGATTAGTACGCAACGCTTAAGAGCTCCTCGAGGTTCTTGTTACACAGTCGCAGTCGGATACTTGATGCCAGAATCGTGACGCGTATTGGAAATATAAATCGCAATCTCGATTGTGGATTGCCGATTGCCGATTGGGTATTGGGAAAATAAACATTGTGCGTTCGCCAGACAAAAGCGCTAAATAAACAGAAAAACACATAAACTGAAACGAGTTCTGTTTAATTTGGTTTCAATTCGATGGCCAACTTGACAACTGGCCAACAGAGGCGGGTCGCCTTTCAACCAAGTTAAGTGGTGCGTTTTTCGTTACCCAGGCATAAATTATTAAATATTCTGTTGCGCAATGTTGAACGCATTTAAAAGCAGTCAAAATATATGTATCTATATATATACATATATATGTATATGGAATGTAGTTTGGAAAATCAACGCTTATTAATCAACTTAACTCGAGTAGAGTTTTTCAGCGTTCAAATATCTGCAAATCAGCGCTTACTCAACTTTAACCCATGCCTGGCCACTGTGCCTACATGGGTACAACCAATTTAGCATACATTTTCAAGCAGAAACTCATTTTACACAATTCAAATGCGCAGTTAAATTGCTCAACAGCGACAAGTGAGCGAATTCGGGTTAACGATTAGTGTTATTTACAGTTTTTATTTATTTCCATTTTACTCTGCAGATTCTTTCGTAGTTTTAGCTCGCCGCTTTATAACTGTTTATAACTAAACATATAAACTGCATGGTTTGGCTCAGCAAATGGAATTTTGAATGAACTTGACTTATACAAGTATAAGTATAAGTACAAGTATAAGTATAAGTATAAGTGTAATTATAAGTATGAGTATAAGTATAAGTATAAGTATAACTGCCTACATTTAAGCAGTTTAAAAATTGGAGTCAAATTAAGTTCATTCAAAATTCCCAGCCCTGCCCACACTTAAAGCAGACACTTATGCGATTAAAAATTGGAGTCAAATTAAATTCATTCATAAGTTATTTAAGCATCAGTGGGCCAAAGATAATTAATCTCTTTTATTTGGGCTAAAAATAGTTTTATATTGTGACCGAACTGTGCACGAACTGATTCACAATTAGCCAAGTAGCCTGTTGACATGTTCGCGCCGTGAGCCAGCTGGGGCATTTGAGGCAGCTGAGGCAGCTGAGGCAGCTGAGTAATTAGTTAAGCACAAATTGATGGCGACTATGCTTTTGTGCCCCTCGAGCAAAACAGCTGCCCATTGTGCATTTTGCATTTGGTAGTGGGTCTTTTTTTGTTTTTGTTTTTGTTTTTTGGCCAAATCTCATTCTGCTGTAGGCCCAATGAATCATTGTAGCGATTATCAAGCGGCTGCTTGCACAATTGTTTAATTTTCACGTTGCCATTAAAAAAACAAACTGCCAAAAAAAAAAACACAGCCAACAATGTTAACAAACACACACAATTCGCTGCTGTCTGTTGCTGTTTGTTGTCTCAGTTGCTGTTTTTGTTTTTCACAAGCATTTAGTTCATTGGCTTGCAGTTTAGGCCAAGGTTGGGCCTGGCATCTCAAGCGCGGTGCAGCGACTAGAACAAGCGACAAAACTCGCTGCTGCCGCCTTTTGGCCAATTGGTTTTTTTTTTTCTTCTTTTTTTGCTTAACTCTTGCATTTGAATTTTCGAATTTTGGATAAGGCTCGATGGAGTGTGTTTGCTGCCCATTTCGTTGTACAACACTACAACACTACAACACTGTTCAACAGCGCCCCATTTGGGCGTCTCGTCACGTCGCAATACTGCCTTCAACAGAACCCACAACAACAGCAACAACACCAACAACAATGGCAACAATGGCAACACCAACAATAGCAGCAGCGCCAAAGTAGCAACAACAACTTTGAACTGCGACTGCCATTTTTGCTCTGTGTTGCGAGACGCGGGCGTTTGCTGTGCCTACTTAAGGGGAATACCCTCACTAAGGCAGTGCTGACTATTTCGAATGATGCAACCATATACAAAATAGAATACGAATAAAAGAATAATTTACATTTCTAAATATGTGCCTGATTATAATGAAGAAATGTAGACCATATAAAATGATTTAAACAGATTCAAATTAGAAGTTAAAGGAAGGAGAATTTCAATAAATCATATAAATAATACAGAAATATATACGAAATGGGGAATACCCTTACCTTGAGAGCAACTGATATATATACACTCAGTAACACTCAACGAAAGACTGAATAAAGGCAAGCAAAGTGAAGAAAGAGCATTAAGTCATCGGTGCATTTAAATTTTTGAATATTTGCTGTCATTGTGGTGGTGCTGGCGTTTGTGCTGGTGGTGCAAGCCAGGCAAACGTCAAACCACTTGGCCGCGCCACTTCTTGGCATTAGCTATGCTGCCATTGCTGCCGCTGTGACCATCGTCACCGAAGTTGTTGTTGTTGTTGGTGTTGTTGCTGTTGTTGTTGTTGCTGCTTGGCATGCGTTGTGGAATTTTAATTTGATTTTAGCCATAGACACGATTTGGTTTTTGGGCAGCGGCAACTGCACGAAGCGAACCAAAACCAAGTCACAAAAAATGAGATAAACAAAATCGCCGCTGTAGATTCAACAGAATTCTCCCGATTCTTATTTGGCCAATACCAAATTCTAAGCAGCTTAACCCTCAAGTGGTTGCACAATAGCCAACAAAAAAAACGAAATATTATTAATCTTCAAGATGAGCCGTGACTAATGTCAATATTTGCACAAAACATGCTACCAGAATTTGTTTGCCTGTTGATGTGAAATTTAATTGCTGCCAATTTGACTGATTATCACATGGTTCTAAGCCAACTTGACTTTTTTGTTAGTTCCCTTCACTTGGACAAAAACACCAAGGCTCCCATGAGCTGCCGTGCACGGCCTTTGGCTTTGGGCCATTGGATGATTTGCCATAGAATTAAATTCAAGCTTTAATTACTCGTACTCGTACTTTAAGCACAAACAATTGAAAACGGGTTGAGTGCTCATTAGTGTGGCTGTATATACATATATATATATATTCAGCAAACACTTGAATCGCGTGTTTCTTTAGAACTCTTAATTAAATCCGAATAACAAACACGAGTGGGCAGCTAACTGACTTTTGTGCCCGTCAACTTGGCTAATTAGCGGACAAAAGGCTGGATTGACAAACGACAAACGACAAATGGCAAACACACACAATGCACACTAAAATTGACTTAAATTCACTGTACTTTAATGGTGTCACTTGCAAAAGTTATGAAATGCCCCTTTTGGCACAATTATCAATCATACGCAACGTTGCGCATTGTCGAAATTAATACACAAAGAAAAAAGGGGGGGGGGGGGTGAATTTCGCCAGTGCTGACTACAACTAATTGTATTTTAAATTTTTGCTAATCACAGCGAATACAAAATTTACATAACATGAGTATTCAAAAAATATGACGCTGCGCAAAAATAGAAATCCAATTTTTCTCAGAATTGTTTGCAAATGCAAAAAACTGAAAGTTTAGAATTGAAGAAGGGTGAGACGAGGGTGGAGGGTGGAGGGTGTGGGACTCTACTCTTCGTTCTCAGTTCAATTTAATGCCATTACTTCCACAAACTTGGCCCTGAAAGCGAGCTAGGCATTGTTTGGCTTACGAATTGTGACTAATTGTGAATCATTTCCGCCACACAAATCAAAGCAACAAATAAAAGCAGCAGCAACAACAGCAGCAACAGCAACAACAGCAACAACAGCAACAACAAGTTGAATAAAAACTTTCATTAATACATTGGCGCTAATTCACGTCTTGGCTGCTCCAGCTTCACTTTTGCTTTTGCTTTTCTTCTTCATAAAGACGTACAATATTTTTAAATGCCGCCTTGGCCACAAAAAACTTTCTCTGCGCGCTTTCGTTGCAGTTTGGTTTTGTTTTTTATTTTTTTTTTTGTTGTTGTATTTCTCTCGCATTTTGTTGCATTGCAATTTTCGTTTTGTATTGGTTTTTGCTGCACCCTACGGCGCGCATTGCTGGCCAAATGCATGTGCATGGATTGGCTATAACTTGTTTTTGGCCGACACGTTTATGGTCGAGACCGAAACGATCGAAAGCATTTCTAATGTGAAATCGAAACATGCAACAAAATAAAATGCCAAAAGCAGCCGTAGCAACAAGCAGCAAGCAGCAAGCAACAGCAACTAGCATAACGGGAGCAGGGCGGAGGTACAGTGGAGCAACACTACAAGCGACACTGCCAAAGTTGGCAGTTCATGTGCGTGACATTTTGCCTTAACTGGATAGAAAGAGAGAGAGAGAGAGAGGGAGGGGGAGTTGGAATTGATGCAGCTCAAGTTGGGCCTGCTTTGCCGTAGGTGCAGTTGTACACATTATGCAGGAAATGTTTCTGTTGCCAAACGTGAGAAAGCTTCAAGTAACAAATGGCAAAGGTAAAAAGCAAAAACAAATACAAAAAAACAAAAATAGCAAAACTCTTTTGCGGAAATACAAGCTTTTTAAGAGTTGTCGTGAAATGCCGCTAAATGTTCGTTTGGTGATTTTTTAGAAATGCTTCCTGGTTGTGCATTAACCCTTGGCTGGGCAGCCTTGTGCACAGAATTTTTGACCCAACTGTTGCTGTTGCTGTTGCCGTTGCCTTACTGACCCGCACCGATGTGGGAGTGTCTGGTTTTTGTTAGCCAAATGTTTAACGACATCAGCAATATAAGTGAAATAACAGCCACATTGAATAATTGCAATTATTTTGTTGTTGTTGTTTTTTCTTTTTTTTTTGATTCGTTTGAGGCTTCCGTTTATTTGTTTTGACTTTGGCTTTGGCTTTACGAATTCAGTGCGAGTCGCTTGGCTCGCTGGCTCTGAAAAGTTTTCAATATGCCCCCGCACAACATATTGTTGTTGTGCATTGAGGCGTTGCAAATGGCTGAGGGGCGTGTCACATGCTCGTCATCATCAGCCAACAACAAGAGGCAGCAGTAGCAGCAGCAGCAGAGTCAGCAGCAGCAGCAACGCTCGCATCAGCAGCTTGTTGCACACTTTTACGCAACTGCAAACTGATGTTTCAGCGGTTGTTTTATTTTTTGTTAGCCCTTTTTTTTTTTGGTTTTGGTCTGTGACCCGCCTGCAACTTTGGCATCATTAGTTTTGGCCCGGCTTTCTTTCTCTTGTGCCACAAATTAAGTGAAGACCCCCCTCCCATTCAACTAAATCATGTAAGCTTCCAGCGCTTACATAAGTCCTCCCCCCTTCTTGGTCGTTGGCTCAGCTTCGTTTAATTAATCACATGCCATCGAATCAAAGGGGAGGTGAGGAAGAAAATGAATGAAAATTGACAAAATGAGGAGTCCAAAAAGCGGAGTTCAATCAACTAGTCGCTTGTTCGTTTTGAGTTAGCCGCATTTTGCAACGCCACAGAGACTAATGAAAATGAAATTAAAAAACATTTTATGTAAACAACCGAAAAATACCAGAAAACAAAAACCAAAAAAAAAAACAAAAGAGCAAAATAGCAAAATAGCAAAAAGCGAAACTAAAGCCAACTAAAAATCGCCAACAGTTTTTTTAATAGCCGCTGCGAACCGCACACAAATTACGCGTTTCATTTCCTTTTCCTTTATGCGCCCAACACACAACAAACAACAAACAACAAACAACCGCAAAATAATCATTTTAAATGCGCTTTTAACTGAAAAATTACTTTGCAAAAGGGAGCGGAATGCTCAGTCAAATTACATGAAAATATGTATATTTGGTATTTAATGGAAAAGTCTGAAAAACTGCTAGAAAGTTGCAAAGAAGGTAAAAACTTTCGCTTGGCTTTAAGTAGCTACAGTAACAACAAGCTGCAATGAAGTGTAAAGAAAAACACTAATATTTATATTGATTATTTGTTGTTTTTTGGGCACAAACAGAAAACACGTAACGCGGCAGTCATCGTTGCAAGAGATTCACACAAATACTTGAACAGTTACGTCTGACTGCAGAGGGGCACTTACGGCGAAGGGGGGATGTGTCTGTGCGGGGAGTGGCCTAAATCCTATATCTCTCGAGTACCCATAAGACGTAATGCAGCTGCTGAAGTTTGTATGCCCTATAATGGAGCAGAAATATCGACACTTGTAAATAATAATAAAAAAAAGAATATTTCCCAATACAGATTTTGGTAGGTAGTGCTTCAGAGACTAGTTAAACTAAAGTGTTCAAAGAGGTATTACATATTGAAGAGTGGAATGGAAGGGAATGGATTCAGAGACTATCAGAGCTAAGGAGCTTAAAAAGAGAACCAGATGAAGTATATATTCCTCTTCAGTATAAATATATTTCAATGCATAAATATGATTTCAGATTTCAATTTATTTTAAGGCCTGTGTGCAGGGTATCTTTTAGTGAGGCACTCTCTCGCTCACCTGCACTTTTGTGGTATGGCCAAAGACAATGAATCATAATCACACACATGGTGTATACATACATCTATATGGCTACTCCCACTAAAGAGCCGCCAGAAACAGAAAAAAACCGCAGCTTCAACTAAAATTGGCAATCGTATAACGTATACAACGTATGTGGCATGCCGCCCACATTGCGCATACGTCAGGCGGTACGAAGCGACAACGCCGATGTTGTGTTGCACATGCAGCACGAAAATTGCAGACGTTGCGGTTGGCTGTTACATTTGTTGCAAGCACTGCACTTGGCAGCTAGTTGGTTGACTGGCTGGTTAACCGAACTGCTCTGTTGCCAGTTTTGTTTTGGCTGTTGACTTTTCTGATTTTTGAGGCGCTCTTCTGCCTCCTCGCCAACCACATCTGCTTTGAGCCAACGCTTGAAGACGCCTGGTAAATGTGTCGGAAGATTACGCAACGAACGCACATGAGCAGCAGCAACAAACAGGCAGACAAACAAACAAACAGACACACAGACAGACAGAGAGACGAACAGAGAGACGAACGGACAGACAATCAACAGGTAAATGTAATGAGCACACACAAACACACACACAGCAAAGGAGGTAACAAAGAGTGGCAAGTTCCACCAATATTGATATTTGCGTTGAGGATTTTTGCTTTTTGGCTGTTGGCTGTTGGCCAGTTTGAGTTCAAACTCAAGTGACACCTACAACAACAACAGCAGCCAGCGAACTTCGACTGAAGAAGTGCATTTCGTAACTTTTGCGAGGTTTTATAAAAATCAAAAATATAAGATAAATTTATATATATATATAAATACATATTCATGCAGCAGCGAGAAAGATTTTAAGCAAAAAAAAAATATTTAAAGAAAAGATAAAAGTGCATTAAGCTTTTGTTTAGTTGGGAGTTTCTTCTTTCTTTTTTTGTTGGCCGCTGGCCATAACCGGTTTGTGTAAGTTTGGGTAACATCATGAAAGAGTAGCCGGAGTCAGCTCATGAATAAACATGCATAAATACATACATTTGAGACAATATTTTTTTGTTCAGGTGAAAATGCAGGCCTTGGCAACTAGGCCCAAACAACAACAACAACAACAACAGCAAACCCCCGTTCGAAGTCGAGCAACAAAGACAATTGACGCCCACGAAACCAACAAAGTAATTGCTCATAAAACTACTTGATAGAAATAACATTTAAGCACATATACATGTATGTATGTGAACGCCATGGACAAAAAATGGCTAAACCGTCTAAAGTACACAGCTGAAGCTTGGCCTAAAGTTCACTTGCAACAGACAATCAAGCGAGGAAAAAAGGAAGGCTATTTGCAGCATGCCGAAGTCATCAAAGTGTGTTTGTCTTTTTTTTCTTAAGATTTTAACAAGAGCATGCAAAATCAACATAGATTTTGATCTCTCTTTGCATATAGTCGTGTGCTAGAGCTTTAGATAAACGAGTCAATAATAAATACTGCTGTAGGAGATACTTGGCCAAATAGGAGTACTGCAAACAACAAGCTTGAAGAAGAAACCACTTTGAGCCCCCATTTGATTAACGACTGTCTTTCAAATGCAAGAGATTAGCCAATGCCAAAACTTGTTGTTGTTGTTGTTGTTGTTGTTGCCTCTTCTGCCGCACTTTCAGCTGGCCAATTGTATTTCTTTGCAGCTAGCCAACTCTTGCGGAGCTTTTGTTGCGCCGCTTGTTGCTGCTGGCAGTTGGTCAATAATTGGCATAGATTTATTTCGGCCAATTTTCCGAAATGTGGCCCATAATTTTACCTGGCCAAAGGGGCGCTGTTGCTGTTGCATTGTACACTCAACAAAAAGAAAATTTACTTGGATTTCAGTAAAGTTTTCTTTTTTTTAATAACTTTAAAATAAATAGAAAAAATCAGCAATTTCTATTATTTTTTAGAAATATTTTCAATTATCAGAAATGAAAACTTTCATTTTTGCTTGGCTCCAAAAAATATGGCAAATTTCCAAAATTTAAAGAGCGATATTTTCTCTGAGTGTAAGTGCAACTCGTCAAAGTCGTATGTGCAATATGTGTTATAAGAAATCTACTTACCCACATCGCTGGCGCTCAAAATTTCTGGCAAACTTGCATTTGGCATTTGGCTTTCGCTGCTAGCAGCAGCAATAGTTGCTGTTGCAGTTGCAGTTGCATTGTTTTTTTGCTGTTTATCCCCTTGCTGCTGCTGCTGCTGCTGCTGCTGCTGCTGCTGTCTAATTGCACCATTTGTTGCACTCGTTTGAGTTTCGCTGCCTGTCGTCGATGTCGCCGATGTTGCCGTCGTCTCTGCGAGCGACAACGATGACAATGCCAGCAACAACCACAACAACAACAACAACGTCAATGTGCCACAACGCCAAAATGATTCATTGCTTCGATGAATTTTCATCAACGACATCGTTAGCGAAGCATATACCAAAAAGTATATATATATATTTGTATACCTAAGTTGTTGCTCTGTTTTCTTGTCGGGGTTTTCTTTGTTGGTTATTTTAATTTTTTGCTTTTTCTGATTTTCTATCTATTTAGCAGTGGCAGTAGCAACAGTTGTTGCTATTGTTCGTTTGCACACGTTTCCACAATTGTTTGTGCGTCGTCGTCGTCGTCTTGCGGTTGCAGTTGCGAATCCAGTTGCCTCTTCCTCCTGTTGCTGCTGCTGCTGCTGCTGTTGCGTGCAATAATTCAAGTCTTGCTGGCGACTTATCTGTGCTGCTGCCTTGGGAAATCGTACGCCTTGCTGCTGCTGCTGCAAACAGTCGGAAATGTGAAAAAAGAGAGCGTTTGCATTAGTGGTGAAAATCGCTTTGACTTATTCCCGTGCCAGTTGTTAATCTTAAATGGCAATTAGTTTAAGTTTATAATTCGTATTTGAACTTAGTCTGGAAATTGTCTTCCCACATTAAAGTGTTCGCTTGTACGAAGAAGTGACATCTCTTATAAATATTTCTTATTTTACTTAACTTAAATTTTACACTTAACTTAATTTATTTTATTTTTATTTTACGGTGTCGTCTGATATTAGTTGAGTCAGAATATATAAGCTGGGGTAGTTATAGTTAAGATGTCTGGTTAAATTAATTACCAATTGTATATTTTACTGCTATCGGAAATCAATTTGAAATGATTCACAAAACGGGTTATCATTAAAATGAAATAAACTCGATCTGCATATGGTAGATGTGAATTTATATACCAAATTGTGAGTTATTCCCTCTCTTGGTCTCTGACAGACTGTCAGACGGGCACACCTAAATCGACTCGACTTTTGATGTTGATCATGTATATATATATACCTTAGAAGAACGATGTTGCTTCCTATAGTCTGTTACTTACTTCATTAAACCATTTTCCACATTTTAAATAAGTTATGGGTCTAAAAGTCATCATCTACTTTTGTGAGTCTAAAGTCTTGCTGTGAACTTTTGAGCTTCACAACTTGAACGGATGTGTATATTTTTAATTGAGTTATACTAGAACACACACACCAGTTAAAATGTAGTTAAGGATTGCACAATAAAGTTGTGCAATTTTTACGAAATTAAGATCTAAACATTTTTTGGGGCAGCTGGCAAATTTTGCTCTTGGGCAGATAAACCAACGAGCGGCTCAATGCTGCGTTGTGTCAGTTAGTTGCCTTGTCTGATGATCTAGCGACCCATTGGCCATCGGAGCGTAGCTTCAAATAAACATACACAAGCACACACTGGCACACACTGGCACACACGCACACTCGCACCGACATCATTATAAGTCACATTAAGTAAGAGTGATAACTGAGGTCGCTGCGCCGGCTCAATAATAAAAAAAAAAAATAGAAACTAATAAAAACACGCATACGCCCAGCTGTACATGGGAATTGACAGTTTGGCGTTTAGCGCTTGGCGTTTGTGGCGCACCATTAAATAGGCATAAGCAACTATGATTTTGCTGTGGCCATAAGCAAATCGCCTGGCTTTAATGGCAATGTGTGTCATTGCCTGCCGAGAAATCAATTAAACAACAACAAAACAATTTTGTCGCTTGCGCAAAATTACGTTGGCGAATTTCACTTGATTATAATTTTGATTTTGGTATGCGGCATAAACCGTTTATAAAATGCAGCACAAAATTGGATGGGTGTGCCTGGTTGTGTTCAAAATAATAAAGAAATATAAAACATGTAGTTATATAAAATAAATATTATAGAAATCTTTTTAGACAATTGTGCAAAACCTAAATGATCACCAATTGTCATGCAGATGCTAAAGAAGTTCATAAAATGCAGATCAACATTGAATGAGGTTGCCTGGTTATGTAAAAATCTACAAACATGAAATATATTAATTTAAAAAAAAATTATGGAAATCTTTTTAGACATTTAGACAAATGGCCAAAGCTTAAAAGAAGGCCAATTGTCATGCAGATGCTAAAGAAGTTTTTAAAATTCAGGTCAAATTTGAAGGCCAGTTGTGTAAAAAATAATAAATGAAATTAGAATAAATCATATAAAAAAGAAAAATTGTAGAAATCTTTTTAGATATGAGGCAAATGGCCAAAATTAGCCGATGATCAATTGTCAGGCAGATGCTAAAGAAGAAGTCGCCAAAACACAAAGCAGTTGCCAATCTATTCATTAGCATTATTCTATCTTCTTTCTATCTGTTTCTATTTTCATTAATCAAAATCCCTTTCACAGAACCCGCGAGTTCAATGATTCCCCTATATATTTTTGTTGCTTTGGTGCTAGATTGGTAGCTGCCGGTGATTAATTGTTCAGATATGAAGAAGAAATAAAGAAGCAGAGCCAAGCAGGATGCTTGTAAGAAAAGCCAAAAGAGATTTGCATGACAGATGAGCCGAATATAAAATTCTCAAATTGTATATTAGCTAACTTATAATTTCAGCTGCGTATATTCCTATGCCGTATTATTAAATGTTTTTTTGCTCATTAATTTGCCGTCAACGAAATAACAACAACCAAAAAACCAAAATCGAAATTTAATTATAAGAAAGCCATTGATTGTTTTTTTTTTTTTACTTTTTACATGGCCAACGCATGTTCATGAGTCTGTTTTTTATATACCCTGTATCCGTTGCGATTTGTAGCTGAGATTGGCATTCCAAGATAGGGTCTGTGACTTTTGATATTTTTGCTTTGAATTTTTGATTAAATCAGCAGATACCTAAAATAGTTTCCTTTGGAACTTATTTGTTAGTCAGATAAGAGAGCCAGCTAAATAATATTTTTAATACTGATTTATTTACTCAACTATTTTAGAGTCATTTACCTGACTATTCTAGAACCGAGTATGGACCTCCAGACTTCTCAACAGGGAATCTGTTAGCTAAGCTATCTCGACTTACTATTCTTAATGTTTGTTATTTTTCTAATGTTATTTTTTTCATAATTTATTTATAAAATCAGCGTTGTGTATCGGTGTTGGCCACAGGGTATATGCAAGTCATCTTTTTGTATGTTGGTTTATTTTTTGTAATTTGTTTATAACATCAGCGTTCTAAAGTTAAAAACATGCGCGCAATAAGATTACAAAAACACGGACGGACTCAAGTGAGACTCGGAGAAGCAGCTTAGACAATTAAGGCTTACGGCTTTTGGCCATTTGACTGATTTTTTTTGTTTGCGGTTTGTGTCATGTTTGGGACTGTTTTGGGTCTGGGGTAAAACTTTGGAGCAGAGCTCAATCAACGTCAACAACACCAAGCACAGAGCAGAGTACAATTCTGAAGTGCCTGACAATTGGATGACTTTGAGTTTGAAGTAGTTGCTTGTTAGAGTTCTCCAGTTCTGTGTTCTGTTTGAGACCCGGTTCAGTTCTTGATTGTTCCGCTGGATTAAGTGCTGGCATTTTTGATGTCAAAGACATTTTTAAAAATAATCGTGCGAAAGAATTTTTGCTGTAGTCCCAACAGCAAAAAAAACCGCCCACATCAACTTTTCATCATTTTATTTAATTTCTTGTATCTGAATATAGATGCTTATTTATCATTTTAGAGGCAGACTGAACTCAGCTTATTGTCGCCTTTTGTGTCGAACAATGCGCGAAATCGTGGGACGAGCTAAGAGATGAACATCTAACCCAACACGATGCCACATAATATACAAATAGTGTATGTTTATTTGATATCAATACATCAGTGATAAATTATCTAAGAAACACATAAAATGTAAGCAAGCCCATTGTAAGTGTTAGCAGCTGCCATAAATAAACTTAAAATAAGATGTCATATGCTTAAAAATTTCAGCTGGAATTAATGAATTTCAAAGGTATAAATTAAAAAACAAATACTTGTGCTATCAATCAATTTTATGCTGCAGAGTAGAAATACTTGAAAAAAGAAGTAGAAATAGAAATAGATAAAGCACAACTCGGAATGCTTAAGTGGCACGATTGTTGATGTTGTTATGACACTAATCAGTAAGCAGAAGATTTGTTTTAATTATTGGAAAGCCAAGTAGTCGTTCCTGCTAGATGTCTACCTATCTAATTATAGACAGCTATCTAAGATTCAACTGGCATATCCAATTGTTGTTGCCCAACCGGGCGCCGACAAAGGTTAGCTTTGCTGGCCAGCAAGTTTCAATTAGCCAGAATGCCGCTTCCCTCACGACTTACAAAATATAGTTATTAAGCGCAGAAGCACATCGTCAATTAGACGCATACTTATAACTCTCTATATATATTACATATATATATAAATATATATACATATATAGCTCGTTCACAATTTGTCAGCCATGAAGGTGAGTCTCCGAGTTTTTGACGTCGTCTCAGTTTTAGTTTCGATTGTTTTAATTCCAAGCCACGCATGACAAAATCGACATCTGCTGATGTCGTCAACTTCCTTTTTCAGTTTTTTTTTTTTTTTTATGTAATAAAATAATTATTATGAAGAACAAATATTAAGTAACTGAAAAACGATAGTAAAAACAATAAGCAGCGAGACAAGCACACAACTTAATAATACAAATAATGCATAATTTTTAGATGCCGACAATCGTGCAATACTCGTACAGTATTAACAACAATTGATGACCCTGAACCCCACATCACAAGTTGTGTCGACTTAAATCGACTCGAGTCTCGGCACACACACGTAAGAATGCTTGTTGCTCCATTGTTAGTGCTATTGTTATGTTTGCCCCCATGGATAATAAACGCTATACTACAACAATTTGTATCGGATTTTTACACGTCTCGATTCTAATGAAATGCACACTCAGCGGGCTTTCAAGCTTCCAACTTCCAGCAGCACATACTACTTGTGTGTTAGCTGTATCAAACGCAGAGGTTAACAAGCAATTTAACATGCTGTTCAACACTGTTTTGTATTAGCCTGCTCTTGTTAGTCAATGCGACCTGTAAAATTAGTAGGTATATGCAAATATGAAAGAAAATCTAGCAAAGAGAATTGAAAATAGTTCAACTTGTTTTAATTTACTAAATGTTGGCTTAAGTTAAGCTACTTCTTGTTTTGCTGCCATTTTCGATAACTTCTCATCATATCAACAATGTTGTAATTAAGAATAGTTCAACATTTAATCATTTTTATTTATTAGCTGTATCTACCGCATCTTCAATTAGATATTACCCACTTAACTATCACCTTAACCCAAAATCCAGGCATTCATTTCTTTAACCATTAGCTTGCCATCATTGGGAATTGAGTAACAGTTGCACTTTCAACACATTTCCACTCAATTTTACCGCTCCTCAAATTGCAATATTAATAATAAAGACAATGAAAGCCAGATACAAAAAAGCTGACAGCTTGTGCAACAAGCAAAAAAAGCATTGCAAATTGATTTGCAGCAATTTGTCGGTAAAGCGACAATAAAACAGTTAACATGCCAGCGACTCATTAAGCCACAAATTCACAGTTAACTGTGAAAAACGGGATGCAATCGAGGTAGCTCAGTGGGAAAAACGCAACTGAATTATGGCCAAATTGGAAGTGGAGATGGCGAGCTATTTGCCACATTTCACATTTCAGACTTCAGTTGCATAAAAAACACTCCTTGCTGTAACTGGTAATTGAATTCAGTTTTCCATTTTTTATTCTAGTTGCTTAGATTTTCAAGGCTTTGGTTGCAAACTGTGATTGGATGTGGGTGAACGCTTTGCATTGCTTTGCGTGGAATCTTAAAGACGCTCCCATGAATCAGGGGCGCAGCTTAAACTCGAAGCGGGTGTGAAATGGCCATAAACACAATTTAGACAATGTTCTCAGACAAAATATTCAATGGCCATAAGCACAGCTTGTTTTAGGCCTTCGCCAGACGTAAGCGCCATTTGCCTAATTAGTTCAGATTGCACGTGTTGCTGCCTGAACAAGCAGCTGCTTTATACAATTCTCAAGTATATAGTCACATCTTAATATAGCATTTACGTGCATGCAACCAAATAGGTGTATATAAAATAAATTAAAAATATAATAACAAGAGTTATATAAACAAGCAAAAGCGGTACTCTTAAGTAAGACGAAGACGAAATGCCCTTGCAGGCAGAAGTCAAAATGTCGATAAGTAAACTGAGCTATAAATGAAAAAAAATAATGATTGTTTCTATGATATAGTGAACCGATGTAAACAAGCATAACTGCTGAGATAGGATAAGATAGATCTACAAACAAAAAGCTTTTCATACGGAAACTTGGGAAGTTTGATTCGAATATCTTTACAACCCTGCTTTCAACAGATTATTCTTATGACTGCCATTATATATTAAATAATAGTACGATCTGATAGATTTTTGATCCAAATGTAAGTATCACAATACCTGTTGAGTTTGGTTGCGATAACTTGGTAAACAAAAAACTTTCTCACACTAGATATTAGCTATGAAAGATAAATTATAAAGTAGTCACAGAGAGTAAGTTTGGTTTAGATTTCTCTGTAAGCAAAAACCAAAGTTTCTCCTACAAGCTGCATATCACTCCTACATATAACTGGCTGCAGCAAAAATACGGATGCAGATGCACTTTCATCAAGATAACTTCAAAAGTGAGAAACTAGTTCGCGTAGAAAAGACAGACTAACGAGCATGGCTATAACGAGTTGCCCAACGCTGTTGATCAAGAATATATATATGCCATATGGACTTCAATGCTAAACAAACTTAACGACAGCAAGTGTATATAAATATTATTATAACCCGAGCAATGGGTGTTTTCGCATAAGAAGCTGTTTATGAATCACAATAATTACTGGGAAGGCGTTGCCCGGCATTGTTAGCGTTGCCAACGTTAAGCATATCAAAGAGTTGCCATTAAATGCTATTAAGATTTTTTTCAAAATTCACCTTCAGCCAAATTTAGCTAAGAATTGTGCAGCTATTAAGTTTTAGCAAATTCAGCTGCGTTTTGATGGGAAATAACTTAAACATACAAAATATATGCTTGTGAGTTATATAAAAAAATAAACAGGAAAAAAAATTGAATGAATATGACAGCAAATCCCAAGTCGGCAGCATTTGTTGCATAACGCAACACGCATATCGTATAACATATAAAATATATAAATATAGGTATATACAGTTGCGAAAAAAATATAATAACATCACTGCGATATTTGAAAAACAAACCATTAACTTTGCAACTTTTTCAAATGTTGCTTTTTTAAATATTGTTTAATAAATTTAAGCTATTTTCATATATATATTTTTAATTAATTATTTTATTTAAAGGGAAAAGCTTCAGATAACAGCGAAAGACAGTGCAGCTTTCCTCTTATCATAAATTTTAAATTTAATTATATTTAAATAAATTAAATATATTTTATAAAATTATGGTGGTTTTTCGTCTTCCTCCATTTCTAAACTTTTCTTGTGAGAGTGGTGCTATTTTTTTCTGCAGTGTATATACATAACGTATACGCATTGCGGTTAGCATCTAAACGCAACAAAATGCAACTTAATGCTTCATTGAGCGGCACATTTGCAGGCACAACAGCAGCCGCATCAACTTCAACACCAGCATCAACATCAACAGCTACATTTACAGCCACAATTAAGCATCATTGAGACTGCTGATTGTTTGATGTTGGTTGGTTGTTGGCTGTTGGTGGTTTGTTGGTTTGTTGGTGTCCGGTTGCCGACTGATCCGTTTACCGCATACAGCTTACATTTTACATTTTTCTACAGTTAGCTGTCAGCTATTAATAGTTAACCAACTGTTGATTTCTGATCTCTGTCCGCATCCAATTGGCCACTGTGTGTGTGTGTTATGGTTATGGCCAAACAACTTTTCAATTTCAATACAGTTTCACACACTTTTCAATTGCATTCACAGCCCAGCCAGCTGTCGTTGTTGTTGTTTTTTTTCCATTTCTTATCTTAAGTGTATTTTTACAAAAATGTTAAACAACTTGCCAACAACAGTTAAATATTAAACAGCTACAAGTTCTGGCCGCCTATTTCTAATGAGTGCGAACTTTAACCTTTTTTGAACAAACTCATTAGCTGTGCTCTAGTTAAGGAAAAATAAAAAACAAAAAGATCAACTTCGACCACAACCGGTGGCAATTGCAAATTGGCAAATTAGAATGGCCCAGAAGTTGTTCCAATTGCCTTTAAACTGGCAACCCCCTTTCCCCTCCCCGTACCCAAGCAGCTTGCAGAACTGAAACGGAGGTCAGCCGGAAAAACATGAAAAATGCTGGCAAAAGCAGCGCCATTAAATGCTGCCAGCCAGCCAGTTAAATAAAAACCAAGCAAGCAAACAACAATAATCATAAAAAAAACCCAACAACAAATGCAACAGAAAAAAACCCGTTTTGTAGCAACAAGTGCAACTTACTTATGAGCCATGTACAAAAGACAAAAGTCCATGCCCATAGTGCAGGTTAAAAACACATGGCCAACATTGGCAATCAATGCAATCGCTGGTGACCACTGTGGAAATCGAAGCCCAATTTGGCCCGGTTACAGTTGGTATGACTTTTATTGTGGACAAAACCTGGTAATATATACAAACATTAGCTATGTTTTTGAGCAACAATACAGCAAAAAAAAAAAATCACATTAGGGAAACGTGGAAACGAACTTGGAACTGCAACACGTCATTTATTGTTGGATCCACATTTGTTTTACAATTTAATCAATTAAAAACATTAATTAAAAAGTTAAGCTATAACTTTTATTAGTTTTCTTAAGGATTGCATTATTATTTAGTGAATTCAAATATGACGTATACGTCTTAAATATGTCAAGTAAATAAATAATATTAAATATAAAAAAATAACATAGCATAAAAATTATAAATAAATAATAAATAAATCATAAATATATATATAAAATTTTAGTACATTTTACACAAGTCTCGTCAACAATAATAATCTTTTCATTATAAAATCCAAAAATAACGCATACGCATTAAAAAAAATTTAATCTTACACAAGTCTCATAAAAAGTAATAACATTTTCATTTTAAGAAAACAAATAAATCGCATACGTTTTTAAATGGTTTGCAAAAAGAAGATTCAATTTTATCTCGTATTTTGAAGAACGCAAAAATAACGTAAGGTATACAAAGTGTTGGTAAATGCAAAAAATAATATTAGATTTGACACAATTCTAACAAATAATTTACATATGTCTCATAGTAATAACTATTTAATTTGAAGAACCCCATTATAATGTGCACGTTTTTTTAAATACCAGAAATTTGATTACATTTTTAACAAGTATACGCATAAAAAGTAATTGCAAATACAAAACAGCAAGATTAAAATGTTGCACAAATCCCATAAAAATTAATGATCTTTGTATTCTAAGAATCTAAAAAACAACTAATACGTTTTAAAAGTGTTGGCAATAGACAAGAAGTCTAATCAAATTTCGTAAATATTAATACTCTTTATATTCTAAGATCCCAAAAAATAACTCATACGTTTTAAAGGTGTTTGTAAATACAAGAAATTTGATTACATTTTAATCTCATTTATAAAGCAAATAAATAAATAGTTTGCTAGCCTTCTGCCCACTGTGCAATGTCTGCGCTTTAAAAGTTGATTTTTTTTGCGTGAAAAAGGTTTTTGTAAGCAGTGCAGTTCTCTGCGGCAATTGTTGTTGTTGTTGTTGTTGTAGTAGTTTTGTATTTTGCTATTGATGACTGCTGTTTGCTTTGTGCACTCCTGATTTAAAGTTCAAAGGTGCTTTTGACGCTTGTTTTTTGGCGTGAGAACCAAAGTGCAAAAGTGTTTTTCGCTTGCATGCAACAGTTAAAGTTAGATAAAGATACAGTTACAGTTACAGTTAGTCGTTATTCGTTACTCGATTAAATTGCGAATTTATTGCCTATAAAGATATCATTAATTTAAATAGCTGTTGTTGCTTGTCAACTTACTTTAGCTTTAGCCATTTGTGGATGCGCAAAAGTTGCTCACAAAAAGTGCAGTAGCATTTTCGATTAGCTGTGTTTTTGTGATTAGAAGTTATTCACTTGTTGCTGCTGTTGTTGATTCTCTTATTTCTCTTGTTTCTCTTCTTTACACTTTTCATACTACGCCGAGCTTTTGGCGCAGTCTGTCTGTGCACGCGTGCGAGCGGGATGGCAATAGTTGTGGCTATGATTGTTTGTTTTTTTCTTTTATTTACTTTTTTTTGTATTACTTTTAGGGTATTACCAAAAAAACAAACTATGCAGTAAACAACTTAACTTTACTTAATTATTGCTTATTTCACTTGCTTTTTTGTTGCCGTATATATTCTAGTATCATTTCTTTTTTGTTTCATTTGGTTTCGTTTCGTTTCATATTTAATGCATTTGACCCGCTTTTGATTTTTTTTTTCAAGTTGTTTACTTTGAATTTCGAAGTTGAATTTCGAAGTGGGATTTCCACGTTTTGTTATACGTAAAAAACACGTTAGCTTTTTTCGATTTTTCCTTACCACTTGCTTTTTTCTATTAATTTATTTATTTTTGTCAACACACCAACACACACACACATACACACGCACACAAGCGCAGCTCTTGGCTAAGATAATATTTTCATGAATTTCGTGAAATTTTCAGTTGCGCGCGCGCCCACGAATTGTTATTTGTCGCTGCTGCTCTTCCCCTCTCTTTCTCTCTTTCGCACTCTCTCACTCTCTATGCAAGCGTTTGCTCTCGTTGTGTTTGTGGGTGTTGCTCGTGGCGTGGAGGGTAGGCGTACAAAGTAAGCAGCGCGCGTTCCGCTTTTTGAACTGTTAGCCACAAGCTGCGCGAGACGACTGAGCGACCGAATTTTTCACAGGTGCTCTGAGCTGTGTCTTGTGCTTGCAGCTTTGAGTAAAGCTTCAAAGCCCACTTGTCTGACTTAGCTTTTGACGTTTCATTGAGCGGGGAGTAAAGCGACATCTGGCGACTTTGTTAAGCTCAAAAAGCTATGGGTTGTAAAATAAATAAATGTCAATTTAATTGACAGTTTTCAAATTTATTAGTGTTTTGTATACCCTATAATATGAATTATTTTTATGATGGTTGAGTATTATAACTAAATTTAAATAATTTTTAACATAGTGTTTTATGTGACCAGAAAATATTTTTCAAGACTTAAAACTCACATAACTTGGTGAAAAGTGAACCGATTTTGAAAAATTTACAGTTCCAAACTATCCCATGTTATAAACGAATTTCCAGAGTTTCTATATAAGTTTCATATCTCAATTTATTGCTTTATTTGAATTACAGATAAAGCTATTTTTATTACGGTCATCAATCATCAACAATCCACGAGAAATGTATTTTTCGAGGTGTGTTTGTTTCAAGCTCCATTTGATTTATTATTTGTGATTTTTATTATAATTTAACTATCTAAAATAAAATCAACATTAAATCAGCGTAGCTAACAAAAATCAAATAAAATCGATTTGCATGGGGCGCTCTGCTATTATAGCAGCGATCGATTCGAGTTCGAACTCGAGTTCGAACTCATTATGAAAGCGCCGCAAAAGCGCTCGGACACCATGCGAAGTACGGCGAGGGGCGAAGGGGGGCACCTTTGTTGATGTTGCGCGGGGGGGCCGAGTATTTTAAGCAATTGTTGATTTATCTCTCTGCTTCTGCCGACGCTTCGTTTGCTGCTGCTGCGACTTACTACTGACCAAGTTTATAAAACTTTGGGCCCACAATGCATGCGTCGCACAGTTGCTTCGACAACGTCGCGACGACAGTCGGCTCGTTCGTCTTCCCTGCTCCACCTCCACCTCCCACCACCACCCCCCGCGTTTAACGAAATTTTTGGTCGATCGGCAAACGAGTTGCAGGGCTGAGGGCCAAAAAAGTAGCAGCAGCAGCAAAAACAACAACAACAACTAATCGCTTTATGCGCTTTATCAACAACAACAACAAGTTGAGCATCATCCGCCGCAGCAACGAAAACGAAAGTCGGTCCAAAACAGAAACACGGATCTCGATTCCATCTCTCTCGCTCGCACACTCTCTCTCTCGCTCTCTTAACTACAGCCGAAATGTAATTAAACCGCAAAGTGAAAATTAGCCAATCAAAGGCAAATATAAGTGTAAGTGTTCTAATCCCAGTGTAACTGTAATGTTTTAAACAACGGTCAACAAAACACATAAAGAGTATGTGTTCTAGTCTCAGCCCAAGAAATACCAATAACAAAAATAGAACAATAGTAGTTGCTCTACAGTGTTCTGTGCTCAGTGTAAATAATCAAAAAATAACTTGTTAATTGAATTGCGTACATAAAAAAAGTTTTTTTTCTGCGGGTACTCTTCTCTGTACACATTTTTCTAACACGATGTGTTTAGTATTATTAATAAGTAATAAGTATAAGCAGCATTTAGCAGCTTTAACAAAATCTTCAATTAATTCTCAGTGTTAACCAAAACTATCTTATTTCTCTGAAAAAAATCAAGTTTTTTTTCCTCCCACACCATTCTGTGCATAAATGGACATCATAATTTATTCTCAGTGTTCAATATAAAAACTACTCTTTTTCTACCATTTTTAATTTTATAATTTCTTCGCAGAGTTAAGAAAAAACTTATATCTTACTGTTACTTTTCTCTCTCTCTCTCTCTGTCTCGCCAATCAAAACTTGCTGACAATTCGAAATCGAATCGCACAACTCAGCACAAATAATATTATATAAAACAGATTCAAACATATTCGAACTGTTTCCCCTAAACCCATTCCACTCTCCTTCTCCCTCTCTTTCACGCTGTCTTTCTCCCACTCGCTGATGACTCTTACAACATCTGGCAAGAAAGAAGATGGACTCTCAACAATTATGCAAAAAAAAGAAGAAAAAAAACTTACTGAGGAAAGCGAAATGCAAACGCGTCAACTATGCAAATAATTTTGCTTGTGTGTGTATTTTGTCTGCTGAGGAACTGCGCCCAATCCCAAAATGAAATAAATATACACATAAATATACATGACTCAAGCTCAGTCTGCGTTACAGTTTCGAGAAGCAGCACGCGACCTTAAGCAATGCCAAAAGCATGAAAAAATTCTCGTTCGCAGCAATTTAAATGTAAAATGCGTGTCCAGTTTTTTTTTCGGTTGCCCACCGGACCTAAAGCTGAGCTGCTGTGCAATAATAAGCAATAAAAAAAAACTTGGAATCATATTACGTGAGTTTCGCTTTGCGCTCAAAACGAAAACGAAAGCACCCCTCGATTCGAATTTACGGTACTCCAAGTTTTTGAGTCTGACTCCGAGTCGCTGCGGTCAGTTTGTCAAAGAAGAAGCAGCAGCAGCAGCAGCAGCAGCAGAAAAAGCTCGACTCGATTGGTTTGTTTTTGTTGTTCAATTGAACCTTAAACGTTGAAATTGGGTTGAGTTATTTGTGCATTTTTTTTGTTGGTTTTCTTTTTTTGTTTTGTTTTGGTTTTGCATTTTGCTTGAAAACTTTTACTACGCGGTTTGTGCAAGAGCCGTTAAATGCCATAAACGAAAAAAACAAATTATGAGGCGCTAATTGTTGCATAAGTGTTAAACACCAACAGCAACAGCAAAATGGGCGAAACCTACAAATTTAAATGCGGCAGCAGTAGCAACTGCTCGAGCGGCCTATGCGTAGCGTTCTAAGCAATTAGAGTTGGAAAGAGACAGACAGAGAGGCAGACAGTGGAGATGACATTAGTGCGGTTAAAAATAAGCTTAATTTGCATTGGATTTTGTACATTTTCAGTACGCATAAAAAAAGTGTGTGTGAAATATTACTAATAAATGGTAAATAACAAAAAGTAAATAGTTATTGTAGTTGACTCACCTTCAGGCCAATAAAAGTTAACCAGGCCAAACTGTTTTTTATTTGTAAATATAAATTACAAATCACAAAAACAAATAAAATCAAGGCGATGGAAATGAGGCGAAATCTGTGCTTGTTGGCTCTGCTGGGCGTTGCCAAGGGTGCCACTAATCAGAGCTTCCCAACAACAACAACAACAACAACAATAGCAACAAGCAACACGTGGCAACAACAACAAGTCGAGTTCTATAAACATTTAAATAGAGCTGAAAATTTGGGAGATTTCTATGAACCACATTTGACACGCAGCTCGGTTATCTTCGGGTTGACCAAAGTGGTCAACGCGAGCAATGTGAATCCCATGTGTGAATCCCATTTGCGGCAAGTGCAACGAGGCATTCTCAGCAAACAGCCCTGGGCAATGAAAGGTGAGTGAATATCCGCGTTTTGTTCACTGTACACTGTGCAAAAAAACCGACCTAAATTATCGAATTTATTTCTAAAAAATTAACATTCGTTTGTCGGTTGTCATTTTTGATCTTCACATACAAAAAAATCATTTAAAACAGTTTATAAAATGCATAGAATTTACAAAATTTCAAGGCGACTTTTTTGCTAAGTGTAGCTTAGTCTTATAACTTCCTCATTGAAAATGCAAATATTTTTGGAGCTATCTGGAATAGTTCTCAATTAAAATTGGCAACAAGTCTATTGACAAACTCAGCAAGTGTTTACTCAATCTTGCAAGGCGACAGCCACTCGACTTTTCGTATGACTCACAACTAGGGTTCAAGCTAATATTATGATTCTAATGATAAATAAATGTTGAAACTGCTTATATTAAAATGCCAGCAAGCTAAAGCTAGTAGGAATAGTCTGCTCGAGGTAGCACGCCTGGGACACGCTCAGTATTTAATTAGCTTGACTAGCTGACTGTTGGAGAACTGAGAATTTCTGGAAGAATATAGCCAAAAATCAATAATATGAAGAGAGATATTTGAATGTATGTTTTAGTCAACAAAATCTTTGGTTTTTTTCAATTTTAATTAAATATTTACAGCTGATCAGTGACATTTCAGAGATAATTAGATATCAATTGGAATGCTATATTCTCACAATTGTGGTTTTTATAGCTATCGTTAATCGATTATTATCGGAACAATAAGCAGATTCGTTAAAATTAAAATTTGTGTTTCTTATTCGGGAATTATAAGCCAATATCTTTAATAATGGTACATATTTTTTGCTATCGTTAATCGATTTGTATCGATACAATTTAATAAACTTGAGCTGCCTGTAGTATACGATTTATATATAGCATTTGCATAACTTGCACATTTTTTGTGGCTGCAGTTGATAAGTTTCAAAGGCAAACAGCAGTCAATGAGAGGGTTCAAGTGGATTTTAACCTGGGTTTTAATTAGCCATATTGTTGTTCCAGCTGGGTTATTAAATGCGTATGTATTGCTGTCCCAGGTGGGATATTACAACAGTAATTATTATTATTACAGAATGCGTATTTATATCCCAGATGACTAGTTCCTTAGGGTCATTTGGGGAACTTTGCTTATTAACAGCTCATAGTTAATTACTTGTTAATTAGATATTTAAAAAATCGTTTGCAGTGCTAGATGCATCGGGCACAAAACCCTCCGGATTTGTGTATGGCCAGAACTATTGGCTGGGCAGTCGGGAGGCGTGCAAAGGAGTCCAGCATCCTGTGGGCATAACGCTGTCCAAGAACTTTGAGCGTGTGATGCACCACGGACTAATAACACAGCAGGCACCCTTCGAGATGGATTATCGCGTTGTTTATTTGCGGCACAATTCACCGTGGCAAGTGGAGATCAAACTGATGTCCGAGCAGATCATCCACATTGGCCTCTGCTTGCCACAAGCGTGCACCGGTAACGAGGTGAAACAGCTGGCCGGGGAATATGTGTCCCGTGGCATGTTCGCCGAGAATGACATCTTTGACATACGGCCGGAGGTATTGTATCTAAAGGATCTGGAGCTGAGCGATGTTTTCTATCAACGCACCAGTTTCCGGCTGCTCGTAATTTGTGTGCTGGCCACTTGTGCCCTGATGCTGTGCGCCCAGCAGCAGATGTTGCCTGCCGGCGAGGATTTGGCCGCAGAAACAACTGTGGGCCTGGCACCAACTGAATCCGAGCTGTGGCGTGCTCTTCATTCCCTGCTGAGATGGGAGCAACTGCAGCAATTTGTCAGCTGCTACGATTTGCCCGGCAATTGGGCAAAGATTTTCGCAGTGCGCTCGATTCCCCCACAGAAAGAGATTCCCGTGTTGAATGGACTGAGAAGTGTGTGCGCCATTTGGATTATGATCTTTCATGTGGTGTGGTTCATGTATTTCACCGTGCACAACAAAACCGTGCTCCTTTCCTATGCCGAGCAGGCATTCTTTCAGTACGTCTCCTCAGCACCGCTCCTGGTCGATGTCTTCTTTACCATCAGGTGAGTGGCTTGGGATTGCCAAAGGGGGGAATAATATGTAATAATAATAATACAAAATACAAAATAAAATAATTTAGGGTAATTTCAAAATTCCGCTCAGTCGGTATTTTTTGGTAATATTTAGCACTAATGATAACAGCTGTTCACATGTTAACAGAGAGCAGAAATGTTCAAAATATCGATATATGACTTAACATTTCCATGCCGGCCGGCTTTTGAATTGTTTACTTTTTGTTGTTTACTTTGCTTACGCATTAAAAAGAAATATAAATTTAATAAACTAATCATTTCAGTGGCTTCCTGCAAACGTATAACTTTCTGCGCAACGCTGCCCAAATGGACGCAGTGCGTCAAAATGGCTGGCGCAAAAATTTGAAACTCTTTGGCAAACTGCTCTTTCATCGCTATTTGAGATTGGGTCCACTTTATCTGGTTGTGATGGCTTCGGTGGATTTGGTCTACGCTTATATTGGAGACACTTCAGTTTATCATATTAATGAGCGCTTTGATGAGATGTGCTCAAGGCACTGGTGGCGCAATCTGCTCTTCATTCAGAATCTCTTCGATCATCGCGATATGTGTGCCAGTTGGAGCTGGTCCTTGGCCTGCGAAATGCAGTTCTTCATTCTGGCAAATATTCTCCTCTTTTTATATGCCAAGTGAGTTGAGTTCATTTATAAATTTTAACAGATAGCAGATTAGTTAAGAATATCGATACATATAACTTAATATTTAAATGCCAGTCTTATAATATAGTTGTAGGTGCAAATTATACAAATGGTTTCAAAATAAATATAATTAGGATCAACTAAAAAGTTCATCTCTCAGTTTCAGCTGTTCGGTATTTTTTGTATCTTCTTGGCATAGCAATGATAGTTGGCATTTTAACAGATGTTCAAAATATCTTAACAGCAAAAACTGCTAGAATCTTAACATAAAGTGGACTTGCTATTTATGTTAAAAATACCGATATACAACTTAACATTTAAATAAGGACCTGCCGTTAATAATATCGATATACACTTGACATTTGAATACCAACCGGCTTTTAAGTTGTTTATTTTATTTATTAATTTACTTATTTTTACAGGCATCCCCGACTCACCAAGGCGCTGGTTGCCTCCGCTTTAATCTCCACCATCGCTTGGACCTACATTATTGGCCTCCGCATTAACTTTCAGTTGTCATTCGATTCCGCCTTTGCCACTGGCACAGAGATTTACACATCGCCGTTTGTTCGAGTGCTTCCCTATATTCTGGGCGCCATCACAGCGTGGCTTCTGCTGGAGGAGGTGAAGCACCCAGGAGTGGAGCTTAATGAGATGACGAATCGTTGTTGCTGGCACTTTGCGCTGCTCGTGTTCTTTGCCTGCATCTACTCTACTTTTCGCCGGGATCTGGGTTCCTTGCTGGCCACTTCGTTATTTGTTTTGGGCAGACTGTTCTTCTCATTGAGCATCTGCTGGATGATTGGGGGCAGTGCGAGAGGTCATGGCGTCTGGTGGTCACGCCTACTGGAGGCCAAGGGTTTCCAGCATCTGAGTCGACTCTCTTATGCGATTTATTTGCTAAATCCTTTGGTGATTGCCTTCATATACAGCTTAACCAGCGCCAGCACGCATGCAGATCCCTTAATGCTGGTGAGCTAAATTATAAACATATTTACCATATATTATTTATTTATACATGATTTTGTTTTCCAGTGCGTTGTTACCTGTGGCTTTGCCGTCATCGTCTATTTGGCGTCCATTGTTTTTTCGCTCACCTTCGAATTGCCTTACAGCAATTTGTCTAGCTTGATTTTGAGGCGCAGCAAATGGAAAAGTGCCTGAGAAAGATGCTTATTTTTGTGTAAATAATTGTATAAGGAATGCCTTCATATTTCAATTGTGATCGGTTTTGCATGTACAACAACAAAAAAACCACAGCCACAAATCATTATTATCATTAGTTTAGTTGTATTTTATATATATGTTTGTAGGTACAAAGTAAATGAAGGCTTTCAAAAATTTATATTTGGCATTATTTTTTGGTATTATTTAGCAGCAGTAATACCAGCTGATGGCATTTTAACAGAGAGCAGACATGTTATTTGTATACATAATATCAATGTACAACTTAACATTTAAATACCAGCCGCCTGTTGACTGGTTTACTTTGCCTTTGCATAAAAAAAATAAAATTGCGTAATAATAACATCGCAGCTGTGACTGGGAGTATATTTAAATTGCTGTTGCATTGTTTATTATATAAGGCCATTAACCTTGTTTAAAGCCCTTAAATACTTAAACGCCTATCGATGTATCGATAGCTTGGCTTGCGCTCCGAAACATATGATGTTAATATGTGCGGAAATATTTGCAGTACGCATGCGTATCGACTTTCTCTCACTCTCTCGCTCTCTGCCTCTTCATTGCTGTTAAATTGCTTAAATTTTACCTGTGTGTGAGCTACAGTAAGAGCTCACAGCCATTCAGTGCTGCGCCGGCTGCTTCAAGGCAAGTACGTAAGTTGCGGACGCGGGCAAGAATAAAGAGCGCGTTCGCGTCAAAAAAAGCAACTGCTAATTTCTGCATACCCGTCGATGATGGCGCGCGTTTCTTTTGTTTTTTAATAATTGCAAAAAATTCAAGTATAAGCTTGCAATAATTGTGTTTAGTTAAACATACGTGAAAAAGGTGAAAAAATAAGTGGAAACAAGAAGCAGCAAAAAATGTGAAAAAATTGAAAAAGCGACGCGCAGCATCTCAGCAGTGAAACTGAGCATCCTTGTGAGTGAGTGTTGCTCTCCCTGTCTCTCCGCTCTCTCTCTCTCTCTCTCTCGTTCTGTGTACTTGTGTGTGCCTGTGTCCTTGTGTATATGTATATGCTATGAAATATTTCAATTTACTGAAAATTCCACAAAAAAAAAAAAAATAAATAAAAATAAAAATAGATAAATACAAATAAAAAAAAAACGTTTTGTTGAATGAATACAATTCAGCAACAGTAAATGTTTTATTAATGCTGCGACCAAAAGAAATTGAGCCCAAGTGGAGAGTATTTCCTTTTTTTGTTTGCAAATGTTTTTTTGTTGCTTATTCTACACACACGCAACAACTTCCCCACCTCTGTCTGTGGCTGTGTGATGTGTGTATGTATATGTATGTGTGCGTGAACAAGTAGATAACCTATATTAAAAGTCAAGCATTTAAATTATGAATTAAATTTGGCGTGAAAATGTTGTGCATACATATAGATATATGTGTGTTGGGTTCTATTTTTTTCCGCTTAAATCTTATTAGTAATCATCATTGAGCAGCTACCGTTGTTCTCTTGAACACACACACTACGTCACTTTGCACCTACTCTCTCCCTCTCTTTCTGTCTGCTGTTGTTGCTATGCGTGGAATTTCTTTCAATGCTCCTTTTTGGCACTTTAACTTTTACAGTTGTTTGCATGTCGTCGTCCGTCGCGCTCGCACTCAAGCGACTGACCTTGAACAAGTTCAGCTGTCTTTGTTCTGTTTCTTGTTGTTGCTTCTGCCGGCTGTTGAAGCCTTGGCCTTGGCTGCAGTCCCGCATAGTAAATTGTTTGCTTAACACAGAGACAAACACGCACGTGTTCTTTGTGTGTGCGTTCAGCAAAGCAATAAGCAAATATTTGCAGTCAATTAATATTATTAAAAGCACTGCTGCTGCTGCTGCTGATGACGACGGCGCTTTCACCCATCACGTGTTCAGCAACTTCCAAGTCTCGCTCTATCTCTCTCTTACAGCAGCTCTGTCACTTAACTCTCTTTTGGATGTGTTTCTTTCTATGTGTGTGTTACTCTTCTTTTGCCTCATTGGAAGTGATCAACACTGAACACTTTATTAAATATTAATACAAGATTCGCTTATGCGTGTGTATTCGTACATTGAATATCAAGCAGTGGCTGTTTGTGACGTCATAAATGTCTGTCTGGGTTCGCTTTGTTTGCTGCTCTTTTGCATCTATGAATCATTTCTAAGTGTTGCCAACACACACACACACACACACACACAAAACTTAAATAAAACTGCGGCTGTCATTCGCTATTTCAATTGAATACCATCACTCTCTCTTTCACCCTCTATCTCCTTATTGCACAGCTTTCCTTATTTGATTAGTCTTATCAGGCAATTAAACGACAACATTTGGCGTAAAATTATCGTTCCGCTTTCAAAGCTACCCGTCTTAAGGTTGAATGACATTAATTGACTGCCTTTAAGCACGGCGCTTAGTTGTTCAAGTGTTCAGTTAATAAAAAGTAACACAAATGTTTACAATTTGCGTTATTATCTTTATTCATTCATTTGTTTAAAAATAGCATATATATATATGATACATGATATATATATGATACATTATATATGTATAATATATATGTATTTGCAAAAGATATGTATTTCCGGGACTCAACAATAAACGGAAAATGGATAACAAACAATACATACATAAATACAATGCAACAGCCATATATATAAATATATATATATAATATGTATTTATATATATATGTATTTATATATATATTTATTTATATATATATTGCGAGATGTAATAATCGACCTTGTCAACGCCTCAATTACAATTTTTATCTCTGTCTTTCTCAGAAACATATATATATATATAAATATGTATGCCACGCCTTTTATTATGTCTGCGTGCATGCCACTCGTTTCAAGCTCCACAGAGAGGTAAGGGATAGAAGTGTGTGTGCGTGTGCGTGTGTGTGCGTGTGGGGGGGGGGGGGGGGTCAACGGCCCATTTTCTTGGCTATGACTGACCTGTGAACTGCGACAGCCGTGAAAACGCAAACAAAAAAATTTAAATGCGCGTAATTAAATTATTTTATGAAAGCATGAGGAAATGTTTTCATAAATTATTTAGACTCACCTTTTAAGCAGACAACCACTTCCCTGCAGCCCTTAACAGGGCGTGGCTCCACTCCTGTATAATGTGCTGTTTGCAACTAATACTTGTTATTTAGGTGTCACTTTTTAATTTGCAATTTGTGGTAAGCATTTCTCTGCTCAGCTGACCGGCTTTCCTTACCTTTTCCCTTGCACTTTCAGTGTATACCCTATCTAAAAAGTTTTCAGGGTATGTTCAAGTCGAGCACTCTGATTTTCTTTTCGGCGCCAAGTGAAGAAAGTAATTTTCTAAAATTTATGAGATTCATTTCTGTATGTTAGTGTGAATTTTTCTAAAATTTAAAAATTTATGTTTAATTTCCAGGTAGCTGTTTTTTATTTGTATACCATAGAAGAATTTAAAATATTTTTTTTTTTTCGTTGTGATATTTTTTTATTTGTGTTTTAAGATTTCACATATACCAACATTTTAGATACTATATATAATAGAAGAATTTTCTATTTTGTATGGAGATATTTTCTGAGTGTGCTTCGCACAGCTAATTACATGTATATATGTATAAGTATATATATGTATATATATATATATAAATATAAATATATACACATTGTGGAAGGCAGCAAAACGGCTCGTTGGCAGATTGCATCCGATGTGGGCTTGTTGCTGCTTTACGGCATGTGTGGCATGTGTGCATTTTCTTGCGCCCACACAAATGCAGCCTGCTTCCTTCTGGAGATAAAGCGACATAAACATACGAATGCACATAAAGATACATTTACAGAGCTGCAGCTAGAAAGCGCCGACAAACACATCCACATCCGGCACACATCTGGCCTGTGCTGGCAAATATTATTTTACATATGTTGCAATTTGCTGAGTCTGTGGCACAGCGTTTAAAAAGCAACCAAATACATCAAACTGCAGCTGAGGATTTATAATCTGTCATTGCTTGTTGCAATCGTAGCAACAGCCATGAGGAGGAGCAAATGGGACACTCAACTGACCACTAAATAGGCAAATAAATATAAATAAACTTTAGCAAAAGGGAAAACTCACACAAATTCGTAGGGTAATGTGGCAGTGTGTTTA